>CM063182.1:41542500-42742500 GCA_031835075.1 Saguinus oedipus
TACCCATACCCACACCCTTTTCTTTTACCAGCAGTGATGACCTTATCTGTAGGTGATACTTGTTACTCACTGGATGTGTGTCTCAAAATTCATACGATGAAACCCCAACTCCCAGTGTGATGGCACCCAGAGGTGGGGCCTTTGGGCGGTGATGAGGGTAGGCTCCAGGATGGGATCAGTCATAAGAAGAGGAAGAGACCAGAGCCTTCCTTCCCCTCCTCCACGTGAGGACTTGCAGTCTCCAGAACTGTGAGAAAGGAATGCCTGGGCTATGGCGGTTTGCTGTGGCAGCCCGAGCTAAGACAGGACAGCTCCTCCCCAGCACAGTACACTAACCTGGGCCAGGTACGGTGGTTTACGCCTACAATCCCAGCAGTTTGGCAGGCCGAAGCAGGTGGTTCACTTGATGTCAGAAGTTTGAGACCAACCTGGCCAACACAGCAAAACCCATTTCTAATAAAAATACAAAAATAACTACCCAGGCGCGGTGGCAGACCATGTAATCCCAGCTATCTGGGAGGCTGAGTAATGAGAATCATTTGAGAGCAGGAGGCGGAGATTGCAGTGAGCTGAGATCGCACCACTGCACTCTAGGCTGGAGAAAGAGCCAGACTGGCTAAAAAAAAAATTCTAACATGTTTTTCTGGTATTTTAAATATTACCTCTTATAGACAGTCCGCTACTCACGATGGTTTGACTTACAGTTGTTGGATTTAGCATGGTGCAAAAGTGGTACATTCAGTAGAAACCATACTTCAGTACCCACATACCCACTGTTCCAACTTTCAGTAGAGCATTCACAGAATTACATGAGATGCTCCACATTTTGTTGTAAAATAGGCTCGTGCTCTATGATTTTGCCCAACCTTAGGCTGATGCAAGTCTTCTGTTCAAGGCAGGCCAGGCTTCACCATGGTGTTCAGGAGGCTGCTCGTATTAAACACTTTTCTGATATAATATTTTTAACTTATGATGGGCTTATTGGGCCGTAACCCCATCCTGAGTCAAAGGGCATCGAAGTCTGGACAGAAAAAATCAATGTGAGGAAAATTAGACAAGAAAGGCCAGTGGGACAGAGCAGCGCAGCGTGGCTTCCATGACTGTCACAGGAGTCTTTCCCAGGTCTCAGAGGGGACCTCATGCTCCCACGTGTGCGTCACGGCACCCTCATGCACACGCATGAATTCAGAGACCGCCGGCGCGGCTTTCACAAACATGCCAAGCGCTTCGTTCACCCCAACTCCAGGTGCAAACGAAACACCCCCACCTGTGACTGGGGCCACCTCAAGGTAGGTCAGGACCACACACCTCCCGCATGCTCAGCCTTGCTGAGGCACAGTGACCACTCAGGAAGAAGAACAGAGGAAGCACGAATCCCAAACAAGGCTGGAGCCTCCAGACTGAAGGGGACAGGGGAGAAACTCACGCAGGCCAGAAGAACCCACGGTTGTCAGTTCTGGATGGTTAAGTGGCACGGATTACAATGAAATGTGAAGAGTTAAAACTATTATTTCTTACTTGTGAAATTATAAGTTAGGCTACAAGTTCTTGACATGTCTAAAACAAGTCACGAATGTAGCTGGTTCTCAGCTCCTGGGGTGACTGCAGATCCTGGTTTGCCTGGGGCAGTCCCTGGCGTCCTTGGCCGGGTGGTAAACAGTGTAGTCACTCTGATAACTGGCCATGACCACCAGTTCCAAAAGAGGCGGACAATGCTGGACTTCGGCGCGGGCAAGTTTTCAATCTCATACCTCCTGCAGACCCACAGTGGCAGCACCCGGTGGGCCCACACAGCAGTACCAGAGCTCAGTACCTTGGTTTCGGCCAACAACTCAATAGTCCTGTCATTTACTATTTTACTATACTATACTTTTATCATTGTTCTAGAGTGTACTCCTCCTCTGATGAAAATAAAGTTCACTATAAACAGCCCCAGGCAGGTCTTTCAGGAGCGTCCAGAAGAAGTCACGGTCATCAAAGGAGGTGGTAGCCCCGTGGCTGTTACTGCCCCTGAAGTCTCTCCAGTGGGACAAGATGTAGAGTGAAAGACAGTGATGTGGATGATCCTGACCCTGTGCAGGGCTAGGCG
This sequence comes from Saguinus oedipus, assembly GCA_031835075.1. Taxonomy (NCBI): domain Eukaryota; kingdom Metazoa; phylum Chordata; class Mammalia; order Primates; family Cebidae; genus Saguinus; species Saguinus oedipus. Next base: position 41,544,590 of record CM063182.1, read on the forward strand.
AACGTGTATTTGTGTCTTAAGAGTTCAACAATTAAAAAAAAGTTTTAAAAATTAAGAAAAGCTTATGGAATAAAGGTAAAAAGAAAATATATATACAATGTATTTGTGTTTTAAGCTAAGTTTTATTACAAGAGTGGAAAAGTTTTAAAAAATTAAAATTTATTAAAATAAAAAAGTTACAGTAAGTTAAGGTTAATTTATGATTAAAGAAAGAAATGTTTAAAATAAATTCACCTGTAATCCCAGCACTTTGGGAAGCAGAGGTGGGGGAATCACGAGGTCAAGAGATCGAGACCATCCTGGCCAACATGGTGAAACCCCACCTCTACTAAAAATACAAAAATTAGCCGGGCATGGTGGCACGAGCCTGTGGTCCCAGCTACTCAGGAGGCTGAGGCAGAATTGCTTGAACCCAGGAGGTGGAGGAGGCGGAGGTTGCAGTGAGCCGTGATTGTGCCACTGCACTCCAGCCTGGCGACAGAGCAAGACTGTCTCAAAAAAAAATAAACAAATAGAAATAAATAAGTAAATGAATTCAGCATAGCTTAAGTACACAGCGTTCATAAAGGATACGGGAGTGTACGGTGGTGCTCTAGGCCCTCACACTCGCCACTCGTTCTGTCTGGCCCGGAGCAGCTTCCAGTCCTGCAAGCTCCATTCCCAGTTAACGGCCTGCACACGTGCACCATTTTTCATCTTTAACACGGCATTTTCACTATACCTTCCTATGTTTAGATGTTTAGATAAACAAATGTTTACGACTGTGTTACACTTGCCCACAGTATTCAGCAGGGCCACGCGCTGCAGAGGCGTGCAGCCTGGGGGCAACGGGCTCTGGCACCTAGAACCCAGGCATGGAGTAGCTTCAGCACGCAGAATGGCACGCTAGGAGGGTTGCTCCGTGACGAAATAGCCTAAGGGCACTTTTCTCAGAATATACGCCGTTGTAAAGGACCGCACCCGGAACAGAATCACATGCCGTGTCCTCTTTTGGGTCTGGCTAATGTCTCTCATTATGGCCGTGTAAACCATCCTGATTGCTCCCCACCCCTCCGCTGTGTGGACAAACCCAGCTCACGAGCCCTTTCCACTGATGAGGGGACTTCAGGAGGATTCAGTATGAGGCCAGATGAGCAGTGTGGCTAAGACGATCCCAGTACCTGTTTGAGTGCTGGGGCACAGACCTATGAGTGGAGCTGCAAGGACACCGGAAGTCTCACACACTGTTCCCCTCGCTAGTCATCAAACTGAAGACACTCAAGCATTTACCAAGTAAACAAATGGCTGAGAAAAACCGAAGGAAAGACAATGCTCCTTCTGCCACATGGTGGACTGCAGCATGGCTGCACAAACGTGTGCCCCTCCCAGAGTCCATATTCTAGAACCTTCTGTCATCACATGTATGTATGCGCACTGGAGCAGGGCCACACATAAATCTGCCCCTTACAGATTTCACCTTCCAGAACCTTCTGTCATCACACGTATGTGTGTGCACTGGAGCAGGGCCACACATAAATCTGCCCCTCACAGATTTCACCTTCCAGAACCTTCTGTCATCACATGTATGTATACTGGAGCAGGGCTACATGCATATCCAACCCCCACAGATTTCACCTTCCTGAACCTTCTGTCACCACATGTGTTTACTGGAGCAGGGTCACATCCACATCAGCCTCTCACAGAGTTCACCTTCTAGAACCTTCTGTCATTACATATGTGTACTGGATCGAGGCCACATGGATATCCAATCCTCACAAATTTTTACCTTCCAGAACCTCTGTCATCACAGGTGTACTGGAGTATGACCACACATACAGCTGCCCCTCACAGATTCCAGCTTCCAGAATCTTCTGTGTGTACAGAAGCAGCCTCATGCAAATATGCCTCTCACAGATTCCAGCTTCCCAAATCTTTTGTCATCATGTGTGTGCTGGAGCACCCCTACAGAGGTGTGCCCCTCACAGATTCCAGCTTCCCAAATCTTTTGTCATCATGTGTGTGCTGGAGCACCACTACAGAGGTGTGCCCCTCACAGATTCCAGCTTCCAGAATCTTCTGTGTGTACAGAAGCAGCCTCATGCAAATATGCCTCTCAGATTCCAGCTTCCCAAATCTTTTGTCATCATGTGTGTGCTGGAGCACCACTACAGAGGTGTGCCCCTCACAGATTCCAGCTTCCAGAATCTTCTGTGTGTACAGAAGCAGCCTCATGCAAATATGCCTCTCAGATTCCAGCTTCCCAAATCTTTTGTCATCATGTGTGTGCTGGAGCACCACTACAGAGGTGTGCCCCTCACAGATTCCAGCTTCGATCTTCTATTGTGTGCTGGAACACCACCAACTACATGTGCGCCCCCCAATAGATTCCAGGTTCCAGAATATTCTGTCCTGGGTGTGCTGGAGCACCACCACCCACATGTGTGCCCCTCACAGATTCCGGCTTCCAGCTTCCAGAATCTTCTGTAGTGTGTGCTGGAGCACTGCCACACGCACATGTGCCTCCCACAGATTCTCACTTATGGAAGACTGCGAATGATCTTCGTTATGACCCGGTGCCTGGCACAGGGCCTGGTAGAGTGCTCGCTACTACTCATGAGAGCGTACAGTATCCACAGGAGTGAAAAGACTGTGTGTCTGAAGACGAAACACTGAAGAGTCGATGTTCTGAACGTCAGAATCCTCTGCCCCAGCTGGAAGTCCCCATACAGTGATAAACCGTAGAGGACACCATGCACTCAGCCCTGGGCTCTTGTGAGCTCAGTCTTCATTCACTAGGTCATTCCCTCACAATTCACAGAAAGCTTCTCCTCCACCATTTTCCTCACCGACTGAAAGTAGTCATCTTGTTTTTGTTTGTTTTTTTGAGACAACCACTCTGCACTCTGTTGCCCAGCCTGGAGTACAGTGGTGTGATCTTAGCTCATTGCAACCTTCACCTCCCAGGTTCAAGTGATTCTCCTGTCTCGGCCTCCTGAGTAGCTGGGACTACAGGCATGTACCACCATCCCTGGCTAATTTTTTTGTATTTTTAGTAGAGATGGGGTTTCACTATGTTGGTCAGGCTGGTCTCAAACTCTTGACCTCAAATGATCTGCCGCCTCAGCCTCCCAAAGTGCTGGGATTATAGGTGTGAACCTCCACGCCCAGCCAGTTATCTTAAATTCTCAATAGTCACATCAGAATACTACCACTACCTTAAGTTTAGAAAACTCAAAGCTTGAGAACTGAGAATTCTTTGGGTTTACTAAGGCACTAAAATTTCTGTAGTCAGTCACCAAAGGCTTTGAGAAAAGTAGCAAAATCTACAGGAACAAAATCTGTGACATAACACACGCAAAGCTCTGGAGCCTGGCAGAATCTATGAGCTTTAAAAGAATTTAAATCTAGCAGCTTCAAAAGAATTTCAATTAAATATATAGTTACCCTCAGTATCCTTGGGGGCACTGGTTCCTGGGCTCCCTGCAGATACCCAAATCCACGGCTGTTTGAGTCCTTTATATAAATGGCTCTGTATGTGTATATGACCTAAGCACACTCTCCTTCCCATTTCAAATCATCTGTAGATTACTTCTAACACCTAATATAATGGAAATGCTACATAAATTTGTTACACTGCATTGGTATTTATTCGTGGTATTTTTTATTGTATTGTTATTTTCGATTTTTCTCAAATATTTCTGATCCACAGTTGGTTGAATCCATGGACACAGAACCCATGGATACAGAAAGTTGACTGTATACATACGTATATATATATAAACACACACGTGTATATATAAAATATATAAAAACTGACAGTGGTTTCTGTTTGTTTGTTTTTGTGTGTCTTTTTTGTGGTTTTTTTTTGAGATAGGGTCTCTTGCCCAGGCCAGAGTGCAGTGGTGTAATCAAAGCTCACTGTAACCCTGAACTCCCAGGCTCAGGTGATCCTCCCTCCTCAGCCTCCCGAGTGGCTGGTACTACAGATGTGTGCCACTATGCCTAGTTAATTTTTGTATTTTTTGCAGAGATGAAGTTTGGCCATGTTGCTGGTCTTGAGCTCCTGGGCTCAAGTGATCTGCCTGCCTTGGCCTCCCAAAGTGCTGGGATTACAGGTGTGAGCCACCATACCTGGCCTGACAGTGTTTTTGTATCACCTCATTTGTATTATGGAATAGTGAGTCTGTGGATAAATTATATTTAGATGTTTGAGTCCTATGTCATTCATTTATTAATTCTAAACATTTCAGAATCAAATCCAAGATGGAAATACGAAGAACAAGCCACTGTGCTTCACTTAGACACCCAGCCTAAACTGATGGTGATATACTGTCTTTACATCCTTTAGTTCTGATCAAATCAGACCTTGATGGGGGAGAAATGCTGAATCCTCATGCCCTACCAAACAAGAATCTATCAGCTTTCCAAGAATTTCAATGTTTTAGACACAGGGTGTTCTTACAGCATTTAGCAGTATTTCAACTAGTACAAAACAGAACTGTCTAGACATACTGGCCCTGAGCTATACAAATTTAGGTCATAATTTTCTGTTATTGGGGTCTGTTGGCTTTATGCGGTTGACATGAGCAGGGTTAGGAGTAAATACTTAAATAACCCTTTATTCACTCTACACAAACAGCATCCTAAAACCTTTAGAGAATGTGCAAACTCCGAAATAAAGTCTTGCTCTCTGAGTCTATCCTCCTGGAGGCCAGGCTCCACCACCACACCTGGGGAGGAACTGCTGGAGGCACCTGTGTCTGCAAATCCTGCAGGAGGCGCTGTCCCCTCACCTGGCTCCAGGAGAAGTTCAGATAAAACCCTTGAGAAATCCAACAGGGCTTTCCCCTGAGGACTGGAGACACAGAAAGACTCATTTCTTTCCTTTCCTTTCATTTTTTTAAAGAACTTGTAATAAAAAAAAATAAAAATACAAGGTAACTGTTAACCTATTTCTCAAAACACACTAATGATCCCAAGCACACGACCTGACGGGACGTGTTCATAGTTTAGTCACTACCACCTTTTTAGGGAATCAGTATGAGTGAGTGCTGTGCTTTCCTTTCAAGGCCTACATTTGCTGCCACAGCTGAGCGAGTCCTGAAGCCCGGTGCTTCCAGGTGTGGGGAGCAGGCAGTGCAAAGGGCAGGCCACAGCCTCGTCCTCCAGCACACACCTCTCCACTCCACACTGATCTCACGCCGGAGAAACCTGGGGAAGTCACAGCCCTGCCCTGCATCCCAGAAGCCCAACTCTTATGGAAATAACATCCACAAGGATGCTGACGGAGTCTCAGGCCACAGCGTCTGTCCTAAAATGACCCCGCCATTGGACCAGCAGCTTCTCATTCAGTCATTTGCTCAGAAAGAGAACTCAGCAGCCAGGTCACTGGCAGGGCTCTTTCAAACCATCCATGGTTCCAACCTTCTTCCCTGGTAAGGTCTACCCACATCACACCTGCCCCCGAACTCCTCCTGCCACCACCCAAACCACACACTCCCGAGGAGGCCTCCAGTATCACCCCCTGTGGCTCCATCGACTTCCACAGCCACCCTGTGAGGCTCTGCACTGATGACTGTGCCTCACTCACCCTCATTCACTAGGCCCAACACGGATGTGCCCACTTGCTCCTCCTGCACGGGGTCCCCATCTGGGGATTTCCTGTCACCGTGCTCACACAGCCCATGTGGTGCCAGATGGGGCCAACCTCGGGGGACAGCAGGAACATGAGTTCCTCCTTGAGTTCCCAGGTGCAGCACAGTATCTGACACCTGGCTGGGGTCTACGGTGTTCACACGCTCCAACACTGGGCTGGTGTCTATGGTGGTCACACACCAAACGTCTGTACTGTTTACACTGCAGTGCACTTTCGATGGACTGATACCATCTACCCACCTAGACCCAAAGGCAGGAGTGATTCGTTATGCATATTTTTCCTCTCAAGGCTACCAGTGTCCTGTACACAAGAAATGTGCATAACATGACCCATTCGTGTGAATGGTTGAACATTTGAAATTTTATATAAAGTATCCCATAAACAACGTGATGAGTCATAAAACATAGCAAGAATCTACGTAAAAACAATTTTAAAAAAGAGTTTAACATGAAGAACATTTTGACATCAAAATGACAAGTGAAAAACATTTTTAAAACATGTTCTTCAACAACAGAAAGAAAGTGTTAGGCAAATAACTATGCTCGGTCCCAATGCTTCTGATCACTAGTAAAACAACCTTATTCAAAAATAAAAAGCAGCAAGATATGTGTGTACACACATATTACTTCAGTTTGTTTAAGTATTAAAAGAGGCTGGGGACGGTGGCTCACACCTGTAATCTTGGCACTTTGGGAGGCTGAGGAGGGCAGATCACGAGGTAAGGAGTTTGAGACCAGCCTGGCCAACATAGTCAAACGCTGTCTCTACTAAAACTACAAAAAAATTAGCCAGGGGTGGTGGTGCTCGCCTGTAGTCCTCGCCACTCGGGAGGCTGAGGCAGGAGAACTTGAACCCTGGAGGCAGAGGTTGCAGTGAGCCGAGACCACGCCACTGTACTCCAGCCTGGATGACAGAGCGAGATTCTGTCTTAAAAATAAATAAATAAATAAAAATGTGGAAAAAAAAAAAAATTAAAAGAAAGAAAAAAAGTGCTTGCAGACACTATCTACTGAGTCATAAGATCTCTGGAGCTTTCTTTCCTTAAGAAGCAGAAAGCCTAAAAGATTTAAAATTAAGTAAATTGCATTCAACTAAAGTGAGTTTATAACCGAATGTGGATGCTGCAATCCAGTCTGCTGATGAGTTTAAGGCACTGCCCAGGACATTCTAAGCAGCAATTAAGTGTGTGAGGTACCTGTCATCTTCTGCTGATGTGTGCAAGAGCAGCACAGGAAACGCTTACCTTTAAGAGCATCCAGGAAATGCAGGTAAAGGGAGTGCTCATCTCCAGGAGCAACGTGCTCATAGCCAGATAGTGGCCAGCTTGGAGACTGACTGAGCAGCCAAGAAACCCGAGAAAGGCAAAGAGATGGTGGACAGCCAGAAACAGGTCAAATGTTCGGAAGGCCAAGTTGGACAGGTGGACTGCGACGTTTTCAAAGAAAAAGAAGCCCGTTGCCGTTGTGATGTGAAACCAGCACCAGTTCTGCTGCCCACGTGCCTTGTCGGCATGAAGGACAGGGTCCCCCAGCAGAGCCCACAGGCCTGCAGCCGTGCTCTGAACACCAAAGACTGCACGCGTGGCCGCCAGGTCCCAGAAGACCTTCTCTCTGGCCACCAAAGAACGGTACGTGGCATTCAGGGAGGACGACAGCTGGTGGCAGACCACAAAGACGCCCAGGTAGAAGACAAAGCCTGCAACCACCAGCGTGGAGCGGATCCCCCAGGAGGCATAGTCCAGGTCAAAAATGCTCTCTGATGCGCCCCCATTGCTCGCAGGATTCATCGTCCTCAGCTGTATTCTGAAGGAGTCCTGGGCCCTACACAATCTTGTCCAAGAAAACGATGTCAGTGAAGTGATCCCTGGCACTGTCAGGTATCCATCTTCAATCTAAAGGAAAAAGGGACATTCATGTTATGTTGACTAAACAGAAGCAAGGACACCTCACTCCCGCAGGCATGCAAACATCATAATACCACAGATTTCCTTTAAGGCCGTACCTTATTCTTAATGCATTTAAAGGACTCATAAACAGCAAAGGAACATCCAGTGACAGTACAGGAGGAAAGAAAATGAAACCAAAGCTAGAGCGGCCCAGCAGTGAACAGGAGGCAGGAGCACTGCTGGCAGGAACAGAAGATCCTATGCTCCTCCTGTGGGAACCCCACGAGCAAGACGCCAACTTTTGCAGCAGTCCTGATCAGTCACACAATTCAGACATCACAGGATGAAACAGACTTAAGTCATTCCACTGGGATACACTTCATTACAGCACTGAACTTCCAGACCCCAATAAAAGAGCACATCTTGGTGCTCCGAGGTCTGTGGCAAAGTTATTTATGGACAATAATGGGTTTCGAGCAGTCCCCAGGTGTGCCTGGGTTCAAATCCCTGCTCTGCCATACACTAGTCACAGGACCCTCCGACTCTTCCAGGGCTCAGTTTCCTCCTATAAAAGCGCACAGTGAGCGCTGGAGGGGTGATGGATGTCATGACCTGAAGCAGCGCCCGGTGCACCACGGGCCTCATAACTCGTATTTCACTGTCATGATCACCACCGCTCACCGTCATTCAGACGCTGTTATATAAAATGTCCTTAAAAAGAGTGGAGAAAACACAAGTCCTCAGGTCCGGTCTGTTAACTTGCAAATGGTCTCAACTGTTTTCAGTATCTCCTCTGAAATGAGTGCCCTGAGCCAATCTGAGAAGGATGCTCCCATGCACGCCCACTGCTCGGCCCACCTACAGACAGAACCCATGAACAGCTGAAGGGCTCTAGCCTGCTACACCCACTGAGAGCCGTTCTGTTCACGTGGCTCCGAATGGTCTTCCCCAGGCTCTGAGAAGTACTTGCTGAATGACGCCCAGACTCCACGCTGGACTAGGGCATCTCAACGGTCTTCTCCAGCTCTCAAAATCAAGAGTGCAATTCTTCTCAACCCTGAAAAACATCGCCTTCAGGGCCAGTACACAATGATCACGTGACCTAATGGCCACAGACAGAGTTTATCAGAACCTTGTTTCAAAACCTTATTTTCTCCTAGTCACAGTGTTTGCCTCTAGGCAGCGAAACACTGTGAACTAAATGGGTGTATTTGCCTATTCAAAAACAAGTTCAACCAAAATAAATCAATAACTGCCATCAGAGATTACTACAAACAGCTCTACTCACATAAACCAGTAAACCAGGAAGAAATGGATAAATTACTAGACACTTGTACTCTACCAAGACTAAACCAGGAGGAAGCTGAAACCCTGAATAGACCAATAACAAGGGTTGAAGTAGAGGCAGCAATCAATAGCCTACCAACCAAAAAACGTCCAGGTCCAGACGGGTTCACAGCCGAATTCTACCAGATGTACAAAGAGGAGCTGGTTCCATTCTGCATTGTTTGATGTACTGTATCAAACAATACAAGAGGAGGGAATCCTCCCTAACTCATTTTATGAGACCAACATCATCCTGATACCAAAACCAGGCAGAGACTCAACTACAAGAGAAAACTTCAGGCCAATATCCATGATGAACATCGATACAAAAATCTTCAACAAAATACTGGCAAACAGATTGCAACAGCACATCAAGAAGCTTATCCATCATGACCAAGTAGGCTTTATCCTGGGGATGGCAAGGCTGATTCAACATACGCAAATCCGTAAATGTAATCCATCACATAAACGGAACCAAAAACAAAAACCACATGATTATCTCAATAGATGCAGAGAAGGCCTTCGATAAAATTCAACAGCCCTTCATGCCAAAAACTCTCAATAAACTAGGTATTGATGGAATGTATCATAAAATGATAAAACTATATATGACAAACCTACAGCCAATATCATACTGAATGGGCAAAAGCTGGAATTCCCTTTGAAATCTGGCACTAGACAAGGATGCCCTCTCTCATCACTCCTATGCAACATAGTATTGGAAGTTCTAGCCAGAGCAATCAGGCAAGAAAAAGAAATAAAGTGTATTCAAATAGGAAAGGAGGAAGTCAAACTGTCTCTATTTGCAGATGACACGACTGTATATCTAGAAGACCCCATCGTCTCAGCCCAAAATCTTCTCAAACTGATAGGCAACTTCAGCAAAGTCTCAGGATACAAAATCAATGTGTAAAAATCACAAGCATTCCTATATACCAATAACAGACAAACAGAGAGCCAAATCAAGAGCAAACTCCCATTAACAATTGCTACAAAGAGAATAAAATACCTAAGAATACAACTAACAAAGGATGTAAAGGACCTCTTCAAGGAGTACTACAAACCACTGTTCAACAAAATAAGAGAGGACACAAACAGATGGAGAAACATTCCATGCTCATGGTTAGGAAGAATCAATATTGTGAAAATAGCCATACTGCCCAGAGTAATCTATAGATTCAATGTAATCCTCATCAAGCCACCAGTGACCTTCTTCACAGAACTGGAAAAAACCACTTTAAACTTCATACGGAATTACAAAAGACCCTTCATAGCCAAAACAATCCTAAGCAAAAAGAACAAAGCCGGAGGCATCACACTGCCGGACTTCAAACTATACTACAAGGCTACAGTAATCAAAACAGCATGGAACTGGTACCAAAACAGAGACATAGACCAATGGAACAGAACAGAGACCCCAGAAGAAACACCACACATCTACAGCTTTCTGATCTTTGACAAACCCAGCAAAAACAAGCAACAGAGAAAGACTCTTTGTTTAATAAATGGTGTTGGGAAAACTGGCAAGCCATGTGCAGAAAACAGAAACTGGACCCCTACCTGTCACCTTACACTCAGATTAACTCCAGATGGATCAAAGATTTAAACATAAAACCTAACACCATAAAAACACTAGAAGAAAACGTAGGCAAAACCATCCAGGACATACGTATAGGCAAGGACTTCATGACTAAAACACCAAAAGCAATGGCAATAAAAATCAGGATAGACAAATGGATCTAATTAAACTCCAGAGCTTCTGTACAGCAAAAGAAACCATCATTAGAGTGAATCAGCAACCATCAGAATGGGAAAAAAATTTTGCAATCTACTCATCCGACAAAGGGCTAATATCAAGAATCTACAAAGAACTAAAACAGATACACAAGAAAAAAACACACAACCCCATTCAAAAGTGGGCGAAGGATATGAACAGACACTTTTCAAAAGAAGACATACTTGAGGCCAACAAACATATGAAAAAATGCTCATCATCATTGGTCATTAGAGAGATGCAAATCAAAACCACATTGAGATACCATCTCATGCTAGTTAGAATGGCGATCATTAAAAAATCTGGAGACAGCAGATGCTGGAGAGGATGTGGAGAAATAGGAACACTCTTACACTGTTGGTGGGAGTGTAAATTAGTTCAACCATTGTGGAAGACAGTGTGGCAATTCCTCAGGGACCTAGAAATAGAAATTCCATTTGACCCAGCAATCCCATTACTGGGTATATATCCAAAGGACTATAAATTGTTCTATTATAGAGACACATGCACATGTATGTTCATTGCAGCCCTGTGTACAATAGCAAAGACTTGGAACCAACCCAAATGCCCATCAATGATAGACTGGAAAAGAAAATGTGGTACATATACACCATGGAATACTACTACACAGCCACAAAAAACGATGAGTTCATGTCCTTTGTAGAGACTTGGATGAATCTGGAAACCATAATTCTCGGCAAACTGACAAAAGAACAGAAAACCAAACACCACATGTTCTCACTCATAGGTGGGTGTTGAACAACGAGAACACGTGGACTCAGGGAGAGGATCATCACACACTGGGGGCAGTTGGGGGGAGTAGGGGAGAGACAGTGGTGGGTGGGGAGGGAGGGGAGAGTGGGGAGGAATAACATGGGGAGAAATGCGAGATATATGCACCTAAAGTAAAATAAATCAAAGGCATAATAGTACCAGTGTTTTTCTGTTTCTCCATTAACATTCCAGCTTTAACACAGGCTGGCTCTGTGCAAACACAAATCTGATGGGGGAAAGACAACACGGGCATTCATGTTTCTCCCTAGAGAAACGGCTCCCATGTCATGCTGCCCCTGGTGCGTGTGTTCAGGGCACACAGGTGTGCTCTCGGGTAGATGCTAGGATGATGACTGAGAGGCTGCCACGCCCACAGCCAACACCTGTGGCCCACACCGCTGGTCATGTTACGTCAAGATTCCTGTGTACTTACCCATCTCCAAACACACCTATGTGAACTTCTACTCAAATCAGGTTTAACAAGGTAGTGAGGGGCTGGCAAGAGTGCTCTGGTAACTCGGTGTGCAGCAAGGCATCTTCTAACCCCAATGCACTTCACAGGAGCAGATCTCCCTCAAGTGCAGCCAGATGCCGGAGGGGAGACCGCACACCAGCATTAAAGAAAAGCAGGACGGGCTGAGAGGAGACCACCTTCCAGCATTAAAGAAGACCAGGCTGGGCTCGGGGGACACCACACACCAGCATTAAAGAAAAGCAGGCTGGGTGGAAAGAACGGGTATCAAGCACGGAATAGCAATTCACTAAATTCACTAATTCATTTAACTGAACAACACTGTGAAAGGCTAAAATATGGACCCCTCCTAAAACTTTTTGTACTTTTCCACAAGTCAGTCATGAGATCCGGGTTACAGGTCCCATTTTGTCACAGTTGCATCAATGTGCTCTTGGCTAAGACAGCTAACTTCTGTGGGACCTTTGCCTTGAGACGGAAGGGTCCCTCACTCCGGAAGCTCTGCCCAGAGCAATGACTCAAATCTACCTCAGTGGAAGTGATGAGCCCAAGCGATACTTCAGGAAGCTTTGGTTTGGTCAAGGTGGGAGGGGCTCCAGGACATGAGAACCAAAGGACCAAGAAGAACAGTTGGTTTTGTGGGTTCTGAACTTGGTTTCACTATTTAGAAGCTAGAAAACAAGTCTCAGGCCGGGCGTGGTGGCTCATGCCTGTAATCTGAGCTACTCGGGAGGCTGAGGCAGGAGAATCGGTGGAACCCAGGAATCCGAGGGTACAGTGAGCCGAGATCACGCTACTGCACTCCAACCTGGGCAATAGAGCAAGACTCCATCTCAAAACAAAAACCAAAAACAAAAGAAAACAAGTTTCTTTCTTCACCACCCTGGATCCCAGTGCCTGACTACGGAAAAAGAAACACACAGAGCAATGGGAAATGAAGCACCTACTGCGAGCCAGGTATTAAACCAGTTTGTATGATCTTCACCTGAGGAGCGAATAGCTTCCAGGTCTTCAAGCTCTCTAGATGTCTTTTCGGAGAGATTACTGTATCTACAGAAAGAAGGGCAGAAGCAGGCGAGCCAGAGCTGACAGTGGGCAAACCCTCCTGGCAGTCACAGAACAGGTGCCAATTAGGGATGCAGAAACAACCCATCATAAAGACCAGAACGCTTACTACCCCTTCTAACCCTGTAACAAATCCCCGTTCTGATTCTTTGTGCAAACCTCCTGCTTGTGTGTGGTCTACACGGCGGTGTGCACAGGAACTTTCTGGGTAAGCTGGTGCTGCTCTGGTCTACCTTGTTACTGTGAATTACACTTCTAACATTTTGCAAATTATACATTGATGGTTTGCTGAGTTTGGTTAGTGCCAGCCAGCATCCTCCAGACAGGAGTTCATGAAGGAGGCGAACTCCTCAGCTGTCTCAGTCACGAGGCCAGGCCAGTCCCAGAGCCAGGGTACCAGGATCCAACCCAAGCAGCCAGTCTTCCTGGAGTCCTGCAGAGCTCTGCTGTCCACTGTCGCAGTGTCAGGGTTGTACTGAGAACACCATGGTTCACCCCAAGTCACAAGGCGGGTACCCACAGAAGTGCAGCTAGGCCTTGTTCTGGCAGGCAGCACAGAAGGGGTATGGGAAGAGCTCAGGTTCTCCTTTTGCTTCTATTTCTGCTCCTTGACCCAACCACAACCCTCTCACTCTTTTTTTTTTTTTTTTTTTAATTTTTATTGCATTATAGGTTTTGGGGTACATGTGCAGAACGTGCAAGATAGCTGCATAGGTACACACATGGCAGTGTGTTTTGCTGCCTTCCTCCCCTTCACCCACACTTGGTATTCATCCCCAGGCTATCCCCCCCCAGCCCCCCCGCTGTCCCTCCCCCATTTCCCCCAACCCTCTCACTCTTGATGTGCAAAATGGGGCACTGGGGTTCCCACTGTTCCCTTGCTGTGTGCCTTCTTCATGCCACACCTGCCGTGAGGCTCAGGACAGAAGAAGGAATCCTCAAGTGTAACATGCAGCTGGAAGTCACTGTTCCTTCCTGGGGTAAAACTGGAGGCCAGACTTAATAGTCCCATCCTCTACTTTCACTCGGGAAGGCTTGCAAGCCCCTCCACACCAGCTCCTGTCCTCTGCAGCAGAGGAAGTGGAGCCAGAGAAGAAACATCTCCTGGAAGGCCACCATCTTCTGACTCTGCAGAGCTTCATTTTCTTTGGGGAAAATGTATATAAAAAGCTAGTCTTATAAGATTCTGTGGTTTCAGCTCTTCTATAGCACTGGGCCATGCAGTTTAAAAAAATCTGAATGCAAACAAATCAGTAAGAGTGTTAGCACTGTTGCTGTACATGACGGGGTGCTATGCTCAGTGGCCACTGGAACCCTTGGGCTGTGTCATGCATCTGTGCCCTCTTCCAGTTTACTGCGGGCTAAACTGCTGTGATACCAGCATTTCTTTGTTTGGTTGAGATAATTTATCCAAACTTGGAAGTGAACTCAAAAAGGAGAAAGTGGTTGCATGACTTTTTCCCTGCTAACACAAGCTCAGTGTTTTACACCCCAACAATCGCTTGACCTTCTAGGAGAAGTAACAATTTACCACTGATTGTGGCCCACAAATTTCACAATCTGCAAAGTTAATTCTCCTTTCCATCAAGAAGAAAGACAATCCCAAAGGCTGTAGTTTCATTGCATGCAGGATATTCACATCTTAAAGAATCCAGCAATATTTTCTCAGCATTCCTTTTACCCATTCAGTAAGAAAATCATATTTTGTGTATTTGCTTTTGAACTGGCATTCCTATCCTCCTGGATCCTGGATTAATGGCTGAAATATAAGCTGACAAGAGCTGTTTACATGAGAATTACACTTCTAACATTTTGAAAATTATACATTGATGGTTTGTAAAAATATGTTTTCCAAAATCAAAAGAAATACATGTTTAATAAACAAAATGTGGAAAACGGGAACAAGCATAAAAATACAAAAATAAAAACTTACAATCCTCTTACACAGCCCCAAGCACTGTCACTAATTTTTGGAGCCTGCTGGGTCAACTGTTTATCTAGACATAAACTCTTCCCTTTTTCATAAAAGGGGATAAAAGTATACAAACTGCTCCCTGGCCTGCTTCTCTTCTTTTAGCAACAGCTAATCCCCTTCTGCCACATCGCTGCATTACGGCTACCCAGTGTCCCACCAGGCTTTCATCCAGTTCCTTGTTATCATAAGACATTCTGTAGTGAACATCTCTGAGGCCACCTAGAGAACCTGTGCTCTTTCGTGAAAGCTGGATGCTCAGAAGAACTTCCGTAACAACCACAGACTAGATGATGGCCAGTCTATTAATGCTGCTTCTGAAAGGCAGGCACAGAACCGTCCCAGCTCAGTGGGGAGCTGTGGCCATCTCATATTCCCTCAGTCACTCACACTCCTTCACCACTGCTTTCTCCTCTCAAGACCCTCCTGAAAAGTTTTATGTAAATAAAAATCAAAATATGGGAGTGAGATCAGCAGGAACTGGATATCACAGATTTCACACAGAGGGTAAACTCAAACAGGAGTCAGAAACAGCCGCCTCGCCCTAATCTTTCAGAAAACAGTCACTTACAGCAGAACCTACATAGGCTGAGAAGTCCTTTGGCTCTCCTTCCCACTATCCACACCAACCCCAACCCAGAGCAGCTGGCGATAGGGCCCAGTGTCCGGGCAGCTCCCATCCCCTGCTGACCTGACCCAGTGCTCGCCCTCACCCCCTACCCCCACAACGCCTTGGTGACCTGACCCAGCGTCCCTCCCCCTCCTACAGGTGCTGACTGACCCAGCGTCCCTCCGCCTCCCACACCCTGGTGAACAGCTCCGTGTCCTCTTCCTCCCCAGCTAACTCCGTGACCAGTGGAGGCCACAACCACGTGACACCTGCTGTCCTTGACAGCAGCTCCGACCGCACCTAGGTGGCTCCGCAGGAGCCCTCTCCCAGCCTCAGGGGCACACAGGTGAGCTGACCATACCTGCCCAGCCGGTATGCGGGGATCGAGGTCAGGGGCGACGGCGCCACCTCCGCCTCCGCCTCCACCTCTCCCCTCCCTCCGTCCGGCATCCGCACCGCTCAAGGGCTCCGAAGTCAGAGTAGGCGTTAGGAGCCCCCAACGCCCACCGCGCACCCGCGCGGGCAGGGTCCCGCTGCGGAGCTCGAACCCCTCTCACCCCGGGAACGGCCCAGACCGGGGTGCCGCACGCCCACCAGAAGGCAGGGCTGGGACCGCAGACGCTAGGAGCCACCCTGGCCCCTCACCCGGGCTCCCCCTCACCTGGGCTCCCCCTGAGGTGGGCTACCACGCGCTCACCTGGGCTGCCCCTCACGTGGGTTCCTGGCCTCTCACCTGGGCTCCCCGCGCGGTTACCCGGGCTCCCGGCACTCTTCGGCCCCCTCTCCCGGGCTCCCCCTCACCCGGGCTCCCCGCTCTCGGTGCCGCCCCGCCCCTGCAGGACTCCGGGTAGTCACTGATCACACTGCCACCGGGTCTAGACTCTCCGGCCTCAAACACGGGCCGCGCACGCGCGCACGCAAGCGCTCTGCCCATTCGGGGGCGTGGCTATGAGAGGCCCCGCCCAGACCTACGGAGGCGGTGAGGCGGGGGCGGGGCCACGGCCGGGCTGATCTCGTCAGGCGTGAGGGGCGGGGCCGGGCTAAATCGCGGCGTGAGTGAGGCGAGAGGCGGGGTCGGGCTGACCCACGGAGGGCGCGAGGGGCGGGTCCACGGCCGGCTGAACCGCGGCGGGCGCGAGGGGCGGGGCCGGGCTGAACGACGGCGGGAGGGCGGGCGCGAGGGGCGGGGCCACGGCAGGCTGCACCGGGAAGGGCGCGAGGGGCGGGGCCGTGCTGAACCACGGCGGGCGGGCGGGCGCCGGGGAATCGCGCTGCACCCGACGGGGAGGAGGAGACCCGAAAGCTGCAGCTGCCCCCGCCCGGCTGCGGCTAAGTCGCTCTCCGGGTGTGCACGGAGTCGGAGCCGCCCAGAGCCCCGGAGGCGCGCGCTGGGGTCGCAAGGCCGGGCCGTCTCCTCGAGCCCCGGGTCTTCAGGTCTTGACCGCGCGCGTCCCCGGCCCGGCTGCGCCCACGCGCTGAGTGTTTGTGGGAGTTTCAGCCGTTCGCTAAGGTTGTTATTCGAGTTATTTATGTCTCCTCTTCTCTCTGCTGTGTTTGGTTCCCTCTTTAGAACCCACACCCAGGGGAGAACCTGCCACTTAATTGGTGCTCAGAGTACGTTTGTTGAAAAACTGATAGCAGGCGATCGATACGGAGCATCTGTACTAGGGGTGGCCGCCCGGACTGGCGGGGGCGGCCTCGGGGCTCTCAGCTGAGGGTATGGTCGGCCTGGGACCCTGGCTTTTTTCCTTTCCTGTGCTATGAAGGTAACTGCCTTATCTCCCCCTCACGACTGTTTTGGGGATTAAATAGGACGTTTAAATTACCAACGCTTCTTGAAATAAACGTTTCAAAATCATTATAGCTCTACAGTACGTGTGGGAAAACGTTGACATTCACGTTCAAGTTTATTTTTCTGCTGGTTCGTTTAGGTTTGTTGAAACCCTGAGTCCCTAGGATTGTCTAAGAACATGGGCAAATGTGTGTGGAGGCCACCCCGGGGGCCAGAAAACAGCCAGCAGCCTTCGTGGTGTTAGGGGAACAGGAGCATACCGGTCACACCGTTTTAAAATCAACTCCATCTTGGCCGGCGCCGGGGCTCACACCTGTAATACCAGCATTTGGGGAAGCCGAGGCGGGTGGATCACGTGAGGTCAGGAGTTCGAGACCAGCCTGGCCAACATGGCGAAACCTCGTTTCTACTAAAAATACGAAAAGAAATGAGCTGGGCTTGGTGGTGGGTGTACGCCTCGTTTCTACTAAAAATACAAAAAGAAATGAGCTGGGTGGTGGCAACTGTAGTCCCAGCTATTCAGAAGGCTGAAGCAGGAGAATCGCTTGAACCAGGAGTCGTAGGTTGCAGTGGGCTGAAATCACACCACTGCATGCAAGCCTGGGTGGTCAAAGTGAAACTCCATCTCAAAAAAAAAAACTCCATCTTAAAACGAGTGAAACCACCATTGCAACATTATAACTGAGACAGTGAGAGATCTGACCTAACCAACTCCATCCCGCTTCTAACGTCCAAGCGTTCTTTTTCATTCCTGGTTATAGTCCTAACTAACTTTGGGAGAAACTTAGCTTATAGTTTCTGGAAACAAATCACTTTCTTGCCTGGGGACTAGACTGCCTTTGTAGGACTAACCAATTAGTCAGGAGATTAGAAATTATGGTGTAGGATTCATGCAGCTGGAGGTTACAAGCTTCTGACCCTCCCTGAATCGCTCCTGGGGATGACATCACTGTGGTAAGATGGAAGATCAGTGTTTGAGACATTTTCCAGATCTTCCTGGTTCAGCTGGGACGACCCAGATGGATAAACTGGCTCCTCTGATCTTGTGGCCCCACCCAGGAACTGACTCCGGCCAAGAGGACAGCTTTGATCCATATGATTTCTTCTCTGATCATCAGCACTCCCAGCTTACTGACCCCCTACCTACTAAATTATCCTTAAAAACTGAATTCTGAGGCTGGGCATGGGTAGCTCACACCTGTAATCCCAGCACTCTGGGAGGCTGAGGCAGGCAGATTGCTTAAGGTCAGGAGTTTGAAACCAGCCTGGCCAATATGGCAAAAGCCCTTCTCCACTAAAATACAAAAATTAGCCAGGCGTGGTGGCGCGCACCTGTAATACCAACTATTAGGGAGGCTGAGGCAGAAGAATTGCTTGAACCCAGGAGGTGGAGGTTGCAGTAAAGCTGAGACTGTGCCATTGCACTCCAGCCTGGGCCACAGAGCAAGACTCTATTTCAAAAACAACAGAGCTGGGCGTGGTGGCTCATGCCTATAATCCCAGCACTTTGGGAGTCCGAGGGGGACAGACCAGGTGGTTAGGAGTTCGAGACCAGCCTGGCCGAGGTGAAACCCCATATCTACTAAAAATACAAAAACTAGCCAGGCGTAGTGGTGGGCACCTATAATCCCAGCTACTTGGGAGACTGAGGCAGGAGAATCACTTGAACCTAGCAGGCGGAGGTTGCAGTGAGCTGAGGCTGCACCATTGCACTCCAGCCTGGGCGGCAGAGCAAGACTCTTTCTCAAAAAAAAAAAAAAAACGAACAACAAAAACTCTGAACTCCAAATTCTTGGGGACATTGATTTGATTAATAATAAAAGTCTGGTGTCCCGCAAAGCCAGCTCTGTGTGAATTATTCTTTCTCTTATGCAATTCACCTGTTTTGATAAATCAGTTCTGTCTAGGCAGAAGGTAACGTGAACCCGTTTGGCAGTTACATTAGCCTGTAGTCCCAGCTACTTGGGAGGCTGAGGCAGGAGGATTGCTTGAACCCAGGAGGTGGAGGTTGCAGTGAGCTTTCGTGACACTGTGCTCCAGCTGCCATCTCAAAAATAAATAAATAAATAAATAAATAAATAAAAAATAAGATTGTTATAGTCATGCTTGGATGTAGGTACGCACTGAAATGCCGAGGATAACTTTCTTTACATCCACCAAGTGCTAGATTTTGTCGCACTGTCAGCCCGTCTGCACTTACAGGTGGCTCAGCTTTTACATAGATACAAGATGCCTTTGCAACAAAGACAGCGCGTTCCTCCAATTGCTTTCCGAGGGCGCCCCACTCTGTATCGGAGAAGCTCCCTCTCACCGCACTCTGTGACTGCCCCACTTTCCTCCCTGCCAAAGATCCAAGAACCCTCTCTTGGGGTCTGGATCGGAGCTTTCTCCGGCAACGCTGGGTTCCTCAGATTCACCCTCACATTATGCTGAGGCCTGTCTTACAAAGAAGAAACTGAGGCCTAGAAAGATGGAACCATAACTTGCTTAGTCACGTGGCTAGTAAGTTCTTCAGCTTGAATTTAAACATTCTAGAATGGCATCTTTCCTCTTGGCCATCTTTAAAGCAGAATGATAAAACAGTTTTGTTTCCTAAAAAAACAATCACGGGTGTAACTGATGACCAGTACCCATGTGGGATGTGCAAGACTGAATGAAACCCGGCCGGGTGGGTTCCCAGCTTGTTCTGTCACAGCTGGAGCACTGCTGTTCACAGCCTGGGTTCTCCCCACCCCGCCCCACCACCCATGGGTGTCTCGCCTCCTTCCCCAACAGATCCAATGACACAACAAACATTTGTCCTGGGCGCACGGCTTGTCTGGCAGCAGGCTAAGCCCTTTCGTAAATCGGTTCTTCAAACATCACAGGAGTCAGAGACAGGCACCATTACCCACGTGCTGTAGAAAAAACCAGCGTTCAGTGACGCTGAGGTCAGGCCATGTCTGCACCTCCACACGCTGCTAAATGACGAAGCCGAGTTCTGAAACTCGATGCCACGAGGTGCTTGGAGAAGACAGTGGAAATGACTTAACGGGGGTGTCAGGACCATTTTACTCTTAATTTTCTAGTCACATAAGGAATCTATGCTCACTGCAAAGTTTGGTTGTTCCATGACAGAAAAGATAGACTAGCAGAGCCTTTTAAAAAACATAGCAGAGGGATGCGAGGAGCTGTCTTCTGCCTGTTTCTTTCTCCTGAAAGGAGCAAGATGACCGTGTTCCCAGAGGGATGTACAACAGAGTGAGAGGGGGAAGTCCACAGGAACTGATTTTAAATCCTCAGTGTCCTTCACCAGTGTGCAGTAGTAGTTCTGTGGGTGGAAGAATGGGACCGCTGTGCTTGCAAACAGCACTTTCAAACACTGGCACCCAAGTTCAGGATCTGCTGACAGCCCGTCCGCAGCAAGCATAAGGGTTTTTAGGCTGGTGCGGTGGCTCACGCCTGTAATCCTAGCACTTTGGGAGGTTGAGGCAGGTGGATCATCTGAGGTCAGGAGTTCGAGACCACCCTGGCCAACATGGTGAAACCCGGTCTCTATTAAAAATACAAAAAAATTAGCTGGCTGTGGTACTGGGCGCCTGCAGTCCTAGCTACTCAGGAGGCTGAGGCAGGAGAATGGCTTGAACCCGGGAGACGGAGGTTGCACTGAGCCACTGCACCCCAGCCTGGGCGACAGAGCAAAACTCTGTCTCCAAAAAAAAAAGGTCTTTGGACTCCCACAGATCAGGTGCTCAGCTTCTCAGCCTCACTGTGGCAAGGACTCACCCTGACCTAGCTCTAGGCAGGGTCCTGGAAGCCCTCAAGGCCCTGACATGGCACCCTGGGCCCTTTCCTCCAAAAGAATCCTGCTGGGTCCAGGCAGTGACAATTCCCCGCCCTCGTTATCTGATCATATGCCTCCTCCGCCACCCTCGGTATCTTATCACCTGACCTGCTTCGACAGGTACCCTGCTGGGAGGTTCTAGCAGGAACGCCGGGCCTGATGTCCCGTCTTGTAGTTTTCCCTCTGCCCTCACCTGCTCTGTGGCTATACACTCTCCTTTTCCTTGTTAGACTGCGTTCAGTCCAGTCCCACTGCAGCGGCCCCTGTACCTATCACGATTCCCTTCAAACTGTAAACCAAAAATAAATTCTAGCCCCGCTCAACTGCCTCAGCCACAAGCTTTCCAAAGGAAACCTTGAAGAGTATTTCCCTTGGTGATGGGAAGTGGGGGTTGGGCAGGCTCCTTCTACCCTCCCTCCGTTGAAATCCAGGCACAGCTGACCTCATTCACATTAAAGCAGAGCTCTTAAGATGGACAAAACAGACTGCAGCCACGAGATACTAAGGTCCAACCTGACCATAGGATGGCGTCACGTGACAGAGAGCAGGCCCTGGAAGAAAGCAAGTGTTTTAACCCAGATTATCTTTCTTTTCTTTTCTTTTTTTGAGATGGAGTTTCGCTGTTGTTACCCAGACTGGAGTGCAATGGCACGATCTCGGCTCACCGCAACCTCCACCTCCTGGGTTCAAGCAATTCTCTTGCCTCAGCCTCCTGGGTAGGATTACAGGTGCCTACCGGTACACCTAGTAGGATTACAGGTGCCTACCGGTACACCTAGTAGGATTACAGGTGCCTACCGGTACACCTGCCTAATTTTGTATTTTTAGTAGAGAGGGGGTTTCACCATGTTGACCAGGATGGTCTTGATCTATTGACCTCATGATTCACCCGCCTCGGCCTCCCAAAGTGCTCGGATTATAGGCGTAAGCCACTGCGCCCGGCCTACCCCAGATTATCTTTGACTTATTTTGAAGTGGCCCCACACAGCTGTCTCTTGTAGGAGAAAATCCCTGTCCTGTCAGAATCCTCTCCCTCTCCGGGTCTCTTCCCTGTTCCGGGAGAGAATTAACTAAGAGCCTGGCACCTGTTTTAGGTCATATAAGAGCCCTGAGGATAAAAACCTTGGTGTCCACAACCTTATCTTAACCCAGATACTCCCTTCTATTCATTCCAGGTTTTTACCAAGTAACTTAACTCTGTCAAGAAATTGTTCATCAGAAAATCGTTGATTCCACCTGTGACCTGGACACCTCCCACCTCTGTCCCTGCAGTTGTCCCACCTTTCTGGACCAAAGCATTGTACACCTTACATGTATCCATAGGCAACGTGTGCACTCCCACACACTGCTAAATGACAAAGCCAGATGTTGAAATACGATGCCGTGAGGTGCTTGAGAAAACAATTGAAGTGACATAATGGAGGTGGCAGGGGACCTTCATACCCTTTTCTTATTTTCTGCCTGTAACTTCTGTCCCCCTAAAATGTAACCCAACCACCTGATGCATTAATTCCTAGGACCTCCTGGGACCGTGTCACTGATCACTATCCTCATATTCGGCTCAGAATAAATCTCATCAAATACTTTACAAATTTGACTCTTTTGGTTGCCAAGTCTGTCTTACCATTGTTTAATGAGTGCCGTGTATAGTGTTTCCTTTAACAACTGTGGCAGAATTATACCTTCTTAGAAAGAGAGAAAGAACTCGTAATAGAAAATTATCTTTCCGCAGTCTTTCCTGCTGATGTGGGCATTCATGGTGTCCCACTGTGTCCATTTCTTTTTCCAAAAAGTGTATCTTTCTTAAAAGATGAAAAATGTCGAGCCACAAAACACAGTTCCAGGCTGGCACGTGGGACACTCGGGCTCTGACGCCGTCTTGAAGTAACTACCTTCGGTGTTACTTCTCCTGGCTGTGTGACCTTGGAGCGACTGCTTAACCTCTCTGAGCCACAAGTGTTAAAGGCTGAGATTGGTCCCTAAAGTCTCCTCCAGCATTAAAACTAGATGATCCTGAATCTTCTGCCTCTTGAGGACCAGACGAACGACAGAGGGCAGGGCTCTTCCTGCTGAAAATGATAACCTTGAGATAATGGCTGCCATTATCTCGGCACACAGAAAGCCCTAAATCTTCATTGGACGAAGCCATTGCCATAATAACCAGCCTTTAAAATGTGACCTGGTAGCCGGGCATGGTGACTCACACCTATAATCCCAGCACTTTGGGAGGCCGAGGCGGTCGGATCACCTGAGGTCAAGAGTTTGTGACCAGTCTGGCAAAACTGCATCTCTACTAAAAATATAAAACTTAGCCGGATGTGGCAGCACATGCCTCTAATTCCAGCTACTCAGGAGGCTGAGGCAGGAGAATTGCATGAACCTGGGAGGCGAGGTTGCGGTGAGCTGAGACTGTGCCATTGCACTGCAGCCTGGGTGACAGAGCCAGGCTCTGTCTCAAAAAGAAAAGAAAAGTGCCCCATCAAGATCGTGTTGATTCTAGGGCCTACAGGGACAGCTCCTCTTGTGGGGTCACCATAGCACACTGTCCTCTAGCCCCCCTCCCGTGGGGACATTTGGCAGTATCTGGGGTGTTTTCACTTGTCATGACCTGGGGTGAGAAGCAGGTTGCTGCTGCTGACCTTCAGAAGGGAGAGGCTGCCAGGCTTCCGACAATGCCAGGGCAGCCCCGCAGCCATGGCCCAGCCCCAATGTCAGTGGAGCTAAGCTTGAGAAAAATCTGCATCTTGGCTGGGTGCCTGTAATCCCAGGACTTTGGGAGCCCCAGTCTGCCAGATCACGAGGCCAGGAGATTGAGACCATTCTGGCCAACATGGTGAAACTCCATCTCTACTAAAAGTACAAAAAATTAGCCGGGTGTGGTGGCATGTGCCTGTAATCCCAGCTGAGGCAGGGTAATTGCTTGAACCCTGGAGGTGGAGGTTGCATTGAGCCGAGATTGCACCCCTGCACTCCAACCTGGCGACAGAGCAAGACTCCATCTAAAAAAAAAAGAAAAAAAGAAAAAAAATCTACATCCAGGAAAAGGACACGCCTTCGCTTAAAAACTAAAACGGCAGAGAGAGGGACGCTGGACTCAAAACAGACTTTCCACTGTGCCAAAGAGGTCTTGTCCCCATTCATCTCTTGGAATGCTATCAAGTGGCACTTGGGTAACCTAAGGGATGTCAGTGTAGCTTTGAGAAAGGCTTAATTCAGGCCAGGTACAGTGGCTCACCTGTAATTCCAGCACTTTGGGAGGCTGAGCCAGCCTGGGAAACACAGTGAAACCCTGTCTCCACTAAAACATGAAAAATTAGCTGGGCACGGTGGCCTTGCCTGTAGTCTCATGTACTTGGGAGGCTGAGGCAGGCGAATTGCTTGAACCCAGGAGGTAGAGGTTGCAGTGAGCCAAGATCGGTCCACTGCACTGCAGCCCAAGTGGAGAGGCAGAAGGAAACTCTGTCTCAAAAAAACAAACAAACAAAAAAAAACTTAATTCAGGTTAGGGCCAGTGGCTGACGCCTTGTAATCCCAGGACTTTGGGGGGCAGAGGGGTGGATCACTTGAGGTCAGGAGTTCCAGACCAGCCTGACCAACATGGTGAAACCCCATCTCTACTGAAAATACAAAATTTAGCTAGGTGTGGTGGCAGGTGCCTGTAATCCCAGCTACTTGGGAGGCTGAGGCAGGAGAATCTTTTGAACCTGGGAGGCAGAGGTTGCGGTGAGCTAAGATCTTGTCATTGCACTTCAGCCTGGGCAACAAGAGTGAAACTCCATCTCAAAAAAAAAAAAGAAAAGAAATGCTTCATACTCATAGAGAGATAAAATCGTTTTATTTTTCATCCCTGTTACTGTTTTAGGAGCAAATTTACAGACTCAAATCCAGCCTCCCCTCTCCCCAAACACAGAGCATAATACAGTGTAAGTCAAATATGTAGATGTATAAAAGAAATAGAAATTTAGTGAAATTTCATGTATTTAAAATGTCAGGTAGAATGTTACAAAGTAGGCAGATCCAGAAAGCAAGCACCGAAGTGGTGTGGTTGTGAATCGCCAAACAATGAAAACATACCTAAGAGTTTTCTTTCCAAATCTTCCCACACGTCAGCCCTGAGTTTAGCTTCACAGACAAGGATGTGAAACTTGGGATCAGCTGGTCAGAAACCAAGAACAGTACTTAGGAAAGAAAATTCCAGTTCACCCCCACCCACCACCCCATGAAATGACTGGATGACCCACATGGTCCTGACGGGACCAGACCTGCAATCTCCTCCGTCTCACAGGGAATCCAGGTTTCACACCCTCTCCAGGCTCCTGCACGGGATAAGGCGGAGCTGACCCAGTCTGATGATGGCTCTGCAGGCATGGACTTCATTCCGCAGGAGGTTAGAGTCGCTCGGCATGAAGAGGTGTAGCAGGAGGTTGTCTCTGCTGGGTAAGTGGGGCTCCACTCACTGGGCTGTCCATCATCGCCCCAGGAGAGGCCCGGCCGGGTTGTGGTGCGTGCAACCCCAAGCTTGCTGGGCAGACCGGTTGTGGCCCAAGTCGTTTCAAGGTGAAGAGGGGGTGATACATCAGGACCTGCGACACGGTGTTCAGACAGCATCTAACACAAGCCAGCTGTCTTTGGAGGGGCGGAATGGCGGGCAGGCACTGGTATCTTGTGGGCAGAGGCTTCTTGGCAGACCACAAAGGTGGGCAGGGGTTTGTGTGGGGCCCTGAGGGGCTTGGAAGCTGAAGCCCATGTCAGTGAGAAAAATCAGGAGGGGAAGAGCCAGGGAACTCGGGCGGGGATCTGCTCCCGAATCTCTGACTCCATGGAGGACTTTGTAAGGTTTGGACCAAGAGCAGAGGAACGTGGAATGCATGGCATAGTCCATCCTCCTGTTAGTCTGTGTCAGGTTGAGTCCGTCAAGACCCGAGTCATGACCTCAATTTCTCGATTTCCCAGGAGGGTTGCTTCTCTTTCACTCGCTGGGAAAGGGAGACGTTCATGGAATGGCGCAGGTCTCAACAGACTCAGCCTGAAGCTGCCCGGAGGACCCAGTAGATCTGGCAGACCCAGCAGACGCCATGGGCTCGGTGGTCTGTAGGGCAGGAGGCGATCACGAGACCAGCAGGGCAGTCACCGAAGGGGCGCTGGGGCTTTGCAGCAAGGCTCGTTCTTCAGTGGCTGACCTCGTTCGAAGGAAGAACTCCGCCCTGCTTCTGGGCAGGCAGAGATGGCCGGGTTGACCCCGGGGTGCCAGGTGAGCGGGTGAGCCCAGACGTGCGTTGTGAACTCGGTTATCGCTGAGTTTAAAATGAGGAAACTGAGGCCAGTATAAGAAAATTAAATGCCAATTTACTCAGCTCCGGGCGAGGTTCTCTGGTCCTGGGAAAGGGGCCACAGAAGTCGCGCTGACTTCCTGGGGCGGGGTTTATGGCTCTGAGGAACGAGCAACAGCTGGGTGCTCTGATTGGCTCCTGGGGAGCGGGATTGGGACGGGGCGGGCTGCCATTGGTTGGCGGGTTGTTGGGCGGGTTTTCCGGTGCGAGAGCCGGCCAGGGTTGCATCAACCGGAGCCTTCCAGGGGAGCCGTGCGCAGAGCCTGGTGCTGGGCGCGGAGTCAGGTGCTGAGTGCACAGGTGGGTGTGTCCGGCCTCCCGGCCAGGCCACCGGCCTCACACCCACCACGGAGCCACGAAGCCTCCCCCAGCTCCTCAGAGCAGGCACGGTGCGGACATGTCTCCAGACGGCGCGCCCATAGTCCCTGCTCTCCACTTTCACCCTGCCCTCTGCCAGGTTCCCTTGGGTGCTTTCCCGTGAGTACTGTCTGAGGATGAAAAATGTGTGTTCGGCAGCAGTGTTAGATACCAAAGTGTTTTGGATAGGAAGTATATCACTGTTATACTCTCAGAAAGATCTCAAGTTCTGAAAATATCTGTTATCTCCTGGAAATGCTTATTCAAGGTCCTCAAGCCAGGGTGCAGGGGCTCAGGCCTGTAATCCCAGCACTTAGGGAGGCTGAACCAGGAGGATCATGAGGTCGGGAGATTGAGAACATCCTGGCCAATTTGGTGAGATCCTGTCTCTACTAAAAATACAAAAATTAGCTGGGGGTGGTGGCACATGCCTGTGATGCCAGCTACTCAAGAGGTTGAGGCAGGAGAATTGCTTGTACCAGGGAGTCGGAGGTTGCAGTGGGCTGAGATCACGCCATTGCATTCCAGCCTGGACAGAGTGAGACTCTGTCTCAAAAAAAGAAAAAAAAGTCCTCACTACAAAAGAGAAGCAGACTGATAGAGATGTTGAGAGCAAATAAAGATATTCAAGACAAGTAAAGAGACTCAGTTGAGGTGGAAAGCTCATTTCTACATAAGACTGCAAAGTAAGTGTCGTGGGTACCTGGCGATTATCTAAGCCAGTGCCATGGTGCGGGGGTCAAGAAGAATTTGCCAAGATGGTTGATGGTAAGGAAAGGCATATTTTTTAGAAAAAGTGTGAAAGTACATTGGAAGGGAGCAACGGGCAGGCCAGCTGGAGAGGAGCTGACCGCCAGGAGACAGAGGCTTTCAGGGGATTTTACAGGACAGCGCTGGTGCTGTGAGCTCCAGAGGGCTTTCTGCAATGCTGATAACGCCAAGGTCGCAGCGAGCTAACTTGCAATTTTTGTATCAGCGGAAGGTCTGATAGGTGGGCCCGGGAGGCTGTGAGTTACTGTGCAGGAGAGCCATGTGTCCTGGAGCATGAAGAAAGGCAAATTCACAGCGTATCCACTTTTTTTTGCTTTCCTTTTGTCTCACCTCCCTAATGAGGACTGGACCGTAATGAGAATGCAAGGGCATGACAGCATTTTCTTTTCTTTTTTTTGAGACGGAGTTTCACTCTTGTTGCCCAGGCTAGAGTGCAGTGGCTCAATCTTGGCTCACTGCAACCTCCACCTCCTGAATTCAAGCAATTCTCCTGCCTCAGCCTCCCAAGTAGCTGGGATTACAGGTGGCTGGCAGCACGCCCACCTAATTTTTGTATTTTTAGGAGAAACGTGGTTTCGCCATGTTAGCCAGGCTGGTCTCGAACTCCTGACCTCAGGTGATCTGCCCATCTCGGCCTTCCAAAGTGCTAGGATTACACGTGTGAACCACTGTGCCCAGCCGGGAATGACAGAATTTCAAAATCACCATCTGTTAACTCCTAAAAAATATAATGAGGTGGGTAAGAATCAGTAATAGATTCCTGGAACCATTAGGCAGAGAGAGCTGCAGTGGGGAGCTGCACACCTTGTCACAGCACCTGCCGCAACTTAGGTGCTTATCAGAAGGAGGAAAATGTACCTTGCTGATGAGATGAGGCTGTCACCACCTACCTCAGAGGAAGGTCTTTGCATCATAATAGTGGGATGCGAGCCGCGCGCCTTCCAAGGCTGTCCAGCAGCACGCAGGACCGCCTGTGCAGAATGAAAATCCAGTGGAACTACGGATCAACCTGCCAGTCTGCAGGAAATACAGGGGATAGGAAACAAGTTAAATGACACCTTGAGGAAACAGACAAATTCAGACTGTCAGGCATTGTCTTCTCAGCAATTCAGTGCCACGAAAGAAGAAAAAAGTGAGAGGACTGTACCATTAAATGATATTTAAGACAGAAAACCGAATGTGTGGTCCTGAATTCCATCCACATGTCAGCTAACCGGCCGGAAAATAAGTTTTTCAAATAATTGGGAAATTACGGATATAGCCAGCACTAGATGATGTTAGATCATTAATTTTGTGGGATGGTTAGTGGCATTGTGCTTCTACAGGAAAATGTTCTTGTTTTTTAGAGATGTGTAGAGATTCTTTTAGGGATGAAATATTATCATGTTCACAATTTACTTTAAAATACATCAGGAAGAAAGAAAACTAGATGAAGCAAAGAAGGCAAAACGTCAGCAGCCGTTAAATCAACCATGAAGAATGTATTTCTGTTCTTTTTGTTTTTTGAGACGGAGTTTCACTCTTGTTACCCAGGCTGGAGTGCAATGGTGCAATCTCGGCTCACCGCCACCTCCGCCTCCTGGGTTCAGGCAATTCTCCTGCCTCAGCCTCCTGAGTAGCTGGGATTACAGGCACGCGCCACCGTGCCCAGCTAATTTTTTGTATCTTTAGTAGAGACGGGGTTTCACCATGTTGACCAGGATGGTCTCAATCTGTTGACCTCGTGATCCACCCGCCTCGGCCTCCCAAAGTACTGGGATTACAGGCTTGAGCCACCGTGCCCGGCCATGTTTCTGTTCTTTAATTACTGTCATCTTGACATGTCCATAAGTTTGGAAATTTTCATAATCAAAAGCAAATAATAATAAGAGAATGATATTTGGAAAGATTCTGTTACAAGAGTGAAAAGATAACCAGGTAGGCCAATGACATCTTCTCACCTGCCGTCCCCCTCCTCCTGTTTTGTCCACAGGCTTTCTCAATGGACCAACAGCCAGAGGTTGGGGTGTCAAGGTTAAGCACAAAATATGGATTTTATCTGACAAGACAGACTGGCCACTGACAGTTAAATACTTTCCTGCAAAAGGGACAAGCCCGGAGCCAGGTTACCAGCCCCAAACTCAAGACAGGCTCTTCTTTTAGGAAGTGGACAAAGCTCTATGACCAGAGCACTTTGGGAAATTTAGATTTGCTTTCCCTGACACGACTCCACTGTTGTCATTACCCCTGAACTTATGGGGCATCCGAACTTCAGTCTCAGCAGGTTTGTTGTGTGTGTGTGTGTGTTTTGTTTTGAAACAGGGTCTTGCTCTGTCACCCAAGCTGGAGGGCGGTGGTGTGATCACAGCTCACTGCAGCCTTGACCTCCTAGGCTCAAATGATCCTCCCATCTCACCCTCTTGAATAGCTGGCACCACAGGTGTGAGCCACGACTTCTGTTAATTCTTGTATTTTTTGTAGAGACAGGGTCTTTCTATGTTGCCCAGGATGGTCTCAAACTCCTGGGGTCAAGCAGTCCTCCTGCCTTGGTCTACCAAAGTGTTGGGATTACAAGCATGAGCCATCATGCCTGGCCAGCATATTTATTAACATCAGAATTTTTTTTACTAAATTATCTCGCTTTATACGTCTTTGACTACCAATAAAATGCATGTAGTCGACCTGAGGGTACCTGCTTCTGGGAATGGTTCTGTGAGTTGCAGTGTCCCGTGTGAAGCTTTCTGGCCGATCAAGGCTGAAATTCCATGTGGCAGAAAATCCAGGCCATAGAGGGACCATTAAATGAAGCCACAGGCAATCAGACAAATCCAGAATGTGAACATTCTGCCAAACAATTGGCCAGGTCTCTGTAACAGGTCAGTGTGCTGGGAGGGGGTGGGGGAGTGGGGGAGTGGGGGAGTGTTTCAGGGGGTCAAGTCTAGATTAAAACAGCCAAAGAGACACAACTGCATGCACCTCGCGAACCGTGATTGGAGGCTTTTCCGATAGGCAGCAAGCAGACAGACACATCCTCAGGGACGACAGGGGACATTTCAGAATGGCCTGTGAGCATTAGGTAATATTAGTGACTTATTGTCGACTTTCTCAAATAGGCTGGAAGGCACTACGATTAAGCAGATGATTTTGCATACTTATAATCTGCATTATCGTTCTAGCCCACTTAAGAAAGTCAGCAATAAGTCAGTGTTTTTAAGAGAAATGTTTTCAGGCCGGGTGCGCTGGCTCACGCCTATAATCCCAGCACTCTGGGAGGCCAAGGTGGGTGGATCACAAGGTCAAGAGATGGAAACCATCCTGGTCAATATGGTGGAACCCCATCTCTACTAAAAATACAAAAATTAGCTGGGCATGGTGGTGCGTGCCTGTAATCCCAGCTACTGGGGAGGCTGAGGCAGGAGAATTGCCTGAACCCAGGAGGCGGAGGTTGCAGTGAGTCAAGATCGATTCACTGCACTGCAGCCTGGGTAACAAGAGCGAAACTCCCTCTCAAAAAAAAAAAAAAAAAGAAATATTTTCTACCCAAGAAATGTTTTTAAGAGAAATGTGTTGAAGCACTGGGCTCGAGTGATGGTATGGTGGTTTAGTCTGAAAGGACTCAGTTGTGTGTGTGAGAGTGTATGTGAGTGTGTGTGTATGTCAGTGTATGTGTCTATGTGTGTGAACATGTGAGCATGTGTGTCTGTGTGAGTGTATGTGTGTGAGTGCTGTGTACCTGTATGTGATAAAGTCAATATTATGTGTGTGGCTATGTGTGTGAACATGTGAGTTTGTGTGTCTGTGTGTATGTGAGAGTGCTGTGTACATGTATGTGACAAAGTATGTGTCTGTGTGTGTGAACATGTATATGTGTCTGTGTGAGTGCTGTGTGTGTATGAGAGTGCTGTGTACGTGTATGTGATAAAGTATATGTGTATGTGTCTGTGTGTGAACATGTGCGTATGTGTGTCTGTGTGAGTGTACGTGTGTGAGTGCTGTGTATGTGTATGTGACAAAGTAAATATGTATGTGTCGTGTGTGAATGTGTATGTGTGTCTGTGTGTGAGTGCTGTGTACGTGTATGTGATAAAGTAAATATATGTGTATGTGTCTATGTGTGTGAACATGTGCTTATGTGTGTGTGAGTGTATTTGTGTGAGTGCTGTGTATGTGTATGAGATAAAGTAAATATATGTGTGTGTGAACGTGTGTGTATGTGTATGTGTGTGAGAGTGCTGTGTATGTGTATGAGATAAAGTCAGTATATGTGTATGTGTCTGTGTGTGTGAACATGTGCGTATGTGTGTGAGTGCTGTATATGTGTCTGTGTGTTAACATGTGTATGTGTGTGTGAGTGCTGTGTATGTGTATGTGTGTGAACGTGTGCGTATGTGTGTCTGTGTGAGTGTACGTGTGTGAGTGCCGTGTACGTGCATGTGATAAAGTCAATATGACCATACAGTAGGAATGGTCAAGTCTGGTTGTTTGCTACATGAGTATTAATCTTATTTCTTTTTCCCCTTTTCTGTGCATTTGAAAACTTTCGTAGTAAGTGAGAAAATGTATCCCAGAATTGAGGCAGTTAGTGCAGAGGCTGTGGGCTCAGCTGTGGAAGCCGGACTGCATGGTTCGTCTGCAGACACGCCCTCTGTGAGCCCTGGGAATCTCACTTGCTGTCTCCAGGTCTCTGTTTCCCTCTCTGTAAAATGGGCTGATGCTGTTCCTGCCACGGAGGCTGGGATTCAAGCCACACACCCCGGCACAGAAGCGTTCAGTTGTCACACATTTGAGTACTTCCAAGCCAGCTGGAAAGAATTGACTCCCTGGGACCCCTTGCACATTGCCACGACTCAGCAGTCAATGTGGAGCTGAACTGGCTGTGAAGTGTCTTGAGCACTGCTGGCGTTTCTCTCCTAGCCCTCGTGGGAATTCCCGTTAATATACTCAAGGACTGAAGACCTAAACCCTGCCTGCTGCCTAACAAGTGCTCCGTAAGTGCGTGCCATTTGCAGTAAGTCCTTGTATTTTTACCCAGTCTTTGTTTATTTTATCTTAAAAGGATAGATGGAAGGTTAATGCCGAAGTAATTAACTTCTTCACGGAAGTGCATAATTACAGAGTAATTGAAAAGACGAATAGATAAGCTCTGAGAGATTTCATGTCTTTCTGCCTCATGCTGAAATGTAAGTTCTTGTCAATGGAAGCCTGTGTGCAAATGGTTTGCAGGCTCATCAGTGAATCTGGCGCAGGGAGCGACCCAGAAGCGGTCACTATCGATTTCACGTCCAGGTGTTTTATGCAGCTTCTTGAGGCCGATGTTGGTAAGAGACACTAAGTTATCGCGGGTATTATGCAGAAAATCCACAGATGGTTTGTGGAGCACAAAAGCCTGACCTGGAATTGGGGCAGAGCTGGGGAAGGTAGAGGGATGACTCATCCTTGCCACATGGGAGATGTGGGGCTCAGGCCAGGGCACTGCGGGGCTGCTGGAAATGAGATAGAGAGGGGCGTGGATGTGATGGCAAAGACCCCATTAGTTGTGGGCTAATCAGTGAGCTCAATTATGTAGGGCAAGTATTAAAGAATTTAAACGTTGAACCATATATTCCGTATACGAACCACTTTTGAGGGCCAGAGAACTTCCAGCCATAGTGCCTGGTGGGGTACCACTCACGTGGGTGGTCGGAGGAGTGGGCAAGGGGGTTAGGCCGTGTCAGCCTTCCTGACAGGTACTCAGGAACGTCCGCTCTGTGCCGAGGTGCAGCTGTGGCACCCGGACGAACATAGGAGGTAATGTGGGGTCTTTGCTGCCCATGAGCTCCCAGTCTAGGAGAAAAGAGAGGAAGCATCTTTATCTGTGTTATCCCAGGTAGACACGCCAATCATATGTGGGTATCCTTACCTGCGCCTACATCCGTACCTACATCTATATCCATATCAATATCTACATCCATATCTATATATACCTATATCAATATCTATGTATCCATGTCTACGTTCATACCCATATCAATATCTATATATGTACCCATATCTATATGTTCTTACATGCAGATCCATATCAATATCTACATCCATATCTACATATACCTATATCAATACCTACATACCCATGTCTATACCCATATCAATATGTATACCCATATCTGTGTATATCTATATAACTATATATGTCTACATCTATAGCCTTATCAATATCTACATATCGATGTCCACATCTATAGCCATAGTAATATCTACATCCATACCTGTATCTCTATCTATCTACATTTGTACCCGTATCACAGCTGTGCCTATATCTGTTAAGCTATTCTTGCATTGTTATAAAGAAATTCCTGAGACTGGGCAATTGATAAAGAAAAGAGGTATAATTGGCTCATGGTTCTGCAGACTGTACAAGCACAGTACCAGCATCTGCTCTGCTTCTGGGGAGGCCTCAGGGAGCTTTTGCTCATGGCGGAAGGCGAAGCAGGAAAATAGGCATGTCACATGGCCAGAGCCGAAGCAAGATGGAGAGAGTAGGTTGGGGGAGCTGCCCCATACTGAAACAACCAGATCTCACGAGAACTCACTCACCATTGTGAGGACAGCACCAAGCCACCAGGGATCGGCCCCCATGACCTAAACCCCTCCCAAACAGGCGTCATCTCCAACACTGGAGAGTTCCACTCAACGTGAGAGTTGGGTGGGGACGAATGTCTAAACTGTATTACTGTAACTATCTACATTGTGTCCATAGTTACATCTGTGTCTGCATCTGAATCTGTAATGTGTATGTGCATATATATATATATATATATATATATATATATATATATATATATTTTTTTTTTTTACAAATAAATCAAGGTTGGGTGCAGTGGATCACACCTGTAATCCCAGCACTTTGGGAGGCTGAGGTGGCTGGATCACCTGAGCGCAGGAGGTCAGGAGTTCATGGCCAGCCTGGCCAACATGGTGAACTCCTGTCTCTCTCTTTGTTTTTTTAAACAAAGTCTTGCTCTTTCGCCAGGCTGGAGTGCAGTGGCGCAATCTTGACTCACTGCAACCTCCTCCTCCTGGGTTCAAGCGATTCTTCTGCGTCAGCCTCCTGAGTAGCTGGGACTGCAGGTGTGCTAATTAGGCCCAGCTAATTTTTGTATTTTTAGTAGAGATGGGGTTTCACCATATTGGCTAGGCTGGTCTCCAATTCCTGACCTCGTGATCCACCCACCTCAGGCTCCCAAAGTGCTGGGATTGAAGGTGTGAGCCACAATGCCCGGCCCCCTGTCTCTATTAAAAATACAAAAAAATTAGCCAGGCGTGGTGGCGGTTGCCTGTAATCCCAGCTACTTGGGAGGCTGAGGCAGGAGAATCACTTGAATCAGGGAGGCAGAGGCTGCAGTGAGCTGAGATCGCACCACTGCACTCCAGCCTGGGTGACAGAGTGAGACTTCCTCTCAAAAATAAACAAATGAGGGGTCTACAGTGGCTCCGGCCAGATGTCGTGGTGCTTGCGGAGGCGAGGCCATGAGTTCAAGGCCAACCTGAGCAACCTTACAAGCTCTCATTGATTGGCAAAAAAATAAAAAATAAAATAAAAAATAAAATAAAAATAAACAAATGAAAAGAAAATAAACTCAAAGGAATCAGGTGGTGCCACTGTGGATAAGCATCAGAGCCGGAAGGCAAACGTGGGCTTTTGTGCCTTCAAAGCCAGAACTGTGTCCGCCCCTCTCACTTTGGATTTCCGTTAGTTTCTCAGGGCTGCCTAGCAAAGTGCCACAAACAATAGGACTGTCTTCTCTCCCAGCCCAGAAGTCTGAGATCCCGGTGTCCGCAGGGCCCAGCTCCCCTGCAGGCTCCGGGGAGGGTCTGCCCAGCCAGGCCTGGGTCCAGCCTCTGGTTCCTCGCTCAGCTCGGGTGGCAGAGCGCCAGCCCTCACATGGTGTTCTTCCTCTGCGTGCGTCTCTGTGTCCAGGTTTCTTACATGTGCCGTTGTTTATGGCAAACAGCTCTGGAAGAAAGAAGGGCAGGAAGAAGCCTGTGCCTCTGCAGAGGGCCCGCCCACAGCAGCTGCGGGGCTGGGTGACTCATGGGTCACAAGGCTGGGGTGGTGGGGGCCGGAGAGCCACAGTGCAGAGCTCCTGGACAGCTGGCCCGCACGGCCCTCTGTCACGGTTCACTGACCGTGGGCTTCTTGTTAGGGGGAGTCCAGAGACAGCCAGGAATCCCCACATGTTGAAGCGGAAAGCACTTCCTAACCGAGCCACGTTGGACGTGGGACCCTTCTCTTGTCTTATTTTTAACATGTGATAACTTCGAGGAACACGGCTGTTGTGATCTTGGGACTGTCTGCCTTTCCTCCACATGTGCTCTGCTAGGGTTATTTCTTGACATTTCTCTCCCTTTGGGGTGGAAAAAGAGGAAAAAGGTCACGGTGGGTGGAAACAAAAATGAGAACAGAAAGTACATGAGCAGAATTTCGGTGAGGATGTTGTCACTTCAGAAACCCATGCCTCCAACTTGTGGTCTGACGAGGTGATCAGGCTCAGGACACCAGGGGGGCGTCCCTCGCCCCCCTGCAGCTGATGTCAGTCCCGTTACAGGGCAGCTACATGGCAAGGGCATGGTCTGTGCCGCGGTGCGGCTTCGATTCTAGTGGCGCCCCTTTCACGTTCTGCTTCGTCAGTCGCCGAGCCTCTGATTCTGTGGGAAATCCAGTGGGCAGACGCTGCGAGAGAGGAGAGGTGACTGAGTCATGGCCAGGCTGTGGAGACAGCCCACAGTCTGGAGACGAAGCCCCGCTGCTGCGGTCAGCCTTGCAGAACAATTTGGAATGACAGAAGCTGGGCAGAGCAGGCTTTGCTTGTTTGCTGTGTTTCTGGTTTGCAGGAACCATTAGGTTGGATGTGGGAAGTAGAAAAGTTCCTTTTCAAAGTTTCCTTTCTTGTTAAAGAGTAAGTCATAAGTGTGCTAATAACTTTGTTAAGCTCTATCCTATGTAGCTGTTAGACACGCCATGCTTACAGGCACACAGTACATTCTATGTCCTTGTACTTTCACCAAGATGTCTGCTGGACGTGCTCACAGGCATGTCCCAGCTCTCCATTGCTTTTACCTGTTTGGAAAAGTTTTAAGTTGTCAGCCAATCGGGTTTTAGTTTAGATTGTGAGGTCTTACTCCTGCCAATGAAGGAGATCAGACACAGCAGTAAGGACAACCCCAGATGCGTAAGGGATGAATTTGTGTGTTTTCATTGTCCTCTCATGGCACGATGGCTAGTGAGGGTCCCTTCTTGCAGTCCGGAAAGTAAAAATTGCATTGCTGAAAGATCCTTTGTCTCAGCGCTGATTTTTCTTTGTGGCACCGAGCATCTATTTCCAACATTGGAGGAAATTTCTTTTCTTGTTCTTCTATCATAAAATGTAAACCATTAGAGACTCAAAGCTTAAGCGTTTTTGTGCATCCAAACAAAGCACAATGAAACGAAGCGGGCAGCCGCAGCCTGCACGTTTGCCAGGCTCTTGGTTCTCTCGTGGAACACTGCTCAGAAGTGAAAAGACACCAATATTGAGAATTCAGGAGGAGGAGACTTCAGACACCATATTAAATTCTCTTTGTGGCTGGCTGAGTCTCTGCAATAAGCTGTCTCCCGTTGAAGGACTAGACTCAAAGGCAGAGCTGTCTCCATCGCTCCCTGTCCACTGAGAGGCTATGGCCCTATGGGGAGACGACCTTTTCATCATGGGAAAGAAGAGCTGGTGAACTGCCTTCGCTGACTCCTGAAGCCGGTCATCCAGCATTCACAGTGCTACCTGAGTGCCAGGCTCAGGGCCACACGGAGTTGTTTGGCTTTTCTTGTGATTTCTCTTTCTCTCTCTTTTTTCTTTTCTTTTCTTTTTTCTGAGATGGAGTTTTCCTCTTGTCACCCAGGCTGGAGTGCAATGGCATGATCTTGGCTCACTGCAACCTCTGCCTCCTGGGCTGAAGCCATTCTCATGCCTCAGCCTCCTGAGTTGCTTGGATTACAGGTATGCGCCACCAAGCACGACTAATTTTGTATTTTTAGGACAGACGGGGTTTCATCATGTTAGCCACGCTGGCCTCGAACTCATGGCCTCAGGTGATCCACCCGCCTTGGCCTCCCAAAGTGCTGGGATGGTAGGCGTGAGCCACCGCGTCTGGCCGGTTTCGTTTTCTCTTCACATCTCAGGAGAAGGTTTCTATCCTTGTGCACTTTGCCCATCACTAGCCGGGTCCCACGTTGATGCCAAGGTCATAGCAAACGTCACATGGCACGCCATTGGGTGCTTCAAGTGTTTGGGTGCCTGCCCTCCCCTAGGACCCGGCCCCATTCAGAGGCCCCACTCCCATATCCTGCCCTGTACCTTCCTCCAGGAAGTCCTCCTCCCGGCCACACCAGCCCATTTCCAGACCGCACCCTTGACCTTCACGCCTTACCCATGCACGTGCTGCCATGTTTCCTAGTGTCATGTCTTGCTGTCACATTCCCTGTCAGGAGAGTTCCTGCATGTCACACAAGACCTGCCCAGGGAGCTGCCTTCCTGAGTTTTCGTCTTCTCTCGTCCTCAAGGAGCCTCCCCCAGAATGTCCCGCTGGGCATGCGGCTCTTTCTGCTGGTCTCCGTCCGACTCCTGTCACCAGAATTGCCTTGGCCACACCAGTGACGAGCCTTTGTCCTGATGACTCATTCCATTCGTCTTCTCTCTGTACTGCGTTCACTTAGCTAATGTGTGTTTCTCAAAGTTCCCTCCTCTGGATGGTTCCAGCTTCCTGTTGGAGGAAAGAGAAGTTTGCACAGAATGTGCAAGGTGGGAATGAAGAAGCAGCTATTTTCTATAGGAACGTGGTCTGTTCTTAGTCACATTGTGGGGCTCAACGTGGTTGCTTTCCTCCCACCAGTGGAAACGTGGTGCCGCAGGGAGGAAATTTAGGGCAGGGATGCCTAAGGTTGTCTGATGCTGTAACGGTGGGTGCCTGTCATTCTTCACGTGCCCAAACCATAGAACGGGACATGCGTTACTGCCGATGCACCTGCATAGGTATGGTAGTCGCCAGTGGGTGGGTGCACAGACGCCCGCAGGAACATGAAGCCCCAGTTGTCCCCTCCTAGTGGGGAGCCCTCCCTGCCTCATCTTTATGGAAGAGTTTGAAAGGGGTAACTTTAGGCTGCCTATTGGTTCAGAGCAGAGGAAGAGAATAGGCTGTGAAAATAGCAAGGCAGGGCTGCACAAGCCCCCTCGGTGGGAGGACCTTCCCCTCCTGGTGGGACTGTCTGCCTCACAGTGAGCAGTTGTTCTCCTGCCCTCCTGGGTAGGCTGGCGCCTGTCATTGCAGATCTGCGGGTGCCCCGGTCCCTCAAGAGGACACTGAAGAGCAGGGGAGATGCACAGTCTCCTTCTAATCTACATGCGCCACCTGCCTGAAGGAGGAAGGAGAACCAGGGTGGCATCCAAGGGAAACACATTTATTTCTCAAAGGAAAACACTGGGAAACTGGGGGAAGCTATTCGCAGGGATGTCACTGACCCAGGATCTTCGTCTAGAGTAGGGTTGGCAAGGCAAGGCTCTCTGGCCAAACCAGCTCCACCATCCATGTTCTTGTATTCTCTATAATGGAATCGTGGTTACTTACCATATGCTCAACTGCATTATTCATCAGTAGTCACTGGTTAAAACCACAAGGAGATATCACTGCACGGCCACCAGGACGGCAAAGTCAGAAAAGAGGAGCAGGAATCAGTGACGAGGCAGCGAAACTGAACTCACACACCGCTGGGGGACTGAACTCACACACCTCTGGGGGACTGAAATCACACACCGCTGGGGGACTGAACTCACACACCTCTGGGGGACTGAACTCACACACCGCTGGGGGACTGAACTCACACACCGCTGGGGGACTGAACTCACACACCGCTGGGGGACTGAACTCACACACCGCTGGGGGACTGAACTCACACACCGCTGGGGGACTGAACTCACACACCGCTGGGGGACTGAACTCACACACCTCTGGGGGACTGAACTCACTCACCTCTGGGGGACTGAACTCACACACCTCTGGGGGACTGAACTCACTCACCTCTGGGGGACTGAACTCACACACCTCTGGGGGACTGAACTCACTCACCTCTGGGGGACTGAACTCACACACCTCTGGGGGACTGAACTCACACACCTCTGGGGGACTGAACTCACACACCGCTGGGGACTGAACTCACACACCTCTGGGGGACTGAACTCACACACCTCTGGGGGGACTGAACTCACACACCGCTGGGGGGACTGAACTCACACACCTCTGGGGGACTGAACTCACACACCTCTGGGGAAATGAACTCACACACCGCTGGGGGACTGAACTCACACACCTCTGGGAGACTGAACTCACACACCTCTGGGGACTGAACTCACACACCTCTGGGGGACTGAACTCACACACCTCTGGGGGACTGAACTCACACACCTCTGGGGGGACTGAACTCACACACCTCTGGGAGACTGAACTCACACACCTCTGGGAGACTGAACTCACACACCTCTGGGGGACTGAACTCACACACCTCTGGGAGACTGAACTCACACACCTCTGGGGGGGACTGAACTCACACACCTCTGGGGGACTGAACTCACACACCTCTGGGGGACTGAACTCACACACCTCTGGGGGACTGAACTCACACACCTCTGGGGGACTGAACTCACACACCGCTGGGGGGGACTGAACTCACACACCGCTGGGGGGGACTGAACTCACACACCTCTGGGAGACTGAACTCACACACCGCTGGGGGACTGAACTCACACACCGCTGGGGGACTGAACTCACACACCGCTGGGGGACTGAACTCACACACCTCTGGGGGACTGAACTCACACACCGCTGGGGGGGACTGAACTCACACACCTCTGGGGGACTGAACTCACACACCTCTGGGAGACTGAACTCACACACCTCTGGGGGGACTGAACTCACACACCTCTGGGAGACTGAACTCACACACCTCTGGGAGACTGAACTCACACACCTCTGGGGGGGACTGAACTCACACACCTCTGGGGGACTGAACTCACACACCGCTGGGGGGGACTGAACTCACACACCTCTGGGGGACTGAACTCACACACCGCTGGGGGACTGAACTCACACACCTCTGGGGGACTGAACTCACACACCTCTGGGGGACTGAACTCACACACCTCTGGGGGACTGAACTCACACACCTCTGGGGGACTGAACTCACACACCGCTGGGGGACTGAACTCACACACCTCTGGGGGACTGAACTCACACACCTCTGGGGGACTGAACTCACACACCGCTGGGGGACTGAACTCACACACCTCTGGGGGACTGAACTCACACACCACTGGGGACTGAACTCACACACCTCTGGGGGACTGAACTCACACACCTCTGGGGGACTGAACTCACACACCTCTGGGGGACTGAACTCACACACCGCTGGGGGACTGAACTCACACACCTCTGGGGGACTGAACTCACACACCACTGGGGACTGAACTCACACACCTCTGGGGGACTGAACTCACACACCACTGGGGACTGAACTCACACACCTCTGGGGGACTGAACTCACACACCGCTGGGGGGACTGAACTCACACACCACTGGGGACTGAACTCACACACCTCTGGGGGACTGAACTCACACACCTCTGGGGGACTGAACTCACACACCGCTGGGGGACTGAACTCACACACCTCTGGGGGGACTGAACTCACACACCTCTGGGAGACTGAACTCACACACCGCTGGGGGACTGAACTCACACACCTCTGGGAGACTGAACTCACACACCTCTGGGGGGGACTGAACTCACACACCTCTGGGGGACTGAACTCACACACCGCTGGGGGACTGAACTCACACACCTCTGGGGGACTGAACTCACACACCTCTGGGGGACTGAACTCACACACCTCTGGGGGACTGAACTCACACAGCTCTGGGGGACTGAACTCACACACCGCTGGGGGACTGAACTCACACACCTCTGGGGGACTGAACTCACACACCTCTGGGAGACTGAACTCACACACCTCTGGGGGACTGAACTCACACACCTCTGGGGGACTGAACTCACACACCTCTGGGGGACTGAACTCACACACCTCTGGGGGACTGAACTCACACACCTCTGGGGGACTGAACTCACACACCTCTGGGGGACTGAACTCACACACCGCTGGGGGACTGAACTCACACACCTCTGGGGGACTGAACTCACACACCGCTGGGGGACTGAACTCACACACCGCTGGGGGACTGAACTCACACACCGCTGGGGGACTGAACTCACACACCTCTGGGGGACTGAACTCACACACCACTGGGGACTGAACTCACACACCTCTGGGGGACTGAACTCACACACCTCTGGGGGACTGAACTCACACACCTCTGGGGGACTGAACTCACACACCTCTGGGGGACTGAACTCACACACCTCTGGGGGACTGAACTCACACACCGCTGGGGGACTGAACTCACACACCTCTGGGGGACTGAACTCACACACCGCTGGGGGACTGAACTCACACACCTCTGGGGGACTGAACTCACACACCACTGGGGACTGAACTCACACACCTCTGGGGGACTGAACTCACACACCACTGGGGACTGAACTCACACACCTCTGGGGGACTGAACTCACACACCGCTGGGGGGACTGAACTCACACACCACTGGGGACTGAACTCACACACCTCTGGGGGACTGAACTCACACACCTCTGGGGGACTGAACTCACACACCGCTGGGGGACTGAACTCACACACCTCTGGGGGACTGAACTCACACACCACTGGGGACTGAACTCACACACCTCTGGGGACTGAACTCACACACCTCTGGGAGACTGAACTCACACACCACTGGGGACTGAACTCACACACCTCTGGGGGACTGAACTCACACACCGCTGGGGGGACTGAACTCACACACCTCTGGGGGACTGAAACAACTTCTGCTTGATTCCTTTATTACTAGAATTTCCCTTTCCGGTGAAACACTCCGTCGGCTTAATTCTTGGATGTAGTAACCCCGTATGTTGTTAGAGGACACTTCTCATACTCCAGCTCCTGAAATTCCCACCATCTCTTCCTGTTGCCTGCTTTCTTGTCTCTTGGTAATTTCCTTCCGGTCTTCTCTTTGCCAGGTGAGCGTTGATTGAATGTTGCTTTTGCCTGTTAATGGTTGTAGAGACGATGTGAGGATCTGGATGTGTTATCTTTAGGTAGGATTTTCTTTTACTCATGGCAGGTGTTTGGGTGGGGACAAAAATCTCAATCCAATTAGGGTTTGTGCTGTTTGGGGGCTTTCAGGGTTTCTTCCCCCAAACTTACTACTAAATCAGATAGTGAATATGTTTCATGTCTAGAATTATAAACTAGAGGTTATTTCCTCTGCCTAGCTCAACCTTCGTAGAGAAATGTAAGCACAAAGCTAAATGTTCCAGCTTTCTCATCCTCACATTCACAAACACGACAACGTCTGTCTGTCCGGGTCCTGGGTGAGAGGGGCAAGCCGGGCAAGCTTGTTTTTGAAGTAAAGAGGGTTTTTATGGGGAGGAGGCATTGAGGGAAGAGGAGGGAGGCTGTGGGGGTAGGAGGAGCTCTGGGAGACTGTGGGGCTCCCACAGTGGAGGGGTCATTGCATTTCAGCCCAGCACAATTCCTTACAAGTGATTTTTTTTTTTTAATTTCAAGAACAAACCAATTGATATAGTTTGATGTGTGTCCCCTGGAAATCTCATGTGGAAACGTGACCCCCCCACCACTGTGTTGGAGGTGGGCCTGGTGGGTGTCAGGGTCATGGGGGTGGAGCCCTCATGAATGGCTTGGTCCCTCCCGCCCGTATGGAGTGAGTTCACTGGAAATCTGGCAGTTTAAAGAGCCTGGCACCTCCTTTTCTCTCTTGCTCCCTCTCTTGCCATCTGACACACCTGCTCCCCCTTCACGTTCCATCAGCAGAAAA
The DNA here is from genome assembly GCA_031835075.1 of Saguinus oedipus. NCBI lineage: Eukaryota > Metazoa > Chordata > Mammalia > Primates > Cebidae > Saguinus > Saguinus oedipus. Next base: position 41,588,160 of record CM063182.1, read on the forward strand.
AGCTTCCTGGGGTCTCCCGGAAGCAGATGTCAGAGCCGTGCTTCCTGTAGAACCTGCAGAACCAGAAGCCCAATACACCTGCTGCTTCCTACTTTACCCAGCCTCGGGCATTCCTTGACAGCAACGCCAAGCAGATGGATACACGAACCTCATTAAGAGGGGGGATGGTTCTTGCTAATCGATCTTGAGACCAGGCGTGTGCGTTGGGGCCAGATGGGAAACAGGTGTTAAACTTTTCTGATGTCATGCCCAACACCTACTGCAATTGGCATGCTTCCTCCCGATCTCCTCCCTTTCTCCCTTCCTTGTCCTGCTTCCTCCCGATCTCCCTCCCTTTCTCCCTTCCCTGTCTCTCCGTCTCTGTCTGTCTCTCTAGGTCTCTCTCTTCCCTTCCTCCCTTGGTTCCCTGGTGTGTCAGATGACTAAGAAGGGGAAACATGCAAGTACACTCAAAAATGATTATTTTTTGAGGCAGGGTCTCGCTCTGTCGTCCAGGCTGCAGTGCAGTGGCGCGATCTCGGCTCACCACAACCTCCGCCTCCCTGGCTCAAGCCATCCTCCCACCTCAGCCTCCCGAGTAGCTGGGACTACAGACGCATGCCACCATGTCTGGATTTTTTTTGTATTTTTTTTTTCAGAAATGGGGTTTCGCCATTGCCTAGTCTGGTCTTAAACTCCTGAGCTCAAGCTACCCGTCTGCCATGGCCTCTCAGAGTGCTGGGATTACAGGCATGAGCCACCACGCCCGGCCTTGGGGAATTAAAATGGTTAATGAGTTAAAACAAGAATGAGGTCTGTACATTATGTAGTGTAGAAGCTTCTGCGGAAAACTCCCAGCCCTGTTTGGACGACATCACATCTGATTTATCCTTGTGGTCTACACTGCTGGGTGCTTAGCCTTCTCCGCGGAGATTCTGTGAAACTTCTCACTGCCTGGGACAGGAGAAGGGAGGCCGTGTGGGGGCAGAGACCTCTGTTCCTAGTCCAGTGGCAGCAGATAAGGATTTTTTCATGCAAAGAGTAGCTGAGAAGAGGCAACAGTTACTGGCTGATTTTGACTAAGGATGAAAATGAAAATATTTCAGTCATTTCCTACTCAGTGTGTGCTGTACATTTTCTCATTAATCTAACAGGCAGTTTACTCTCGGGGTCAGCCCATTAGTTCAGGGGAGAATGGCTAGTTACGGGAGATCCTATTTCCTGCTGGGCAGGGCACCTGTAGCTCCTTGAGGCTTGCATCAGGCTGCTCATGGGTTGAAATACAATGTTGCTTTACTAATCCTTGTTTATTCAACGTCCTTGAACACTGACTTTATGTGAGTTAAACTTACAAATCAGGGTTCGAGCATAGTGTTCTTAGCGGTTCAATCCAGCTCAGGCCGAGTCTGGAAGAGGCCCTGCTGCCTCCGGATGCTAAGCAAGTGCCCGCCCTCCTGTGTGAATCCTGAAGGCTGCAGAGCTTTTCACGTGGAGTCTAATCTAGTGAATCTAATTTCATTTGCCTGAAGGCAGAAATATCCTTAGGCAGCAGAGATAAGATACGTTTTACTTTACACAGTCTGTTAGCCCTTCACAGCTCCTTCTTAATGCGGACATCCGGAAAACATTTTCTCGGTGTCAGTTACTTAATTCGAATACAGAATTCGGTACAATTTCTTCATGGTTGTATGGTGAAAGCTGCTGGCACTCTAGAACTGAATATGTGCAGAGAATTGTTAAACTCAAAAGCCCTATTTCACCTCTGGAAGCCTCAATTCGTCATGTTTCAAATGGAGATGGCCTGAGGGCATTTCGCAGGGAAATGGCTGTTGGGAGTGCAAATGCTACTAGAATTTTGGTTTGTCTGGAATGTCTTATGAAATCACCTTCTTCTTTGATACAGTTAAAATATGCTCTTATTAGAGCTAAATGTTTGAAATATTTATCTTTTTCCCTTAAAAAAAATTGTTTTTAAGTTTATATTTTTTGAGACAGTCTTGGTCTGTTGCCAGGCTGGAGTGCAGTGACTCAGCTTCCTGAGAATCTGGGATTACAGGCACCTGCCACACGCCTGGCTAATTTTTGTATTTTTAGTAGAGACAGTGTGTTCACCTTGTTGGCCAGGCTGGTCTCAAACTTCTGACCTCAAGTGATCCACCCTCCTCAGCCTCCCAAAGTGATGGGATTACAGGCATGATCCATGATGCCCGGCCCCCTTTTCTTTTTTTAAAAAACCAAATAGCAGGTCATATGTCCTTAGTGAGCACACACAATCACTTTGCAAGGCTAGATATGGAGAATTCAGGGAGCTAGAGAAGTTCCAAGATTCATTAGAAAGTAGGTTGTAGATGTTAATTTTTAAAAATGACCTGTCAATCACAGGTGCTGTAAATCGCCCTGGAGTAAGGCAGGCATCCCCATCTAGACCGGCTGGCCCAGTGCACAAAGGCCTGGCCTTCCTGCTCCAGGGCTCAGGTCATATAGCCCCTGGTTGGTGTGGCAGCAGGTACCGCCCGGCCGTGGATCCAGGGAGGGTGGTTTGGAGCCGTGGGGTGAACTGGAGTTCAAAACAGAAAAAGGCGCTGACAGGATGTGGGTAAGAAAATGCTACCTGGACTTCTCGCTTATTTTTTTTTCTTTTTTGAGACGCAGTTTCGCTCTTGTTTCCCAGGCTGGAGTGCAATGGTGTGATCTCGGCTCACCGCAACCTCCGCCTCCTGGGTTCAGGCAATTCTCCTGCCTCAGCCTCCTGAGTAGCTGGGATTACAGGCACGCGCCACCATGCCCAGCTAATTTTTTGTATTTTTAGTAAAGACGGGGTTCCACCTTGTTGACCAGGATGGTCTCAATCTCTTGACCTCGTGATCCACCCGCCTTGGCCTCCCAAAGTGCTGGGATTACAGGACTTCTCGCTTATTACTGGCACCTTGTTATCTTCGTGGCTTCATAATAGAATGTTACTGGACAGTGTTGTTCAGGTTCCTGGCGTGTTGAACCGAGAAGTGAACAAAATAAACAAAAATAACGAAAGAACGAAGCACCAGAACGGAGTAACGAAGGCGCAGATACATTGAGGAAGAAAAAGCACAATTCACGAAGCGGGACGGGGCTTGAGCAAGCGGCTCTAGAGCCTCTCCAATTAGGTTTTTATGTGTGTGTGTGTTTTTTTTTTTTTTTTTTTTTTTTTGAGACAGGGGCTCACTCTGTCGCCCAGGCTGGTGTGCAGTGGCACGACCTCAGCTCACTGCAACCTCTGCCCCCTAGATTCAAGTGATTCTCCTGCCTCAGCCTCCTGAGTAGCTGGAATTACAAGCACCTGCCACCACGCCAAGCTAATTTTTTTTTTTTTTAAGAGATGGGGTTTCACCACATTGGCCAAGCTGGTCGCAAACTCCTGGCCTCAAGTGATCCACCCACTTCGTGCTGGGATTACAGGAGTGAGCCACTCTGCATGGAATTAGGGTTTTTATAACGCCGAAAGAACTTGGCCACACCCCTCGGTGCCCTTTAGAGGACTCTAATTGGTTACTCCTTATGAAGGATGGCCCTTTGACCAATCAGAGGCTGCCGTGGAGGCGGCCGTGGTCAATCAGAGGCTGCCGTGGACGCGGCTGTGGTCAATCAGAGGCTGCCGTGGACGCGGCTGTGGTCAATCAGAGGCTGCCGTGGACGCGGCTGTGGCAACGAGGCTGAAGAGGAGGCTTCTGTCTTACCGTGGGAGCCGGGCTGTGGCCTGTGAACTGCCCTGTCCTGCCTGGAACTGGCTGCACCTGCTGTTCCTTTGCTAACGCCCCGGCCCGTGGCTGCCCTCAGCCCCCGTTCTCCCCGCCACGCAGCGCAGAGCGGCTAGTAAGGAGTCTGAGGGTCGTTCCCACGTCTCAGTGTCGTCCTCAGGCCTGTCCCGAGCGCACCGCCGGGCTGCCCCTTCCTGGACCGTCTCTCAGGGCTGTGCATGCGGGAGCCATCTTCAGGGATGGGGAAGTGAACGAGGAGCAGGTGTCGGCAGAGGAGGCCCCCAGCGTCCGTGTCCCTCCGCCAGGACACAATGCGGCCGAGCTGTTCCACGTGGCCCCGTGGGCTGTGGGGCCGAGGGAACCACAGACTCCTGCCCGTGCCGCCTCCTGCGCGGCGAGGAATAAAACCCCGGTGGATCCGAGCATCTCCCGATTCTACCAGCGTCAGTGAAGTAGCCACAGGTAACTTTTTAATTTGTACGTAAAGTAAAAGAAAATCCGTGAACTTGTGGTTCAACGTAAGTTGAGGGCTTATTATTTAATTTTTATTTTTTTCCCCCGTGGAAATTGCTTTAATGACCTTTTACATCCCCTGCTGATAAGACAGTAAGAAACCTGAGAAGAGTTTCACAGTGGTAGATACGATTTCACGTCCTGAATTACATGTTAGAATTGAAGTAGACTCTCTGTATGTCCCTAGGGGCTGAAAATTAACATGTGCTTTGAAACAAACTCATTAGCTTGAGAAACAAGTTTGTGGCTATACCACTTTGCAATGTCACCTCCTCTACCATGATCTGTGCTTAAGATTCTGTGGTGCTGTCTTTGGAGCAAGGATGATGAGTCTGAACTGCAAACATTTCTTGACTTTGCCTTTGACGATTCTCTTTTTTTTTTTTTTGAGACAGGGTCTTGTTCTGTCACCAGGCTGGAGTGCAGTGGCGGAGTCTTGGCTCTCTGCAGCCTGAACTCCTGGGCTCGAGCCATCTGCCTCAGGTTTTTGAGTGGTTAGGACTGCAGGTGTGAGCCATTTGGCTAATCTTTAAATTTTTTGTAGAGACCGGGTCTTGCTATGTTGCTCAGGCGGACAATTACTTTCATTTGTTAATGTTTTTCTTTTTTTAAATTGCACCTTGTGGAGCAGAGTAACTCCTCAGCAGAGCAGCTAAGCTCTCGACAACTGTGATGCAGAGAACGTAAGAATATGTAATCGGAGGAGGCAGGGTCTTGTTGGTGCAGGAATATATTTTAAATTGGTAGAAGTCCTGAAGCTGATGGGGCCAAAATTAAAAAAAAAATAAAGAGAAAAATCGGGGAAGGGCATAGGTTGAGACCTGAGATAGCTTTTCTGGAATGGGCAAAAGCCCGTGTCCCAGCCTGGCCCAGAATGTGCGCGAAGGCAGTGTTTAGAGAAGGGCACGTTGGGAGCCAGATGTAGGGCTGAGGGCCCCACAGGGTCGTGGGGTGAGCCATATGCTGTGTTGAGGCGCAGGATCGGAGAAATAGAGACAAGACACAGAAGTACAAGAAAAACGCAGCTGGGCTTGGGGGGCCACGCCACCTATAAGCAGAGTCAGGCCAGGCCCCGAATGTACAGAAGCGTGAGTATTTATTGTGTATAGGTTAGGGGGCAGGGCAGTGAGTGAAATCATCTTTAAGGATAGTGATAGGGTCGTGAGCAATAAAACATGGGGTCCACCCCCATTAGGTCACCGAGGTTTGAAGGGGGCTGTGCGCAGTGAAGAGGGTGCAGTGTGCAATACCTCTATCTATGGGCAAACTACTACTAAGAAGATTTATAGTTGGATGCTCTAAGTCACATAGCAGTGACAGAGCTGTCAGGGTTACCGCCACCTTCTGGTAGCTTCCAGTGGGTTCTATGGGAAGATGCTTTTCAAGCAGCACAGTAGCAAGAGCTGATAAAGTTCACAGTCACCAAGGTGGATTGCTGGTCTGAGGGCAGCCTTCACCAAGAACTGGAGCAAGGTCCTACAACTCCTTTATCAGGAGTGGCTCTCGCCCCAAGCCTGCCATACAGCGGGTGTCTCTACGATACTGAACGCTGCCGCCTGGGCCATGGATTCTCGTCCTGGTATAACTGTTTTTCCCTTAAATCATGCTCTGCACCGTGTCTGCTCCAGGCATTCCTCTGATTATAAGCTGCTTATTCCTTAATTCATGCTCTGTACTGTGTCCACTCTAGGCATTCCTCCGATTATGAACCAAGATATAATTATAGGTATATATGTAGGGAAATATTCTTTAGGCCCTCATACTATCAACTATTATATGATTATATAGAGAGGATTATATAAAGGGATTCTTCAAGCCCTAATTCTATTAACTAATATATGATTATGTAAAGGATTATATAAAAGGAAATAGCTGAGCAGTAACACTGTAAAGTGAGATGTTCCTCAAGCCCTAACTGTGTCAGGGTTCTGCTTAGCTCTCATTGCTCAGTGCCTATGTGGGGAGTTACCCACAGGTACTAAAGCAGTGAGGCTGCTCCAACAGCAGAGACCAGGGTGTTCCCTGCACACTTCCAGCTGCAGCTGTGTGGGGCCACGCCGGGCTGGCTTGGGTTCTGCAGTTCTCCGGGGAGTGAGTTCGGCCCTGCAGAGATGATCCTGAGGGAAAGCAAGCTCTGCGTCTGTGCGGGGTGAGCCCCTGGTCACCAGCCTCTTGAACTTCTGTATGTCCCAGCTGGAAGCAACAGCCAGAGCCTTGGAGTCTTCCTTGGTGACCAGCTCCACATCCTGAGTAGATACAGCCAGCTCCTGCAGTGTGGGAAGGGACTGGCTCCTCACTGCAATTTCAGAGGTCTTTTTTTCACCTTTTTTCTTTCTGAGACGGAGTCTTGCTCTTTTATCCAGGCTGGAGTGCAGTGATGCAATCTCAGCTCACTGCGGCCTCTGCCACCCGAGTCAAGCCATTCTCCTGCCTCAGCCTCCCAGGCAGCTAGAACTACAGGCGTGGGCCACAACACCCAGCTAATTGCATTGTATTTTTAGTAGAGATGGGGCTTCACCGTGCTGGCCAGGCTGGTCTCGAACTCCTGACCTCAAGTGATCCGCCCACCTTGGTCTCCCAAAGTGCTGGATTACAGATGTGAGCCACCACGTCCGGCCCAGAGGAGGCCTTTCTGCCAAAAGCATGTCTTTACTGCTCCCGCCTCCTCACCAGAGGCTGCTCCGGACTCCTTTTGCTTTGACAAGAGGCTGCCCTGTTTCTCCAAAGCCTGGAGGTCTGGCTCCAGGAGCTGCCTGAAAGGTCCACTTCCTCTCTTGGCCAAGCACCTGGGGAGCGTGTTCTGCAGCCCTGGACGGTGGCACCGCCCTGGCTTTGTTCCTGAGCCAGGTCTGAGCACAGAATATGAATGAGCACGGGACGGCCCTCCTCGGATAGGGGGATGGCAGTGGATGGAGCCTTGCTCAGCTGCCTGGCCACATCCTTCCGCTTCAACCACACTGCGCTGTGTTTCACCCACGTCAAAGGATGCCTGGGAAACCTCAGCCGCACCTCTGTGGGAATTGTCCTATGCCCTCTTCTCATTATTGGTCAATGCCAAACACTTGGTATTGGAAAGCAGATACAGGAAGTAATTCTCATCATCCACACGGTGCTGGCCTCTGCAGGACTGGGGTGACCTGTGGCAGGGACTTGCCGATGGCCAGGATGTCACAGGCCTTGCTGCTCAGGTCCTCAAGGCAGGAGGTGGCTTCTGTGGTGTCCACTGCTGTAGTTGCAGTCCAGCTTTAGAGTCTGAATCTCGCCACATTCTGGTGCCCTGGTGTCCCCAGTCACCTCCGTCCTTGTCAGGGTGGGACTTGACTGCTTCCGGGAGGCTGCACCCATCGTTTTTTTTTAAATACAGTATTTCCATCAGAGTGCACAGTAATATTTATTGAATCAATGAATGGTACACAGAGGAGTTTGGTCTATTCATCGTCCAAGCAGTCACCCACAGTGTGCTGAGAACCTGAGGATGTATCCAGGGCCACACTTTGTTGGGAACCAGAGACATAACGAGGAATGTATGTATTTGCTCCTAAAAGGCTCACAATTTGATCACAAGTGAGGTAACAGGTGGTTGCTGCTCATTGTGACGTATGATGACAGTTACCAGGTTGGCCATCATTTTGGGAGAGGGAGGAGGAAGGTGACCAGTTCACCCTGGGAAGGACCAGGGAGACCTTTGGGGGTGCCCGTCCAGGTGGCATGGGGTGCCAGCACTGAGGACAGGTGGGCTTGCACAGCCCCGGATGGAGCGCATATTTGGGAATAGCTAGGATATCCAGCACACAGTGGCTGCCGGAGGAGGCAGAGCTGGAGAGCAAGGCGGACTCAGATGTTGATGTGTTCTGTGCCTGTGAATGTGAGGAGGAGTCGTTGAAATGCAGCAGCCATTTGGGGAATTTGAATTTTAGAAATAGCTTGTTGGCAGCGATATGGATGCCCTCAGTAAGAAACGGAGGTTTTGTGAGCACAAGTAGAGGAGGCTGCTGAGGGCAGGAGGGCTGACCGTGACCAGGAGACGAGAGGGAGTGAGAGAGGCGTGGACATGGGCTGCCCGCCTGGCCTCTGGTGCCACCCCCCGGGCAGAGTCTCAGCTCCCAGAAACTGGTGTTCCACGCCAGGGTCCTGTGTCGTGCAGAGAGCTGCCTGGGAAGAGAGCAGGGAAGGTTGGGCCAAGGCTGGAGACCTGGAGACAGGGCAGGGGGCCCAGAAGGGGAGGCTGAGGGAGAGGCCTTGCTCTTCCTCCTGTGGCCTGCATGTGGAGGGCTCCTAACAGAGGAGGGAAACTGAGGACAAGGCTGCGAGTACCAGGCTGCCACAGGGTAGGACCAGAGCCCCAGCAGCTCACGCACAGGTGGCGTGTCCTGAATGTGGTCTGCGACTTCAGAGAATCTTGTCTATGCACAGTGTGGTGTTAGTGTAAAATTGAATTTTTCACACTAAATTGTTACAGACCATAGTGGTGTAATGAGATCATTTGGAAATGGGTTTCCATCTGCACTGGACCCTAACTGTTAAAGTCTATTTGGCCCATTTTAAACGGCAGTAGAGGCTGCTGAGGAACTCCCCGGAATGCAGGCGGGCACCCTGTGGCTGGATGCCAGGGCTTGAAGAGCGCTGTCCAGGTTCTTTCTCCACCCAACATCTGTGCACTGCTCTCCACCTTCACCAAGATGCAAGTCGCAATTCTCAGGACATATTAAGTGGTGCTAACTTAAGCACTCACAAGATAAAAATATAAAAACAAGGAGCATAACTCTTTCCTGTGTTCTAATTTTAAAAAGGCAACTTCATTTAAAAATTCAAATAATGGAAAGCAAGCTGAAAACATTCAAATTGTTGTATCTGACATTTTCTCATCATCGCCTCTTGTTGCTGATTTTAATTAACAGAATTTTTTTTTTTTTTTTTTTTTTTTTTTTTTTTTTTTTTTTTTTTGAGACTGAGTTTTGCTCTTGTTACCCAGGCTGGAGTGCAATGGTGCGATCTCGGCTCACCACAACCTCCGCCTCCTGGGTTCAGGCAATTCTCCTGCCTCAGCCTCCTGAGTAGCTGGGATTACAGGCACGCGCCACCATGCCCAGCTAATTTTTTGTATTTTTAGTAGAGACGGGGTTTCACCATGTTGACCAGGATGGTCTCGATCTCTTGACCTCGTGATCCACCCGCCTCGGCCTCCCAAAGTGCTGGGATTACAGGCGTGAAGAATTTTTTTTTATATAGCAGTTTAGGTTCACAGAAAAATTGGGCAGAAACTTCTGATATACCCCCTCACCCTGACCTCAGTTTCCCCTCTTGTTAACATCTTGCATTGGTGTGACATAGTTTATAATTGATCTTACCATTACACATTATTAACTAAAGTCCGTAGTTTACCTGTGGATTCAGTCTTGGTCTTGTACATTCTGTGGGTTTGGAGAAGCTTTAGTGACCCGGATCCACCATCACGGTATCCACAGAAGAGTTTCCCTGCCCTGAACATCCTCTGTGCTCCCTGACACCCCTCCCTCCCGAACTCTCACCGACCACTCATGTTTTCACTGTCTCCATAGTTCTGCCTTTTCCAGAAGGTCATGCGGTTGAGTCACAGCATGTAGCCTTTTCACACGGACTTCCTTCACTTAGTAAGCATTTAACTTCTCCCATGTCTTTTCATAACTCGGTCCTTGTTTTTTAAAAGTGCTGAATGATATTCCATTGTCTGGACATGCCACAGTTTTTTATTTTACTTTAGTTTCTGAGATACGTGTGCTGAACGGGTGGTTTGCTGCACCTATCAACCCATCACGTAGGTTTTAAGCCCTGCGTGCATGAGGTATTTGTCCTAATGTTCTCCCTTCCCTTACCCCCCAGCAACCAACATGCCTGGTGTGTGATGTTCCCCTCCCTGCGTCCATGTGTTCTCATTGTTCAGTTCCCACTTATGAGTGAGAACGTGCAGTGTTTGGTTTTCTGTTCTTGTGTTAGTTTGCTGAGAATGATGCTTTCCAGCTTCATGTCCCTGCAAAGGACATGAGCTCGTTCTTTTTTATGGCTGCATAGTATTCCATGGTGTTCATGTGCCACATTTTCTTTATCCAGTCTATCATTGACAGGCATTTGGGTTGGTTCTGAGTCTCGGCTATTGTGAATAGTGCTGCAATAAACATACATGTGCATGTGTCTTTTTTTTTTTTTTTTGAGACGGAGTTTCGCTCTTGTTACCCAGACTGCAGTGCAACGGCACGATCTCAGCTCACCACAACCTCCACCTCCTGGGTTCAGGCAATTCTCCTGCCTCAGCCTCCTGAGTAGCTGGGATTACAGGCACGCACCACCGTGCCCAGCTAATTTTTTGTGTTTTTAGTAGAGACAGGGTTTCACCATGTTGACCAGGATGGTCTTGATCTCTTGACCTCGTGATCCACCCGCCTCGGCCTCCCAAAGTGCTGGAATTACAGGCGTGAGCCACCGTGCCCGGCCTGCATGTGTCTTTATAGTAGAATGATTTAGGTATATACCCAGCAATGAGATTGCTGGGTCAAATGGTATTTCTGGTTCTAGATCATTGAGGAATCTCCACACTGTCTTCCACAATGGTTGAACTAATGTACACTCCCATCAACAGTGTAAAAATGTTCCTATTTCTTCACATCCTCACGAGCATCTGTTGTTTCCTGACTTTTTAATAATCGTCACTCTAACTGGTATGAGATGTTCTCAGTGTGGTTCTGATTTGCATTTCTCTAATCACCGCTGATGATGAGTTTTTATTCATGTTTGTTGGCCACATAAATGTCTTCTTTTGAGAACTGTCTGTTCATATCCTTTGCTCACTTTTTGATGGGGTCATTTGTGTTTGTTCTTGTAAATCTGTTTAAGTTCCTTGTCGATTCTGGATATTAGCCCTTTGTCAGATGGGTAGACTGCAAAACTTTTCTCCCGTTCTGTTGGTTGCCAATTCACTCTCACGATAGTTTCCTTTGCTGTACAGAAGCTCTGCAGTTTAATTAGGTCCCATTTGTCAATTTTGGCTTTTGTTGCCATTGCTTTTGGTGTTTTAGTCATGAAGTCCTTGCCCATGCCTGTGTCCTCAATGGTATTCAATAAAAACGTAGAACCTAAAACAATGAAAACCCTACAATGGTTTTCTTGTAGGGTTTTCATTGTTTCAGGTTTTACGTTTAAGTCCTTAATCCATCTTGAGTTAATTTTTGTGTACGGTGTAAGGAAGGGGTCCAGTTTCTGTTGGCTGCTTATGGCTGGTCAGTTTCCCAGCACCGTTTGTTCAATAGGGAACCCTTTTCTACTTGATTGTTTTTGTCAGGTTTGTTGAGGATCGGATGGTTACAGACGTGGCACCACAGTTTGTGAATTCATTCACCCACAGAAAGACATCTTGGCTGCTTCCAGGTTTTGGCAATTAAGAATGTAGACATTCCTGAGCAGGTTTTTGTGTGAACACAAGTTTTCAGCTCCTTTGTGTAGATACAAAGGAGCCCGATTGCTGGATTGAATGGAAAGTTTGACTAGAAATGTCTAAGTGCTGTCTGTGGTCCGGGCTTGGTCGTGCAGGTGTCAGCGCTGCTGTCAGAAAGGTCTGGGCTTCAGTCCGTGTTCAGGCCTAGAGCTGGGGCAGCTCACGCGGTGGTACGTCTCCAGGTGAGACTGATAATGTGGATGCACATTTCTACAGCTGAGACTACCCAGTTACCAACTTCAAGGAGTGCTAGTTCTCCTTCTGTAAGGTCTGTTGTGGGAATTAGATGGGATAAAAATTTAGGTTTTCATACTCTGCATATTAAGAGCTTCAGATCAATGTTTAGGTTTATAAGGCGCTGCCAAACCGTCTTCCAAAGCGGCTGCGCCATTCTGCGTTCCTGCCAGCAGTGTGAGGGCACCTGTTACTCTGTCCTCATTGGTGTTGGGAGTTGTCAGTGTTTTCAATTGCAGACAGGCTTGTAGGTGTGCGGTGCTGTCTCCATGTGGTTTTAATTTGCATTTTCCTGATGGAACGTGATGTCCTTTTCTTATGCTTTATTTGCTTTCTGGGCATCTTCTTGGAAGGGGGTGTCTCTTCCGGTCTTTGTCAATTTTTTTTGAGATGGAATTTTCCTCTGTCACCCAGGCTGGAGTGCAGTGGCATGATCTTGGCTCATTGCAAGCTCCCCCTCCCAGGTTCAAGCGATTCTCCTGCCTCAGTCTCCCGAGTAGCTGGAATTACAGGCATACGCCACCACATCCAGCTAAGTTTTTAATTTTTTTATCTTTTCCATCCCTCCCAGTTGTGTATTTTTAGTAGAGACAGGGTTTCACCACGTTGGCCAGGCTCATCTCAAACTCCTGCCTCGACCTCCCAAAGTGCTGGGAGTACAGGTGTGAGCCACCATGCCTCTTTGCCAGCTTTTGAATTGGGTTGTTTTCTTACTGCTGAGCTTTAAGATCTCTTTGTGTATTTTGGATGCCAATGTTTTATTAGATAAATGTTGTGCAAATATTTTCTCCCAATCTGTGTCTTGTCAGTTCATTTTCTGAACAGTCTTTCAATGAGTAGACGGGTTTTAAATATTTTAATGAAGTCAGTTTTGTCAATGCTTTCTTTGATGGATCTTGCCTTTGGTGAAAGATCATCACCAAACTTGAGGTCACCTAGATGTTCTCCCATGTTATCTTCTGGAAGTTTTATAGCTTTCTATTTTATATTTAGGTCTATCATCAGTTTTATTTTTAAATTTTCTATACTTTTTATTATTATTAATTTTTTTTGAGACAGGGTCTTGCTCTGTTACCCATGCTGGAGTATAGTGGTATGATCTTGGCTCACTGCAGTCTTGACCTCCTGGGCCAAGCAGTCTTCCTGCTTCAGCCTCCCACATAAGCTGGCTTTACAGGCACTGCCGCCACACCTGGCTAATTGTATGTTTTGTAGAGTCAGGGCCCCTCTATGTTGCCCATGCTGGTCTCAAATTCCTGGGCTCAAAGGATTCTCTCACCTCAAACTCCTGGGATTACAGGAGTGAACCAGTGTGCCAGCCAGCCCATGATCCATTTTTATTTTATTATTATTATTATATTATTTTTTGCCAATCAATGAGAGCTTGTAAGGTTGCTGAGGTTGGTTGGCCTTGAACTCTTGGCCTTGCCTTCGCAAGCACCACGACATCCGGCCGGAGCCACTTTGGGCCCCTATTTTATTATTTTTTAAAATTTTATTTATTATACTTTAAGTTCTGGGGTGCATGTGCAGAACGTGCAGGTTTGTTACATAGATATATTTGTGCCACAGTGGTTTGCTGCACCCATCACCCCGTCATCTATATATTAGATATTTCTCCTAATGCTATCCCTCCCCAATCCCCCTACCCGCTGCTATCCCTCCTCTAGCCCCCGCCACCCCCGACAGGCCCTGGTGTGTGATGTCCCCCTCACTTTGTCCATGTATGTGTTCTCATTGTTCAACACCCACTTATGAGTGAGAACATATGGTGTTTGGTTTTCTGTTCTTGTGTCAGTTTGCTAAGAATGATGGTTTCCAGTTCTATCCATGTCTCTGCAAAGGCCATGAACTCATTCTTGTTTATGGCTGCATAGTACTCCGTTGTGTTTATGTGCCACATTTTCTTTATCCAGTCTATCATTGATGAGCCTTTGGGCTGGTTCCAAGTCTTTGCTATTGTGAACAGTGCCACAGTAAACATATGTGTGCATGTGTCTTTATAATACAGTGATTTATGGTCCTTTGGGTTTATACCCAGTAATGGGATTGCTGGGTCAAATGGTATTTCTATTTCTAGATCCTTGAGGAATTGCCACACTGTCTTCCACAATGGTTGAACTAATTTACACTCCCACCAACAGTGTAAAAGTGTTCCTATTTCTCCACATCCTCTCCAGCATCTGTTGTCTCCTGATTTTTTCATGATCGCCATTCTAACTGGCATGAGATGGTATCTCAGTGTGGTATTGATTTGCATCTCTCTAATCACCAGTGATGATGAGCTTTTTTTTCATATGCTTGTTGGCTGCATAAATGTCTTCTTTTGAAAAGTGTGTTCATATCCTTTGCCTACTTTTTGATGGGGTTGTTTGCTTTTTCCTTGTAAATTTAAGTTCCTTGTAGATTCTGGATATTAGCCCTTTGTCAGATGGGTAGATTGCAAAAATTTTTTCCCATTCTGTTGGTTGCTGGTTCACTGTAATGATAGTTTGTTTTTCTTTGCAGAAGCTCTGGAGTTTAATTAGATTCCATTTGTCAATTTTGGCTTCTGTTGCCATTGCTTTTTTTGTTTTAGTCATGAAGTCCTTGCCTATGCCTGTGTCCTGAGTGGTTTTGCCTAGGTTTTCTTCTAGGTTTTTATGGTGTTAGGTCTTATGTTTAAATCTTTAATCCATCTGGAGATAATTTTTGTATAAGGTGTAAGGAAGGGGTCCAGTTTCAGCTTTGTGCATATGGCTAGCCAGTTTTCCCAACACTATTTATTAAATAGGGAGTCCTTTCCGCATTACTTGTTTTTGTCAAGTTTGTCAAAGATCAGATGGTTGTAGGTGTGTGGCATTGTTTCTGAGGCCTCTGTTCTGTTCCATTGGTCTATATCTCTGTTTTGGTACCAGTACCATGCTGTTTTGATTACTGTAGTCTCGTAGTGTAAGATCAGGTAGCCTGATGCCTTCAGCTTTTTTTTTTTTTTTTTTTTGCTTAGGATTGTTTTGACTATGTGGGCTCTTTTTTGGTTCCATATGAAGTTTAGGGTGATTTTTCCAATTCTGTGAAGATAGTCAATGGTAGTTTGATGCAGATAACATTGAGTCTGTAGATTACTTTGGGCAGTATGGCCATTTTCATGATATTAATTCTTCCTAACCATGAGCATGGACTGTTTCTCCATCTGTTTGTGTCCTCTCTTATTTCCTTGAGCAGTGGTTTGTAGTTCTCCTTGAAGAGGTCCTTCACATCCTTTGTTAGTTGTATTCCCAGGTATTTTATTCTCTTTGTAGCAATTGTGAGTGGGATTTCACTCATGATTTGGGTCTCTGTTTGTTATTGGTGTATAGGAATGCTTGTGATTTTTGCACATTGATTTTGTATCCTGAGACTTTGCTGAAGTTGCTTATCCCCTTAGGGAGATTTTGGGCTGAGACAATGGGTCTTCTAAATATACAATCATGTCATCTGCAAATAGAGACAATTTGACTTCCTCTTTTCCTAATTGAATATGCTTTATTTCTTTTTCTTGCCTGATTGCCCTGGCCAGGACTTCCAGTACTATGTTGGAGGAGTGGTGAGAGAAGACATCCTTGTCTTGTGCCAGTTTTCAAAGGGAATGCTTCTAGTTTTTGCCCATTCAGTATGACATTGGCTGTGGGTTTGTCATAAATAGCTCTTATTTTGAGATACATTCCATCGATACTAAGTTTATTCAGAGTTTTTAGCCTAAAAGGCTGTTGAATTTTGTTGAAGGCCTTCTCTGCATATTTTGAGATAATCATGTGGTTTTTGTCTTTGGTTCTGTTTATGTGATGAATTGTGTTTCTAGATTTGTGTATGTTGAACCAGCCTTGCTTCCCAGGGATGAAGCTGACTTGATCGTGATGGATAAGCTTTTCATGTGCTGTTGGATTCAGTTTGACAGTATTGTATTGAGGATTTTCACATTATCGTTCATCATGGATATTGGCCTGAAATTTTCTTTTTCAGTTGTGTCTCTGCCGGGTTTTGGTATCAGGATGATGTTGGTCTCATAAAATGAGTTAGGGAGGATTTCCTCTTTTTGTATTGTTTGGAATAGTTTCAGATGGAATGGTACCAGCTCCTCTTTGTACCTCTGGTAGAATTTGGCTGTGAACCTGTCTGGTCCTGGATTTTTTTTTGATTGGTAGGCTATTAATTACTGCCTCAACTTCAGGCCTTGTTGTTGGTCTATTCAGGAATTCAGCTTCTTCCTAATTTAGTCTTGGAAGGGTGTAAATGTCCAGGAATTTATCCATTTCTTCTAGATTTACTGGCTTATTTGCATAGAGGTGTTCGTAGTAATTTCTGATGGTAGTTTGTATTTCTGTGGGATCAGTGGTGATATCCCCTTTATTTTTTTAATTCCATCTATTTGATTCTTCTCTGTTTTATTTTTTACTAGTCTGGCTATTGGTGTATCTATTTTGTCAGTCTTTTCAAAAAAACACCTCCTGGATTTGATTTGTTTGAAGTTTTTTTTGTATGTGTCTCTATCTCCTTCAGTACTGCTCTGATCTGAGTTATTTCTTGTCTTCTGCTAGCTTTTGAGTTTGTTTGATCTTGCTCCTCTAGTTCTTTTGATTGTGACATTAGTGTGTCGATTTTAGATTTTTTCTAGTTTCTCTTGTGGGCATTTAGTGCTATAAATTTCCCTCTAGACACTGCTTTAAATGTGTCCCAGAGATTCTGGTACATTGTGTCTTCCTTCTCATTGGTTTCAAGAACATCTTTATTTCTGCCTTCATTTCATTGTTTATCCCATAGTAATTCAGGAGCAGATGGTTCAGTTTCCATGTAGTCATGCGGTTTTGAGTGACTTTCTTAATCCCGAGTTCTAATTTGATTGCACTGTGGTCTGAGAGACTGTTTGTTATGATTTCTGCTATTTTGCATTTGCTGAGGAGTGTTTTACTTCCAATTATGTGGTCAATTTTAGAATAAGTGCAATGTGGTGCTGAGAAGATTGTATATTCTGTGGATTTGGGGTGGAGAGTTCTGTAGATGTCTGTTAGGTCTCTTTGGTTCAGATCTAAGTTCAAGTCCTAGATATCATTGTTAATCTGTCTAATATTGACGGTGGGGTGTTAAAGTCTCCCATTATCATTGTGTGGGAGTCTAAGTCTCTTTGTAGGTCATTAAGAACTTGCTTTATGAATCTGGGTGCTCCTGTATTGGGTGCATATATATATAGGATCTTTAGCTCTTGTTGCATCGATACCTTTAACATTATGTGATGCCCTTCTTTGTCTCTTTTGACCTTTGTTGGGTTTAAAGTGTGTTTCATCATAGACTAGGATTGCAACCCCTGGTAGTTTTTTGCTTTCCATTCGCTTGGTAAATATGCCCCTTTGTTTTGAGCTTATGTGTGTCTTTGCATGTGAGATGGGTCTCCTGAATACAGCACACCTATGGGTCTTGTCTCTTTATCCAGTTTGCCAGTGTGTGTCTTTTGATTGGGCATTTAGCCCATTTACATTTAAGGTTAATATTGCTTTGTGTGAATTTAATCCTGCCATTTTGATGCTAGCTGGTTGTTTTTCCTGTTAGTTGATGCGGTTTCTTCATTGTGTCAGTAGTCATTACCAATTTGGTACGTTTTTGCAGTGGCTGGTACTGGTTGTTTTTTCCATGTCTAGTGCTTCCTTCAGGAGCTCTTGTAAGGCAGGCCTGGTGGTGATGAGACCTCTCAGCAGTTGCTTGTTTGTAAAGGATTTTATTTCTCCTTTGCTTACAAAGCTTACTTTGGCTGGACGTGAAATTCTGGGTTGAATGTTCTTTTCTTTAAGGATATTGAATATTGGCTCCCACTCTCTTCTGGCTTGTAGGGTTTCTGCTGAGAGATCCGCTGTGAGCCTGATGGGCTTCCCTTCGTGGGTAACCCGACCTTTATTGTGTTTCTTCATTGTGTCGATGCTCTTTACCATTTGGCATGTTTTGGAGTGGCTGGTACTGGTTGCTCCTTTCTATGTTTAGTGCTTCTTTCAGGAGCTCTTGTAAAGCAGGCCTGGTGGTGATGAAATTTCTGAGTAATTGCTTGTTTGTAAAGGATTTTATTTCTCCTTCGCTTGCGAAACAGTTTGGCTTAATATGAAATTCTAGGTTGACATTTCTTTTCTTTAAGGATGTTGAATAATGGCCCCCACTCTCTTCTGGCTTGTAGAGTCTCTGCCGAGAGATCTGCTGTGAGCCTGATGGGCTTCCCTTTGTGGGTAACCCAACCTTTCTCTCTGGCTGCCCTTAGCATTTTTTCCTTCATTCCAACCCTGGTGAATCTGACAATTATATGTCTTGGGGTTGCTGTTCTTGAGAAATATCTTTGTGGAGTTCTCTATTTCCTAAATTTGAATGTCAGCCTGCCTTGCTAGTTTGGGAAAGTTCTTCCAGATGGTATCCTGAAGAGCATTTTCCAACTTGGTTTCATTCTCCCTGTCACTTTCAGGTACACTGATCAAACGTAGATTTAGTCTTTGCACGTAATTCCATAATTCTTGGAGGCTTTGTTCATTTCTTTTCACTCCTTTTTCTCTAATCTTGCCTTCTTGCTTTATTTCATTGAGTTTATCTTCAGTCTCTGATATCTTTTCTTGATAGATTCATCTAACCATTTTTCAAGGTTCTTAGTTTCCTCGCATTTGGTTAGAACACGCTCCTTTAGGTCAGAGAAGTTTGTTATTACCCACCTTCTGAAGCCTGCATCTGTCAATTCATTAAACTCATTATCCATCCAGTTTCATTCCCTTGCTGGTGAGGAGTTGTGATCCCTTGGAGGAGGAGAGGTGTGAGGATTTTTGGTGATTTCAGCCTTTTGTGCTGATTTCTTCCCATCTTCGTGGATACATCTATCTTTGGAGTGGGATCTCTGAGTGGACATTTTGATGCTGAAGCTATTTCTTTCTTTGTTAGTTTTCCTTTTAACAGTCAAGCCCCTCTGCTCCAGGTATGCTGGAGTTTGCTGGAGGTCCACTCCAGAACGTGCTTGTCTGGGACTCGCCCGTGGGGGCTGCCGAACAGCAAAGATTGCTGCTTATTCTTTCCTGTGGTGACTTCGTCCCAGAAGGGTACACGCCCGATGCCAGCCGAGCTCTCTTCCAGTCAGGATACACGGGGGTCAGGAAGCCACTTGAGGAGACAGTCTGTCCTTTACCAGAGCTCAAGTGCTGGGAGATACTCCCTTCAGAGCTGCTGTTCAGGGACGTTTAAGTCTGCTGAAGCGGAACCCGCAGCCACCCCTTTTCTTAGGTGTTCTGTCCGAGGATGGTGGGGGCTTTATTTATAAGTCCCTGATGGGCTGCTGCCTTTTCTCAGAGACGCCCTGCCCTGCAAGAGGCAGTCTAGTCACACTGCGCCTGCAGAAGCCTTGCTGAGCTGCCCTGGGTTCTGCCTAGTTGCTGTGTAAACTTCCTGGTGATTTTATTTACACAGATGGAGCCTCAGGAATGGTGGACAGCCTCCCCTGACCAAGCTTGAACGTCCCAGGTGGAGCTCAGATGCTGTGCTGGCTGCAGGAATTTCCAGCCAGTGGATCTTAGCTTGCGGGTCTGCGTGCGGGTGGGACCCGCCAGAACCAGATCACTGGGCTCCCTGGCTTCAGCACCCTTTTTCAGGGGAAGGGGCGGTTCTGTCTCACTGGTGTTCCGGGTGCTACTGGGGTATGAGAAAACAAACAGAAAGAGAACTGCGGCAGCTCAAACGGTGCCCAGTTTTGTGCTGGAAATCTGGGGCACTGTGTAGGCCCTGGAGGGAGTCGCCTGGTCTGCGGGTTCTGAAGACCATGGGAAAAGGGCAGTATCTGAGCCCAAGTGTCGGGAACTATCCCTGATGGCTTCCCTTGGCTGGAAGAGGGAATTCTCCCGCCCCTTGTGCTTCCCAGGTGAGACGATGCCTCATACCTCACTCTGCTTCCGCTTGCCCTCCTTGGGCTAACCCCAGTGTCTAACTGGTCCTCATGAGATGAACCTGCTCCTTCTGTTGGCAATGCGGGCATCACTCACCTTCTCGATTGTTCTTGCTGGGAATCGCAGGCCAGCTCTTTATTTTTTTGAGACGGTGTTTCACTCTTGTTACCCGGGCTGGAGTGCACGATCTTGGCTCACGGCAACCTTTGCCTCCCGGGTGTAAGCAGTTCTCCTGCCTCAGCCTCCCAGGCATGCACCACCACTCCTGGCTAATTTTGTATTTTCAGTAGAGACGAGGTTTCCCCATGTTGATAAGGCTGGTCTCAAACTCCTGACCTCAGGTGATCCTCCCATCTTGGCCTCCCAAAGTACTGGGGTTACAGGTGTGAGCCATTGCACCCGGCCTATTTTTAATAACAATTTTTGTGAAAGGTCTAAAGTCCAGATTGTTTCTGCCTGTGGCTGCAGCTGTTCTAGTACTGTTTGTTTGAAAAGCTTTTTTTTTTTGATGACTGACTTGCCTTTGTTCTTTTGCCAGAGATCACTTGACCGCATTTATGTGGGTCTGTTTCTGGGCTCTCGATTCTGTTTCGGTGATCGGGTCGAGGGTGTTACTGTCTGACTTGACGTTGGGTCACGTCGGTCCGCTGACCTTGTTTTTCTCCTTCCATATTTTGTTGGCTATTCTGGGTCTTCTGCCTCTCCACATAGAAACTTTAGAATCTGTCAGTAGCCACGAGGTGATGTGCTGGGATTTATAGTGATTGCATGAAAGATGTTTTAAAATTTCAGATTCCAGTTGTCGATGGCTCCTGTGTAAGACAGCAAGTGACTTTTGCATATTAGCTTTCTGTCCTGCCCCCAGCTGTGATTACCTTTGGTTCCGTGAGTGTTTTTCTTTTGCAGTGGTTGTTCCTTTGGTGTTTTCTACGCAGACAATTGTAATCTGCAAACACAGATTTTTAATCTCTTCCCAATGTGTGTGCCTGGTCTACCTGTCCTTGCTCCATGGTGTCAGCTGGATCTTCAGTGTGCTGGTGAACAGGGGCGGTGAGAGGCACGTCTGGCCCTGCTCCTGATCCTTCTCGGGAGCCTTCGAGTTTCTCGTAATTAAATGTGCTGCTTGCTGTAGGCTTTTGCAGGTGTTCTTTCAAGTTGAGACAGTTCCCTGCGTTCCTAGTTTGCTGAGAGTCTTCATACTGAAAGGGTGTTGAGCTCCGAAATGCTTTTTTTGTATGTACTGATAACATCATTTAAGTTTTTTTTTAGCCTGAGATGTGATGATACATTAATTGACTTTCAGATGTTTATAACAGTCTCATATACTGGGGATAAACCCCCCTTAGTTGTGGTATACAATTCGTTTAACACATTGTTGGACTTGATTTGTTAATGTGGAGTTTTTCTTTTTTACGAGGATTTTGCATCTCTGTTCCTGAGAGATCCTGATCTTAGAGTTCCTTTCTTTTAATGCTTTTGTTTGACTTTGGTTTTAGGGGAATCTTGGCCTCAGAATGAGTTAGGAAGTATTTCTGCTTCTGTTTTCTGAAAGACGTGATAGACATTATGGAGAACTGGCCTGATTCTTTTTGTCCTCGTTGTCCAGGCTGGAGTGCAGTGAAGGCTCACTGCAGCCTTGACCCTCCAGCTTCCACCGATCCTCCTGCCTCAGCCTCCCTAGTAGCTGGGACTACAGGTGCGTGCGACTCTGCCAGGCTACGGTTTTAAATTTTTAGTAGAGATGGAGTCTCACTGTCTTACACGAGCTGGTCTCAAACGCCTGGCCTCAGGCAGTCCTCCCACTCGAGTCTTTGAAAGTGCTGGGATCACAGGTGTGAACCTCCGTGTCTGGCCCTGTGATATTCCTTTGTTATCCTTTTAATGTTCATGGATCTGTAGTATCTTTTTTTCTTTTCGTTTTTTTTTCCTTTCTTTTTTTTGAGACAGAGTTTCACTCTGTCACCCAGGCTGGAGTGCAGTGGCATGATCTCAGCTCACTGCAACCACTGTCTCCCGGGTTCAAGCAGTTCTCCTGCCTCGGCCTCCCAAGTAGCTGGGATTACAGAGGCGCGCCACCACACCTGGCTAATTTTTGTGTTTTGTAGAGATGGGATTTCACCATGTTGCTCAGGCTGGTCTTGAACTCCTGACCTTGTGATCTGCCCGCTTTGGCCTCCCAAAGTGTTGGGATTACAGATGTGAGCCACGCGCCTGGGCTTTCATTTTTAACATGAGTAAATTGTGTCACTTCTCTCTCTTTTCTTAGCTGGGTTAGAGGTTTATCAATTTTATTGATCTTTACAATGCACTGGCTTTTGATTACATTATTTTCCTGTTTCCTACTTTTAATCTTTCTGATTTCTGCTCTGATGTTTGTTATTTATATTCTTGTGCTCACTTTGGATTTAACCACCTCCTAAAGTTGAAATCTAAATGGTTTTAGATGATGATGATTTTTTTATTTTTTGAGACAAGAGTTTCACTCTTGTTACCCAGGCTGGAGTGCAATGGCGCGATCTTGGCTCACCGCAACCTCCGCCTCCTGGGTTCAGACAATTCTCCTGCCTCAGCCTCCTGAGTAGCTGGGATTACAGGCACGCGCCACCACGCCCAGCTAATTTTTGTATTTTTAGTAGAGACGGGGTTTTCACCATGTTGACCAGGATGGTCTCGATCTCTTGACCTTGTGATCCACCCGCCTCGGCCTCCCAAAGTGCTGGGATTACAGGCTTGAGCCACCGCGCCCGGACGATTATTCTTTTCTAATACAGGCTTTGAATGCTATGAGTTTCTCCCAGGCACTGCTTTTGCTGCATCCCACAAATTTACATATATTGCATTTTTATTTTCATTTAGTTTAAATATTTTAAAATTTCTCTTGAGGCTTCTTTGTAGATCCATGTGTTAATAGAAGTGCGTTGTTTAATCTCCACATTTTGGGATTTTCCAGCTATCTTGCAGTTACTGATTTCTTTGTTTCTTTTTTTCTTTTTGAGACAAAGTTTCACTCTTGTCACCCAGGCTGGAGTGCAATGGTGCGATCTTGGCTCACCGCAACCTCCGCCTCCTGGGTTCAGGCAATTCTCCCGCCTCAGCCTCCTGAGTAGCTGGGATTACAGGCACGCGCCATCGTGCCCGGCTGATTTTTGTATCTTAAGTAGAGACGGGATTTCACCATGTTGACCAGGATGGTCTCAATCTCTTGACCTCGTGATCCACCCGCCTCGGCCTCCCAAAGTGCTGGGATTACAGGCATGAGCCACCGCGCCCGGCCTACTGATTTCTTGTTTAACTGCATTGTGGAATTGAAAGTGCATGCATTGCATGACTCTATTCTTTTACATTTTAGGGCAGAGCGTGGCCTGTCTTCCCGTGAGCTTGGGAAACCTGTGTGTCCTGCCGTAGGTGGATGAAGTAGGGCATAGGTGTTCGTTACAGCCAGGTGCGCGGCGTTGCTGTTGAGGTCAGCTGTGTCCTTCCTGATTTTCTGCCGGCTGGATCTGTCAGTGACTGGCAGAGAGGTGCTGAGCTCTCTAAATGTGACAGTGGATTTATGTTTCTTTGTAGCGCTGCCAGTTTTTGTGTCAGTCCACACTGTTTTTAGGCACAGGCATGTGGAACACTGTCGCGTCTCTTTGGAGAACTGGCCTCTCTATCATTACGCCACATCCTTCTGTATCCGCAGCTTTCTTCGGGTCAGTGTTCGCGTGGTATATCCTGCTCCTTGGCGGCACTCTTAACCCACGTCTTTATATTTAAAGTGCTTTTTACGGTAGACAGCATGTTGTTGGGTCTCTTTTTAAAAAACCCTGTGCTCAAGCGATCCTCTCACCTTGGCCTCCCAAAGTGCTGGGATTACAGGTGTGAGCCACCATACCTGGCCTCCCCTGACTCCTGCCTTTTTTTTTTTTTTTAATACAAACGTGCTGTTGATGGGATGGTGAGGTGTGTGGGCAGGGGAAACTTTCTCTTATCCTATGATTGGGTCTCAGTCTTGAGCGAGCCTGTGCCCTGAGCTCTGATCTTTGTAAATCTTTCCCAGTCCCCCTTTTCCACCCCTGCCTTAGGAAGGCTACAGGGGGCTGGCATTGGGTGTCTCCCTTCTCCTACATCTGTCAGACTGTGGCGAACCCCAAGTCTGTCTGTTAGGCCCTGTCATTGAGGGCCTTTGTTAAGGTGAACAGATGCTCTGGACATATTTCAAAATGGCTACTTTCCTTCCACCTGCTGGAATGACAAGAGCGTTTCTCTCTGATCTACGCCCTGAGAACTTGGGGTGTTCCTGGAGGTGAAGCTCACAAACTCTGGGGGGCGTTCTAAGACAGGGCCCCCTGAAGTTTTAATCCTTGGGTGCGTCCATGCTGAGCCTCCGGCCTTACGGCCACAGAGGTTCTGTCCTTGGGCGTTTGCTCAGTGAGCTGTGAGTCTGTGTCCCTCTGTCTGTTCCTCTCAGTATGGGGGGGCTGTTTGCCCTTTGACATTGTACTCTGATGAGAATCTACAAAGAATTGCTGATTTTCAGCTTGCACTTTTTTCTGGTTAGGACAGAATGCTGTTTGAGAAGCCAGAAATTCTTATGCACTGGTCCCTTGGTTTTTTTTTTTTTGAGATGGAGTTTAGCTGTTGTTACCCAGACTGGAGTGCAATGGCAGGATCTCGGCTCACTGCAACCTCTGCCTTCTGTGTTCAAGCAATTCTCCTGCCTCAGCCTCCCGAGTAGCTGAGATTACAGGCACACGCCACCATGCCCAGCTAATTTTTTTTTGTATTTTTATTTATTTATTTACTTATTTTGTGACGGAATTTCGCTCTTGTTACCCAGGCTGGAGTGCAATGGCACGATCTCGGCTCACCGAAACCTCTGCCTTCCGGGTTCAAGCAATTCTCCTGCCTCAGCCTCCCAAGTAGCTGGGACTACAGGTGCACGCCACCATGCCCAGCTAATTTTTGTATTTTTAGTAGAGATGGGGTTTCACCATGTTGACCAGGATGGTCTCGATCTCTTGACCTCGTGATCCACCTGCCTCGGCCTCCCAAAGTGCTGGGATTACAGGCTTGAGCCACCGTGCCCGGCCCGGTCCCTTGGTTTTTAATTAAAACGTTCCATAAATTATCTTGTCATAATTTAAAATGAATTCCATGATAATTTATTTGTACTTTTACCACTTCTGAGAAATAATGTTTGACTCCATGAGGATGAAGGTACAGAGTTTCAAATGAAAGGCCAAGTAAGTTAAAACGTTCATCAGAGGACTATGGGATTAAACAAGAAAAACATATACAGCTTTGCTTTTATTGGGTGTAAGTCTATCATGAAATACGGTATAGAAAAGACGTATACATGCTAATATGCCCTCAACTGATTAGATACATGTTTTCCATTGAATTTCTTAGCTGGAAACTTTTATAAATCATGATTGTAATTGAGCAAGTTAAACAGAACTAGAGAGTGAGTTCCGTTTCCTGAGTCGTCCTGCTCCACCAGTGTTCATGCACTTCAGCAATTCTCAACCACTTGTGCATAACCCACTGGGGGAATCAGGAAATGGCCTTCCCAGTTCTGAAATTCATGAGAGACCCTTTTTCACCAAAGCTCCTTGATGATCTTACTGCAAAACATCCTTGAGGACAGAGTAGGCCAAGGAAAGAAAACAGCATTAAAAAGAATGCACGAAGCACAATCCTGATGTGCACTGGGCGAGGGTCATCCTCCGGAGCCGCATGGTCCTGCTGGGGAGACTGGAGAGTGACACTTGGAGTATCCAGGCGAGGACTGTGGAGAGAAGGAGCATAGACATGAGGCAGCAGGATTTCTCACGGTGGGGGGGGTGAGACTAGCTGGTCAAAAGCAAGAGAAAGACGTGAGGGTGCAACTGATCAAGGAGGTGGAATGCAGGGAGTGATTGCTCCAACAGAGTGGTGATGTGTGGTCCACCTCCTGGACCGGTCACCTCCCGGACCGGTCACCTCCCGGACCGGTCCACCTCCCGGACCGGTCCACCTCCCGGACCGGTCCACCTCCCGGACCGGTCCACCTCCCAGACTGGTCCACCTTCCCAGATTGGTCACCTCCTGAACTGGTCCAATTCCCTGCACTGGTCACCTTCTGGACTGATCAACTCCCCAGACTGGTCCACCTCCCGGACTGGTCACCTCCCAGACTGGTCCACCTCCCCAGACTGGTCCACCTCCCGGACTGATCCGTCTCCCGGACTGGTCCACCTCCCTGCACTAGTCACCTTCTGGATTGATCACTTCCCCAGACTGGTCTGCCTCCCGGACTGGTCACCTCCCGGACCGGTCCACCTCCCGGACCGGTCCACCTCCCGGACTGGTCACCTCCCCGACCGGTCACCTCCCGGACCGGTCCACCTCCCGGACCGGTCCACCTCCCGGACCGGTCCACCTCCCGGACCGGTCCACCTCCCGGACCGGTCCACCTCCCGGACCGGTCCACCTCCCGGACTGGTCACCTCCCGGACCGGTCACCTCCCGGACCGGTCACCTCCCGGACTGGTCCACCTCCCCAGACTGGTCACCTGTTGAACTGGTCCACCTCCCCAGACCTGTCCACCTCCCCAGACCTGTCCACCCCCCCAGACCTGTCCACCTCCCTGGATGGGCTCGTACTGCTTCCTGGCAGCTGCAGGCGCAGTGGGGACTGGAACCCACTTGTCCTCCTGGAGTTTCATCGCCAAGTCCACATCCCACCCTGTCTCACTGGAGCCTGGATCTGTGTGGCCCAGTGAGCTAATGTGCGTCTCTTTCAATGCAACTCAAAAGAGCGTAAAACAACCGTTAACTAAATACTGTAGGATTTATTAATTAAAAACTCATTTAATCTATACCATTTTTGCATACATATTAAATCTGTAGCCTTAATAAATGTCCATTACTTCTTAAAATATAGAGAAATTGAGGATATTTCAACAATGAAATATATAATGGAGGAAGAGTGTAATTATTTTTCGGATAAAACTCTTTGGTCTATATAATTTTTCTGAGTTTAAAATAACACGAGAATTCACTCCAATAAAAAAGTAAACATTAGTTTTCTCAAAAAATTTAATTGCAGAACTATTTACAGGAGGTGAACATCAGCGATACAGAAATCAGATGGAGCATTTTCACAGGAGGTTGTGGAGGAAACGGTGCACATTTTCTTACAGTCAGCTGAGAGTGAAAAAAAGTCATGGGAAAAAGGAACACAAAGAAAGCAATTCCTTAAATGCCTGAAAGGAATGACCAGCGTTCTGATAGGTTATGAAGAAGTAAGAAATCGTGGTGACGAAGAGCAGATCGCACATTCAGATCAGGTATCCTGCATGCTACCAAACAGAATTTATCAAAAGAACCGTAAAAGCATGAGAAAGAGAATTCCATAAACTGGTTTAATTCCAGTGAAGGGACTTTGTACAGATGCTGGGCGTCTGGCACTCTGTTCATCCTCACGCTCGATATGATTTCATATTTATATATATATATATTTATATACTTTTTTAAAACTTGAACTAAACAGCTAGTGTCCTGGTTCTAACATTCCTTGAATTTCTATAGGAGGCATTTAATGTAGTCCTTAGACCACACCTGGGTATTTTGGTCTGTAGTGTAAGGTGGGGGATGAGTGGTGTCTCTCTGCAGGGAGGGCCTGTCCTGTCTGAGAGCAAAGTGGCTAACCCTTCCCCCTTGCTGCTCTTGAGGAGAAGCTTTGAGTTCAGCAAACCAGTTAGAGAGTGGGGTGAGGGAGACATTCATGCTGAGCCCTTTGAAAGTGATATGATCGTATTACTCAAATGAGTGGGGCTGGGTCATGGTGCTGTTTGGGGTAAATCGGAGAATGGGTGAGCGGCTTCCAGAGGTACCACGGTCAGGCTGGGAGCATCCTTTGTGGTACTGGCAGACACAAACCAACACACTCTCTAGGGAGACCATGGTCTATTTGAGAGAGAAATTTGTACTTAAATTTGTCCGAGAAACCTGGTGTCAATCTTTCCATGCCTCATGGCCTCTCCTCCACTGAGTAGGTGAAAGCTGGGATGCCCAAGGCTTTCAGGTCCTGGATAAGCACCAATGAGAAAAGAATTACATAAAATCTAAGAAAGTCGGGAGGTGAACTCTGTCACCTTAGTGTGTGTATATACAAAATCTGTTAAAAAGTAGTTTGATAGTAGGTAACGAACATTTCCTCTGCAAAGAAGTCATCTGTTAAGTGTTTACATTGAAACTTGAAATAATTTATTTTAACACTAGATAAAAACGCCAGGGTTAGGACAGCAGTTAGTAAAATTATGGACATTTTTCAACGTGGCAAGGATGAAAGATGGTTATTTCCTGGAGCGTTCCCATAGAACCTCTGTGTTCTCTGAAGTAGGGAATCGGAGGGGGAGCCTCATGCTCTTCGTGGTTTGAGCCAGTGGGTCTGACTTGGTTTTTGCTGTTTCCCCATGCATGCAGTTACCTGCTTCCAAATTATTCTTTCCCTTCATCACCTAAATGCTGAGTTTATCTCCTCATTTCATCCAAGAGGCAACTGAGCTTAAGTAATGGTGAAAATGTGACCTAATTCTGGCTGGTGCTGGGTTCTTGTTCTTGGAAGCATCTAGAAATGGTTAAAATCAAAGCCAGAAGCTGGGAGAATGCCCACTGTAGTTCTTTCCCCATTTCCAAGCCTTTGCGGAGACGGTCTCAGGGCCTCTGCCTCCGGTGGTCCCCGATTAGCTCTGAGATGTTTGCCGCCCGCCTGGACTCTGGCAGCCTTCCCTGCAGAGCTGGAGGGCGGCATTCCAGAAGAGGCCAGGGCCTAATCCTTAGCAATAACTCAGACTTTCACCACCTGTTCCAGGAGCTCAAAGGACTTAGAGCCAATATGTCACTAATCCTCACAACGTGTCCTCGTGTCCCCGAGGGAGACGGGCAGGAGCTATAACCCCGTCTAGAGGAAACAGCTGAGACATAGAGGAAGTGAGATGAGCTGCTGGCTAAGGGTGACTCAGAGCCATGCTGTCTGATTAAACAGCCTAGAGATTCCTAGCAACATCTCCTTCATTTCCAGAATATTCTGCTGCCACTCTGTGCTGGGGGACATTCAACTGAATGCATAGAAGCAACCCTTTCCTTCAGCACTTTATGGCCAACAATGCATGGCAACTCCCAACGAATGGCAAGAAGACGGGCCTCCCGCAGGGGAGCCGTGTGATCTGATCGGACCTTGTGCGGTGCCTGTTACGGCTGACGCGGCGCCAGATGAAGCGCGCTGCTTTGCCCAACCCACAGAGTTACGGATACTGACGGGAAAGGGGTCATCTTTTCCATCTCTTAAGCTCGTGGTTTTCTATTTTATTTTCAAGTTTTGGAACCTTGTTTTCAACCCACGCCTACAAAGAAGTGCAGACAGACATGCAGATGAGAACAAGGGAACCCTCCAACCTTCTAGGGGGTGTGGTCTGAAACGGCTGTTTTAAGCTAGCCTGTTAAATTCGCAATTAGAAGAAAGGTGAAGCTCAGGCTTGAGAAGAGGGCTGGGAAGTGAGCAGGCAGAAACCGTGTGGGATTTGGTTACTTAGGCCCGTGTTGGGGGAGCTTGTTTCTGTGCTCGTGAGTGAGGCGAGTCCAGTTTTCAGACATGTGGGGGGCCAAATGCAGCATCCGGGTGCCCTCCCTGAACCAATGCTGTTTGGGGCAACACTTCTATGTCTGTACCAGCGCATACCCTCTTACACGTTTTCTGCCCCCTCTCCCTGGTTTGGAGGGGGGGCATTATCAACAAGGATGGCCATACTGCTGACTGGGGTCCCCAGGCTGACTCAGTCATGGCACAGGGCTCCTGTCCACTGATACACCCGGGGAACCTGTCGGAGTTCCGAGCTGAACTGGAGCTGCGTCTCCCAGGAGGCCCCCTGGCCCCTTATGCTCAGAACCACAGGATGGCTTGACTTGATGGAGGTCCTGCTGATAGGAAAGGCCTTCCTGAGGAAGACTCAGACGCACCTCCCTCACTCCCTGCTCGCGCCCAAAAGGTTTGGCCCAAACCGGAGAGCTGTCCCTGATGGAGCACATTTCGTGGTTACCACAGGTACTGCAACTGCAGGCCTCAGTATCCCTTCACTTTCCTGCGAATTCCATCCTGGATTGGAGCAGCAATGCCTACAAGGACCTAACAAAAACAGATGAGCCAATTTACGAATGCAGGGCCTTCTAATGAAGGGTGGGAAGAGTGCTGCTTAATATGGCATTGAAAAGGCAAAAATCAAGACAGGGAAATAAGGACATACACTCCAAGAGAAAGAAGCAGAAGCTGTGCATGTGTGCGCTCTGCCACTGTGTCTTCTAATCAACCTGGCCACTTCCATTACAGCCAGCGGGGGAGAGATTCCCTCCACTTAGCAGGGCACTGATTTTGTAGTTTTTGTTTTTTTAAGGAAAAAAACCAGATAACCTTACGTGCAATTTATATTTTTATCTGATCATATGCCTTTCCATTAAATGCCCGAAGTTTTTAGAACTGGAGTTGACAACCTCAATATTTCCTTTTAAACAAAACTATTTTTTTGGTATCATAAACAGTTCATTTTTTTATATACCACTTCAAGATGGTGATGTAAATTTGCTGAGAAAAATGTAAAAATTGTCATGGATAACAGCTAGTTTTACTTCACACACAATCATAACACATGAAGACGCGTGAGATGCGTTACCGGGAGAGCGCTCTCCTTTCCTGGGTTAGATGCTAAGTCCTGTTTATCATACTTGTGTTTTATAAGTAAAGCCTTCAACGTAGCAGGATCAGCTTGTTGGCTATAAGGAAAGTGTGTGGGTCTCACCGTTATCGGCCGTATCTTTAGGGAATGTGGTGTGGGGTTGTAGCGAACATCACATTCTCTAGGATGATGTTCCTAGAACACCAGGCATCATCATTTTCAGCCATGTTTTCCAAAGGATGTGTACTCCTTTATTAAAATTGTATTTTAAATATGATGAAATGGTCACAGGTGAGCTCCCTGGTGTGTATCTGGCTGAAATAAGCTAGCTTGAGTGACTAACACAAGTATCATAAACAGTTTTATTTTTCTTTACATGTACAATACGTAAACATGGCTTATCTTCTGCGTTTCATGGTAGAATGTCACCTGCATGAGAACTGAGTATATTGCACTTGGTTATGTAACGCAGACGGGTAACATTCCATCAGGTCTAGCAGCAGGTATCCGTTCTACCACTGAATCATCTTTGGAACATGGTGGACCAAGCAGGACATGTACACATTCACCACGTCGGGTCACCAACCCCTGTGCCATTTAGTGGTAGGTTAATCTGCTCACTGAGGGATGGTTTTAGGCCAAGACTTTTGGGGATTGTAAAATAACAATGAATTTACAAGACATAAGAAATTAATCCACAGCCAGTGAATGTTTTCCTCTAAGCAGGGATCATTGAATCTGGGATCTAAGACAGATAAGTATTGTCTGCCTTAACAGTTTGTTTTTCTATGTTTTGTGTAAGTTCAAGGAAATGAGTTAAACATATCAGCTGCCAGTAGGTAGAACGATGTGAGGAGGTGGGGTCTTTAACAGAGCCACGATACGTTTCCTTTCACTGGGAGTGTACACTGACTGCTTTTCTGTGGTTATTTCTAAACAGCAGAGTTCATCTGAAATCATACAGCATTTTAAGTCTAAAATGCCAATACTTGCAGATACATTTGTTTTAACATAATAGAGGGGATACAGGAAGAGGCGTCATTACTGTACACTACTCAAGATTTAGGTAGAAAAATGCTTTGAACACTCTGGGGAAATAGGATTCATTTATAGAAGAATATTTCAGGGAATTTTTTTTTTTTTTTGCATTTTTCAAGGAGATACATTCGTACTGATTTTTGCTTCCAAATATATTTTAAGGCTGTTTGGTAAAATATATACCAGATATGAGGCTTGATTTACAGGGTTTTGTTTTTACAGGGAAATCTTTACTCAGCTTTAAAAAAGTAAAACTTTGAAGCTAACATGCTTTAATATCAGCTCTGCTCCCAATGGTCCCATGCGCAGTGGGATGTGGGAAGTGAGGCAGGGGAGTGGCTGCGGCGCGGGAGGATGCCCTGCCAGGCGCAGGCTGCAGAGGGGTCAGGGACGTTGTAAAGTGCAAATCAAGTTTAGGGACAAAGTGCTGTGGGTCGTGGAAAGCTGTTCTGCCTGTGGCTAAGGACACGGGACTCCTCGAAGCTGGGAAGGAAAACCTGGTATTCGGGTGGGAACATCTGTCTGGAATCGCAGTCCTGCCTCACTCTGAGTGATGATGAGAACTGTGACGCTGTAACCCAGTGGAGAGATCGGAGTGATGCTGTAACCCAGTGGAGCGATCAGAGTGACACTGTAACCCAGTGGAGAGATCGGAGTGACACTGTAACCCAGTGGAGAGATCGGATGGGCTTTTCCTTTGGAGACTGGTCTGATTGGTGAACAGAAGTTATGTGGGAACAGCGGTCGTGGCGGCTAAATTTAATCACACTCACGGAAAGCCTGTTAATCAGCGCCGTTCCCAGACTCCTCTGGTGCCGACCAGAGAGTCGTGAACACTAATTACTTTTTTGAATTCCACAGCTGGAAATCGCAACAGGTGACCTCTTTTTCCTTCATGTGTAACACAGGCAAGGAATCTATTCTTTAGCAATACTGCATAGGACAAAAGAATTGTGGAAAAATACAAATGTAAACTACATTTCTTCTTTACCATTTAAACTGAGATATACTTACCACTCACATTCATATTTCTTAAACTTTTTACAGCATCACAACTGTCATTTTAAACAAGCAAACTTTTTGTTTTTTTGTTTTTTTTTTGTAAGGATACCCTGGAAAGTCAGCTGATAGAGCCATTTGAGAATATATACACATTAAAAAAATCCCATGGAGCATAAACGGTGAAACTTAAGGAAAATACTGGGGGTGGTATTTTAAGAAATAAAAAACACAACGACTATTTCATAGAAGTAAGGACAGCCCTCGCTAAGGCTCTCCTCTGTCTGCGTCACTTCCTCGTGGGAACACTCAGAACACTCGGCTTCTCTTTTGAATGTGTAGATGCTGTGCTGGGTATTTTCAGTGGGTTCAGACTTGTCAGCCCCTGGGTTCTGGAGAACCGTATGGCGGGGAGTTTGGTGGTTGGAGAGAGCACTGTCCATCACAGTAAGCTTCACGCAAGGAGCCTGTTTTCTACGTGTGACGAACAGGAGAAGGAGGGCGGAGCGGGCAGACGGCCGGGCTCGGAGCAGGAGCCCGGGCGTGCGAGGGGAATGGGCCTTTCTTTCCTGCACTTCAGGTTGTAGCACCTTCCACTTGGGTGTCTAATGCCTCTAGGGAGTGGTGAGATGCACCCATTTATAGTTATGTTATTCTTACCTCTAATTATCACACACTTTATAAAAATAGAAATAACAAAATGTAAGGTGGGTTTCAGCTCCAGGGGCGTTTCTCGCCGTCCTCGGAGAACACAGAGGAGTCGGGTCTCGCCACATCTGTCCCTCAGAGCCGAGTGTGAGCCACCAGGGAAGAAAAGCGAAAGTCGTCCTCGCCACGAGCTCGTGGACTCTGAGGCCACCAACCGCGTTCCACCGTGTTCACGGCACAAGGAGCAGAACAGCAAGGGCGTGTTCAGTGGGAGAAATGAGACAGAAGCCACCGGGGAGGCAACAAACTGTACAAGCGTTTTGTGAAAAAGCAGAAGCGACCAGGGGAAGGTGGCTGCCCTCCGTCCTCACAGCCGGGTCTGGGCCTCGGGGATGTAGATCTCGATGCTGTCCGCGCGCTCCGTGGCCGAATTCTGCCGGAAGGACGCCGCGCGCTTGGCGGCCATGAGTCGCCTCCGGGCTTCCTGACGTTGTCTGTCGGGCAGGTCCAGGGATTTTTCTCTCGTGATCGGAAATTTTCCTTTGAGGGGCTTCTTTGGTATTGGAGGTGGGACCTTTCTTTCTTCCTGAAAAGCATCACAAGTCAACATTGGCGGGTGGTCAGAGGGGGGGTCCTAAGAGCTTGTGAGCTCGGTGGCCCTGGGGTCTGGGCATGCCCTTCCCAACCGAACCCTCTCGGTGGCATCCTTCGTTCCCTTCCCATGCTTCCCCTGGACCCTGACCCCCAGGTCATAGGCCTGCCTTCTGCACAGTGTATCATTTGCATAAGCTGCCTCAAACTCTTCAAAGGGCCCAGAGGCGTCTGCAGCCGTGTTCACAAATCAGGAAGAACTTTCTGCACATTCACACCTTGCATCTCTGCAGTCACCGAGTCACTCTGACATCGCTGCCCAGTTCCGGCACTTCCTCTCCCAGCACTGGCCAGTACCTGCATGGCCAAGCTCAGGGCGTCACGGGGAGTTTGGACATGTCGCTGGACATCCCTACTACACACTGGAGGGTTTCCAGCAGACTGTAGAGTCCCGGTGTGCTCATGGAAACCATCTTACATGACTGGGATACACTGGCCGAACTCTCTTACCGGCCTAAAGTCTCATTGACATGGAGGATATTTATAAAACCACTATTCACTTTCTTGCTTTGTAAAAAGATGCAAGTAAGTATTTTTGACCCTTAGCTCAGATTCTCGGGTAAGTCACGCTAAAATACGTCGTGTGCCTTTTTAGAAAGATAAATCTCACAATTCTGCAATAAATGCGACGGGTGAGGCAGCTGCTCCCACGAATGGTCTGTGTTCACGGCTGTGTGGTTCACACTGTTCCTAAAGACAGCAGGACCTGCCCTGTCCCCTTCTGGACGCAGCCATATGGGGACTCTCCATAGCCTGCTGTTTCCTTTCCAGGAAAGGGCGCATGACAGAAGACGTCAGAACCCCTTTCCTTTCCTAAGCAGGTATCTAGTCTTTGGGGAGAAAAACACAAAATTCTCCTTGTGTCTGTCTTCAGCCTCTAAAAAGATTCCAGGGGGAGCCCAGAGATGCTTGGACAGCAGGCAGTTGTCTGAGGGGGCCAGCGGCATGGCTGCATGAGAGTGTGAGGCAAAGAGGCCGCTTTGGCATCTGGAACGTCATTCCTTCGGCTTACTTTACGTGACCTAGGCCAGAAGCAATGACTCCTACCTGACTTTCTGGCATCCGTCTAAAACAACGGGGGGATGGGTTCATTGCAACCTTCAGCTACTTGAACAAGTAATTCTTGTTTTCAGCACGTGGTAACTATCATCATAGTTCAGGGGATGCCAAGAGAAGAGGAAACGAGGTCTCTCATCTTTTGGTGTCCCTGCACTACGGGCCTGTGAGGCGTACACATCAGCACTACTTGTGGGGGTCCTCCTTTAAAGGCACTCCCTGGCCTGCAGGTGTGGCCCTGTAGGAGCGTCCAGCAGGTGCCGTGCAGGGCCCACCCCATGGAAGTTGAAGATGCCATGTTTGGGAGGGGCGGGCCGCCTCTCCAGGCATGGAGCCTCCACTGTGCTAGAGACCTGCTTTCCAGTTTTGAGGATCATACCCTGCATGCAGCTTGGGTAGATGGGCTCATATTAGCTCTCGAGGACCAAAGAATGGAAACAGACGGAACCACTGCGTGTACCTGGACTGCAGTATGTTCCGCTGGAGCAGGCTCCTCGCTCAGGAGCATCACCGGTGGTGTCCACCTCAGATCCAAACCGTGGCTTACTGGGTCTGCTGAGTCCCACGCACGGCTTACGTGGACCCTGCGCACCACCTGCCCCCCGTCACCTGGGATGAGAGGGAACCCGTGGGTCGGTGGCATCTAGCCTGGAACTCCACTCACGGCCAGGGGCACCCTCTGAGAGAAGCCGACCAGCCCTGGCTCTCGTTCTGGTGACCCAAATGCGTCTCCCTGCTTCCCCAACGTGTGCTGACTTGATTTTCTTCATCATTTTAATCGATAACGTTTGCCTAGAAAAAGCCAACTGTGGCTCCTCAGCACATGCCTACAACGTGTGAGGAAGTCAGTGTCTTTCCTGGTAACTCAGAACTATCTCAGTCCTTCTGATGACAGCACTGGGGAAGATTTAATGGGCGATCTCAGCCTACTGTAAGGGCTGAGGCTGATTGATCTATAGGAAGCTTAATTCACCAAACTGTTGAATGAGGTATAAAATGCCGCCTTGCCTATAGCAGCCATACTAGAAGGTATACTGAATGGCAGACAGTCCCTAATCAGGCCTAAAACGTTACCTGTGGGAAACCAGCTTAATATTTACACAATCAGAGTAAGTTTGATAAAATAATGCAGAGGTGAGACCCTCTCAGGAATGAGGCTGCGGGTTTGCTTGTGATCTTGGCTGGTGTCTCTTTGAAAGACCCTATTATTTACCACCTATGTCCAAGGCTGCAATTCTGCCCCACTTGGGGCACATGCTCACACAAGCACGTGCTCACACACATGTGAACACATGTACATACAGGAAAATTTGCTCCCGTATTACCAGCAGAAGACTGAGAACCTCGTCGTCTTGCTGTATCTGCAGCAGGTGGTTACTGTGTTGCAGACACAGTAAGGGTGTTGCTGGGAGTCCCCTCTGCACAGGCACCCTTACCTTTCCCTCTGCAGCAGGTGGTTACTGTGGTGGGAAGGGTGTTGCTGGGAGCCCGCTCTGCATGGCGCCCTTACCTTTCCCTCTGCAGCAGGTGGTTACTGTGGTGGGAAGGGTATTGCTGGGAGCCCGCTCTGCCTGGCACCCTTACCTTTCCCTCTGCAGCAGGTGGTTACTGTGGTGGGGAAGGGTATTGCTGGGAGCCCGCTCTGCCTGGCACCCTTACCTTTCCCTCTGCAGCAGGTGGTTACTGTGGTGGGGAAGGGTATTGCTGGGAGCCCGCTCTGCATGGCACCCTTACCTTTCCCTCTGCAGCAGGTGGTTACTGTGGTGGGGAAGGGTATTGCTGGGAGCCCGCTCTGCATGGCGCCCTTACCTTTCCCTCTGCAGCAGGTGGTTACTGTGGTGGGAAGGGTATTGCTGGGAGCCCGCTCTGCCTGGCACCCTTACCTTTCCCTCTGCAGCAGGTGGTTACTGTGGTGGGGAAGGGTATTGCTGGGAGCCCGCTCTGCCTGGCACCCTTACCTTTCCCTCTGCAGCAGGTGGTTACTGTGGTGGGGAAGGGTATTGCTGGGAGCCCGCTCTGCATGGCACCCTTACCTTTCTTTCTGGAGACTCCATCATCTTCCAGTCGTTGAGTCGCAGCCGCTGCAGTTCGTCGAACTTCATGCTGACGTCCTCGACAGAGAGCTGCAGCATGTCCCAGTAGCCGGCCAGGTCCTGCGACGTTGGTCTCGGCATGGCGCTGGGGTCCTGGGAATACACGCAGGGTGTTCAGATCTGGGAGAGTCTCCCATGGGCACAGGGCTGGGGAGGCCTAATCCACCTTTCAAGAGGCGGATTAGGGAGAAGCCTGGCTGATTCCGCCCTGAGACAAATATTTGGGATCTCGTACCCTGCCTCGATGACAGTTAACTTTAGCACAAGCATTTGCTGATGGCTTAAAAAAGAGTAGCACAGCCGTTCATTGTTCCACGTTGAAAATGCCAGGAATGGGGCTGATGGGAGTTTCTAAATGCTTCACAGCTCACAAAAGCAGTAGGACCCTGTTTTTGGTCACCTGTGGGTGATTCAGAAGGGACAGGGCTCTGTGAGCCTTGGTACTGGTCTGGTGGTGGCGGCGGGGAGCCTGTTCTAGGCCTGGGTGTTCTCTGACGGCTCTTGGCTCTCACTCTAATGGCAAGGACGTCTTACAAATGTAACGCGCCAGGGAACAGGATGCTCTCACCAAGTGGCGCCCACTTGTAAGGCGCAGGTGAGGCTCTGGGCGGTGGTGTCCACTTGTAGAGGTGCAGGTGAGGCTCTGGGCTGTGGCGTCCACTTGTAGAGACACAGGTGAGGCTCTGGGCTGTGGCGTCCACCTGTAGAGGTGCAGGTGAGGCTCTGGGCTGTGGCGTCCACTTGTAGAGACGCAGGTGAGGCTCTGGGCTGTGGCGTCCACTTGTAGAGGTGCAGGTGAGGCTCTGGGCTGTGGTGTCCACTTGTAGAGACGCAGGTGAGGCTCTGGGCTGTGGCGTCCACTTTTAGAGGTGCAGGTGAGGCTCTGGGCTGCAGCCCCGGGAAGCGTGGGGCCCAGAGATGTGTTTGGTTTCTCTGCAGGGTGTCTGATACACGATTTCCACCAGCCGCCTGCATCTACATGTTTATTTTTGAGATAGGGTCTTGCTCTGTCACCCAGGCTGGAGTGCAGGTGTGATCCCAGCTCACTGCATGCTCGACCTCCTGGGCTCAAGAGATCTGCCTGCTCAGCCTCCCAGGTAGCTGGGACCACAGGCATAGACCACCACACTGAGCTAATTTCTTTAATTTTGTAGCAGTGGGGTCTGGCTGTGTTGCCCAGGTGGCCTCAAACTCCTGGGGTCAAGTGACCCTCTTACCTCAGCCTCCCAGAGTGCTGGGATTACAGGCATGAGCCAGTATGTCCGGCTTGCTGCCTGTGTTGAAATCCGAATAAGCTTTTCAGGAGTGGTTCCCTTGATTCAGAGAGGAGTTTCTGGTGGGTGGACATTCAACTGGATTTGCTTACGGGTTCAGCAGTGCACACTCAGCATGACCTGAACTTCTGTTTGGTTCGACACCCACATCAAAACAATCACGGTCGGCTCCCACCCCCTTCTCTGGCACCCACCTGAGGGCAGCCGTACCCCCGGGAAGAGCAGCACTGGTAAAAGCTGGACAGCTCTGTGACTGCTGTCCCTGGCTGCCCTCCTCTCGGCCGAGTCTGTTCTTCTCTGCGGCCACACGAGGGCAGCCTTGGCTGCTCAAAGCCCGGGCAGGCACTTGAGCACCCCAGGAACCCAGGGAGGGCGGCCCTGGCCACAGGCGGGAGCCTGAACCCTGTGGGTGCGTCAACCACGGTGCCTGGGAACCAGGCCATGTTCTGCACCGAAGTCAGTTGAGGGATGCAAGGAGCTGCATCTGCAGGGCAGGGCAGGCTGGATGAGAAGCAGTAGGGAAGCTGCTCAGACACTGTGGGGGTGGTGCCTGCCTGGCTTCCAGAAGTCTCTGCCAACCTAAGAACGTCCCCTCTTTCTGTAGGGCTGGGCATGGCTGCGCCTGAAGGCATGGGGGAGGTGGAGTGCCTTCTCCTCCGGTGCCCACAGCAGGATGGTCCCAGTCACATGTCCACAGGGCCCACTGCTGTGGCCTGAGAGCAGGAATTGCCTTCTGATGCCCCCTCCTTGGCCAGCCACGCTCCCTTCCTTTGGGCTCATGCAGACCACGTGCTGGGCTGGAAGGGCACAGCCTGGCATGGGACTGGCATGGTCAAGATTTTGTGTGTGTTTTCTGTTCTCTTTTGGTGGGGGAGGCAGTTGCATCTGTACCCACTGAATATTCAGAGATGATAAGGTGTTTATAGTAAAAGAAAAAAGTCAATGGTTTATAATAAAGCCAATAGCAGGGCCTTGTCCCTTGTTAAGTGGCCATGTTAAATTCATCCAGCTCTGTGGCTCTGGCATCCAGCGTCCATCGTGTCCCGTGTTGCAGCTCTGTGTGTACTGGTGGGTTCTCGGGCGCACACACCCTCAGGGTTCGATGAGTTAAAATTCAGAGGCAGACTCAGTGGGTCCAAATGAGCCTGAGGACGTCAAACTGCTGGTCTCACAAGCACAGCAATCAGGCCACACGCTTTGAGGGAATGTTCTTCTCAGGGCTTCTTTTGAGATGGAGTCTCGCTCTGTCACCCAGACTGGAGTGCGGTGGTGCGATCTCGGCTCACTGCAGCGTCCGCCTCCCTGTTCCACCGATTCTCCTGCCTCAGCCTCTGGAGTAGCTGGGACTCAGGTGCCCACTACCGCGCCGGGCTATCTTCCCGGTATTATGTGCCTTCTAACGGTTGCATCACAAGCCACCTGCACATCCTGAACCGGAGAGGCTCTGCTCACTGTGGTCCATCCTCAATCTCAGGGTGGGGTTCTGACATTTTCTTGGGTCGCTCTTTGACTTAAAGCTTAGTTACCTACCGACAGCATCCAGCAGGCAGCGCTGCTGCTCTGAGCTGTGGACAGCTCGGCTTCATTGAGCAAAGCATCTGTTAAGGCGTTTAGCACTCCGCTCCGCCAGGCCTGTCTGTGGCACCACCCCCTCCCCACACCAGTCTTTCCCGGCAAACATTTCAGAGATTTTTTGTACTAATCCTGAATAGAAGTCGAAAGGAAATGATGTAGGCAAGCCCACCATTTCAAAACTCAAAAGGCATAACAATATTAGGGTGAATAATTTTAAGCCCAATATTAGCTATTTCTGGCAGAGCAGAATGTGCACCTTGGGCTGTGTGTGGGAAGCTCTGAACCAGTTTCCTAAAGACAGTGCCTGGCTAGGCTCACCCGAGTCCACAGAATGTTCCAGAGTTTGTCAGTGGCCAGAATCCATTCCTTTAAAGGGAATAAACAGATACCACGGGGAAGGCAAGACCGTGCACAGGTAACATGATAGCTCCGTGTTTAAACAGCTACACGTTTCTTTCAAGGTGCTCAAAACCTGTTTCCCCCTTTTAAATGATGACTATGACTTTGTCAGAGTGTCGTGTTGGTGACTCTAAGTTCGTGGTGAACGTCAGTGGGGCTGATTGGAAAGTGTCGGAGGAGGCATACTTTTGAATGCTCCTAATGAAAAGACGTGATCCAACTGTGCTTGCTGTATGTCCTTTGATCTGGAAGAACATTCTTATGTCTCCTTGCACATGAAAAAGCCAAAGAAAACAATCAAAACACCTGGCACCACTGCTGCCAACCAGAGGCCTGGCGGAGACCTATTTGCATTTTACTGAAAATGTTTGCTCTGAAAATAAATCCATGTATGTATAAGACAACCTATTCAGTAGCGTGACTGTTACTATTTCTCAAAGTAGAGTGAATACCTTAGTCAGCTAAGGAAGAGTATATTTACATGTATCTGTGTAGACGAATGTACATATAAAATATGTTAACGTGTATATGTAAACTTATACATATAGTGTATATAAAATACATGTGTATGTTTAGGCAAATGTATAATATAAAAATATATTAATATGTAAACTTACATATCTTTTATACATACTATATATTTGCCTACACACATACTATATATATTTTATATATACTATACATTTGTATATATAAAATAGTTAACATGTTATATATGTTAATTAGTACATATACGTAAGTATAAGTAAACTTTCATATACATGTTAATATTAGGTTTATATATAAATCCATCTATGCATGTTTATATAAACATAGATGCATATATGATTATATATAATGTAGATGAGATGTATGTAGATCACATGAGATGTATACAGGAGCTTTTCTGCTCTGCCAGAAATAGCAAATACACATTTGCATATTAACATGTGCATGCATTTATAAGGATCTGTAAATGTGTATTAGCATGTATGTATGAAAGTTATGTAAATATGAACACATACGTGGGCTTCCTTTCTCTTTGCCTGTCAGGAATGACCACGTTTAATGGCAGCTACATGCCTGCATCTAGTTTCACTGCCTCTATAAAACACAGACGCTAAGTTGTCTGCAGATCTCCTCTTCACTGTAGTTGTTGATGTGTTTTCCAGGCATCTCACATCCTTTTCTTCCTTTGTGACATTAGGCACATAGAAATTTCCATGGTTTCTCCTCTTCTAAGATGCTCTGGTGGGACATCCAGCTGCAAAGACAGCCCCTCCCCACGCTGCCGCGGCCCCGTCTTCCTGCCCCCTGCTTCCCTGGCAGCCTCCCCGCCTCAGTGCCACGTTTAAACCAGGGCCGTGCCGTCTCTGTCCCCAGGGTGGGAAGTATCTTCTACGATAAATGGCTGTGATACTCTGCATACTGATAGGAACTCTTTGACAAGGAAGAAACAGTGAGGGCCTATGGAACGACGCCCATTAGCTTGGTTACAGGGAACGGGTTCTCTGAGGATTCACTTACCAAGTTCTGTTGACAAAGCCAGTAAAACTGCTGGAATTTCTGGGACATGAGAAGCTGGGCACTCCCAACAGCACTCCTGATTTTACCGAGAACTGTTGAAAAAAAGAAAAACAGCTTCAGAACGGGGTCAGTCAAACGAGCAGAAACACCACATTGAGGAAGCCGTTTCCACCGGAGGGGAACTCTGGCTTCGCCGTGCGGTTCACCGCGGACTTGTTCCTCAGTCGGCTCCATCCCCAACTCATGAAGGCAAAGCAAAGACGGAGTGTCATGGTGAGCACTCTCCTTGGGTGTGGGGAGAAATTCGGTTTAGAAAGGCGGCCTACACTTCAGGGACTTTCCCTTATTTTGGCATCGAGATGACTTCAGTGCCGCCGTTTGGATGAGCTGGAAGACAAGACCACGTGTGAGTAGCAGCGACATCGAATTCCTCCTGTTTGCTGTGGACTCTGTAACGTGTCAGTGAACTCTGTTAGATGTGAATGTCTCCATTTTTAGGAAAAACACATCCGTATGTGTTCTCTCATTGGATTCACTTAAGTAACTTTTAGTGAACTGTGGGCAGCTATGTCCTGGCAGTGCTCTGAGGTACGTTTTGTAGGAAGAGGCTGCATGGACACAGGCCACGCAGGAAGATGGTGGCAGCTGGGGAGACACAGCTCCCCTCCTGGAGATGGTGAGAGGGTCA
This sequence comes from Saguinus oedipus, assembly GCA_031835075.1. Classification (NCBI taxonomy): domain Eukaryota; kingdom Metazoa; phylum Chordata; class Mammalia; order Primates; family Cebidae; genus Saguinus; species Saguinus oedipus. Next base: position 41,630,619 of record CM063182.1, read on the forward strand.
CGAGTTCCTGAATGTGCTTACACCTGCTAAGCTCACCAGTGCATGTACCCAGTATACGTGTAATGCTAACGCCACGCTTCTGAGTGTGCTGTAAGTCAGCATGCCACAGCTTAGTGAGGCAGGACGGAATAATCTACAAAACGTTCCTAATTGCGATGACTTTATTTGGTTAAACAGTAAAAATATTAAAAAGTAAAGAATAGGCCGGGCGCGGTGGCTCAGGCCTGTAATCCCAGCACTTTGGGAGGCTGAGGCTGGTGGATCACAAAGTCAAGAGATCGAGACCATCCTGGTCAACATGGTGAAACGCCATCTCTACTAAAAATACAAAAAAATTAGCTGGGCACGGTGGTGCGTGCCTGTAATCCCAGCTACTCAGGAGGCTGAGGCAGGAGAATTGCCTGAACCCAGGAGGCGGAGGTTGCGGTGAGCCGAGATCGCGCCATTGCACTCCAGCCTGGGTAACGAGTGAAACTCCACCTCAAAAAAAAAAAAAAAGTAAAGAATAAACTGTGTGTTTTTTATTTTATTTTATTTTATTTTTGAGACGGAGTTTTGCTCTTGTTACGCAGGCTGGAGTGCAATGGAGCGATCTCGGCTCACCGCAACCTCCGCCTCCTGAGTTCAAGTGATTCTCTTGCCTCAGCCTCCCAAGTAGCTGGGATTACAGATGCCCACCACCATTTTTAGTAGAGATGGGGTTTCATCATGTTGGCCAGGCTGGTCTTGAACTCCTGACCTCAGGTGATCTGCCTGCTCAGCCTTCCAAAGTGCTGGGGTTATAGGTGCAAGCCACCACACCTGGCTTGTGTGTATGTACGTGTTTTAGAGACAGGCTCTTGCTCTGTCACCCAGGCTGGAGTGCAGTGGCATGATTCTCCATTCCTGAGCACCATCCTGAGCTCGGCCATCCTCATTGCTTCTCCATTTGCACCATGTCTTCCCATCATTAGCTTTCAGCATGGGTGCTCCCAGGTGGGGCTGTCTTTCCTGGAGCTCACTCATGGGGCATCTGCTGCTGCTTCTGGCCAAAGGGATGATTTCACCTGCTCTTTTTGCTCTCCCTGGAGATTCTCTGCAGAGCACGAATCACCAACCTACACGACACACCGTAAAACTCAAAGTGCTGCTGGTTTGACTGGTCCAGGCTTTTGCCTGCTTTTGCTAGAAGGAAGCCATGCGAAGCTGACTCACCAAGGCTGGTGGAAAATGGCATAGGAAAAGGGGCATTCATCCTGGGATTCGCCCCCTCAAAGGCAGAGGTGAAAGATCCATCCCCACTTGCACCTGCAGCTTTATGTACTTCACGAGGGAATACTGATGTCCTGGAGGTTTTGCCCAGAAACGTGCAGGTGCCTGGAGCTCAAGGGACCTTGCAGACCCACCTGTGACTTGCCTGGGGCTCTCGTGCCAGGCCTGGCCTAACTCACTGGGTCTGGGTGAGGCCAGAGAGTTCCTTTTCAGTGTTCAGGAGATGCCCCTGCTGGCTCCCGGGGCACACCTGACTATGGAAGCCTACAGAGCATTTCCAGTTGTTGAAACCCAGGTCCAGGGATGTACACTCAATCCCCGTAGGTTCTTCCACAATGGCTCTTTCTGCAAACATTGCTTAAGAGTCAGTGCGAGAGCCAGCTACTTGTGAGATCGATTCCACGTGATCCAGACCCCGCACCCTGCCACCCAAGCTAGGGCTGCTGCGGTGTCTCCTTAGCCTGACTTCAGGGAAAAGGAACCACAGGTTGTGGCCACAAAGGGCCTTACTCTTCATGTAATAAAATGCTCTGAGCCAGTTGAAAATGCTGTTGCAGAGACAACCTGGATTGGAAAGGGCTTGTGACACACTGTGACCTAGAAGCCAGCCACGCAGCAGTGTGTATGGTAAGCCATTCACTTGTTAGAACACCAAGGCCTGGCATTCTGTATCACATGTTCTTACAGGGATTTTCTCCTGGGTGAGATAATGGACTTAAAAATGCATTTTTCTAAAATGAAGATAGTTTTGCTCCCCAAAGTTTTATTATGAAACCTTTCACACATGCAGACAATTGGAAAGTAGAGCCCACAGCTCCCCCGTTCCATGGACACAGCCCACAGCTCCCCCCGTTCCGTGGACACAGCCCACAGCTCCCCCCCATTCCGTGGACACAGCCCACAGCTCCCCCCGTTCCATGGACACAGCCCACAGCTCCCCCCGTTCCGTGGACACAGCCCACAGCTCCCCCCATTCCGTCGACACAGCCCACAGCTCCCCCCCGTTCCGTGGACACAGCCCACAGCTCCCCCCGTTCCGTCGACACAGCCCACAGCTCCCCCCCGTTCCGTGGACACAGCCCACAGCTCCCCCCGTTCCGTCGACACAGCCCACAGCTCCCCCCATTCCGTCGACACAGCCCACAGCTCCCCCCCGTTCCGTGGACACAGCCCACAGCTCCCCCCGTTCCGTGGAGAAGCAGTTAGTGTGACCATGTGGTATCTTTTTCTGAGCCCTTTACCTGCAACTACCTTGTAGAACCAGGGTCACTGTCACCCCCGCAAAGGTGACCGTAGTTCCTGAATATCATCTAATTCTCTGTTGCTTCTAGGGTATGAAAAAGATGAAAAGGTGTAACTTTAATGAAGGGAAATAACTCGGATGACACTTCTCGGAAGAGAAGGATAGAGGGTTGTTTCCCGGGCATGTCAACACCAGGGCCTCCTGCCGTTCACAGATCTGCTGAAAGAAGGGTTGCTCTTCCTTGGGTCTGATTTGCCAGCCAGCCTGGGAATGGAGAAGGGAGGGGAGGACTTGAGAAGAAGCTGGGGGTTGCTGGCCACATGGCACAGGATGGAGCTGGCAGGGCTCTGCGTTGGGGTGAGTCTGGGGGTGTGGGAGGAGAGTGAAGGGGCCGAAGCATTCGGTGGAGAAGCAGCTGGAGGTGGTGGGGCTTCAGCAGTTTCTTGTGGGGGTGACAGTGAAAGTGCCTCATTCTTCCTCCATGTGCTGATGCCCCCAGAATGAATGTGTTCTGCAGCCCTGGTCTCATTGACGACGAGGGGAGGAATCGTCTTTGCTTTTGAAATGCTGAATTTTGGCCGGGCACTGTGGCTCACACCTGTAATCCCAGCACTTAGGGAGGCTGAGGCGGGTGGATCTCTTGAGGTCAAGAGTTCAAGACCAGCTTGGCCAGCATGGTGAAACCTCCTCTCTACCAAAAATACAAAAATTAGCCAGGCATGGTAGTGCATACCTATAATCGCAGCTACTCGGGAGGCTGAGGCAGGAGAATTGCTCGAACCAGGGAGGTGGAGGTTGCAAGTGAGCCAAGATGGCGCCATTGCACTCCAGCCTGGGTGACGAGCAAAACTCCATCTCAAAAACAAAAACCAGAAAAAGAAATGTGAATTTTGATTTCTTTTGTATTCTAAAACCTGCATAATCAATGAAGATATTTAAAGGGATTATTTTAAGCAAGTTGTTGCTACAGAAACAGATAGAAGTGGATGAATAAATGAGTTTGTTTTACCAACTCTATGCTTCCTAAAATTGTAACTAAAAAGTTTTTTTTTTTTAATTTGAAGTTTAATCCCCAGTTTTCACATTCCTCTTAAAGCGAAATTCAACTGAACTGTTAATACAACGTAGTTCAATTTATACTCTTTAGCACAACATGAATACATGGGCCATATCTTGGTATTGATTTAATGTAGTGAAGAGTTATTATAAAGGGTATAAATTGAATATTGCTAGGGAGAGATAATGAATGTCAAAGAGTGTAGCTAATGACATGCCTGCTAATGGCAGGAGAATTTTGCTGTTCAGTGAATGAGAATGATTTTATCTGATGCCTATAATGTAAATAGCTTCCTATAATTGCAGAGAAGTTGAAGTGAAAATTCGATTTATTCTCTTCAGTAGACATCTCTAACTTTGAAATGGTTTAGACACTTTCAGGAGCTGCACTGACTAATTCTCATCAGAATGCAAATTCACAAAGAACCTGCTAGAACCTGTGCCTTTGATGTATGTAGAAATTTGATGAACATACTTGGCTGTTTTATTTTTTCTAGAATTCCAGTTCTGTCTAAATTTGCTAGGAAGTAACATAATGTACAGTTTTCTGGTGTTCTAATATTTGAAGTGGAGTTTTATGAAATTTGCAGAGTCTGAAATGATCATCTGAGTACCTGTAACCTCTCTGATCCCGACATTCCCTGTGACTAATTTTGTAGTGGGGTCTGCCGAAGCTCCGCCTCCCAGAAGTCTTTCAAGATCTCGGCCTCCTCATCTTCATGATTTTGAGCACACGTTTCTTGTGTTTTTAATGGCTTTGTCACACTTGCACATATTCCTGGGGGCACACGTGCTATTTGGACACATGTCTACGACGTGCTATGATGAAATCAGGGTGACTGGGACATGCATCACCTCAAACATTGATCTTTGTGCATTGGAAACATTACAGTTCCAGCTATTTTGAAATGCACAATACACTGTTAACATTTTTCTTACTGTACTATCGTATACTATAACTTATTTCTTCCATATAACCACATATTTGTTTCCATGAATATTAATCAACTTCTCTTCCTCCTCTCTCTTGTTCCCTTCCCAGCCCCTGGTAACCACCAACCTACTCCCCACTTCCATGAACTCTGCCTTTTCTTCTTCTTTTTGGAGATGTTGCCCAGGCTGGGGTATGGTGGCATGATCTTGACTCATTGCAATCTCTGCCTCCCAGGTTCAAGTGATTCTCCTGCCTCAGCCCCCTGAGTAGCTGGGATTGGGATTACAGGTGCCTGCCACTGCACCTGGCTAATTTTTGTATTTTTAGTAGAGACAGAGTTTCACCATGTCAGCCAAGCTGGTCTTGAACTCCTGACCTCAGGTGGTCTGCCCGCCTTGCCCTCCCAAAGTGCTGTGATTGCAGGCGTGAGCTGCCACATCTGGCTGAGCTCTGCTTTCTAAACTTCCACATCTGACTGAGATTGTTTGTCTTTCTGTGCTTCACTTATTTCACTTCATGTAGTAACCTCCAATTCCATCCATGTTGCTGTAAATGACAAGACTTAATTCCTTTTTATGGCTGAATAATATTCCACTGTGAGCATTATTTGCACACATTTCTTTCTTACCACGTTTTCTTTATCCATTCATCTACTGATGGGAACCTAGATTGCTTCCATATTTTGGCTACCATAAATAAAGCTGCAATAAACATGTGGGTGCAGAAATCCCTTTTACATATGAATTTCCTTTTGTTTGGGTCTATGCCCAGCAGTAGGCTGGCTGGATCATATACTAGCTCTAATTTTGGTTTTCTGAGGAATCTCCATTCTGCTTTCCATAGTGGGTGTTTACTTCCTATTCCAACCAACAGGGTACAAGCATTCTCCTTCCTCCATGTCTGTGCCAGCATTTACTTATTTGGTCTTTGCGATAATAGCCATTCTGGCTGGGGTGAGGTGCCTCTCACCCTGGTTTTGATTTGCACTTTCCTGATGGTTCGTGGTGGTGAATCTTTCATCACATGTTCGCCCCTGCTGTGTCGTCTTTTGAGAACTGCCTGTTTAGGCCCTTTGCCCATTTATGAATTGGGTTATATGTTTCTTTGCTGTTGAGTTGTTTGAGCTCCTTGTATATTCTGATTCTTAGTCCCTTGTTGGAGAGGTGGTTTGCAGACATTTCCTCCCATTCTGTGAGTTGTATTTTCACTTTGTTGACTGTTGCCTTTTTCCATGCTGACAAGCACCCATGTGGTTTTATGGTCCAATTTCCCCATGGCCATTTAGTTGGGTTGTGTGGTGATATCTTCACAGGTGCTTAGCGAGAGGCTTGGTCAGTGGGTTGATTCTATCAGTTTGATCAGCATAATGGACACAGTCCATGATCCGCATCTCCCTGGAGGTCTGGAAGCAGTGGCTGTTCTAAGCTGTGCAATACATGGCTCCCTAAGGCTGGTAGCTGCCAATATGTGCACAGGCATCTGCTGTGCTCAGAACATCATCAGTATTTCTGATTCCTCAATCTTCTCTGTTGGTCTGAGACTGCCTGGGCCAACTGTGGACACAGGCACAGTTTCTCTGAGGTCATGTCCTCCTTGTCCCCTGCAAGGAATATGTGTCCTGCTTATTCTCACAGTCATTCTGGGCTCTTTGTCATCTGCTGGCCCCTGTGTGGGTGTTGACTACTGTGATGCCTCTCCCCAGCCACAGACCTCTGAGTCTCAGTATGGAGGATGGCCCAGGAGACCCAGCGCCACACATCTGACTCCAGCTCCTGTGTTAATATGACTTGTAGTCACCTGTGTGTCAAAGGCGGCCTTAGTGAGCAAATCCCTAATGCTCCTCCCACCATTAGCTTGGTCTGTGGCATCTGACCTGGTGAACATTTAGATTATTTGCTACTTCAGGAGAAATTGTGGCAAGGAAGTTTCCAATACCGTTTGAAAGATCCCATGTGTATACATGCGCCCTTGTTGAGTTCTTGATGAGACTTGCATCTCAGTAGACTTAATGAACAAAGTCTTAGCTTGGGAAGGATTCCTTTTGTTTTAGGAAACATGAGAATTTTTCATTTTTTCTTTATTTACCAATTTGGTTTAACATAATACAGAAACCTTAAAACATCAGTCTGGTAATGATTTCCAATGTCTTGAAAATACCTTTATGTATGTATTCACAACAGAAGGCTTGCATTAATAGGACTTCATGCAAACCAGTGTTTCTTTGGGTTCATCATAGTTTTTATTAACCACAGAAGATTGAATGAATCTAGATTCATTCAGTCAGTTCAGTGAACTGTTATGAAATTATATTTTGGGCAAAAATTAATTCATAATGGAAATTTCAACATTCAGAGATCAGAGTTTTAGTCTCAAAAGCCATTTAATTTAATCTTTATTTTAAAATGTGCTGTAACCAGTAACCCTGTTTCTGCTCCTAAAATTAGGACTGGAAATTAAGGTTATCATCTTACCTTTTAAACATCTAGGGAAAATAACACTGTGGTAGTTCTAGGCACGAAGCACACAGCTGAGACGCATAACAGGTGCTTTGGCATCTTAGTCCACAAAAAATGAAGGTATCTGGGCAATTTAAGAAAAGAACTTAAGAAAATCACAAAAAGCATCACGTGCATCCACTCTTTGTTCTTTGTGTTCTAGGTTTATTTTGTGACTACATGGTAGTGGAGCAGACTCGCAGAATCAGGGTTCTCTGATTCTGAAGTGCATAAGCTACTCCCGGCCTCTGTAACTGAGGACAACCAGGTGATCCTCTGGGATTCTAGATATTCTGCATTTACGGCAGTGTGAGCAGGAGGGTGGCTTCCCGTTTCCCAAGGCAGCCCGTCCTCCTGCCTCCCTTTCTTCCTCTCCATTCCCGTTTGCATGGGATTCTATGCCAGGCGACGTGAGAGGCACTATCGGTGGATGATAAATGATGTTCAGTGTGACCTCTGCACTGAAGGAGCCTAAAATCTGCAGTGGCAGCAGAGGACCGGAGCTTTAGGAAAGTTTCATCCTTTGAGAAACACCTGTCCCCCAGGGCACGGGGAATGGCCCAGCCACAGAGGGCTCTGTGAGGTCAGGTAGCCCCAATGGTCCCCGCAGGCAGGGTGAAGGGCAGTGCTGATGGAGGTCTTCCTCCAGAGCACAGACACCGAGGGGCTCCTGCTCCCCTGTCCTCGGCCTCAGTGAGGTCAGGTAGCCCCAGTGGTCCCCGCAGGCAGGGTGAAGGGCAGTGCTGAAGGTGGTCTTCCTCCAGAGCACAGACACCGAGGGGCTCCTGCTCCCCTGTCCTCGGCCTCTGTGAGGTCAGGTAGCCCCAGTGGTCCCCGCAGGCAGGGTGAAGGGCAGTGCTGAAGGTGGTCTTCCTCCAGAGCACAGAGACCGAGGGGCTCCTGCTCCCCTGTCCTCGGCCTCAGTGAGGTCAGGTAGCCCAGACAGTCCCCGCAGGCAGGGTGAAGGGCAGTGCTGAAGGTGGTCTTCCTCCAGAGCACAGAGACCGAGGGGCTCCTGCTCCCCTGTCCTCGGCCTCAGTGAGGTCAGGTAGCCCAGACAGTCCCCGCAGGCAGGGTGAAGGGCAGTGCTGATGGAGGTCTTCCTCCAGAGCACAGAGACCGAGGGGCTCCTCCTCCCCTGTCCTCGGCCTCAGTGAGGTCAGGTAGCCCAGACAGTCCCCGCAGGCAGGGTGAAGGGCAGTGCTGATGGAGGTCTTCCTCCAGAGCACAGACACCGAGGGGCTCCTGCTCCCCTGTCCTCGGCCTCTGTGAGGTCAGGTAGCCCCAGTGGTCCCCGCAGGCAGGGTGAAGGGCAGTGCTGAAGGTGGTCTTCCTCCAGAGCACAGACACCGAGGGGCTCCTGCTCCCCTGTCCTCGGCCTCTGTGAGGTCAGGTAGCCCCAGTGGTCCCCGCAGGCAGGGTGAAGGGCAGTGCTGAAGGTGGTCTTCCTCCAGAGCACAGACACCGAGGGGCTCCTGCTCCCCTGTCCTCGGCCTCTGTGAGGTCAGGTAGCCCCAGTGGTCCCCGCAGGCAGGGTGAAGGGCAGTGCTGAAGGTGGTCTTCCTCCAGAGCACAGACACCGAGGGGCTCCTGCTCCCTGTCCTCGGCCTCAGTGTGCACTCTTGAATCTCCTTTTCTATGACACTCCACCTCCTTGAGCAAAACCAACTGCACCTCAAAGCCCAGCAAAGTGCTGCCTCCTCCAGGAAGCCTTCTCAGAATCTTCCCAGGTGAAAGCATTGCTGAGACCTCTGAGTTTTTAAGGTACTTTATCTGCACTTCTCGTACACACTAAACGGTTTCCACTTCCTATAAACAGCTTGCCCTGGTCTTTTTTCTCCCGCTGTCAGGTAATCAGAGTTGGGTCCTTACCACGTCTTAGGCATTGCTGCATCACTGTTGCCTACTGGAGTGCGGCTTGCTCCACTGCAAGTATCAACAGATAACTGTTGACTGCAGACATCGCTATGTGTCCACCAGAGGATCCCGAAGGCTCAGAAACGGTAAAAAACACACAACAACCCCACAACAAACCCAACTGAACATGTGCTTGGGGGCATGTAATTTGGAGGCAGCAAAAATCCACTTTCCACCCACCGTCCTGAAGAAAGTAAGTTTTCAGATGCCTGATAATAATCATAATGATCATAAGGTAAGTGAAATGTAAACACTGTGTAACCTGGTTGGGCGTGGTGGTTCATACCGGTAATCCCATCACTTTGCGAGGCTGAGGTGGGCAGATCACTTGAGGCCAGGAGTTCAAGACCATCCTGGTCAACATGGTGAAACCTCATTTCTACTAAAAATACAAAATTAGCCAGGTGTGGTGGCACGTGCCTGCAATCCCAGCTACTTGGGATGCTGAGGCAAAAGAATAACTTGAACGAGGGAGGTGGAGGTTGCAGTGAGCTGAGATTGTGCCACTGCTCTCCAGCCTGGGCAAAGAAAACAAAAAAAATACTATATATTCTAAGATTTTGGAATCTTGCTGTTGATTTGGGTCCCTATATGTAATCAAATTCAATTTTGTATGTAGTACTTTTAGGACATAACTTACAGAATGTTCTGGAATGCCTCCAGGGACAGAAAATCGGGACCTACTGCGACCGGGCCTCGGCACTAATGCCCTTTAATTGTAAGGACTTTCATTCTTGGTTTGAGAAAGCATTTGCCTCCCTATAGCTCCCGCCACCTATTTTCCAATGGCTAATGCGGGACGACCTTGGGCTGTGTCCGCTGCTGAGGGACTCCCTGTGGACCACACGTGGGTCACAGCTGTGGACGATCAGAATGAGATGAAGGGTCAGGGATGGGACACAAGCTTGTCTGAAACAGCAGGAGAAAGGAGGGCATGTGAATCCAGTGCAGAAGCAGGCAGTGGAGGGGAGCCTTTGGACCTGACATTTTGTAAGGGAACATTTTGACCTGACACCTTCAGACCACGGGGTGGAAAGGCACAGCCTTCAGCGCCAGATGGTTCTGACTCCCAGTCCTGAGCCATTGCTATTGTTCTGTGATTTGGGGAAATATATTAATCTCTCAGAGCCCCAGTTTGTCTTTAGAATGCTTACAATACTGCCCACCTGGTCCGCCGGGCTGAGCATTAATGAGGACTGTCATGCATTCGGCATAGGACCTGACATCTCATATGTGTTCAGTGAGAACTGCTCTAGATATTCTTTATTTTTTTGAGACAGGGTTCTGTTCTGGAGTGATGCGTGATCTTGGCTCACCGCAACCTCTACCTCTGGGGCTCAGGTAATCCTTCCAACTTAGCCTCCTGAGTAGCTGAGACTATAGGCATGTGCCTATCACACCAGGCTACTTAAGAAAAATTTAATTATTATTACTGTTGTTTCATAGAGACGGGTTTCACTGTATTGTCCAGGCTGGTGTAAAACTCCTGGGCTCAAGCAATCCCTGCCTTAGCCTCCCAAAGTGCTGAGATTATAGGTGTGAGCCACTGTGCCCAGCTTAGGAGTCTGGGTTTTTTTTTTTTTTTTTAAGATATCTTTTCAAAAATGATAATCCTTGAAAAAATTCAATTGAAAGTACACACTTAACATGAAAAGTAGTGACGGGGAAGTACTCTGTTATAAACACAGTGTTGGCAAACGTCTCGAAGTCTTACACCTTCCAAAGAAGACCACACCTTTCTGAATGTGTCCCGAATGGGGTAAACTCAAATGATAATATAATACAATTTTACAGGCATTTTATGGGCTAAGCCCTGACAAACATGAGCTCTTTCTGAATTTTTTCCTCTCCCTCCTCCTCTTCAAAGGTGTCCTTTTGAGGAACCTCATGATGTAGAAAAAACACATCTTGATTGAGCGATGCTCACCTCTCACCATCTGCTCCGATCCTGGAAGGAAGGACCCCCAGCCCTAGGCTGCCAGTGTCAGCAGACACAAAACCAGAGCTGGCAACGTAACTCGAGTTTGGCATCAACTTAGGCAATGCAGTTTTTCTGTTTTACCTTTGTGCTAAAGATGATAAATCTCTTTTATAATGAAGACAGTTCTGCCACGTTGAGGCATATACCAACGGGGGGAGGATGCTGCGGAAAATGAGTGATTTTTAAATGTCAACATTGTGAACACTCTGTTAAGTGTAGCCTAACCATGAGGAATGAAAATGCTATGTGAATGTTGGGAACGCGGCTACGCTGACATGTGCCACCCCATGGGGCCTGTGCCGCCCGTGCCAGGAGAAGGCTTTCCCTTGGCACCGTTTCCTCCCCAACGTCCACTCCTGTAAAGAATACGTGCAATTTGTTGATGAAGAGAGAAATGTGCAAGAACAGGGATCGTCAATTAAAGGGAGTATCTTTCTTTCTTCCTAGGTTCACACCTTACGTCATAACAACCGAAAACCAGCACACCAATGATTTTCTCAGACTGCTGAGTCTCCAAGACCATTGTTCTCTGTAAGTCACAGTGCAGTTCATCACTGCACTTCTGTTTCTAGGATTAGTGAGTACACTGTAAAGTCATCCATCTAGAAGTGGAGTGTCAGCGCCACATTCCCAGGGATCTCGGCTATCCTTTTGAAGTTTGGAATTTATAGTGATCTTGTAAATGTACAAATAAGCTCATAGAAAAAGAAAAATACTTTAGAAAGAGCAAATTTGTCAGGTCAAGACATTCAGAAATAGCTTTGTGAAACTGTACTGTCTTCAACAGAAGCATTAGTTGTAGGTATTCTGCAATTATTTAATTGGTCTATAAACAGACAGGTGCTGTTAGCTTAGAAATCACATACAGCGATTTACAGTGAGCACTGCTTCTGAACTGTCTTTTTGTTTTCGTTTGAGACAAAGTCTCCCTCTGTTGCCCAGGCTGGAGTTCAGCGGCATGATCTTGGCTCACTGTCTCCTGGGTTCAAGTGATTCTCCTGCTTCAGCTTCCTAAGTAGCCGGGATTACAGACACGTGCCACCATGCCCGGCTGGTCTCGAACTCCTGACCTCAGGTGATTCGCCCACCTCAGCCTCTGACTCTCAAAGTGCTGGGATTACAGGCGTGAGCTACTGCACCTGGCCTGAATGGTCTCGATGGTAGGTTTCTCTAAACAAATGGGAGAAAGGTGGAGAATAAGGGGCTGTCCCCATCCACATGGAGAGGCCAGGGCCCAGGTGAGCCCCAGAGAAGCTGGGAGAAAGGTGGAGAATAAGGGGCTGCCCCATCCACATGGAGAGGCCAGGGCCCAGGTGAGCCCCAAGAGGGGCTGGGACAGATCTGCTGGTGACACTTGGTGGAGGAATGACATTGCTTCCCATTCTGCTCAGGTGTGAGGCCTTAGGCAAATCATCGCGTAGCTAACCAGCTTTATCTTTTACTGCTCTTCAGTGTTTCTCTTTGGCATAATGCCAAGGCCTTTTCTTGCAAAGCATGGGCTGATAATACTAGAAAATAATAAAAATTCTCTAAATTAAGCTTTTGCCAAAATTCAAGGGAAATGGTAAGTGGAATATGGGATTGACTGTGCTCCCAGGAAAGCGTCAGCACAGTTGATCTCACATCCAACTTACCTGACAACACAGCACACACGCACTTTTCCTTCGATACCTCAGTGACTGCTGCTTTTCATGTAATTTCTATCTTGGAATTGAGGGGGATATACTAGACAGCACATTTATTTCCGTTCACTCCAATATCGAAGGAAGGAACTTTTCTCCATGAATGCTGTGATGTGCTCACTTGCACTACTGAGAAATTATGTCGAAAGGCCCCGGGGAGGCCTGAGCTCTTACTTTCCTCGGAGAGGTCGTTCTCCTCTGCCTCTCTCTCCATCTCTTTGCACCAGCCTTCCATCCTCTTCGTCTCCGAGTGCAGGAGCTTCAAGAACCACGAGCCATCCCTGCGGCAGGGAGACATCCTTCCCGTCTCCACCGTGTCGAGGGCGGGCTCCAGCCAGGGGTCCGGAGGGGGCAGGGTGGAGGTATCCACTTGGGTCCGATAGTCTTCTCGATAGCTGAAGAGCCCCTGCGTCCGTACAGTTCTCACCGCGCCATACTGGGTGGGGGTGCTGGGCTCAGAGTGCCGCTGGAAGGAGGAGCCAAACTGGAGGCCTTTGTCCTCCATGGTGATATGGCCGGGGAACCCCTCCAGCTCCAGGTCCGCTTGGACGGCGGCCGTGACGCTGTTAGAACGTTTAAAACGTCCGTGTCTGCAAAAGGAGGGAAGGAAGACAGATGGTAGCCTTTCTGAGAGAACCTCCTGCAACAGAATCCCACATGTGGCTTATCGAGAACCCTCCTGAAGACAGCAGCCTAGCAGCTCAAGGACGGGTGAGGGCTTTGTCCATGAAATCTGCGGGCGTTTCTTCTAGGGAAGAACATTTGTTTTTGCAAATAATTAAACTTTAACATCTACCCAAGTCTTAAGGCCTAAATAACGCCCCCTTGGGATTTGTTTATTGAATGATACAATGAGAGTTAGTGTGTTTCATGAAACCTCCCTTTCAGAAAGAAACATGCTACAAGCTGATGTAACTGACGCTGTGGGTTCCTGCTTCTGTGTGAGCAACATGCACATCATACTGTGTTTTAGTGCCTTCCAAATCATTCAGGGCCCAAGCCACTTCTCTCTGGATTAATTAATAGGTCCTCATTCACCCTTGTGTGCAAATTGTATGCAAAATAATGACTCCAAATTCTGACTTCGGCGGGTGTTTAAAAGATACACAGTGAACATGTTTTTCAGTGTTATCCATTTCCACAGAGCTGATCACTTCTAATTGGAGACCAGTGTGCTGAGTGACAATGCTGTGTGCATGTGTGTGCGCACTCAGTGTGAGGTGTGTATGTGTATCTTTGTAGTGTGTCTCGTGTGGTCTGTGGGTCTGTGTGCCTGTGCAGTGTTTGTGTAAGTGCGTGTGTGTCTACGTCGGTCTCTGTGTGCATGTGTATCTTTGTAGTGGGTCTGTGTGCCTGTGCAGTGTTGTGTAAGTGTGGGTGTCTCTGTGCATGTGTGTGTGTGTGCACTCGGTGTGGTGTGTATGTGTATCTTTGTAGTGGGTCTCGTGTGGTCTGTGGGTTTGTGTGCCTGTGCAGTGTTGTGTAAGTGCGTGTGTGTCTATGTGGGTGTCTCTGTGCATGTGTGTGTGTGCGCACTCGGTGTGGTGTGTATGTGTATCTTTGTAGTGGGTCTCGTGTGGTCTGTGGGTCTGTGTGCCTGTGCAGTGTTGTGTAAGTGCATGTGTCTGTCTATGTGGGTGTCTCTGTGCATGTGTGTGTGTGTGCACTCGGTGTGGTGTGTATGTGTATCTTTGTAGTGGGTCTCGTGTGGTCTGTGGGTTTGTGTGCCTGTGCAGTATTTGTGTAAGTGCATGTGTGTCTATGTGGGTCTGTGTGCATGTAAGTGTGTGTCTCTGTGTGTATGTGCACTTGGTGTGAGGTGTGTATATATGTGTATCTTTGTAGTGTGTCTCGTGTGGTCTGTGGGTCTGTGCAGTGTTGTGTAAGTGCGTGTGTCTGTGTCTATGTGGGTATCTCTGTGTGCGTGTGTGTGCACTAGGTGAGGTGTGTATGTGTATCTTTGTAGTGTGTCTCGTGTGGTCTGTGGGTCTGTGTGCCTGTGCAGTGTTTGTGTAAGTGCGTGGGTCTGTTTCTACATGGGTCTGTGTGCATGTGTATCTTTGTAGTGTGTCTCATGTGGTCTGTGCAGTGTTGTGTAAGTGTGTGGGTCTGTGTTTATGTGGGTGTCTCTGTGTGCATGTTTGTGCACTTGGTGTGAGGTATGTATGTGTATCTTTGTAGTGTGTCTCGTGTGGTGCGTGTGTCTGTGGGTGTCTGTGTGCATGTGTGTGTGTGCACTCAGTGTGTGGTGTGCATATATGTGTATCTTTGTAGTGTGTCTCGTGTGGTCTGTGTGCCTGTGCAGTGTTTGTGTATGTGTGTCTGTGTCTACATGTGTCTCTGTGTGCATGTGTGTGTGGACTTAGTGTGAGGTGTGCATATATGTGTAGTGTGTCTCGTGTGGTCTGTGTGCCTGTGCAGTGTTTGTGTAAGTGCGTGTGTGTCTACGTGGGTCTCTGTGTGCATGTGTGTCTGTGTGCATGTGTGTATGTGCACTCGGTGTGAGGTGTGTGTGTATCTTTGTAGTGGGTCTGTGTGCCTGTGCAGTGTTAAGTGTGGGTGTCTCTGTGCATGTGTGTGTGTGTGTACTCGGTGTGAGGTGTATATGTGTATCTTTGTAGTGTGTCTCGTGTGGTCTGTGGGTCTGTGCAGTGTTGTGTAAGTGCATGTGTCTATGTGGGTGTCTCTGTGCATGTGTGTGTGTGCACTCGGTGAGGTATGTATGTGTATCTTTGTAGTGTGTCTCATGTGGTCTGTGGATTTGTGTGCCTGTGCAGTGTTGTGTAAGTGCGTGTGTCTGTGTCTATGTGGGTGTCTCTGTGCATGTGTGTGTGTGTGCACTCGGTGTGAGGTGTATATGTGTATCTTTGTAGTGTGTCTCGTGTGCTCTGTGGATTTGTGTGCCTGTGCAGTGTTGTGTAAGTGCGTGTGTCTGTGTCTATGTGGGTGTCTCTGTGCATGTGTGTGTGTGTGTGCACTCGGTGTGAGGTGTATATGTGTATCTTTGTAGTGTGTCTCGTGTGGTCTGTGGGTCTGTGGGTCTGTGCAGTGTTGTGTAAGTGCATGTGTCTATGTGGGTGTCTCTGTGCATGTGTGTGTGTGCACTCGGTGAGGTATGTATGTGTATCTTTGTAGTGTGTTTCATGTGGTCTGTGGATTTGTGGGCCTGTGCAGTGTTGTGTAAGTGCGTGTGTCTGTGTCTATGTGGGTGTCTCTGTGCATGTGTGTGTGTGTGTGCACTCGGTGTGAGGTGTATATGTGTATCTTTGTAGTGTGTCTCGTGTGGTCTGTGGGTTTGTGTGCCTGTGCAGTGTTGTGTAAGTGTGTGTGTGTCTATGTGGGTATCTCTGTGTGCATGTGTGTGTGTGTGTACTCGGTGTGAGGTGTGTATGTATGTGTATCTTTGTAGTGTGCCTGTGCAGTGTTGTGTAAGTGTGTGTGTCTGTGTTTATGTGGGTATCTCTGTGTGCATGTGTGTGTGTGCACTCGGTGTGAGGTGTGTCTGTGTATCTTTGTAGTGTGTCTCGTGTGGTCTGTGGGTTTGTGTGCCTGTGCAGTGTTTGTGTAAGTGCGTGTGTCTGTGTCTATCTCTGTGTGCATATGTGTGTGCACTCAGTGTGAGGTGTGTATGTATGTGTATCTTTGTAGTGTGTCTCGTGTGGTCTGTGGGTTTGTGTGCCTGTGCAGTGTTTGTGTAAGTGCGTGTGTCTGTGTCTATCTCTGTGTGCATATGTGTGTGCACTCAGTGTGAGGTGTGTATGTGTATCTTTGTAGTGTGCCTGTGCCTGTATAGTGTTGTGTAAGTGTGTGTGTCTGTGTGCGTCTGTACATCTCCAGATGCTGCAGCTATCCCTGTGGCTCTGCAGGCTAAACCCCCAGGAGCACACAGCTGTGGGTGCAGCTGGTTAGTGACATTGCCACGTGCTCACCTTGCTGGAGGCATGGGGAGGGACACTGAGCCACAGATCAGGAGGAAGGTGGCTTGTCCAGGCCCCAGGTGCAGAGGATAGCCAGGGTGTAGGAGGTCTACCTGGAAACTGGGGAAGCTGTTAGCTGGTGTTGGAATTTCTTTGCAATCAAAATCTCGATAGCGTAGATGCTAAAATGCTCCCTGATGAGGGCGGTCACCCAGCACTGGCCCTACCAGAAGCTAGCTGAGCCCTCCCCATGTACTGGTCTCATCAAAATTTGTTTTTATGAAATAGGCAACATATGCTATTTTAAATATAAACTGAAATGATCATCCTGTCTCGCTACAAAAATTATATGACTGTCATGGACAGCACTTGGTATTTTATGTTTTGAGGTAATATTTTTAAGTGAAACAATTTCACATTAATTGTGAATTAATTGAATTTCACATTAATTCAATTAAAGTCTTGAATGTGCTTTGGTGTCTGTCGTTTCATGTTTAACGTGACAAGGCGTGAGGCCTGTGTTGGCGTTACCCTCAGCCTGTCCTTCCTTCTTTGGACCAAGGACTCTGACTTTCCGAGCTGTCAGCTGCTCTGCTTCCAGAGGTGGTAAATTACTTTGCAAAGAATTACTCCCTTGCCTCTTGCAAAAGCGAGACATAGATGGATGTTAATTCATACTGGAACGATCATATCAATGGAAAAGCAGAAATGTATGGCCCGGTCTCCACTGTGGCATGCCTGACTGAGGGCCATAGGATGTAGAAGCTTCCATCAACATCTGACAGAGCTCTGGCTTGGGGGCCCTGCGTGTGAGGAGGGGCTGACTTACCGCTTCTCGTCTTCCACTTGCACACCGATGGAGTGGTACTCCCGCAAGCCCCGGCTCTCCGTGTCGGAATCTGTGGCCGTTTCCACCTAATTCAACATAGAACATCTTATTTTAGAACTGGAACATGGGGCCTGGGCAAGGGACTATTTTGTTGTTGTTGCTGATTTGCTGTAATTAATTATGCATTTGTTTAATTACTGCAGAGATGCACCTGCCCCAGTAAGATCGCAGAGGGAAATGCATTCACATTGGTATAATTACTTCGCTGCTGTGTTTCATGACATTTTATGTAACTACCTGAACTCAAGGCTGCACTTTGGTCTTTTAAATGTAGGCAAATAAAACTGCTTAGTTCAGCAAAAAATAGGTTTTGTTGAACTGCATTATTACAGGACTTAAAGCTCTTATCACACCCTACAGTGAAGAAAGGAAGTACAGCGTGAACCAAACACAGCTAACGACAACAAAGAGGCGATTTAGGAGAATTAATTATACTGATGGCTGCATCCACATACAGAGAGACACAGAGGAATTTAGCATTTTCGGAAACATCAAGGCAAACGCTCCACCTTCGTCTCCATAGAGCTGTCTCACATCTGCCAAGGGGACGGCCAGCAGGGTGATCCGATCAGAACAGAAATCGTGTATTCCACAGAGAATTCTTATTGTGGCTGTATTTGCCAAAAAGTCCTCACAAACCCACAAAGCATTTGAATGATCATCACCTATGTAAAGTTCCCACAAGGGAATTCTACTGCAGTACGTTTTCAAAAAACAAAACCAAAAAAATCCCAAAGTCTCAGTAGGAAAACTCTGTGAAACCAAAGGTTAGTTAACCCGTTACTATCGTTCCAGGCACTGAGTCATTCCTCTTTCCAGAAAAACATTACCTGTTAGGACTTTTGACCCCTCTCTGAAATGTCATAGCTAAGCTATATCACTTTTCTTGAAAATTATTACTGATCACTACAAGGAAAAGGGGCATTAAACAAATAACGATGACCCTGTCCTCTCTGAGTCGGAGAGGAGCCGCAGTTTGTGACTGTTCTGAGGGTCGGCCTGTGTCAACAAGGATGGCTCTGCTTTGCAGCTAAGAGAGCATGATGGTAACAGCCAACACTTCCTTGTTGCGTACCCTGCCCCAGGCACTACGCCAAGGTTAGAGCCTTACCACACGTAATCCACACAACAACCCTGCCGACGTTTCCAGCCCTAGGAGACAGTTGGGGGATCAGAGGAGGGGTGACCTGCTCAGGGGCGCCCAGCTGCTTGGAGGCTGAGCCAGGGCTCTTGCCCGGATCTCTGACCATGAAGCCCCGTGCAGCGTGGAAGAAACAGCACGAGAAAACCCTGGAGCTCACGGCCGGCCACAGAGCCAGGGCACTGAGCAGAAACCACACTTGCACTGGTGTAATTCTGAAGACAGGCGCAGAAGCTGTGCCTGAACTGTGATGCACGTTCTGATATGTGGGTGAGACGGGCTCTGGGAGGGAGAACATCCTTGAGTGAAGACCCTGGCCTTCCTGTTAGGATTTACCATATTCCCGTCTCTAGCTTTAAGTGGGTCACGACTTTATTAAACCTTACCTTGCATGACATGAAGATTATTAGTGTTATTTTACACAAAGGATTGTACTACAATTAATAGATTTGAAATTCCATGTCTGTACATAAGGAGCAGCCTTGCGTTTTAACTACAAAGGATTCCATTTTATGAATATGGCCTAGTGCATTTGATGAGCCTTCAGTAGAGGGGAAATGTGGTTGTTTCTAGTTTCTGCCATTATAAATGATGCTGCTGTAAATACACATCTGTACTCGTGTGTATGTGAAAACTGCTGTGAATATATTCACCTGCTAGGAGGTCAGATACTGTCAAATCTGATATGAGTGAAATAAATTCAAAGGAATACTTTTAAATAGATTTTACAAATGATCACTCATTTTTAATCTTAAAAATGTGGAGAATAGGCCGGGCGCGGTGGCTCAAGCCTGTAATCCCAGCACTTTGGGAGGCCAAGGCGGGTGGATCACGATGTCAAGAGATAGAGACCATCCTGGTCAACATGGTGAAACCCCGTCTCTACTAAAAATACAAAAAATAAGCTGGGCATGGTGGCGTGTGCCTGTAATCCCAGCTAATCAGGAGGCTGAGGCAGGAGAATTGCCTGAACCCAGGAGGTGGAGGTTGCAGTGAGCTGAGATCGCGCCATTGCACTCCAGCCTGGGTAACAAGAGCGAAACTCCATCTCAAAAAAAAAATGTGGAGAATATTCATCTCACTTACTCCATTTCTAGGAATCCAGCCTAGACAAAGGATCGTAAATTCTGACCAATGTGTGAGGTGTTCATTGCAGCATTATTTATAAGTTGGCCCCTGAGGAGAACGAGGGTGAGACAGTGGGACAGAAACATGCAGCGAGTCATGATTTACTCGTGACAGAGTGGCTCATGCCTGTAATCCCAGCACTTTGGGAGGCGGTGGCAGGAGGATCACTTGAGCCCAGGAGTTTAACACCAGCCTGGGCAACATGGCAAGACCCCGTCTCTTAAAAAAAAATAGCTGAGTGGTGGTGCCTGTGGGACCAGAAACTCAGGAGGCTGAGGCAGGAGGATCGCTGGAGCCTAGGATACTGAGGCTGCAGTGAGCTGTAACTACACCACCGCACTCCATCCTGGGCAATAGAGTGAGACCCTGTCTCTAAAAGATAAAAAGAGAAAAGGTAGTAACCCCAAAAATGCTTATAATACAGACTTTAAAACACAGATTAACAGGTGCATGCACACATGTAGCAACACACTCGTACTAACAGGTATGTACGTGTACCATGGAAAGGGTGAAAAGTACAAAAAAGTAACAAAAGGAGCTTTTCCTTCCTTCATCTCCAAATTTTCTCTAATATATATTTTTATGGTGAATTAGAAAAATACAGCTTTTGGAGCTGGTCGGATTCTGCTGCTTGCTAGCCATGCAACTCTTATGAAAGGCTCTTAAATTGTGTTGACTTTTTGCTTCCTTGTCCCAATGCCTGAGTGAACTGATGGAAAACTCTCAGCCTGAGGCCTGATTCAGGTAGGTTTGTTCACAGCAAATGCTAATTCCCTGTTCTCTCATCTTAGCATTCAGGACTGTCAGGTGAATAGTGGCATGTGTATGACATTAAAGGCGCTTGCATATGATGAACTCTGCAGATTGTATAATGGCTGTCTTGTGAACTCTTTCTAAGGTAAACTCTGAGGAGGACATGGTAAAATCACACTTGGCCAGCAGGAGCTAAGTGCTTATCCATTTCAGAAATCCTGGGCATATGGAGGCTTCATGTGAGACAGAAAAGCAAATCTGGGACAAAGAAAATACTATTTCTACAGTGGAAAGGAAATTCTGGCTAGAAGTGTAAGTGGAGTTAAAAAGTTCTGAGGCCAGGCATGCTGGCTCGCACCTATAATCCCAGGGTTCTGGGAGGCCAAGGGGGGAGGATCACGAGAGCCAAGGAGTCTGAGGCTGCAGTGAACTTCTGGGAGGCCGAGGGGGGAGGATCACGAGAGCCCAGGAGTCTGAGGCTGCAGTGACCTTCTGGGAGGCCGAGGCGGGAGGATCACGTGAGCCCAGGAGTCTGAGGCTGCAGTGACCTTCTGGGAGGCCGAGGCGGGAGGATCACGTGAGCCCAGGAGTCTGAGGCTGCAGTGACCTTCTGGGAGGCCAAGGCGGGAGGATCACGTGAGCCCAGGAGTCTGAGGCTGCAGTGACCTTCTGGGAGGCTGAGGCGGGAGGATCACATGAGCCCAGGAGTCTGAGGCTGCAGTGAGCTATGACTGCACCACTGCACTCCAATCTGGGCAACACAGCAAGACCTCATCTCCTATAAAAAGTTTTGAAAAATATATGCATGCAAGGAACATATGAATGAGCAAAATCACTGTCCCACACCCATGGAGTCACAGGTTAGCCGTGGCATCAAGGCCAGCCAGCCGCCTCTGAGCCCAGCTTCTGTAGGGATCCTGGGGGCTGGCGGCAGGAACCGTTCACCAGTAATACTGGCCAGAGTGCCAATCTGTAATCTTTGCTCTCCCAACAAGCTCATTTTCTGCTCTTCCTTCAAAACCTCACACAGAACACAGTGGGTGCCCCGGATTTGATACAAACTCCTCTCCCTCGGAGACAGGCTCTTCCTCCAAGAGTCAGGGGTGAGTGGCCAGCTCTGCTGCCTGTGAGGCTCTGAGCTCCAGGGCGGCTGTGAGGAAGAGCAGCTCACGGTGCCTGGAGAATCAGGCAGGCACTTTCATCTCAGGCAGGACATTCAGAATGGACATTCAGAAAAGCCACAGAGGCTTTTCCAGGCTGCTCCTGCCTTCTCACAACCTGGTGAGAGAGATCACAGAGTAGAAACTCATCTCATTGGCTGGGCGTGGTGGCTCATGCCTGTAATCCCAGTACTTTGGGAGGCCAAGGCAGGTGGATCACCAGAGGTCAGGAGTTCGAGACCAGCCTGGCCAGCATGGTGAAACCCCATCTCTACTAAAAATATAAAAATCAGCCAGGTGTGGTGGCGCACACCTGTAATCCCAGCTAGTCAGGAGGCTGAGGCAGGAGAATGGCTTGAACCTGGGAGGCGGACAATGCATTGAGCCGAGATCGCACCACTGCACTCCAGCCTGGCCAACGAGCAAAACTCCGTCTCAAAAAAAAATAAAATAAAAAACCCAAAAAATTGATCTCATTTATAAAGATGGGACTCACAAGGCACCAGGGATGGAAGGATCCTGAATGTCAGACTAGGCCTCTGTCCCGCCTAACTGCAGTGTCTGGGAGCTGTAAATATGTCCTTCAGAGTTCCTCAAACACACACATGCACACAAAGGAAAATGGAAAGCTCAGCAGGAGAGACAGACCGCCAAGGGCAAAACCCAGGGAACATACAAATGGTCCCGTCGTAGCCAAGAAAAGTGAGGGCAGGCCAGACCGTGACTCTGGGTCAGAGGACCTCTCCGCGGCAGCTCAGCTGTGCCTACAAGCTCTCCTCCTTTTCCTAGGACTGGCCTATGAGTGCCAAGGCGGGGCCCATTCTGTCCTGTGGGCAACTGGCTTGCAAATCTGGAGCTCTGAAAAGGCCTGTGTGTCCTGCTGTAAGGGCCAGACTCATGTGGCCGTGTCCAGCCACCTGAGGAACAGGGGACTTGCAGCTAGGCAGGGAGGGAGGATGGGGGCCATAGGAGGTGTGAGCTGAGGACCCTCCCTCACTGGGGATCACGTTAGACACAGCCCAGTAATTATCATGAGAATCCTGAATTCAGACCCTGATTGTAAAAGGTCACGCGATGCCCAATGCAGTGGGGAGCTGCCTTGTGGGACGGCGCCACTGCGCCCTGACTGGAGCTCTCTCTCTGTGTGCTATCGAGTCAGAGGCTGTGCGCTCCACATACGGTATGTTCAGTGGCACAGAGGCTGTGCGCTCCACATACGGTATGTTCAGTGGCACAGAGGCTGTTCACTTGTAGGAATGACGTCTGCAGAACACAGATTCTCCCGCTACCTGCACTCTGACAGAACCGCCCCCAAAGGTCCCTAGAGCTGTGGCTCTGGGAAGCCAGTCCATTAAATGCTGCCTGAACACACATTAGCCAGCTTTGCCTGCGAGCTGCGGAGCAGCATGATGCCTTCCCCATATCCCAGAAGAGGGAAAGAACCAGGGCAGGCCCCTGAGGGTATGGAATCATTTTGGGATTTTTCTCCTCCAGGAAGTAGAGCCGAGGGGCGGAGGGGAGGAGGGGAAGGCGGCTCCAGATTCTCACCCGCTGGCTTCGCTTGTGGCCTTGGCTGTGCACCTTGAGGCAAATCACTGACCCTCCCTGAGCCTCCGTTTTCCCATCCAGAGGCTGGGCACAATAACAACCAGCACACAGGGTTCTTGTGAGGATTAAATGGCACCTGTCCACAGCCTGCTCTTGCGCTGACAAGCTGGCGTCTGCAGCTCCTCTCCAGAGGCCTCCCAGGCACCTATGGGAACCTGCCTCTCATCCACTTCCTCACTTCCTTCTTTTCCTCCTCCTTTACTCCTAGACTTGCTTCAATTCTTTCTGTGGCTGTTTTCCTTATCCTGACACTTGAGCTGTTCCAAGTACATTTGAACTGTGGCTTTTCAATTCACCTCCTTTGGATAACTGAGTTCACCAGCTCACAGGATGCACAGAAAACACACAGGGGTGTGTAATTGTTTTTCTTACTGCCATGAAAAGTGACTTTGTCATCCACCTGCCTTTGCATCCATCCTCACCCAGCACGCACCCAGCGTCCCATCCATCCACTCGCTTTCCCGACATTTACCGAGCACTCCCTATGTGCCAGGCACGGTGCTGGGTGCAGGGCAGCAAGAGGCTGGGAGCAAGGTCCCCCCTCACAGGACACATGGGGTGCTGGGGTCCAGAGTCCCTCTCATAGGACACAGTATGGGGCATGAAGGTCCAGAGAGGCCTCCGGAAAGGGGTGAAGGCACGGGCCAAGCTTCGCAGGGGAAGCCGGGGGATGAGAAGCCTGCACTCAGCAGAGGTGGCTGTGTAAGGGGTGGGAGCCGGGAGCAGAAGAGGGCTGACCACGGAGGGGTGTGGGGTCCTGGCTGTGGGTGGGGCAGGAGGCAGTGGCATTGTGCCTGGTGTGCTGACCTGAGATTCCAAAATTATGTCCCATTCCTTTCAGATCAAGTTGGTACTACAGGTGCTCAGAATTGGGCACTGCCTCAGTCATGGCTGAGTGGATATGGGAGGTGGCTGGGGAGAAAAGAGAGAGAGGGCGGGAGTGCCCGGCAGTGGGAGGCTGCCTGGCTAATCCAGGGACCTCTCCAGTCTCTACTGCAGACGTGACCGCGGAGATAGAGACAGATGAGGGCACCCTGGCTTTCCCGCTTACGGGCACCAGAGCGCAGCTAGGCCCAGGGCTGTGGGCAGGTTACGGACCCTGGTGAGCCCCTTGTCCTCATCTAAGAGGGGACAGGTGGGGGCACCCAGCATAGTGCCTGGCATATAGAATCAGGACAGAGAGAGGCGACAAGAGCGGTCGCATGGACATCCAAAAAGGGAGAGAAAAGAAAAGTCATGCGGACGCGGCTTTGGAGCACATTTTGGTACTTACATCTGACCTTGGGTATGGCTGATGCTCTGGAAATTCAGAATCCTAAACAAAACAATGAAGCCACAGTGTGGGGACCTGGTTCAGAGGCCCTGGGCCAGCAGGCGGCTCCCCCGGTTCTCCGCCCGCACGCCTGGCTGCCAGGGCCGCACGGCCCGGCTCTCACACACGCTCCACTCACCCTCCTCCCTGGGCCGCCCCAGCGGCATCCAGAATCTGACTGTTAGAGCTCCGAGGAATGCACACTGAATGCAGGGGTGAAAGCAGCAGGAGGTGGGCCATGTTGGCAGCGGGCTTGGTGGCCAGCCCTGCTCAACCCCATCTGCCACATCCCGGAGGGATGCACCACTTGACCCAGACCACAGGACACTCTCCCGGCCCCCCAGGGTACACAGCACTGTACTTAACACAGACTTGCAGAGGGAGGGGCGCGAGCAGGAGCTGGCCAGAGCCGGCCAGAGCTCTCCATTCACGGGGAAAAGAACCATCTGCCACATCTGTATGATGGATGGACATGTGGGGGCCTGGATGGACAGTGGACCAGGTCTGTGGTCTGAAACCACAGATGCAGCATCTGTGACCACAGCTGAGGGGCCTGCCTGCACCTATGAGCACCTCCTGGCTCTGTACCGAGGACAGCCTGCTTTTCCTTTTACCTTTTCATTCCCAACACCTTCTGGTTCCCCCATTCAACTCTTCGGCCACAATACTGAAAGCTTTTGAAAAATCAGGCTTCAGCGGAAACCCTCCCCTTTTAAGCATCAAACACTGTTATCTCCACACTCTCCAGGCAGCCTCTGACTGTTGGAAAACGCGCGGCCAAGAGTGTGTTTTCAGGGGGGCAGGGGATGAGTACCTGGAGCCCCCGGGTTTCCTTCAGCCCTGCACTGGGGTCCGAGTTGCCTCGGGGGTCTCCCGCCTACTGGCTGTGCTGGCGGGTCCACAACGTGAACGCACAGCCTCGCTCTCAGGTTCTGTGGCCTGGCTGAGGGTTGCGGTCACTGCTAAGGGGGACCCGGGGCTGCTGGCCGAGATTGGGCTTTTTCTATGCCACCTGCAGCACTGACTGGAGCCAGGCCCCAACGAGCGGCCACGAGCGGCTACCTGAATCCCGATGGAGGAGCAGCGGCTCTTGAGGAGCTCCTCCGCCTTGGATACCAGGATGGCTTTGTCGCTGGTCCGGGCGGAGCCGCTCTGGCCGTCAGCCATGTGGCGCTGGGCTGCGGCCGTCTCCAGGGCGAGGTTCATGGCCTTGTTGCTGTCCAGGCTGTCCGTGGAGTTGTAGAGTCCGCGGCCATCCTGGGGCCATGGGGACATCCTCTGGGCCCGGCTGTCCTGGTAGGCGTCCTGGGTGGATTCGGTGCTGCTCTGCGCCGTCACCGAGATCAGAGGCTTGGAGGTGGTCCGAGGGGGCACTGGTGGGGGGGTTTTCTTGTAATTTGTATAGGAGACAGCTGTAAGAAAAGGAAGTCCCAAGTCAACAAGCATGTTCTCCCCCCGCAGTACCTGGGCGACCGTTTCCCCACACCCACCCCTGTTGTTGAAGGAACAAGTGTATTCCTGGACATCCACCCGCGGAAATAGCGTGAAATGTGAAGAAATGTGACGGCATACGGGAATATCCTTGTAAAGCTGCAGGATTGGAAAAACACCAACGAACTCAGCAGCAGAGATGCAGCTAAGCAGAGCGTGTCCCCGCAGGACAGCGCACAGGCGTGGCGCCATTCCTACGCAGGCCACGTGGGCGGGCAAGATGCTCACGCTGTCAGTCACGCTAAGTTAAATTGCAGGCAGGATGCTAAACTATGCATGGGTCAAGGTGGAATCTGTCAGTGCCGGAAACCTGTGTGTGAGGAACGATCACAGCACCTGAAGATGTTAATGGAGGCTGCTGAGTGGCAGGACGGGCACTGTGTGCTCTCAGGCTTGTGTGGTTCTCTAAAAATCACCATAATGAACAGCTACTGTTTTTTAATGGAGAAAATATATAACAGCAGAAACTTATTTGCTTCCCTGTAAGTACAGGTGCCACAGCTTTAAGTTGTAGGAAGTCCACGGAAAAGGGGCTGGCTCTCCGAATCTGAGCTGGGCCAGGCCACACTCACCTGTGGCCGTCACCAGCCAGTCTCCTCCCGAGCCGCATTGCACGGGCGTTCTGTACCACTGGCTGTGCAGCCAGACAGGCCACCTAAGCAAAATCAGTGCACCTGGAGATGAAGACCGTATTAAATATGCCTTAGAAGCTGCCAGAAATGCACGTGATACCGTGGCCCGGACTCAGGGTAGGACTTATTTTTATAGAGAGGATGAACTCCCCAACATTCTCCCTCACCAGAACCCGTTGTCTGTTAGAGTCAATCATTCTCCTTTATTCTGCAGGAAGAGCAGATGAAAGTGCTTCTTGAAGGGAGGCCTGCGCCTTCACCACCTCCCACCACACACACACAGTGCAAGGCACTGCCAGGCATCTCCCGGAGGGGTCTGAGGGTCGTGTGAGGACAGATCGAGCAGCAGTTTTCCCCAAGGACTTCCAGACACCGTGCCCGAGAGCGGAAACACATGCTTTCTGTCTGTTCCCGTGGGCTGCAGGGCACTTGGCATTCCTCATCCCCTCCAGTTATTATTTTAATTGCATTTTAGGTTTTGGGGTGCATGTGAAGAACATGCAAGGTTGTTGCACAGGTACACACGTGGCAGTGTGATTTGCTGCCTTCCTCCCCGTCACCCATATCTGGCATTTCTCCCCATGCTCTGTCTCCCAACTCCCCACCCCCGCTGTCCCTCCGCTCATTATTTTTAACCTGTGTGAGTGGAGTTTCTGCATCCTCTCTAACCTCTTATCTTATCCCAAGAAAACACGGACAAACGACAAAACGAGCTTGCCATTCAGGATGACCCGCACTTTAAGGCATAACGTTACATATTAAAATTTTTAAATTTACAAAGCGGATACTTTTTTTTTTTTTGGAGACAGTGTTTCACTCTTGTTGCCCAGGCTGAAGTGCAGTGGAAGGATCTCGGCTCACTGTAGCCTCCAACTCCCGGGTTCAAGTGATTCTCGTGCCTCAGCCTCCCATGTAGCTGGGATTACAGGCACCTGCTGCCACACCTGGCTAATTTTTTTATTTTCAGTAGAGATGGGGTTTCACCATGTTGGCCAGGCTGGTTGGAACTCCTGACCTTAGGTATCTACCTGCCTCAGCCTCCCACAGTGCTGGGATTACAGGTGTGAGCCACAGAGCTGGCACAAAGTTGGCACATTTTTAAAAAGCATGCATTGGAAAGAGAATCTGAAGGCTGGAAAACTGAGGAAGGTGATCAGATGTTATTAAACCAATCTGGTGCTGAGCTGAGAAACTCACCAGAGAAACATCCAAAATCCTCTCTTCCTCCTCTTTTTTGTTCCTGACTTTTCCCCCTAATGTCAATCAATCCCTTAAGGAAAATTATCGAAAACTGACAATGTTCAAGGCACTATTTTAGGGGATTCAGAAAGTCCCCAAGACTGCTCCACCCAAAATGCCAACAGAGCCAGGGAGAGACCAGTTAGGACACCACGTTTTTTCTGGGTAGGGTGGACTGGTCACCATGCATTCATCTCACCGTGGCAGGGTTGAGGTCCACTTAAACACTTGCTTCCCATGATGCCTTTCCCGACAGTGCGTCATAACACTGATTTATCAAGGGCATTAGGTGCAACAGACACATGAATAGAGAGACGCTGGGTAGAGGTGTGAAGCGGGCTCATCGATAAAGGGGTTTCCATGTGACAGTCCTGGAGAGGAGGCGGCTGTGTTCTCGTTAACCCATTTGTCATGGTTCATTTACAGAAAACAGAGTCTTTCTCATTAATGACACATCTCCAGATTCTATGGCTCTAGCAGAAGGCAGGCCCAGTGTCCGCTGCACGCCAGGGCGAGACTGCAGATGGGTCTCAGTGACCTCTCCAGGGGCGAAGCTGGCTTTGCTTTGGTTCCCTTAAGGAGAAATACTGATTCCAAAGGGGTTTCGAGTCCCAGCAATAGGGGTAGTAACAATCAAAAGCGAGAGAGACGTGGGAATACAGGTTGAAATGTGCCGTGGTCTCAGACGTGGGAATACAGGTTGAAATGCGCCGTGGTCTCAGAGACCTGGGAATACAGGTTGAAATGCGCCATGGTCTCAGAGACGTGGGAATACAGGTTGAAATGCGCCGTGGTCTCAGAGACGTGGGAATACAGGTCGAAATGCGCCGTGGTCTCAGAGACGTGGGAATACAGGTTGAAATGCGCCGTGGTCTCAGAGACGTGGGAATACAGGTCGAAATGCGCCGTGGTCTCAGAGACGTGGGAATACAGGTCGATATGCGCCGTGGTCTCAGATGTGGGAATACAGGTTGAAATGCGCCGTGGTCTCAGAGACGTGGGAATACAGGTTGATATGCGCCGTGGTCTCAGACGTGGGAATACAGGTTGAAATGTGCCGTGGTCTCAGAGACGTGGGAATACAGGTTGAAATGCGCCGTGGTCTCAGAGACGTGGGAATACAGGTTGAAATGCGCCGTCGGTCTTAGTATCATTACATTTTTCTTCAAGTTTGAGGTGAGTAGAAAGGTGATAATAAACACACCTAATTGGGACTTTCCCAGCTACGTTCGCCTCAGCCGTGAATGATGGCACTTATGCAAGCGTCATAACTATGTCACCGCACGTCACGGGCCAACGCAACAGGAAGGAAAGTAGTGACCTTTCCGGAACATTTAAGCAAAGGCACGCAAATTCATCCCCACTGTGGCTCATTATGTGTTTAACAGTTACTCTCAAAGGTCTCCTGTCACCATGGTTCAAAATCATAGACATCACCAAATATATCTTAATTTAAACAGTCCGAAAAACTTCACAAAACTAAACCTTCCTTCCTTTATGGACTATCTTGTGAATTAAAAAACGTATGGGGCAGGTTATCACTCATCTCCATGATCACAGGAAAATCACATTTTCTCACTTTATCATATGTTTGCTACAGGCCAATGAAATGATTTTTTTAAAGCTTATCTCTGTAAAAATGTAGGTGCATGCCATACTTTTAAAACAAGTTAATTAAGAAGGAGCAGTTTACCTCCAGCTTAGAAAAAGAAGAATTTACTATACTCCGCCTGGGAGGGCACACAGAGGGCTTTTTCCTGGATGACAGAAGAAAGAGGTCATGCTGTTTCCACATTTGTGTGCATTTGCCTGCCAGGCTGTTCTCAGAACCACTAAAATGGAAACACGGTTCGAAGCAATTAGCTGTGCTGCAGTGGTGCAGAGATGATCACTGACTTCCATAAAAGTTACAGTTAGAACTTTTCTAAAAGAGTCTTGTTTTCACTGTATCAGCAAGCCGCCAATGTCAAAGTCATTATTTAGGCTACTGTATTCTCTGAATCAACATTTTAGGATGTAAATCCAAGCTTTTTTTTAAATTGCTTAAGACAACAGCTCACTGGCGTTGAATCTACATCACGTCAATTTCACTGTGAGACACCACACTGATGTTTTATGAAGACGTGCAGCTCGAGCTGAGCGTCCATATGGTTGCAGTTACCATATGGGTTTTCCAGAGACCGTGGGTAAGGAGGCTGAAGAACCCTTGGCTTTCTTCAGCATTGGGCACTGACGTCAAGTGCCCGGCTAGCTTCACTGTGGATATATATTGTGAGATTCACTGCTTTCAGGAAGCATTTAGCTAGAGCCTAAGAGCCTGGCCCCAGGGTGCTCCATAATCACACTGAAAAGGTGGGCCTGAGAACCAAGCATGCAGCATCAGAGACCAGCGGTGCCCAGAGAGGCGCTCAGGCTGAAGGAAGCTCCTGGGGGCAAGTCCTGCGTGCCTTGAGAGGGATGGAGCTGCTCCTGGGAAGCGGGAATGGGAAGAGCCAGTGGACATGGCTTGGCCTAGACACATCAATCTACCACGGGAAGGGCTGGCAGACACAGCCTGTGTCACAGATGTACCAATGCCACCATGGGAAGGGCCAGAGGACACAGATGCCACCATGGGAAGGGCCAGAGGACATGGCCCGTGTCACAGATGCACCAATGCCACCATGGGAAGGGCCAAAGGACACAGATGCCATCACAGAAAGGGCCAGAGGACATGGCCTGTGTCGCAGATGCACCGATGCTACCATGGGAAGGGCCAGAGGACATGGCCCGTGTCATAGACGCACCAATGCCACCATGGGAAGGGCCAGAGGACACAGATGCCACCACAGAAAGGGCCAGAGGACATGGCCTGTGTCACAGATGCACCGATGCCACCATGGGAAGGGCCAGAGGACATGGCCCATGTCATAGACGCACCAATGCCACCATGGGAAGGGCCAGAGGACACAGATGCCACCACAGAAAGGGCCAGAGGACATGGCCCGTGTCATAGATGCACCGATGCCACCACGGGAAGGGCCAGAGGACACGGGCAAAATAACATCATAACAGGATCAAATTCACACATCACAATACTAACCTTAAATGTAAATGGGCGAAATGCCCCAATCAAAAGACACAGACTGGCATATTGGATAAAGAGTCAAGACTCATTGGTGTACTGTATTCAGCAGACCCATCAGACATGCAAAGACACACTAGGCTCAAAATAAAGGGATGGAGGAATATTTACCAAGGAAATGGAAAGCAAACAAACAAACAAACAAACAAAAAAAAGCAGGGGTTGCAATCCTAGTCTCTGATAAAACAGACCGTAAACCAACAAAGATTAAAAAAGACAAAAAAGGGCAGTGTATATGGTAAAGGGATCAATGCCACAAGAAGAGCTGACGATCCTAAATATTATGCACCCAGTTCAGGAGCAGGCAGATTCATAAAGCAAGTTCTTAGAGACCTACAAAGAGACTTAGACTCCCACACAATAATAGTGGGAGACTCTAACACTCCACTGTCAATATTAGACAGATCAATGAGACAGAAAATTAACAAGGATACCCAGGACCTGAACTCAGCTCTGGATCAAGTGGACCTAATGTCTACAGACCTCTCTACCCTAAATTAACAGAATATACATTCTTCTCAGCACCACATCACACTTACCCTAAACCTGACCATATAATTGGAAGTAAAACACTCTTCAGCAAATGCAAAAGAAAAGACATAATCAGTCTCTCAGATCACAGTGCAATCAAATTAGAACTTCAGGATTAAGAAGCTCACTCAAAACCACACAACTACATGGAAACTGAACAATTTGCCTCTCAATGACTACTGGCTAAATAATGAAATTAAGGCAGAAATAAATAAGTTATTTGAAACCAATGAGAACAAAGACACAACATACCAGAATATCTGGGACACAGCCAAAGCAGTGTTTAGAGGGAAATTTATAGCACTAAATGCCCACGAGAGAAAATGGGAAAGATCTAAAATCGACACCCTAACAATGCAATGAAAAGAACTAGAGAAGCAGGAGCAAACAAAGTCAAAAGCTAGCAGAAGACAAGAAATAACTAAGATCGGAGCAGAACTGAAGGAGACAGAGACATGAAAGATGCTTCAAAAAATCAATGATTTCAAGAGCTGTTTTTTTGACAGGACCAACAAAATAGACTGCTAGCCAGAATAACGAAGAAAAGAGAGAAGAATAAAATAGACATAATAAAAAATGATAAAGGGGATATTACCACGGATCATGCAGAAACACATCGGAGAATACTATAAACACCTCTGTGCAAATAAACTAGAAAATCTGGAAGAAATGAATAAATTCCTGGACACGTACACCCTCCCAAGACTAAATCAGGAATAAGTCATATCCCTGAATAGATCAATAACAGGTTCTGAAATTGAGGTAGTAATTAATATCTACCAACCAAAACAAATCCCAGGACCAGTCAGATTCACAGTCAAATTCTCCTGGAGGCACAAAGAGGAGCTGATTCCATTCCTTCTGAAACTGTTCCAAACAATACAAAAAGAGGGACTCCCCCTAACTCATTTTATGAGGCCAGCATCAGCCTGATACCAAAACCTGGCAGAGACGCAACAAAAAGAGAAAATTTCAGGCCAATATCCGTAATGAACATCGATGCAAAAATTCTCAATAAAATACTAGCAAACCAAATCCAGCAGCACATTAAAAAGCTTAAACACCGTGACCAAGCTGGCTTCATCCCTGGGATGCAAGGCTAGTTCAACATATGCAAATCAATAAATGTAATGCATCACATAAAGAGAACCAATGAAGAAAACCACATGATTATCTCAACAGATGCAGAAAAGGCCTTTGACAAGATTTAATATCCCACCCTTGCATGCTAAAAACACTCAGTAAACTAGGTATTCATGGAACGTATCTCAAAATAATAAGAGCTATTTCTGACAAACCCACAGCCAATATCATACTGAATGGGCAAAAACTGGAAGTATTCCCTTTGCAATCTGGCACTAGACAAGGATGCCCTCTCTCACCACTCCAATCAACATAGTATTGGAAGTTCTGGCCAGGGCAATCAGGCAAGAGAAAGAAATAAAGGATATTCAAATAGGAAGAGAGGAAGTAAAATTGTCTCTGTTTGCAGAAGACATGATTGTATATTTAGAAGAAACATTGTCTCAGCCCAAAATCTCCTTAAGCTGATAAGCAACTTCAGCAAAGTCTCAGAGACAAAATCAATTTGCAAAAATCACAAGCATTCCTCTACACCAATAATAATAGACAAACAGAGAGCCAAATCATGAGTGAACTGCCATTCACAATTGCTACAAAGAGAATAAAATATCTACGAATACAACTTACAAGGGATGTGAAGAGCCTCTTTAGGGAGAACTACAAACCACTGCTCAAGGAAATGAGAGGACACACACAGATGGAAAAGCATTCCATGCTCATGGATATGAAGAATCAGTATCACAAAAATGGCCCAAAGTAATTTATAGATTCAGTGTTATCCCCATCAAGCTACCAATTGACTTTCTTCACAGAATTAGACAAAAAACTACTTTAAATTTCATATGAAACCAAAAAAGAGCTGGTGTAGCCAAGACAATCCTAAGCAAAAGGAACAAAGCCTGAGGCATCATGCTACCTGACTTCAGACTATAATACCAGGCTACAGTACTATAGTTTCTATTGTGAGTAAGTGGGCCTTCCAGGGGCGTATGGGGCAGGCCGCTGCTGAGCAGGGTTTAGTGGGGGCTTCTTTTAAAAAATTCTTTTGCAGGTCTTTCAACAGTGGGCTGGGGGTTGGATGCATAGTTTAAGGCTGAGTGTGGCCTTGGGTATGATATGCAGAGGCAAGTGCGGGGAAACCACCATGAGATACCATCTCACACCAGTGAGAACGGCAACCATTGAAAAGTCAGGAAACAACAGATGCTGGAGAGGATGTGGAGAAATAGGAACGATTTTACACCATTGGTAGGAATGTAAATTAGTTCAACCACTGTGGAAGACAGTGAGGCAATTCCACAAGGGTTGAGAATCAGAAGTGCTATTTGACCCAGCAATCCCATTACTGGGTATATACCCAAAGAATTATAAATCATTCTACTATAAACACATGTGCACATGTATGTTTTTTGCGGCACTGTTCACAATAGAAAAGACTTGGAACCAACCCACATGCCCATCAATGATACAGTGGATAAAGAAAATGTGGCACATATACACCATGGAATACTATGCAGTCATAAAAATGGATGGGCCTCCCCTTATAGCGACATGGAGGAAGCTAAAAACCATCATTTTCAGCAAACTGACACAAGAACAGAAAACTAAACACCACATGTTCTCACTCATAAGTGGGAGTTGAACAATGAACACATGAACACAGGGAGGGGAACATCACATACAGGGCCTGTCACAGGGTACAGGGAGAGGGGAGAAATACCTAATGCCAATGATGAGTCAATGGGTGCAGCAAACTACCATGGCACGCGTATCCCTATGTAACAAACCTGCATATTCTGCACATGTATCCCAGAACTTAAATTAAAAATAAAAGAGCCCCAAACCATTTCTTGTCTAAGGGGAAGCAGCCTGAGAAGTCAGGCATAGATATGCAGACTAGGAGCTTTCATATGTAAATAGCAGTGGCTGTACCTAGAAGCCAGGCACCTGCAATGTGGTGTCTCCCTCTGACTTTCTCATATGCACCACCTGTCATGGCAGCCTCCAGGTAAAGGCCACATTTGCATAAAAGATGAGGGTGGGAGGGCCAGTCTTTTCTCAGGCTATGTAAATGACACACCTGGTCAGACCAATCCCCTGGGCCCTATGTGCAAGCCCCCACCTCTCAAGCCTCTGCACAAAACCAAATGCTTTCTGCCGCAAACCAGAGACCCTCTTTTGGGTGACCTGCTTTCACAGCAGGAGGAAGCCTTTTCTCTCTCACTTCTTTATCTATTAACCTTTCCACTCCCAAAACCGTGGTCCTCGTATGTGTCCGTGTTGTAAATTCTTTCTCAGCTGTGACGAAGGACCAGGGTATAGATCCCAGACAACAAAGCTGTTTTACTTAACGTTTTCCTTAATTGGCAATATTTGAATTTTGTAATTTAAAAATTATCTATTTATTATTACTATTTTTTTTTATATGGAGTTTCGCTCTTGTTACCCAGGCTGGAGTGCAATGGCACGATCTCGGCTCACCGCAACCTCTGCCTCCTGGGTTCAAGCAATTCTCCTGCCTCAGCCTCCCGAGTAGTTGGGACTACAGGCACGCGCCACCATGCCCAGCTAATTTTTGTATTTTTATAGAGATGAGGTTTCACCTTGTTGACCAGGATGGTCTTGATCTCTTGACCTCGTGATCCACCCGCCTCTGCCTCCCAAAGTGCTGGGATTACAGGCGTGAGCCACCGCGCCCGGCCAATTTAAAAATTATCAGTTGTCAGTCCTGGTTAATTAAAAACCGCAGTACCTAAAATGCTTTAGATATAGAGATTAGCATTAGGAAATTATTTCTGAAACCCGGAAGTCTGTCACGGCACCCATCCATTCATTAGTCCACTCTTTTGACAAATGTTTACTGTGCCTGTACAGCGTGTGCGACAGAATTGTAAATTCCTACACCGCTCATTAAAGTTAGAATTGGAGGCTGGAAAACAATAGTAAAGGAAGAATTGAAAACGAGCATTCTATCACATTAATTTGCTGCCACAGGTTAAAATCCACAATGAATGAAAGCATTTCACACATTTGAGAAAAACATCCAGCTATTCGGTTGGGTGGTGTGGGTGATAACACTTGTCTTAATTGTGTCTCTGTGAATGCACGTTCCACACGCGTTTATCAAAACTAATCCTTAGGAGCTACAGGCTGTGTTCTCTGTCACTTTCTATATGTCAGACAGGCACTAAGAGTATTTGAAAATTCAAACTTTAATTTAGCATTATAAGTCTGTTCTACATCCCCAAAAAGAAGATGAATCAAGACAGACAGAGATTACTAAACATCCAGTTTAGTAATTGGTTACGTAAGTGACCAAATACGTAATTTGAAATTAGAAAAAGAAATGATTGTTTAATAACTGAAAGAATCTGAAGACCTGACCCAGACTACTATCTTTAAAAAACAAATACCAATTCTATGCACGAGTATCTGGCTTTAACAGCCTAGCACTGGTTCCTTTTACCGTGTAAACAACACCATAAAATCCCTGATGATTGTTTTAAGTGTCTTCAGATTACGGGGGAAGAGATGAACATTTTCCTGTGCTTTGTAATTCAATTACTGAATTGGTTCGGAGGTTGTTTGTTTCACATAAGTTAGTGAGCCTCACCCCAAGAATAATGGGGTTGTGATGTGAGGGAACCCTCTAACATGCTTTGCCTCTTGAGTACTCTGAGCCAATGTAATGACCTGGGGCATGAAGGAAAGGTTAATTACACTACTTCCAATGGAGAGAACCATGCATATAGTAAGTTTTAGGAACATTTCCATAAAAATTTCATGAAACAAAATGTGTGATGCTTCAAGGAAGTGTATTCAGTTGGAGGGGCCCGTCCCTGATAGAGCTGAATAAACAGGGTGTGGGGGGGAAAGACGGAGTGTCCTCTGGGTCCCTCCCTGATAGAGCTGAATAAATGAGGCAGGGAGGAGGTGTGCAAAGATGGAGCTTCCTCTGGTCCGTCCCTGATAGAGCTGAATAACTGAGGCAGGGAGGAGGTGTGCAAGACTGAGCTTCCTCTGGGTCCGTCCCTGATAGAGCTGAATAACTGAGGCAGGGAGGAGGTGTGCAAAGATGGAGCTTCCTCTGGGTCCCTCCCTGATAGAGCTGAATAAACGAGGCAGGGAGAAGGTATGCAAGACCGAGCATCCTCTGGGTCCCTCCCTGATAGAGCTGAATAAACGAGGCAGGGAGGAGGTGTGCAAAGACGGAGCTTCCTCTGGGTCCCTCCCTGATAGAGCTGAATAAATGAGGCAGGGAGGAGGTGTGCAAAGACCGAGCATCCTCTGGGTCCCTCCCTGATAGAGCTGAATAAATGAGGCAGGGAGGAGGTGTGCAAAGACCGAGCCTCTGGGTCCCTCCCTGATAGAGGTAATAAATGACGTAGGGAAGGGGTGTGTAAAAACTGACCTTCCTCAGATGAGTTTGGAATTGAGCCCACTCATTTGCTAACCCTCTCTGAAGAAATTGCTCAAATTTCTAGAGTCAAAAGGACTGTCAGAAGGGGAGATGGCAGCATTGAACATGCAGTGGAGACTGCAGTGCTGACACAGTGAAGGGGTGGGAGACTGTTACCCACTGAAAATGTCTGCATTCTTAGGGTTACCTCAGTTGTATAAAAGGCTTCTTTCCAGAATGCCCTGCCCAACAGCTTAGCCACTGGCCACATCAAATGGCCCAAACTTTTTTTTTTGAGACCTTGTCTCCCTCCATCACCCAGGCTGGAGTACAGTGGCACAATCTCGGCTCAATGCAATCTCCGCCTTCTGGGTTCAAGTGATTCTCCTGCCTCAGCCTCCCAAATACCTGGGATTACAGGCGCCCACCACCACACCAGACTAATTTTGTATTTTTAGTAGATATGGGGTTTTACCACGTTAGTCAGGCTGGTCTCAAACTCCTGACCTCAGGTGATCCACCCGCCTTGGCTTCCCAAAGTCCTGGGATTACAGGCATGAGCCACTGTGTCTGGCCTCCAAATGTCTAACACATCTGAATACCTAAAATTCCATTACACGTGGGTTCCTCTGCAGCATGCACTGCGCGTCCACGGCTCATGGTCAGGTGTGGCCAGCGGCTGCCACACTGGCCGGCCCAAGCATGGAACATCTTCCTCATCATGACAGCTGTGCTAGCAGCGGTGTCCAGGACATGTCCTGCATGAAAAGGCCATGTCCAACACCGCTCCCTGAGTACTCTAACACAGCACAAGAAGCAGAGACTCTGATCATCAAAGGTTTCCTTCAGGTCTTCAAGGCGCTGGGTTAGCCAGCCTCGCAGCGGAGATTCTGGACCAACACAGTTCACTAGAAGGCAGCTCATGTGAATGAGGGGAAAGAAACTGCTCCACAATCTCCACTGCACGGGGCTTGGAAGAATCTCCAATGTGAATCCACCATCGCTTTAATCACATGCTTAATTATCCTTCTGCACCTGGAATTCTGAACACCACTTATGAGTTCAGTCCTTGAAAGTCATTTGCAAGCCAAACAGGAATTTAAAAATTAGCATTCTGTCATAAAAAGCACAAAGACGTAATCAAGATAAAATACTTTGAATGGGAAGCATCGTCATTCCACTTCAATGCAGCAGCCACACTTGAATGCACTGCACTCTCTTAATCAGAACTTCGTGGATGAAAGCATAAAAGGAATTACAGCATCAAGCCCATGGATGCCTAAATGAGAGAATGAATGTTGGACACACTAAACTTTCAAGGCAAAAGATTCAACATAAAGGATTAAAGCCATTTTGACACTTTAATTAATGTTAGTCACAAAACATAAGTATGAATCAGACAGGACACAGAAGTCACATCCCACAAGCAAACACACAATGGTTTTCCTAAAGTTACAAGAAATTATGTGGGCCCCACAAATTCTGGGGCAACGCTGACAGGTTAGTAGCAAAGATATCTGTTTTGAATGTGTTAATTAGCAAGAAATTTACAGTCTAACCAGCATTTAATGTCTTGTAGACAGTAAAATGAAGCGATAACTGCTTTGCTGTTCGAGACACTTCCTGTTTCCATTTAAAAGATTTGAAAATCACATCACGTGGCGAGAACTTGTATTTTCTGAAGAATACTGAGAATGAATCAACTTTCAGTGAAGAACCACATGCTTCTAAGTACAGAATTTTGGATGACCAAAGGGGCAGGTAATAAAACTAAAGGATAACTCAGAAAGGAATTCATCATCAGTGATGACGCACAATGAATTTTAGGATGATATGACATCAAGATGAACAGACCCTTCAAAAGAAGACATGTATACAGCCAACAAACGTATGAAAAAATGCTCATCATCACTGGTCATTAGAGAAATGCAAATCAAAACCACAATGAGATACCATCTCATGCCAGTTAGAATGGCGATCATTAAAAGAATCAGGAGTCAACAGATGCCGGAGAGGATGTGGAGAAATAGAAACACTTTACACTGTTGGTGGGAGTGTCAATTAGTTCAACCATTGTGAAAGACAGTGTGGCGATTCCTCAAGGACCTAGAAATAGAAATTCCATTTGACCCAGCAATCCCATTACTGGGTATATACCCAAATTATTATAAATCATTCTATTAGACACATGCACGGCTGGGCACGGTGGCTCAAGCCTGTAATCCCAGCACTTTGGGAGGCCGAGGCAGGTGGATCACGAGGTCAAGAGATCAAGACCACCCTGGTCAACAAGGTGAAACCCCATCTCTACTAAAAATACAAAAATGAGCTGGGCATGGTGGCACGTGCCTGTAATCCCAGCTACTTGGGAGGCTGAGGCAGGAGAATTGCTTGAACCCAGGAGGCGGAGGTTATGGTGAGCCAAGATCGCGCCATTGCACTCCAGCCTGGGTAACAAGAGCGAAACTCTGTCTCAAAAAAAAAAAAAAAAAAAAAGAAAGACACATGCACATGTATGTTTTCTATGGCACTGTTCACAATAGCAAAGACTTGGAACCAACCCAAATGCTCATCAATGACACTGGATAAAGAAAATGTGGCACATGGACACCATGGAATACTATGCAGCCATAAAAAAGGATGAGTTCATGTCCTTTGCAGGGACATGGATGAAGCTGGAAACCATCATTCTCAGCAAACTGACACAAGAACAGAAAACCAAACAGCACATGTTCTCACTTATAAGTAGGTGGTGAACAATGAGAACACATGGACACAGGGAGCAGAACATCATACACCCGGGCCGGCCAGTGGGTAGGGGGCTAGGGGAGGGGTAGCAGGGGGTGGGGGGATATGGGAGGGATAGCATTAGGAGAAATACCTAATGTAGATGATGAGGGGATGGAGGCAGCAAACCACCATGGCACGTGTATACCTATGTAACAGATCTGCACATTCTGCACATGTACCCCAGAACTTAACATATAATAAAAAAAGATGAAATTAGCAAAACATGAAAAAAAAATCTGCAGCATAGCAATCCAATGGATCAGTAGGATACAATTATGTTCCAATTTGTTATGAAGGCAAAGCTTCTTAGATGAAAACTTAGATGAAAAACATGTTTTAAAGGAATAGTTTTTTCAGTGGAACAATGGAAAGACTAAGAACTGGAGGACTGGGGAGGCTGTTTTTTGAGATGCTGTGAGCTGTACAGCAGGCAGCATTGGTTCCACGTCTGTGTGTGCACGTGTGTACCTGGGACACCTAACTGTGAATGAGTCTGTACTGAAGTTCTACCACAGTGGCATTTTTACTGCTAAGATTTGGAGGGAGGGCTAATTCAGTAGGTGGTGTTTTGTTTGATGATGGAAGAGTTGATTTTTACCCAAGCGCATGACAAACTGCACAGTGATCTATCAACTAATATATCTGACGTTACCAATGCCTCTCTTCTAAGGAAAAGAAAGTGACCTTCAATTAAAAAATAAAACAATAGAGCAGAAGCAACTGGAAAGAGTTAAAACCGTGCTTACCTCTGACTTACACCTCAGAGTCAAATGAATACACCCTAAATAATGTCAACATCTCCTGTAAAGTTTGATCAGAAGGTTGGAAGGCCCCAGACCCACACTATGGATGACATAATCTCAATCTCAAGGTGACTCTAATGGAAAAGGGATTATGGGAATCCACCCCCACAATTCACAGACCAAGCATCTTGACCCGCCCTCGGCCCGATCTCTGAGAGATGGACCCATCAAAGGGCTGCAGTCGGTCGTGCCAATAAATCTGTGCTCCTTGGGCTGGAGTCACTGTGAACCTCCAGAGCCCATGTGGATCAATAAGCATCAATCTGAGCCAGCCAGACATGAACGACTCCTGTGGCCAGGAAGCTGTGAGGGTGTGGGGTGGCCGCAGGATACCCGGGCTCTGTTCTGTACCCACCACAGGAAGCCCTATGACCCCAGGCACCCACAGCCCTCCGGTGAGAGGAATGGGGACTGTCGGCCCCTACCCCACCCACGGGGCTAGCACTAAGAACCAACATGACACCACGGTGTCTCCACGTGGGCAGCATCTGTGCATTCCCTCCTCATCTTAGTCATTGAAATAGATATGTTTCAAATCCCCCATTTACAGTGGCACCCCAGAAACGAAGCGCTTCTGGCGAAATAGAAGAAGGCTCACGAGAGTCCTCTGGGGTCACCAGGAAACTGCACCGCTCATGGGCCCCAGGCAAAGGGCACACGGACAGGAAAGGCTGGCATGACAAGAGCACCATGAATCATCCCTGGCACAGCCTTGAGATGCGAACTATGACGGGACGACACGCAGACCAAGGAGGCAATCTGCTTTTCAGAAACGCTCACAACGTTTCGGTTTGCCAGCTGGTCTCATTACTGTGTCCGTCTTACCCGTTATTCTTTATTTTAAAATAAAGATCTGACCCTGACTTCAAGAGTGACAGAAACAGACGATGCACATTCCATAATGAATGAAGAGAAGTTCTACGTAAGTGCACAGAAAGGACTGATCCATCCATGCACATGTCCCCAGACATCTGTGGACTGCCTACCACTTCCTAGGTGTGGCTCACCTGGCAAAAGCTTTCATTCTTGACTTTGTCTCTGCCCTCCTGGAAATTCAGAAAATCACTCAGGAAATGAAGGTCATTTACAAGGGGGCAGGAGAACGGACAGTTGTTTACAGAGAGAGAATCCTTCTTACTCAATCATTTGTTCCGGTTTTCGTTAAATCAACAAATGTTTGTATCTACCATGTGCCAGGCACTGTTCTAGGCACAGGAATTCAGCCCCAAGGAAAACCCTCCCCATGGAGCTTACATTCTAGTGGGGTGGGGGGACTCAGTGAACGGAACAAATCACTAAAACATACACAACAGGATGAGGCTCACACAGACCAGATACTGACGGGACTGTCATTAGTATCTTTAGGCAAGGACCTTGCTGTGTGTAAAACCCAATCTCCTTAGCTGCCCACACCAAGGGTCTAACATAATATTCACTTAGCACCAGGTTTATGGAATTATTTACAAAAGGAAAAAAAACACAAATCTCTCTTAATTCCACCGGCATGTTACGGAGTGTATGACCAGAAAAAAGCCAACCTAATTCTCATGGAAAAAGAGAGAGTCACTGGGCAAATGGGGCTTGCCGAAAGGAGCTGTGTGGGTGCCTGGGGCAGGCTACCTGCCTGGCCTGGGTCTGATGAGGCTCTCAGTGCTGCCTCATGCAAAGGCTGGCGCTGAGGAACGTCTGGCCAGAGGTGCAGGAGGCAGCTTGCCTGGGGTGGTCACACACGACTGTCTCCCTCCACCACTGGCTTTCTTTTTAACGTTTCAAGTTGACTTCTGATGAGCACACATGCAGATGGAGAATAAAATCAGAAGGTTTTTGCTGCCCAGCAGTTGCTTGTGAGTCAGACACCTTCCTGTTATTTTACATGGCCCTGGGTGGTTCTGTGAATGCAGAGGATGGAGCTGGGGGCTTAAGCAGCTGCAGTG
Source organism: Saguinus oedipus (assembly GCA_031835075.1). Lineage (NCBI taxonomy): Eukaryota > Metazoa > Chordata > Mammalia > Primates > Cebidae > Saguinus > Saguinus oedipus. The sequence continues at coordinate 41,673,112 of CM063182.1, forward strand.
GGGCCAGGCAGGAGCTGGGCCGGAGTGGGGAGTGGTGGGACGTCTTTCAGAAGGAATGGAGAAGCAGCTCAGTCGGGGTTTTCAGCCTGTGTTGCTTGCCAGGAACTTCCAGTCCCTTGGTGATGCGGGGAGGTAACTAGGGGAGCTGGATCCCTCACCAGCAGCTGGAGCCACAGCAGAGAGCCGCTCTGTGCAGGAAGCTCAGGATTTGGAACTTCCGTGTGGACGTGACCATGACTGCTGATGGGGCCAGTGCTTTGTTCACTTGGGCTCAGGACACCCGGTGAAGACGCCACACAAAATCCAGTGGGTCAAGATTTTCCAGCCACATCCGTGTGTGGCTCTTGCTTCAATCCTGGCCCTTCTGCCGAGAGGCATGGGTGGGGCAGAAGAAATATGGTATCTGAGTTTTTGCAAAGAATCTGTAAACCTGTATATCTTCAGAATGTGGACCCTGGACAGTAAGACTGAGCAAGTGAATATGTGTATCTGTTAGCACAATTCCCCAAATTATTCCCCATGTAATCCCAAAATTCTGCTGAGCAGGGGTTTTCTTGGTGGTAGGTGCTGGAGGCGGACACGGGAAGCAGCGGCAATGGCAGCAGTGTCTCTGCTGTGTCTCTCCTCCCGCCTCTGCTCCAGCGAGTGTGCGCCCAGCTTCTGTCTCTTCTCTCCTCATGTCTCTACTCTAGAGATTGTCACCCAAGCTGTCTCTTCTTTCCCCACAACTCTACTCCAGAGATTGTCACCCAAGCTCCTGTCTCTTCTCTCCCCATGTCTCTACTCCAGAGATTGTCACCTAAGCTCCTGTCTCTTCTCTCCCCATGTCTCTACTCCAGAGATTGTCACCCAAGCTCCTGTCTCGTCTCTCCCCACAATTCTACTCTAGAGATTGTCACCCAAGCTTTTGCCTCTTCTCTCCCCATGTCTCTACTCCAGAGATTGTCACCCAAGCTCCTGTCTGTGCTCTCCCTGCATCTCTGCTCCGGTGGTTGTGTGCCAAAGCTTCTGTCTTCTCTGTCAAGAAATGCAGAAACAGATTCTGAGGATCTTTTAAAAACCACTCAGTACCTTCCTCTGGAATAGCCAAAAATGTCAAATAATTCATTTCTGTTAAGTAAGTGCCATTTGCCAGATAACGTGTGTTTTAGAAAACCCTCAGATAAAACCTCCATCCACAGAATAAGTGTGTGGGAGAACACTCCTGGGCCTTAGAGTTAAATCAAGATCTAAGCTTATGCTGTCACCAAGAGAAAGGAATTTTGACCATTTTATGAATCACGGGACGGTTTGTAATAATTCAGCAATAATTAGAAGGGACAAACATTTTTGAACTATTAACCTTTCATGTATATGGAGCTTCTAAATCTGTTTCCAATTCTGTTTCCTTTCCTTTTATAAAGCATCTCCCCATTATCTTACACATATTGGCACTAAATACATATTTGTGAGTTTGTTCAATTGATTGTATGATTGATGGAAATGGCTGTAATGACCTGCTGTAGAACAATGAACAGATCCAAGAAACAATCACTTTTATTACGGAAAGAGATTAGGAACATATCCCACCCCTGCAGAGAACTGGAAATGTAACCTGCCCCCGTATTTAAAGTGTAGGACTTTTCCTCCAGAAATTCAGTGAATCTGCAGTTGCCTATATCAAGCACAATCTTTTAGTTGACTTAGCTAATCTTATCTTCGTTACATGCATGGTAACATTTGATACTATGAATCATTCCATTCTTTATCTCTTTCCTTCTTGGCTTCCAAAACCGAATAAACAAACAGATATAAATATTCCCCACGCTGAATCCACTGTGACTGTCAAAGCTCTCCCATGACTTACGTTTAAAAAGCACAGCATGATCCTATGTCTTAATGGCTATGTAGTATGAAATAAATCGAATGTAGTTACTTTAAAAAGGAGTGTTTTTCCTACATTCATATACATTTCCTTCCCATATAACTATTTCCTTACTATATTTTATTGCCACCTTCCGTGTCATTTGGAAGTATCAGTAGTAAAACAAATCTGACCACCCAAGTCCCTAAAACTGTAAACCAAGCTTGCCATAGAAGTTTCTAGCACTCTACGTTTTTGGTGTTTGAAAAGGGGTTCAAAGATTAATTCGGAGTCATCAATCAGTCCCTTGCTTTAATTTTGGGAACATTAAAATGGCCAAAACAAATTCCAGTTAGCCTAATACTGCTGTTGAAAATATAAATAGCTAGATACTGGGTATTGAGTAGCTCTGGTAGCTTTGAAAAGCAGAAAGAATTTAGGGTTCAGTTTTTCCTTCAGTTAAAACGTATTTTTGAGATATAGCTTTGGCTTTTGGACATCTTAAGTTTTGGGTAAAGGCAGTTATTCAGATTCAATGTATATACCTGAATAATTTTTACTTTTTTTGAGAATAAAATTAAAATTTGAAGGCTCACAGGCAATGATTTTTCAGGCCCCTCTGGACCTATCCCCAGTTGTGTATTCAGACGCCTTCCAAGAATGACCCAGTGGTGGCTGCCGGTCTGGGAAATGCCTGCACTCCACTCATGTTGCAGAATAAACCTTTGTGATGGGATTTGCATGTTTTTCCCCACAATTCTTCCCATTTCAAGTGGGATCAGGGGTTCTTCTTTTTGGAGAGTTCCATGGAAGGAAGCTAATCCTAGGATATCCTCTCCATTGGCAAAGATCACCTTGACTTTCACAAAAGCCTGAACCTGAGGGGGCCAGGGGCTCAGGGAGAGGAGAGAAGAGGCCGGAAGCCAAGAATGATGATGCCAGAAAAGGGGCCCTGAGGGTCTCTGAGCAGCTGCACAACACAGTCCCTGTCCTGATCAGGCCCCAGGGAAGACAGCAGACCCCAGGGGCTCCTGCATGCAGAAGAGGTGCAGGGATCTGGGGACAGCCGGATGGACCGATGGTCCATGACCGGGAGGCTTCCCAGATGCCTACAAACCTCCTGGAGTCCTGGCATTGGTCCTGCCCTGGGTTTAACCTGAAATGACTGAGGCTGGGTTCCACAGTACATCAGGCAGGAGTGCGGGAATTTAGAATGGAAATTAACTTGATTTAAAAAAACGATGTCATTTCCTGCACATGTCAGTTATAGAGGATTGAATCATGTCCATGGAGAACATCTGATAACGAATGCATGGCTTCCCCTGAATAAGTACTGTCCTCAGAGAGGAACTCTGCACCTGAATGAGTACTGTCCTCAGAGAGGAACTCTGCACCTGAATGAGTACTGTCCTCAGATAGGAACTCTGCACCTGAATGAGTACTGTCCTCAGAGAGGAACTCTGCACCTGAATGAGTACTGTCCACAGATAGGAACTCTGCACCTGAATGAGTACTGTCCTCAGAGAGGAACTCTGCACCTGAATGAGTACTGTCCTCAGAGAGGAACTCTGCACCTGAATGAGTACTGTCCACAGATAGGAACTCTGCACCTGAATGAGTACTGTCCTCAGAGAGGAACTCTGCACCTGAATGACTACTGTCCTCAGAGAGGAATTCTGCACCTGAATGACTACTGTCCTCAGAGAGGAATTCTGCACCTGAATGAGTACTGTCCTCAGAGAGGAACTCTGCACCTGAATGAGTACTGTCCTCAGAGAGGAACTCTGCACCTGAATGAGTACTGTCCTCAGAGAGGAACTCTGCACCTGAATGAGTACTGCCCTCAGAGAGGAACTCTGCACCTGAATGAGTACTGTACACAGAGAGGAACTCTGCACCTGAATGAGTACTGTCCTCAGAGAGGAACTCTGCACCTGAATAAGTACTATCCACAGATAGGAACTCTGCACCTGAATGAGTACTGTCCTCAGAGAGGAACTCTGCACCTGAATGAGTACTGTCCTCAGAGAGGAACTCTGCACCTGAATGAGTACTGTCTTCAGAGAGGAACTCTGCACCTGAATGAGTACTGTCCTCAGAGAGGAACTCTGCAGAAAAAAGGTCAAGTAGACACCAAGGCTAAGAGCTGAGCACAGTGGAGTTAAAATACTTAAGCATGGAAGGCCTCTAAGTTAGGGCCAAGTCTCCATACAAAGGGAATTAAAGATCTTATCAGTTGTACATTTTCAAATCACTCATTCACATATTCAGAACGCATTTATTGAGCCCAGTGTGGCATATACATGGCAGAGGTTAATTTAAGCTCATCTGGCTTATCACCACAGGGGCCTTGGCCGTGGTTCTGACGTGAAATGTGTAAAAGATAAATGATGTCTGTGACTGTGGGTTTGTGGACCGTTTGGGGACAGGATGAGGGATTCGTGCCTTTATAAAGGGATCCCAGGGAGCTTCCTCTCCCTTTTTCCATCCTGTGAGGGTGCAGGGAAAACCCACTGCCCATGAACACGCTGGACACCCCTGATCTCGGACTTCCAGCCTCCATAACCGTGAGAGATAAACCTCTGGCATTCATAACCACCCAGGCTATGAAGCTTCCTTACAGCTGTCTGAGTGGAGTGAGACAGAGACCTGGCAGGGGACAGCAGTGCCTGCAGCCTCCAGCATGGTGAGGGCAGTGTTTCTGAACAGTTGCAAGAACCCTTCAGTGATGACAGGCTATGTTGATACTGCTGATAAGGATCTAACATGAACGTGCTGTTGTCTGCATGCATCATGGAAGGAAACCCTAAACACAAGTTAGTTAAGTCAGCAAAGATGAAGATGCACTTTTTATCCCATCTCTCTGTGCACAGCCCTGAGTTCATGAAAACCTCATGCTAGAGGTTCCTCAGGTCATGGACTCTGGCTTGGGGACTTCCATTCCAGAGCCAGCAACCAGCGGGGAGAGTGTCTGCACTGGGCTCACCGCAGTGTCCTGCTGCACATTCACGGAGGACTCTGTCCCAGGAACCACCAGTCCACAGGCCTTCGGCTGAGTGGCCTCCATGCCCCTGCACTGCTGGCAGACTGTCAGATGAGCCAAAGCCTCAGCCCTGTGTCTGCTGGTGTCCTGACCCTCCTCCGCTGGCTGCTCCCCTCTGCCTCCACCCCTGCACGCAGGCCTTTCCATTGCTTCTCTGTGGTGACAGATGCTGGCTTTCCAAGCTCTGGGTTCACCTTTCTAGACAGGGATTTTGATCCATTTGCCCTCTGTCCACCTTCACTCCTGACACACCAGCCTAACTAGTAGGAGACACAGCCGACTCCATCCCCACACACGTCCCTCCATCTGCACCCCTGCTTCAGGTAGGAGCAGAGCCACAGGACAGGTGCGGACCGTTGTCAACTATGAGAGTCCTGGACCATGAGTTAGGAACCCACGGATCTAGATTCATTCCTCTTCTGGCTAACTGGTCTAGATAAGTTCACTTGTTTAATGACAGCCTCATCTTGAAATCTCATTACCTGGGAGATCATTCCAGCCTTCATGTTGGGAGATCATTCCAGCATTAATGTTGTTATTCCAGTCTAAGTACGTACACAGGAGGATTTATAAGAGGACACAAATTACTCGAAAACGGTGGTTTTGAAGGAAAAAGCAGGCTACACAGTTGGGGAAGATTTCTATGAACACATTTGTTCTTACCCGAGCAGTTGTGGCTCGCACCATTTATCTGCATCACACTCGCCTTCTGCAAACTGGGGAGTGTGTGATTCACCTGCCATGTCTGTTCTAGAGAGAGGCATCAAGTATTCTACCTTCAGAGACCCTTACAGAGAGCTGGCCCACTCCTCCTCCACAGTGCAGACCAGGGGCTCCTGCTGGAACTCCTACACCTGACCCTTATCCAGGCCACCCGGGGCTTCTCTCTCCTTGCAGCCAGGAGAGCTTGGGTCTCCCTCGTCCATGCAGAGACTGTGCTCTGCCACGGCTTCTCCCACCAGTGTGCACGGCCGACCATCTTTCATCCACGACTCCTGCAGGCTTAGCACACAGCGGACAAAGTCGGTAAGTCTTTGGCTGTAGTTCAAAGTAATCAAGGACAACGAAAATCACAACGATTAGTTTCACCCTTTAGGTATCTGGGCAGCGTTTCTTCACTTCCTGTAAAACACAAGTCTAGACACCGAGGAGAGGCCACGTGAGACTTCCACCTGTGCCTGTTTCTAGCGTCTGAAGATCTTCGTGCAGTGCTGGGGCCCACAACAGGGTCACATGCCCCAGTCCCGAATACACGCCTCTGAACCGCAGACACAGGGATGGGGTGTTTGTGATGCACAACCTGTGCTTCAGTTTGGAACACAGAGCTTTGGTGAAGGCTTCTTGGGGCTTCATGGAAACCATTGTGGTTGGCAGTTTCTGAGAAGTTCTAACGGGCACTATGACAACCAGAGCCACCTCCTGGGCATCTGGGAAGACGTTCACATTCCCTGGGCATCTCGGACCCACTCCCGCAGTATGTAGTCATTGTTGGGTTTCTGGAATCTGACCTATGCCATGCTACAGGGCTGGAGACGTGAATCCGGCAGCAGGGCTGACACTGAGGACTGCGGGGCGGCACACCTGGGCTTCCCAGGGTGGACTCTGACCCCGCACACAGCGTCCATCCGCCCTGGCCAGTTCTGGCTCCTCGTCATCAGGATCAACCTGGGCTTATTACAAGGATTTCTGTCACATTCCTGGAAGAGAAATGGGTTCCCCATGGGTGTCTGAAGGATGTCACCATTTACACTGGGCCTGGTTTCAGAGAAGACCTCATTCATTCATTCTTGAGTCATTCATTCATGCACTTCACCAGTATTTAGCGAAACCTCCTAGGAATAACGCCCTCCAAAACCATCCACATCCTGGTCCCCAGGGCCTGTGACCACGGTACTTGACGTGGCAAAAGGGACTCTGCAGATGTGATTAAATTTGGGGTTTTGAGGTGGGAGATGATCCGGGATCATCCAAGTGGTCCAGCGTGATCCCAGGTCCTTACATGAGGAAGGCGGGGCTTGGAGTCAGAGGAGGAGGTGTGGACGATGGAGGCCCTGTGGGAGCTGTGCATCTGGGACCAGGCATAGCAGGGACTCCAGAAGCTTGAGCAGGTGAGGAGCAGAGTCCCCGGGAGGCTCCAGAAGGACGTGACGCTTGATTCTGTTCTCCAGAACCCAATTTAGACTTCTGAGCCCTGCGAGCGTGAGGCAGCACCTGATACAGGTGAGGCTGGCGGAGTCTGTGTGTGTGAGGCGGCACCAGCAGGTTCTCTGTGTGAGTGTGAGGTGGCACCAGCGGGTTCTTTGTGTGTGTGAGGTGGCACCAGCAGGTTCTCTGTGTGAGGTGGCACCAGTGTGTTCTTTGTGTGTGAGTGTGAGGCGGAGCCTGACATGGGTGAGGGCGGGTTCTGTGTGTGAGTGTGAGGCAGCACCAGCGCGGTGTGTGTTTGTGTGTGTGAGAGGCGGAGCCCGACATGGGTGAGGGCGGGTTCTGTGTGAGTGTGAGGCGGAGCCTGACTGGTGAGGGCGGGTTCTGTGTGAGTGTGAGGCAGCACCAGTGCGGGGTGTGTGTGTGTGTGTGAGGCGGAGCCTGACATGGGTGAGGGCGGGTTCTGTGTGTGAGGCAGCACCAGCGCGGTGTGTGTGTGTGTGTGTGTGTGTGTGTGAGAGGCGGAGCCCAACATGGGTGAGGGCGGGTTCTCTGTGCTGCTGTAGACCACAGGGTTTGTGACCATTTACAGCCAACATTATGAGACAGACACACCTGCTTCCTGGGGTTCCTCAGCCCAGCCTCATCTCTGGGGGACCCACAGGGGTCTCCGCTGTGCTGAATTTGTGCAGGGCTCATGGATGCAGGAGCCTGGGCTTACTCTGGGTGGGGCTGGCACAGGACCCTGCTACGGTGATATAGCTGGCCTAGAGTTAGAACCTGTACACTGGCATTTTACAAAGAGACAAAACTGTTTACACTCTCCTCACAGTGACTGCTAACCTTGGCTTCTGTAAACTGCTGAGTTTACAGGTAAAGCTGCATGCCTTCTCTTATCTGTAACTATCAGAATTGCTGGCCTCTGTTTACCGATACTGACCAGAGTAAGCACCCCCAGATAATTCCATCCTGGCGCCAAGCAACTGAAAAACCTGTGGACCCCACACCTGTCCAAATAATGTATAAGCTAATGTTTATCTTAACCTCTGCAAACCACTTAAGTGGCAATCGGAATGACAAAAGTCCCCTGGCCCGGAGCCCCCCTCAACCACTCTCAGCCTAGGAAATGACTGACAGCTTTCATTTCCATCTCCACTCCTCACCCCACTCCCAAGGTGGTTTTGTGAGTATAAAAAGGTCTTGTCACCCTTCTTTCTCTGCCACGGGTTGGAGAGACGTGAGTCCTCCGTGGTCGCCGGCAATAAACCCTGCAATTTGGCATACTTTTGTCTTGGTGTTGATTTTCTGTGCTCGGTTCGATACAACATTTTGGAGGTTCCACCGAGATCTTTTATTTTTCAGCACCAGACAAAAGCCATTTCAGAGCCTCGCCCGGGCGGCCGCTCCCTCCTCGGGAGCCTCTAGGGGGAGGCACTGAGCTGTCTCAGGGCCCCGGAGTGCCACTGCGGAAGAGCGCCCACCCGGCCGACGTTCACCCAAAATTCTTCAGGGTCCTAAAAGCCTCCGGAGGTAGGTTTGGTTTGGAATCTGGGAACTAGTTCAAGGGAAAAGGGCCTGTGTCGGGGGACTGACGAGTCACTGCAACTCTGACCTGGCAAGCCTCACCGAGATGTCGCTTGAGGCTTCTGGTGGCTGGCATAGTGGGTGCCAGCCTGGTAGCTGGTATAGTGGATATCAGCGTCGGTGGCTGGCATAGGGGATGCCAGCCTTCGGGTGGCTGTCATAGTGGGTGGCAGTCTTCTGGTAGCTGGCATAGTGGACATCAGCATTCGATTGTTTTCCGTAGCCTCTGTGTGAGTGAGAGAGTGTGTGTGTATTTATGTAGTCCCACGGCTGAAAGCTACGGGGCTTGAGTGGGCCTCCACCCGCGGTTCCATGGGAGCGTCATAAGGCGTAATGGTGATTCACCTCAGAGCTGTCCTACTCGGACTTCCATTCTGAGGTGACCAGGCCTGGGGGTTATACGGGTAGACCTTAGCCAAGATGCACTTGAAAGACCCCTCCGGGGGCGTGACCGGGCAGGCAACTGAGTGGTCTCCTCTGGGAGGCTCCCACCCTTTGTTCGTCACTCTTTTATGTGGTCCTGTCTCGTCTGTAAATTTGTTAGTTTTATTAGACTCCTGCCAGCAGACATACACTGGTTCAGACCATCTTCCCTTGAGGTAGGAGATATTTTACAGTGGTTGACGAACCACTGGATGCAGGGAACTTTCATTGATTATACCCCTGCAGAGATTACTCTCTTCTTCTTTCTCCTCTTTTTCTTCTATCACTGAGGCCTCATTCTTCTTCTTCCGCCATGTGGCAAGTAGTCTTAACTAGAGTTGTTTTAATTCTCTTGTTATGATCATTGTGGCCTGTAAATTCTCCCAGCCACCTCCACCGGGAAAGGAGTATTTTTGCCCGTGCTGGGTCTGAGCCCATGTAGGGAAGGCAGTTGTGCCCTCGGCAGCTCGGAAATACTTTCTTTGAGGTTGTAGGAAACAAAGTCCTAGATCAGGGTCTACGGGAGCTCTTTGTCAAGTTGAGATGGAACACTGGTGACTGCCTATTCTGTCAGAAAAGTGTCCAATGCTGTTATGGGCAGTGCCTGGTGGCGTATCACAGGGAGGCATACTGGCATCATCCTAATTGCTGGGAATTTGGGTGCCACAAACCACTGAAGACAGACTGGCAATTTTTTTGCTCGCTCTATGCAGTGTGGTGGGTACAGAATACACACCCAGTTGATCTGTTAGTGCATCTCTTTTGCCATATCCCCACTTTTCCACGGGCTTTGGACAGGAGAGCCTATAATCGGGAGGATTATGCCCGAGCAGCACTAAACCTCCATAGAGCTTATTCTCGCCAGCTGTGGTTTGCAGAGAGAGACTGTCACCTCACTCTGGCCCTTACCCCCTGTTCCTTTGGTTAGGACTAGAGACAGACCCACCAATTCACTTGTCTGGTCCTTGCAGGACCTGGCTGCGGAGGCCCTACTAAAACCTGCTTTGGAGAGGGCAAAATGTGAATTGGAGGCTTTCCAAAATTGGCTATACCACAGAAAAAGGAAGACGCGTAGTAAGCAAAAGTTCCGAGAAAAAAGTGGTGGGGGGGGAAGAAAGTAAGAGAAGGGAAAAAGAGAGATAGGGAGACAGGAATTTAATGCTTTTCAGGGTCTCTGCGTCAAGGTGACCAAAAGCTGCAGGGGCGGGGAGCTCGCAGCTGGCCTAGCGGCTTAGAGCTCAGTTTTAAACTGACACAAAAAGCATTTTTTTTTTCCCTTCTCTGCAGACTGCCAGCCCCACCCGGCTTTCAGGCAGGCCACACTACCTCAGAGTGTAGCATTTGCACCTAAAACCTGGCTTTAAGAACAGCTTTCTAACTCTTTGTAGTGCAAATTATTTGTTAGCACAGCCATTAAGGTGGGAGGGGGGGCTGCAGGCTGCAAGATTGTTAGTTCAAGTCCTCAATAAAGCCAGTTTTAAACTAGTAAAATCTCTCAAGGGAAAATTTAAAACTGAAAGGAAACGACCAAATGGGCTCGTCAAAGTCCCAACCATGCACCCCCCTCCGATGCATGATGGAAAACTTCAAATTAGGGTTCTCTGGCCAGTATGGCATTAAGCTAACCCCAAAGAGGCTTCGGACCCTTTGTGAGCTGGAGTGGCCAGCTTTTGCGGTAGGTTGGCCAGATACGGGGACATATGACCCCAAGATAACTCAGGCTGTCTGGAACATCGTGTCAGGGTCCCCAGGCCACCCTAATCAATTTCCATACATCAATCAATGGCTGAGGCTGAACCAGCACCTCTTCCCTCCTTGGCTTGAAAAATGTATAAAGTGTGCTGGACTTCAGGTTATGCTAGCAGGCCCTAAGAAGGGCCCCTCAGCGCCGGCTGTTCTTCCAAGCCTTGCCGAGAACCAAGAGTTGCCTCCACCATATTCTCAGCCCAGTACTAATGATCAGCACTTATCTCCTCTCCACCGAAGCAGGGGCCCACACCCACCAGCGGTCCTTCCTCTTCAAGAGGCTCCCCCAACAGGAGAAAACAATTGGGGTTGCCCATTCTTTGTTCACTTCTTGTCAGGTGACTTATATAACCAAAAAGTGATAGAAATTAAGGAGAGGGCCAAAACACCAAGTGCTGGCACAAGCTTTATTAAGAGCAAGGAAAAATCTGCTGGGCTTCACCCAAAACTGACACGCAGCACCTGTGGCGTAGCAAAAAGAATTTTTATAGCCTGCAAGCCAGCAGATGCCTCCAGTGTAAAGGGCTGGGCAGGAGGGGAGGGCTGGGGAGTGCTAAGTTTAATAATTCCTAGGAGGGCTGGGGAACTGCTAACATGGCAAGAGGGGGAGGGTTAGAAACCTGCTGAGATGGAAAGTTCCCTGGGAAAGGGTCGTGCTGGGAGGCTGAAGATAGTAAGATGGTAGCAAGGTTTTACAATAGAGTAAGTTCTGTCAGAAAGCTCAACATCCCCCATTCTCTGAGAAGCCCCAGGCTTTGACAGGGCTCTTAAAATCTGTACTGCAGACTTATCGCCCCACTTAGAATAACTGCCAACAATTATTACTGAGTTTGTTCACCACAGAGGAGAGGAGCAGAATTAGACAAGAAGCCCATAAAGCAATACTTGGGACAGGTGGAAGGTCAGTACAAGACCGCCAGGAACAAATTAATAAAATTTCCCTTCCACCAGGCCCCAATGGGATCCAAACACCCCAGTGGACATGCAGGCTTTGAACAATTTTCACCAGTACTTGTTAGAAAGGGTTCAAGGGGCAACCCAAAAACCCACTAACCACTCCATAGTAAGGACTGTAAGAATCAGTGGGCCATAAATCTGGCTTTTGTTTCCCAGTCTGCTCCAGACCTCAAAAGAAAGTTGCAGAAATTAGAGGGGTTCCAGGGAATGAATCTAACTCAGTTGTTGGAGATTGCCCAAAAAGTTTTTAACAATAGGAACACCTTAGAGGCCAAGTGAGATAAAAAAATTACTAAAGCAGTGATAACAGCACTCCAGGAAACCCGAGTTAACTCACAGGGACCAGAAATCCAGCAGAGAGGCTGCTGCAAGGTTTTAAGAATTACGCTGAGCCAAGGCCTTGCTGATTTCAGGGCTGAGTTCCCAGAATGCACCCTGCTCCAATATGTGGATAACTTACTCTTAGCCACAAAAACCCAGGAGGACTGTAAAGAAACCAGCCAGTCATTACTAAAGACCCTACAGACTTTAAGGTACCAAGTCTTAGCTAAAAAGGCCCAACTCTGCCAGCCAAGAGTTACTTACTGGGACTATGTCATAGAGAAAGGTGACCGGGCACTGGCACCCAGCTGAATGCAATCAGTGCTGCAAATACCCACCCCCACCACGAAACGCCAAGTTCGAGAATTCCTTAGGGCAGTAGGATACTGCAGACTATGGATTTTGGGATTTGCTGAGATAGCCAAACCCCTGAATGCCTGCACTGGAGGAAATCAGCCCTTGACATGGACGGAGGTAGAGCAACGGGCTTTTGACAAGCTCAAGACTGCCCTGACTGTGGCCCCAGCCTTAGCCTTGCCAGACATCTCTAAACCTTTCCAGCTGTTTGTGCATGAAAAACAGAGAGTTGCTAAAGGAGTGCTCACCCAAACTCTAGGACCCTAATCCCAGCCAGTCGCCTACCTCTCAAAAAAACTTGACCCCGTAGCCTCCGGATGGACGGCTTGCCTAAGAGCGGTGGTGGCCACAGCCCTATTAGTTAAGGAGGCAGACAAGCTGACTTTGGGGCAGGAGTTAAACTTAGTGGCTCCCCACATGGTGGAGTCACTACACTGTGGAGCCCCAGGAAAATGGATGTCAAATGCCCGCATAGTTCAATATCAGGCCTTACTTTTGGATCAGCCCCGCATAAAGTTTTCAAAGACCACAGTTTTAAACCCTGCCACATTGCTACCTGACAGCGAGCCAGAGGAGCCCTTACATGACTGCCAACAGACAACAGATGTCCTCCACGCTGCGTGACCGGATCTCACCGATGTCTCCCTGCAGAACCTGGAAGAGGTACTGTATACAGATGGAAGCAGCTTCATGGTCAACGGAGTGAGGTATGCCGGGGCAGCTGTGGTCACCCTAGAGCGGGTTATCTGGGCCCAGGCTCTCCCACACGGGACCTCAGCCCAGAAGGCAGAACTCATAGCTCTGATAAAGGCCTTAGACTGGGCAGAGGGAAAAACTGTCAATATCTACGCGGATAGTCGATATGCCTTTGCTACGGCCCATGTACACGGAGCCATTTATAAAGAAAGAGAGTTTCTTACCTCAGAGGGAAAAGTCATCAAAAACAAAGAAGAAATCCTAGCTTTGCTAGAAGCTATATGAAAGCCTAAGGCAGTGGCATTAATACACTGCAAAGGACACCAGAAAGGAGATTCACCAAAGGCAAAAGGAAATAAGGCAGCTGACCTGCAAGCCAGACAGGCAGCCTTGGGGCCGGTAAAACCTCTGCCTCTTCTTGTGACTCTGCCAGCCCCAACCCTGCCTCCTACCCCAACGTACTCATCTGAAGAAGAAAACTTTGCTAAAGAACAGGGGGGACGACAAGATTCCACAGGATGGTGGATTCTACCACACACAAGGATTGTGCTCCCCGAGGCTCTAGGAAGGGCTCTAGTTAAGGACATACACCAGGCTACCCACTTAGGGCAAACAAAACTAACTGAGCTGCTGAGGGCCAGAAACTACATTCCACATTTATACAAGATTGTTAAGGAAACTTCTACTCGTTGTGATGTATGTGCCAGAGTAAATCCAGGGGCCAGCAGGGCTAGTCAGGCAGGTATAAGACTTAGGGGTGCCAGCCCAGGGGAACACTGGGAGGTAGATTTTACTGAAATAAATCCCCCAGCGTGTGGCTATAAATACCTCCTTGTTTTTGTGGACACTTTATCTGGATGGGTCGAGGCTTTTCCTACCAAGTCAGAAACCGCACTGGTGGTAACAAAAAGATTATTACAGGACCTGGTTCCTCGGTTCGGCTTGCCCCTGACAATAGGATCAGATAATAGCCCTGCTTTTATAGCACAAGTTTCTCAGGGCCTAGCCAAGGTCCTGGGCATATCCTGGAAGCTACACTGTACTTATCACCCCCAGAGTTCAGGGCAGGTTGAAAGGATGAACCGGACCATAGAGGAAACTTTAACAAAATTCATTCTAGAAACCGGTGAAAACTGGGTCAATCTGCTTCCTTTAGCTCTCCTCCATACCCGATGTACTCCCTATAAGAAAGGCTTTACTCCTTTTGAAATTATGTTTGGGAGGCCCCCTCCCTTACTCCCCAAACTTGCGGACACCATACATGCCAAAATCCATAACCACACCCTTCTTAAGTCCTTACAGGCACTCCAGTCTGTTCAGTCCCAGGTGCACTCGCTCATCATGGGGGCTCGACCTACTCCTGGGGACCTCAGTGACCAGCCGATACACCCCTTCCAGCCGGGGGACGAGGTCTTAATAAAGAGATTCACTGCCTCCAGTCTGACTCCTCGCTGGAAGGGACCCTACACCGTGGTTCTGGTCACCCCCACAGCAGTCTAGGTGGACAGACTGACTGCCTGGATTCACTATTCACACGTCAAGACTGCAACCCCGATGCAAGATAAGAAGTGGTTTCATCCTCGATGGACCCCCTAAAGCTTAGACTTTGGGGCCATTCACTGTCGTCATCCTAATCTCTTTGATTCCTGTAACCACCCCCCAAAAGAGGCCCCCCTTAACGCCCACTTATTATCAATGGGTCGTCGCAGAGGGCTCAACGGGACAATTTGCTAGTGCTGTACTTGAGGCTGGAACCACCCTTGTCAACTTAACCCTAGAGTACATTCCTAGAAATCCCATAACCTTCTCCCTAGACCTCTGCACTCTCTTATATGAGAGCCTAGATGCAAATACTCTAAGACAAATAGAGATAAAAAGATGGGGCGGGGAAATGCGGTGAAAGCAAAAGAGATGGGGTGTAGGAACGTAGTGGCCAAAAAAACAGCTTCAGACAATAGGACTATATCTATGCCCAAGGTCCACACCAGATAAGAGGTGAAATTCTCATAGCACCCAATATGGACAGACGTTGGAAATGGGCCCCCATAATTATACCCCTATTAGTAAGACTTAGAATAGCAATGTCCACTGCTAAAAGAATATCTGCCTTAGTCACTGGGGACCAAAAATTTCAAAAACTCTTTCACACCAAATAGATGCAGATATTGCCCATCTGGAAAATTCCATCACCAGATTAGCTGAACAAGTAGACTCCTTGGCTGAAATAGTATTGCAAAATAGAAAGGGGTTAGACTTGTTGTTCTTGAAAGAAGGAGGGCTGTGCACAACTCTCAGTGAGCAATGTTGCTTCTATGCAAATAATTCTAAAATTATCTGAGACAGTCTTGCTATAGTTAGAAAAAACTTAAAAATAAGGAAACACCTCAAAAAGGCCTCAGGAAATTAGTACCAAAAACTGTTCTCTTGATCCCCCTGGCTGACATCCCTGCTCACTGAAACAGAACCCTTAATGTTAGTGATCCTAGGGTTAACACTTACACCATGCCTTTTAAACATGCTCTGCAAATTTATCCAGGAAAGAATAGATTCAGTAAAATTAATAGATCTAAGATCTAACTATGGGCCCCGATGTCAGGAAGAAGACACCTATTAAAGATTTAATACATGTTATAAGAACAGGGGGGAATGTGATATAGCTGGCCTAGAGTTAGAACCTGTACACTGCCATTTTACAAAGAGACAAAACTGTTTCCATTCTCCTCACAAGGACTGCTAACCTTGGCTTCTGTAAACTGCTGAGTTTACAGGTAAAGCTGCATGCCTTCTCTTATCTGTAACTATCAGAATTGCTGGCCTCTGTTTACCGGTACTGACCAGAGTAAGCACCCCCAGATAATTCCATCCTGGCGCCAAGCAACTGAAAAATCTGTGGATCCCACACCTGTCCAAATAATGTATAAGCTAATGTTTATCTTAACCTCTGCAAACCACTTAAGTGGCAATCGGAATGACAAAAGTCACCTGGCCCGGAGCCCCCCTCAACCTCTCTCAGCCTAGGAAATGACTGACAGCTTTCATTTCCATCTCCACTCCTCACCCCACTCCCAAGGTGGTTTTGTGAGTATAAAAAGGTCTTGTCACCCTTCTTTCTCTGCCACGGGTTGGAGAGACGTGAGTCCTCCGTGGTCGCCGGCAATAAACCCTGCAATTTGGCATACTTTTGTCTTGGTGTGGACTTTCTGTGCTCGGTTCGATACAACACTACTCCACAGAGTGGCTGCACAATTTGGGCCTCGCAGTGGCCTTCCGGGAGTCTGCCCATGGTGCCAAAATGCCAGGGCAGCCCCGTTCCCTCTGCGGTGAGCTGAGCACCCATGAACTCCCTCCCAGCCCTCCTGGCTCCCACCTTTCCGGCGCTCCTTCCGGAAGCTTCTCCCTACAACGCCGATGCTGCGGGCTCGGGCTCTCCTCTTTGTACGTCCTCCTGTTTGGGGGTGGCTCTGTGGCTCCGTGGTCTCACAGCCTAGACCTCCGTGCTTCTTCCTGATAACTGGGTTGGTGAGTCCATGGGACCTTCAGCTCAACACGTCTAGACTCCCGGGCGCGTCTGAGCTGGGCCGTCAGCTTCAGCTGCTGCGAGGATCAGCGGCTGAGTGGCAGCAGCTGGAGAGGGCGGCCGGGCGCTCCATCCCGCTGCACGGGCTCCGTCTGAGAGCCGGTCCACACCTGCGCGCCTGTCCCTTCTCACCTGTGCTGCTGGAGGAGCTGTCTCCTCCGTGCTCTTCTGCAGCACAGCAGGGTCACTCCTGTGTGAGTTCTCCCGCTCTGCCATAACAGAGCAATGCTGATTCTCTCCTGTCGTGGAGGCCTCGAGTTCCAGACCCAGGTGCCAGCAAAACTGGAGCGTCCTGAGGCCTGTCCTGGGCCTGTGGACGCCGTCTGCTCCCCGTGTCCTCACGGCTCATCCTCTGTGTGCATCTGTGTCGTGCTCTCCTCTTCTTATAAGGACACCGGTCAGACTGGATCTGGGCCCCTGGTGACCTCATTCTACCTCGGTCACCGCTTCAAAGGGTCTGTCTGCAAACGCAGGCACATTCTCAGGTCCGGGGATTCGGATTCAGTACCAAGTCCAGGGAACACAATTCAGCCCCAGCCCCTCTCCTGCTGAGCGTCCTCCAGTGACCTCCGAATCCCTGAAGCACAAGTACTGCAGGTGCGGCCTGGATGTCCCCCTGACCTCACGTCCCCCGTCTGTCCTGCCTTTCAGCGTCTCCCTCCAGGCTGGGCACTCTGCCTGTGAATCGGGGCTGAGATGACCACTCAGGGCACTCAGGCTGAGGGCTGAGGTTTTCAGAACGCTTGTTATGACTTCAGTATTTACCAAAACCCACTGAGAGCTGAGGGCTGAGGTTTACGGAACATTTGCACCTCCCTCTATCCGGGTTTGTCCTGCTCAGTCCTGAAGTCTCAGCCCAGCTCCTCCTGCAGGTGGGAGATGTCCGGGCGCTGCACGCTGCTGCCATGCTGCTTTCCCTGGGATTCCAGATCGGTCTGCACACATTCCACAGTACCCAGCGGGTGTGCCACGGCTGATGAGCAGCTGTTTCCAGACTGTAGGCCACTGGGGCCAGACTTCAGTGCTTCTGTGTTC
This sequence comes from Saguinus oedipus, assembly GCA_031835075.1. Classification (NCBI taxonomy): domain Eukaryota; kingdom Metazoa; phylum Chordata; class Mammalia; order Primates; family Cebidae; genus Saguinus; species Saguinus oedipus. The sequence goes on from CM063182.1 coordinate 41,690,839, forward strand.
AGAGAGCACCTGGTACAGTGGCTGGCACACGGCAAACACTTAATAAATGCTCACGACAGAAATGTCATTTGATCTTTTATTTAGAATCTTCAATTGGCCTATAGATGACTGTTCCTTATTCTAGTTCATTTCTTATGTTTCTAAAACAAAGGGATCCCGTGTGACTTTTTTCATTCATGCCCCCTGCTCCTTCGTTTACTGAAATGCGACTTTTCATCACCTCGTGGGGTGTTCATGTGGTCCTGGCAGTGCAAGCTGTTGACTGGCGGAAAGCTATGACCTGAGGCTACAAGTCAGAGTGCCCCGAGCAACGATGTGTGTGCGGAGCCTGGCCTACCTGTGGAGCCCTACAGGTCACATGCCCCGAGCAACGATGTGTGCCGGAGCCTGGCCTACCTGTGGAGCCCTACAGGTCACATGCCCCGAGCAACGATGTGTGCCAGAGCCTGGCCTACCTCTGGAGCCCTGGTGTTTGACTGACAGACCCATGGAAAAGGCGTGTTTGAGGGAATCTTCCGGTTTTCAGATTTTGTGGCTTTTACAGAATGTCCAGCTGCTCATTCTCCCAGTGAAGAGCTAAACATTCTTCCCAAAGCCTTTCCCCATATAGTGTGTCTTATTTGAATTTCTCAGGGAGGCTGGCTGCAGGGCCTCCTTGCCAGCCATCTGGGAAGGGAGGAGAGGAGGACGAGGGGCCTGTCAGAGGCACGCGGGCCTGGAAAGGCTGCACTCCACACACCTGGTCCCCGAGCAGCATGTCTGCTGAGACATCCTGAGCTGGCCGGTGGCCAGATGGGCTCTCCCACCTGGGGTGCTGCGAGCTCTGCAGCCATCGGCCGGGTCTACCAAGTGCGTGTGTGGCCCGACACGCCTGCATATGCCCTGTGGTATTTTATGATTTCAAATAATCTTTATTGGCCAAAACATTTTGTGAATAGCCCAGCTGACATCCATTTTGTTTCTTTTGAATTCTCTACTTTTTCAAATTCAAGTTTTAACATGTTCATCATCTCATCATGGAAACTTGCATCTCAGTTACACAGTAACTTGACCGCACCAGGCCCTGGAGCAGAAGGTTGGGGCCACACGCTTAGTCCGTGAGGAAACGTCCCCAGGCTCACACCTGAGAGCATGTTCTTCGTGAAAAGGTAAATGAAAATTGGAAGGGTTAAATCATAGTCATATTTTTCAAACAGAGGAAGGTCAGCAAAGAAGTAAAATTTTAAAACAGCAACAAAAAAACAGTATTGAAAAACAGTTATCCTACCTCTGACATTCAAGTTACCGCAATATAGAGAGAATTTTTCTCCTGTACGTGGGCAAGTATCTATCTTGGAAATGGAATTACCATGCACCCTTGGGAGACAAATTGCTATAGAAATATAAATAAAAAAACTGTCTGTGGCTGTTTCCTCTGCTATCCTCTCTATAGATTTTCCCTTTGTCTTAATGACTTCTAGAATCAGTCGTATCATATGTTGAGAAAATTTCTGACCCAGAGAAAAATCATTATAATCTAATTTTATATTATTTTCCTTCAATAAGATTCCCTCCCTGGAAAAATTGGGTGAGAGGCGTATTTGGGCAAGTAAAGCAATCCAATAAATCATTTCACAGATGAGAAGGAAGCCATGTGTGAAATGAAAGTTAGATGTTTTCAAAACCACTTCATTTAAGGAGAAGACACTAATCAATATGCAGCATTTTCCAAAATGAGAGAAACAGGGACCAGGGAACGCTGATGCATGTGGGAATGTTTATCCTGTTCTTATTTGAGTTGGCCCACGAGTAGATTGAAAGGCTCTATTCAGCTGAATCACCAGCTGCCTTTAAAGGTTGAGTGAGGCTGGGCGCGGTGGCTCAAGCCTTTAATCCCAGCACTTTTGGAGGCCGAGGCAGGTGGATCACGAGGTCAAATGATCGAGACCATCCTGGTCAACATGGTGAAACCCTGTCTCTACTAAAAATACAAAAATTAGCTGGGCGTGGTGGTGTGCGCCTGTAGTTCCAGCTACTCGGGAGGCTGAGGCAGGAGAATTGCTTGAACCCTGGAGGCGGAGGTTGCGCCATTGCACTCCAGCCTGGGTAACAAGAGCGAAACTCCATCTCAAAAATAAATAAATAAATAAAGGTTGAGTGAAAAAGCAGGTGAACTCGGTATTCTCAAACCAACAAGCATCCTCTGGGAACATCAACCTGTCCGTGTTTAAAACAGATGGTCTTTATCCAGTCTATCCTTGACGGGCATTTTCCTTGGTCAAGTCTTTGCTAAACACCTAATGTAGGTGATGAGGGGATGGATGCAGCAAACCACCGTGCGTGGCATGTGTGAACTTATGTAACAATCTTGCAGGATCTGCACATGTCCCCAGAACTTAAAATAAAAAAATGCAAAAATTAAAAAAAACAGATGGTCTAATACATATTTTTAAATTCTCAATACATCTTTCATGCATATATTCAATATTTATTATGTGAATATTATACATTTGTATTTGTACAAGGTGAAACAATCTAATAATAACACCAACTTTTATCTTTTGAGCCTGCATAAAGTAATATGTTTAAATAAATCTTATTATTCAAAGTACTCACTTTGAAATGTTTTCAAAAATAACTCTTTGGAATTATTTTCAGGAGCTAGTTTTAGAAAGAAAATCATAAAGGAAAATCAATCTGTCAAAATAACCTCTCTCCGTATACACACAGGCACACATATACACACATATACATGTATCAGTGAAGGATAGCTATTGAACGTGAGTGTTAGTACATGAATTTCCAAGTATTTATATAGAAAAGTAAGAAGTATTTAAGTAGAAAAATTTGAAATCCACTTGACTTTTTGACAGGAAGCTCTGGATCAAAGTTGAATTTTAGCTATCACAATTATCTAGGCACCTACGTCCTGCACATTTTGATAGTTTTCTGCCACAATTTTGTTTTCCCAGACAGGGAGTTTTCATTTCTTTATAATCTTGTTAAATAGACTACATTGTATGTCACCTAAATTTTATTTAGTAAATGAAGATTTAAATATTTAATATACAATACTTAGGGTAAAATGGGAAACAGAAGAGGTTGATGATTAATCTGCACGAGCATTTCCTCACAGGGTACCTTGTATCCCTACAGTGCTGTGTATCTCCCTTAGTGCTTTTCATTTCTCTATTCACTGGATTCTCAGAGTCTCCCATAACTCGGACAGTCCCCTGCATCACTTAGAGGAAATTCTGACTCAAAAGTAGGCAAAGATCCAGTGGAAACTCTGAATAGAATCTTTTTTTCTGTGTGATTTATTTGGTATGTGCATTTCTGGAATCAAAATATATGTGGTAAAAATTGCATCCGTATAAATTAAAATTTTAGTCTGAGCTCAGAACTGTTTCTTATCTCTGTAAAATCTGTTTTATTTTTATTCTCACTATAAAGACAGCCCTGAAAACAATAAAGTCCTTTTCTAAGAGGTAATCATTGTCAAAGCATTTCTGAAGACCGTGCAGTTGCTTCCTAAGAGACAGTAAACACGTCCGGAGGGGACACGAGAATGATCTCCTGGAGCGCTGTTTTTCAATGCAGTAATTGTAAATCTCATGGCTTCCCTGATTCTAATTTTTTCTATGTTCACATCAGGGCAGAGTATGTGAGAACTGGCCCGGGCGTCGCCTCGGGGCAGGGGTGGGCAGAGCAGGCCACACCAGAGGACGACAGGCGGCTACACCCGCCACCCACAAGCCGCCAGAGCCTTCGGGTGCCAGCGCCTCGGGGCTGCGTTGTCAGGCCTGTGGGTTTCCCTCGGGCAGGTCCTGGGCACCGCCCTCCCTCGCGCACCAAGCCCTGCTGGAAGCCGGAGAGCCAGGGTCGGTTGCCTTTCTCCCCGAGCCCAGGCTCAGCGTCGAAGAAACGTCTGCCACAGGAAAAGCACACCGAGAACCCACAGCTTTCTTGGAAAAATAATCTTTACCCTTATGTGAGTAAATCATCCACGGCCGCAACTTCTTTTGAATCCCGCAGAAGGCGAGAGTCAGCAGAGAACGGAGCACAAGGGCTTACAGCGAGGACGGGGCGGGACGCGGTTTGAATGCGGTGAGGACGGGGCGGGACGCGGTTTGAATGCGGTGAGGACGGAACGCGGTTTGAATGCGGTGAGGACGGGGCGGGACGCGGTTTGAATGCAGTTCCTCCTCCTCCATCCACAGACGCTACGACGAAGTATTGCCCACGAAGCACAGTGATAGTACTGATTATTTGCCGCGCTGTGATTCTGCAGTTTGTAATTCTGCAAAGTGCAATCTCCTGGAATTCTTGTTCACTTTAGCACTGAAACAAAGCAGGACCTATTCATGGGTCTCACACACCTCTGCCTGAACTTCTCTTTGCTTCTCTCCTGCTGTGTCTGCTGTTGCTAATGTGATTTATCGTGAACATAACTATGTTCTATTCCCCGCAGAGCTGTCCTTTAAATTCCTAGGATGCCGCTGCAGCACTGCAGACCCTCTGGTCTTCAGGCCACCTCACTCCCTGTCACTGTTATTTCATAGCTCCTCTCCTAAGCTGCTATGTGCCACGCCGCGAGCTTTTATTGCTTGCTGTGTTGTATGGGTTTCTCCAGGCCATGTATATTCATCGTGTTATAGACATAACAACATATTAGGCAGTGATGTTTAGGTTGGATGGTAAATTTTCAAAGGGGTGGGCACGGTTTTCCATGAGAACTACCGGACATTGTAACGCCAAGTCTTCAGAGGTCTAAGATGATTAGTGCATCTGTGTTAATGATGAACCTGCTCAGCCAGTCATGTTTGCAGATCTGATTACTGAGCCAGAGACCAGCCAGCTGGACATCGCTACGGGAAGCCTGGGAGTGACCACCGCTCCTCAGCCAAAATCTCAGTGCAACCCATTAAACTTTGCTATTTAAAACTTGATCACCTTCCAAATGTTAGCACTCGTAATTTTTTTCTAATCTATAAAACTTTCTTTTTCTTTTTTTTTTTGAGACGGAGTTTCACTCGTTACCCAGGCTGGAGTGCAATGGCGCAATCTCAGCTCAGCACAACCTCCGCCTCCTGGGTTCAGGCAATTCTCCCGCCTCAGCCTCCTGAGTAGCTGGGACTACAGGCATGCGCCACCATGCCCAGCTAATTTTTTGTATTTTTAGTAGAGACGGGGTTTCACCAAGTTGACCAGGATGGTCTCGATCTCTTGACCTCGTGATCCACCCGCCTCGGCCTCCCAAAGTGCTGGGATTACAGGCTTGAGCCACCGAGCCTGGCCAAATCTATAAAACTTTCTAAAAGTTATACTTGATCATTTTCAGGAAGCTTGATAATTAGTAGATTTCACTCTAAGAAAAAGAAAGGTTATTTCTAAGAGACAAAGCAGGCTTGCAAATGCAACAGCGTGACAAATGCAATTAGGAAATGTTACTTATGTCAGGAGACCACATTGTGCCTGTGGTGCGGCAGGCGTGCCTCCTTCTAGGGTAAAGGGAGGTGCACCTGCAGAGTCCCTGCGGGAAGGCTGAAAGTAGCGTTCTCTTACCTGCTGTTGACCTGATGGTGGAGGTGATGTCGGAGGGTGTCATCATGGGGATACATTCGTCATCTTGGGAGTAGCCAGCTTGAATGGCTCGAAGGTAGCTGTGACTCCTCGTTCGGAAACATCCCGGGAGGTCGAGGGCGTCCATGGCCTGAGATTCAACTTCGCTGAAGACGGACTCACATACGGATTCAAACTGCCCATTGACCTCCGCCTCGCTCACCTGCAATCATCAACAGCACACGTGATGCCCCAGCCCTCCAGGGTCACTATTGCCGCGTTAGAGAGAGCCAGGAGGGCACACCCACTCCATGGCACCCCTTCACGGCCTCGCGTTTCAGCAAAGCTAACTTGAAATTAGTGTGGACATTGGCTGAGCTTGGGAAATGGGTCATTGCGTTATCCCTTACAAACACAGGCAAACAGCCTATTCCAAGTGTGGAAGTTCTGGGGACCCACCAGGCGAACCGTCAAGGTATGGCTGACAGTTATTACAACGTTTGAGACAGAACTTGTGAAAGATTAGCAAAGCAGCTGGTACAAAGTAAGTGTTCAGAATCGATTTCTTCCTTCTCTCTCCCCACACGACTGTCTCACCTTTCAAGCTACTTATGGCACGATGGCTCCAGGTGCTGAGGCCGTGTCAGGGAAAGCACATTAAGTGCATACGCTCCTCAGTGCTTTTTCAGAGTGGGCGCCTGCTTCTACCCATTGCCACAGCAACCAATCATAAATTTGGCTTCTGAACCCAGCTCGTTCTCACCAGAACTGCAGCACACATCTGAGTCCGGGCCAGAAAGAAACGGCTGTATTGGTGTTTTTGTCCACATGAAATACATTGCGTTACCTAAATTCTAGCCTTTTTCTTCTTCTTCTTTAGGTTAGGATGTTAGTATACTCACTTCATTGGATAGTTTAGCAGATAAAGCACTTATTATCCAGCCTATGTTTAATTTCCAGGTATGGAGTCACCCTCGGGCCCTGAATGTTTCAACTGCATTTGAAGGAAACTCATGCTGGCTCGAGTGGTGGGGATCTCAGTGGATGTGCCCACGCTGGCGTGGCTGCGGGGTGAGTCACCGCCATGACTTAGGGTGGTTGACCAGGAGGCAATGCGCGGCCCCTGAGTCTCCTGGTTGCCATTCTGGTGCATTCCCATGAGCCAAATCTAGATATTTTGGTTTTGTTTGTTTGTTTGTTTTGAGATGGAGTTTTGCTTTGTTGCCCAGGCTGGAGTGCAGGGGTATGATCTCAGCTCACTGCTACCTCCATCTCCCAGGTTCAAGCAATTCTCCTGCCTCAGCCTCCTGAGTAGCTGGGATTACAGGAGCCCATAATTAGCCACCATGCCTGGCTAATAACCATACCTGGCTAATTTTTGTATTTTTGGTACAGACAGCGTTTTGCCATATTGGCCAGGCTGGTCTTGAATCCAGACCTCAGGTGATCCACCTGCCTCAGCCTCCCGAAGTGCTGGGATTTCAGGCGTGAGCCACTGTGCCTGGCACAAATAGGGAGGTTTTAAATGGAAACCCAACAAAGTAGAATATTGGACTGAAAAGCTGTTGCAGGGACCAGGTGGAAGGAATGAGGGTTTTCAGAATGGAAAGCGGAACACAGGCTGATGGCACAGGCCTCAGAGACAGGCCGTTGCACAGCACGGAGGGAAACCAGGTGACTGGGACCGTGACCAGTGACCCCTCTCTTCCAGATCATCATGGCCTGTGGGTCTCCCCAGGGCACATCTCACACATGTCAACATGCATGTGCAATTGGGATGCTTGTTCGTGACACCTGTGAACGAGGGCCAGGCTCTCCGGAAGCATCGGGGCTTGGGGACAGGGCAGGAACAGCCCCCACGGTGCAGACACAGCCTCCTTCCACCTGTGGGTCTTCTCCTTGTCCCACCCCTCCTGCTGCAGAGACCTTGGCTGGAAACCCGGGAGTCCGCCTGGATCTCCGGCAGGTCCCAGGCATCTGGATTCACCCTTCAAGCCCAGCTGCTGCTCTCGGGCCTCAGTTTCTCCTTTGTGCTTTGGCCTTCTTCTCTCCCTGTCCTCCACCCCACCACATCCTCACAGCTGCCCATGACTGTGTATCTCTTAGTCTAGCAGCATTCCAGTTTGATGTTTTCACCAGCACAGTGTTCGAGCTGAGCACAGATTCCTCAGCACGGCCCTCTGGGGTGTGGCCACTGCTCCCCACCGACAGATTCTGCACCCCTTTCCTGAACGGGAGCCACACACTCAAGTTGCAGAAAGTCACACCATCCCCGAAACCACCCTCCGTCTGTCTCTTTTGCTTCTGAGGATGGACAAGCTGATCCCTCTCTCTGCCATAATCTCTCCCCACTTCCATCCCCTTTGCTCTCCACAGCTGCAGACCTCAGCTGGGTGGTCACTTTCTCCAGGGTGGTCCTCCATATGCGGCTGGCGAGACGCTGGGGTCCCACCATGCTGGACACATTCACAGCTACAAGCTGTGAGCAAATGCTCACTTCTCTGTCTTTGCTCAGTTTTCCTTCAAAACCAGATGCTATTTTCCTCCCTCCCTCCCTCCTCTGTTTCTCTGTGTGCCTTTCCCTCCCTCCCTTCCTTCCCTCCTTCCTTTCCTTCCTTTTCCCTCTCTCTTTCTCCCCTCACCACTCCCATTCAGATTCTCTCTTCTTGGTTCTCCAGGGATGTGTAAGAGCCCAAAGCACCAACAACTTCCTGAAACCCCTGGATTATGTTGGCGATACATTTTAAAAATACACTGTGTTAACATCAGATGAGTCTTTTCCTCTAGTTATCAGCAGAGTAAAAGGCAAAGTCAAAGAAGCAGGTTCTCCGTCACACCGTTGCTGACTCGAGTTCAGCGCCGTGGACCTCTCTGGTTTTGCCCTGAGGTTACCTATGTGCTGGAAGGACGGCCCCTCTCCTCAAAAAGCCTGAGTGAGCCGAACTCAGCACTGGCCCTGGAGAGACAGAGGGTGAGCAAAGGGCAGTGGAGTCTGGAGCCACTACAGGGAGACAGACCAATGCCGGGCTGGAGAAAGAGTTGGCACAATGCTGGCAGGATGGCCTTTTCCAGAAAGGTCTGAGGATTCCTGACACGGGACAGACAGACAAGTCAGGCAGGCACAACCAGGACACAGCTGGTGAGACGGCCTCAGTGACCCGGAACACAGCTGGTGAGACGGCCTCAGTGACCCAGGACACAGCTGGTGAGACGGCCTCAGTGACCCGGAACACAGCTGGTGAGACGGCCTCAGTGACCCGGAACACAGCTGGTGAGACGGCCTCAGTGACCCGGGACACGGCTGGTGAGACGGCCTCAGTGACCCAGGACACAGCTGGTGAGACGGCCTCAGTGACCCGGAACACAGCTGGTGAGACGGCCTCAGTGACCCGGAACACAGCTGGTGAGACGGCCTCAGTGACCCGGGACACAGCTGGTGAGACGGCCTCAGTGACCCGGGACACAGCTGGTGAGACGGCCTCAGTGACCCGGGACACAGCTGGTGAGACGGCCTCAGTGACCCGGGACACAGCTGGTGAGACGGCCTCAGTGACCCGGGACACGGCTGGTGAGACGGCCTCAGTGACCCGGGACACGGCTGGTGAGACGGCCTCAGTGACCCGGGACACGGCTGGTGAGACGGCCTCAGTGACCCGGGACACGGCTGGTGAGACGGCCTCAGTGACCCGGGACACGGCTGGTGAGACGGCCTCAGTGACCCGGGACACGGCTGGTGAGACGGCCTCAGTGACCCGGGACACGGCTGGTGAGACGGCCTCAGTGACCCGGGACACGGCTGGTGAGACGGCCTCAGTGACCCGGGACACGGCTGGTGAGACGGCCTCAGTGACCCGGGACACGGCTGGTGAGACGGCCTCAGTGACCCGGGACACGGCTGGTGAGACGGTCTCAGTGACCCGGGACACGGCTGGTGAGACGGCCTCAGTGACCCGAAACACGGCTGGTGAGACGGCCTCAGTAACCCGGGACACAGCTGGTGAGATGGCCTCAGTGACCCAGGACACAGCTGATAAGATGGCCTCAGTGACCCGGGACACAGCTGGTGAGATGGCCTCAGTGGTGAGACGGCCTCAGTGACCCAGGACACAGCTGGTGAGATGGCCTCAGTGACCCAGGACACAGCTGATAAGATGGCCTCAGTGACCCGGAACACAGCTGGTGAGATGGCCTCAGTGACCCGGGACACAGCTGGTAAGACGGCCTCAGTGACCCGGCAAAGTGCTTGGAAACAGGACGTTTTTCTGGACCATGAATTTCTTCCAATCTAAGTTTTCACTGAAGTAGAATTTTACAGAAAAGCCTTAGATTGTGTCATTCATGTCAAAGACCTATTGCAGACAGCGTGAGGTCAGAATCTGTGTAAGGCCTGTGAACGCCTCCGTGGACACCCTTCTGCAAGCCCAGCCCTGCTGCCCTCCCTCCTGAAGAAGAGAACCCATGAACCTGTGTTTGCATTTCAAAAACAGAAGCATCTCAGCAGGACTCTCAGCTATGCTTCCAGCTACAAAGGCTCGTCAATGAGGTTCTAGACAGGAAGGTTCTAGACTCCTCCCCCACACAAATAAAGAGTGAGGAGCATCTTAAAGTTGGTCCAGCAGGGAATTAAAATGATCGTTCACTCAGACCTCCCAAAACTCTCGGGACACACAGACCTCCTGCTGAGACTCTCTGGAGCGGGGGAGGGGCGGACACCTGAACCTCCTGGCTGAGACTCTCAGGACACCTGGACCTCCCGCCGAGACTCTGGGGGACACAGGGACCTCCCACTGAGACTCTCGGGGACACCCAGACCTCCTCTCACGAGTTCATGAGCTGCAGGAAGCCCTAGCAGAGCCCAGCTACTGAGGTTGCAATCAGGAAATGGCATAGACACAAGCATCTCTCACAGGACTTCGGTTAGATTGTCAATTCCCTTTTTGTGCTTGAGAAAAAAATTGAGTGTTAAAGATAAAGGCAAACTTTCGACGAACTTTGGTTTCTATCAAGTTCACGGCTCTCCCGAGTCCGAAGTGTTAGTGATTCCACATGTCCCACCCTGGTCCACGGCAACTGCCCCCTCCTTCCTGAATTGTTGGGTTTCGTGGCCTAGGGCTGGACAATCGTGGAAGTGTGTTTCTGGGTGTGATACAGTCCCACCTACCACCAGCGTTCCAGGATTACTTTAAATAACAGTATTTTTTTTTTTTTAATAATTCAATACTGACTTCAATTTAAAGTCATGCCACAGAACTCTGCAATGGGAATGACTTAGAATTCTAAATTTCAAAGTCGGTAAATAAACCCCTAACCCCCAACCTATCTGCTTAACCATTGTTTCCAATGATGAATCCTTTCAGATAGAAAAAGATGCGAGAAAGCGTTATTTTTACTGACTTATTTTTGTAGATACTGTCTTGGGTTCATTGAAAGCAGGATGACAAGAGAACTAGTATATGTAGCTTACATTTACCCCTGAAATGACGAGCCCCAGAGAGCCTCTTACGGTCTCCTAAGAGCATTTAAAGAGGAGCGAAATCTGTTTAATTAGTTTGTGGAAAGCATTAGAGATGCATGGCCATATCTCTGATGAGATAACTTTGCACTTCTGTTTAAACCTTTTGTTGGGTCATACCGGTTTAAGGGCTGTATTTTGGTAAACTAGGTTATATCAACTGGAAGGGAAGGTGGCAGGTTTAAAATAAGGAATTCTACTGTATCCTCATCCCTGTGTAGGGAAAAGTCGTTATCAGGTGTCACTGACTTTCAGTTACTCTGTTTAGTTAATGAGTGTCTTCCAAAATCAACTTGGACTTCATGCTGAAATAGAATGTTTCCTCAGTTATTAAATAATGCCAATTTTCTGGTTGCTGAGGATCAGTTGTTATTGTTTGCTGGGGGCTGGCTGGGAGTGGGGGCTGGCTGGGAGCGGGAGCTGGCTGGGCACGTGGGCTGGCTGGGAGCAGGGGGCTGGCTGGCAGGGGCTGGCTGGGAGCAGGGGCTGGCTGGGAGCAGGGGCTGGCCGGGAGCGGGGGCTGGCCGGGAGCGGGGGCTGGTTGGAGGGGCTGGCTGGGAGCAGGGGCTGGCCGGGAGTGGGGGCTGGTTGGAGGGGCTGGCTGGGAGCAGGGGCTGGATGACCCACCATTCCTGTTTGCCCAGGACTTGAGTACAGGGCCAGGGAAGGTCTTTCCTTGTCATTAGGAAAAAGTCAGTGCAGATCCTGCTGAAGATGAGAACTTAATCCCATTTCTGGAAGAAAAGTAGTGTCTGAATAGATAAAAGAGGTGGTATCCTTCTTGAGGTGTGGAATAGGAAAAACCTTAATAGTTCAGTGGAAAAAGTTCAGAGTACAACGTTCTGATGAGGAAAAAAACCTGCAAAATGAACAGACGGTCTCATAGAAAAGTAAAGTCTTCGTCAGAAGAAAGACATGTGCTGATGAACCCGGGCGTGCTACCCAGGGCTCACGGAAGGTCTGCAGCCAGGAGGGTCTGCCCAGAACCACGCACGACTCCTTACTGTCATCACGGTAATAATGAGGGCCGCCCAGAACCACGCACGACTCCTTACTGTCATCACGGTAATAATGAGGGCCGCCCAGAACCACGCACGACTCCTTACTGTCATCACGGTAATAATGAGGGCCGCCCAGAACCACGCACGACTCCTTACTGTCATCACGGTAATGATGAGGGCCGCCCAGAACCACGCACGACTCCTTACTGTCATCACGGTAATGATGAGGGCCGCCCAGAACTATGCACGACTCCTTACTGTCATCACGGTAATGATGAGGGCCGCCCAGAACCACGCACGACTCCTTACTGTTATCACGGTAATGATGAGGGCCGCCCAGGACCACGCACGACTCCTTACTGTCATCACCGTAATAATAAGGGCCACCGAGAACCACGCACGACTCCTTACTGTCATCACGGTAATAACGAGGGCTGCCCAGAACCACACGACTCCTTACTGTCATCACGGTAATAATAAAGGCTGCCCAGGACCACACGACTCCTTACTGTCATCACGGTAATGATAAGGGCTGCCCAGGACCACACAACTCCTTACTGTCATCACGGTAATAATGAGGGCTGCCCAGAACCAGGCACGACTCCTTACTGTCATCACGGTAATAATAAAGGCTGCCCAGGACCACACGACTCCTTACTGTCATCACGGTAATGATAAGGGCTGCCCAGAACCACACGACTCCTTACCGTCATCACGGTAATAATAAGGGCTGCCCAGAACCACGCACGACTCCTTACTGTCATCACGGTAATGATAAGGGCTGCCCAGAACCACACGACTCCTCACTGTCATCACGGTAATAATGAGGGCCGCCCAGAACCACGCACGACTCCTTACTCTCATCACGGTAATAAAAGGGCTGCCATTTTTGAGTGCTCAGTATACTCTGGACTCTACCTAGTAACAGCCAAATTCACTGCGTACGTACGTTGTCACCATCTAACTGCATCATGGGCGGGCACAGAAAGCCCAGGCTCTTCATCCCGACTCCACAGGAAGTCAGAGAACACGTTAGGTGTACAAACTCAAGGTCAGCTCAAGTACCATTTTCAAGGGCATTTAAATTAGTAAGCAACGTGTTTAATTGAAATTATAAAATCTCCATTCTTCTTTGCCGTGTAACATAGGATGATTAGAATGAATGACAGCTGCCCATTTTGTCACTGTGCATTCTCAGTCCTGTCCCATGGGTCAGGGACTGGGGGGGCCTTCCTTTCACAGCCCCCATGTCTCAGGGACCTAATTTTCACACCACCCCTCCCATGGTGCCCAGGGACCCTTCTCACGGCTGCTGTGCCTGTCCTGAAATAAGTCCTGTCCTGGAGTGAGCCCAACAGGCAGGTCTCTGTGAGTGACACCAGGCAGTCCCCTCACAGGACCTTCTGAGGTGCAATTTGGGGTCACAGTTGAAAGCCACACTGCCAGAGCCTTTCCCTGGCCCTTTTTATTGTAAAAATATCCTGGGGAGAAGGAAGAAAGCGTGTGCTTTATGAAGGAGAGGCCGAGATGACCAGCCTTTCTGTCACTGCTTCCTCAGAAAAAAATCAACAATGCAAAAAGGATATAGAGTTATAAGTGTCGAAAAGAATAAGTTCACAAGTGTTTAATCAGCCAGAGCCGATTCCCGGTGGAACCCCCTGTGCTGTGGTCTCGCACGAGCGCTGCTGACCGGGAGGGCAGTGCCACTGCCGCCTGTGCAGCCAGGGCCTCACGAGGCCAGCTGGCTCGGGAGACTGGACCCCAGGGGGAAAGGGCGAAGGGACCCCGACCTGGCTCACGCAGCTGGCCTGGCTCAGGGTGCTGACGGCCCTCATGTAGCTCTGGTTCCGGGAGCGGAATTTCGGGGAGTTGTAGTTCGCGGTGGGGTCCAGGCTGTGGCCAACAGGCACGTCGCTTGCAGCTTGCAGGTAGCTCTGGCTACAGGAAAGAAGAAAGGAGAAAAGGCATTCGGTGAGAACCCACCGCAGGCCAGAGATGGGAATCACCCACACCGAGAGGCTGTGGTCACACTTCCAGCTGAATGTCTGCGTCTTTCCATGGATAACTTTGCCTTACGCAAATATTCTGAGATTCACATTTACGAATGTGAATTGCATCAAAAGTAATAGGGGAGGCTATTTACAAAATTGAAACCCGAGATTTTATGGCCAGGTAGTGAAATTAGGATCATTCCATGTTAAAAAAAATAGGGAGGTGCTGAAAGCTCTAGTAACTCACACAGCACAAGAGCAAACTCAGCTCCTGAACTGAAGCCGAAAGACCGAGAGTCTCATAAAAATTATTAGCTCTCTGGTAACTTTACATATTTTTTAAAAATAACAGAAAAAAATACAAGGCTCGCTTTCAGTTTTAACTTATGCAAAGTTGTCCAGGTTATGCAGTATCAGCAAAGATAACAGGAGGAGGAAGCTGAGTGAAACCCGTTTTAATATCACAATGGTCGTTTTCTTCCAAACTCCCCTAAAAATCAGTGTGTTCTGGTCTTCCTTCTTGCCATTTTGTCAAATGTTAAAAGCACCAAAGAACCTGGCTGATGGTTGGCGACCAAAGACCCAGCTCAGCGTCAGTTTCTGGCTAACTGGACCACTTTGAAGCTGCACTGACAATCTTCCCACAATGCAGTAAAATTCATTTTATTTTATGAAACGCTGTGGAAAAGTGGACGGAAATGATTAATTATTATTCTTCACTCTTTGGATCATAATAGGAACATAAAATGTATATAAATGTTAGGTGGATGGTTCAGGTTCCAGAATTGCGTGTTAAAGCACCCACTTTCTTTTCCAAGTAAACCCTTGGTGCAGTTTTTCTCCAGTTTACTTCAGTCTTTAAAAATGGAACATCAGAGAAAAAACTGGACTCTATGAATTCTGATTAAGTGACACTTATTCATTATAGATTTAAAGTCATTCCTTCTGCTAAATATTTTTGCCTTAATAGAAAATGTACAACACATTCCAGCTCCTACTTTCCCCTTCCTGACTTAAAACAGACAAGAAAGGAAGGAAGGAAGGAAGGAAAAGAAAGAGAAGAAGGAAGGAAGGAGAGAAAGGGAGAGAAAGAGAAAGAGAAAGGAGAGAGAGAAAGCAAAGGGAGGAAATGAGTTTTGAGCCAATTCTCATTTTACTGTGCATTAAGCAAACGGTCTTCACATTGATGCCGCTAATTCCCGCTTGGCCTGGGCACATTGGGACGGGCATCTCTCTAGCAGGTGTGGGGACCACACCAGGGGCCCTGTCCCCTCCCCTCCTCTGTGGACCCCCCAGATCAACTGCCAGTGAACAGGTGAACAAACACAGACCCCCGCGCTTGGCCGTGACCACGGGGCGTGCAGGTTCGACAGAGTGGCAAAACGCCAGCAGCATCCCGAGACACGGCTGCAAGTCTGAGGCTGAGGTCGACGGATGTGTGGACTCATCCAGCAAGTGACCACTGCTGGCTTCCCGTGAATGTGTCCATGTGCCTGTGTGTGTTTCATACAGGAGGGTCGTGGGCAGGAGACAGAATCCCGAGGTATGGAGCCCCAGCAGACTGGCCTCAGGTGGATGCCATGAGCCCTGACTCAGGCTCTCAACTTGACTCACCTTGGTCTTTGCAGAAACATAAACTTTTCCGCTCTCTTTCCGTGTTTCCCTGAAATTGCTGGATTCATACTCATTGCTACCCTTTGGTACTTTCTACCAGTTACCAATTTTCTTCCGATATAACAGCTGTCCCTTCTGGTGAATACCACCGTTCTGCATTTTAATATTCTCAAACTGAGGTTGCCCTCTAGACAGAGAAAACCTAAGAGAAGGATTCTCGTCCTCTGGATCCTGTGTCCACAGTTTCTAACCAGTGCCTGGTGCGCGAATGAAGGGAGCACCTCAGAGCCACGGCTCGTGACCCCAGTGGTGGTTGCTGGATGGCCCTCACAGGTGGATCCGTGTGTGTTTCAAATACGTATTCTATCAATCATGCTTTTTGTTTCAAAATAGGGTGTGACACATACATGTTGCCACTGAAGAAAGCTAATGTTAAAACACAGCCTCACAAGAGCTGACATTTTCTATGCACGGTTACGTCAGAGATGCCATTAAGTGTTGTGCATTGCTCTAACCCATGTCATGGGTCCTGTAAACCAGGCCTCTTCCCAACCCTCCTCCTATGAATGTGGCACGAGATGTGCATTGGTGCCAGGTCACATGCTCGGTCTCAGGCAGGGTGGGGGCAGCGTTCCCTTCTGAGTCCATGCAGCCTGGCTCGGGGTTCATGCTCAGAATCCCAAGGTCACAGCTGCTGAGTCACAGGAACATGGAGCCCAAAAGATCCTATCCTTTGATACCACAGACTTTTTAATAGTTAAAAAACAACAAACAAAACCCCTGTCTCATTTCGCTTTAGAGGCTTTTAAAAAAATATTCTAAGGGCTCAGTATTTTATCATATGGAGTCCCAGAAGGCCAGCTGTCCTCCACAGTCACAGATGAAAACTCAAGAACTAGGACTGGGGTCGGGGGGTCCCATCAAGACTGGGGGATGCACCCTCTGGCCGCACTGCCACGTGACACGCGGTGGAGCCCCCAGCACAGCTAGCCCCACAAAATCTGCCTGGGTCTTCTGAAAGTCCTCCCCGGACATCCCCGGCCATTTTGAAGTTGACTTTCAGCCCATTTGATTATCCCTCAAGTGCTAATTCCTGTGGCAGCCCAGTTGTCAGAAACCAAACAAACTGTGCTGCAGACTTAGTAGCTTAGAAAATTTGTTTAAAAAGCGAAAAGTTTTCTAGAATGACACAGAAATGTTTTTGTTCGAGTTTTGCCTTTAGGATGTTGCTCCCCTCAGATTGTCATACACACACGGAGAGAGGGAAAGCCGGGCAAGTGAATCCGCAATCCGGGAGACGAAGAAGGGCAGGAGTCCTGCTCTTCAGCCTTGTTCTTGCCATGGCGGATGGTTCCAGAGCCGCTTGCTGAATCCAGGCTCAAAACCTCCTCTGTGACTTAGGTTGTTATGAGAACAAATGTACGTAACAAAGGCAACTCCCGAACGGGCCTCTGGCCTCAGCTGTTTAGATCCATCTAAACGTGTGTGAAAACACACAGCGTAAACGTCTCCTTTGCGACCTTGGAAAGCAGTAAGGACTCTGTGCAGAGGGTGCTAAGGAGATATTTCAGAATTTTTTTTCATACTAAATGTACTCCTTTGAAATACACAGAGCATCCTTTCATTTCTATAAATGGGATCTGACGGGAGAAGCTCCCAAATAGAAGAAGCACTTCTTCCACTACATTAAATGGAAAATGGAACACGCTAAGCAGCACTAGTGAAGCACACGTCTGTGCGCATACATGTGTGTCCTGTGTGTGCACGTGTGTGTACTATTCCACCTGCACAACGGAGGTTCTTAGAACACCTCTCAGTACACATTCCAAATGATATCACAATCAATGACTGGATTTCAGAAAATGGTTTCTTGGCCGGGCACGGTGGCTCACGCCTGTAATCCCAGCACTTTGGGAGTCTGAGGCGGGTGGATCATGAGGTCAAGAGATCGAAACCATCCTGGTCAACATGGTGAAACCCCGTCTCTACTAAAATACAAAAATTAGCTGGGCATGGTGGCGCGTGCCTGTAATCCCAGCTACTTGGGAGGCTGAGGCGGGAGAATCACTTGAACCCAAGAGGCGGAGGTTGCAGTGAGCCGAGATCGCGCCACTGCACTCCAGCCTGGGTGAAGAACAAGACTCTGTTTCAAAAAAATAAACAAATAAAACAAAATAGCTGGGTGTGGTGGCTGACGCCTGTAATCCCAGCACTTTGGGAGGCCGAGGCGGGTGGATCACGAGGTCAAGAGATCAAGACAATCTGGGTCAACATGGTGAAACTCTGTTTCTACTAAAAATACAAAAAATTAGCTGAGCATGGTGGCGCATGCCTGTAATCCCAGCTACGCAGGAGGCTGAGGCAGGAGAATTGCCTGAACACAGGAGGTGGAGGTTGCGGTGAGCCGAGATCACGCCATGGCACTCCAGCCTGGGTAACAAGAGCGAAACTCCGTCTCAAAAAAAAAAAAAAAAAAAAGGAAATGGTTTCTTTCCAGATTATTTCCATATTCAGGGTAAAAGCGTCCTCGCAGGAGATAAAGGCATGTTGTTCCCTAACTGCACGTTTCGGGGGGAACCACATTTGCATCTCCCTGTTGGTGCTCCCATCTGGGCTACCTCACGGTTCCCCGACAACCCATCTCTGGGGTCCTGACTGCAGCAGCTCAGAAACGCCATACCCTTGCTTGGCTGCCCTCCTGGTGCTGATGGTGCCCCTAAGGTGTGACCCTGCTCCAGCTGGTGAGTCCGTGGAGCACCAGCTCAGTGGCCTCTGAGCAGGGCCCGTCCTTCTCCATGCTGGCGACGGCTCTTCCCTGAGCCCATGGCAGGTGGGGCTGCAGTGGCTGACGCACGGCCAGCTAAGAGTGAGAGCCGGCGTGCCCGGATGCGTGACGCTGGCCTGGGTCCTGACGGGGCTCACCCCAACCCCGTGTGGACAACCTCTTCTGGCTCTCCTCTGCCCTGGTCCCAGTGCAGCTGACCCCAACCCAGCCAGGACAACCTCCAGGCTCTCCTCTAACCCAGTCCCAGTGCGGCTGGCCCCGACCCCCAGGACAACCTCCTCTGGCTCTCGTCCACTTGACTCTACCCATCCTTTGCTATAACCAGGCTGGGCAGGTTTGCAAGGATTGCCACCGAAGGCTTCCGAAACAGAACAGAAAGAAGGCATCTCAGTGAGGTGGACCTGCCGTAAGTCCGGGTGCTTGGAAGTGCGAGAAGGGCCTTCCGCAAGACGGTCGGAGTAGCACTCACGTAGTCCACACTGTGCTGGGGACAAAGGCTGGAACACAGATGTTTTTCATGCAAAATACTCAGAGAAAATCTAAAGCATGCGCCAGCTTGGAGGCGGGGAGCTAGCACTGTTTGTCTGGAGAGCAGAGGGTATCGAGGAAAAGCATTCTGGGAGAGAAGTTTGGGGATACAGGGTGGGAAACTGTGAGGGACGCCCCGAAGAGCTTGACATTATGCCACAGGCAAAAGAAAAGCGCTGCAAGTTCTTGATCAGGGACTCGCGAGATGGAAGCTCAGAAGGGCCCCTGCGCGTGGGGCCTGGAGGATGAGGTGCATGGATGCAGGAAGTGGCGCCCTGGACACAGACCCGGGAGGCTCCATGCAGACCTGAGCTGGGTGGTTTCCCAGGAGACAGTAAACGGCTTGGACTGTAGGGACAGTGGGCCCATAGGAGTGAGGACTGGATTGGAGCTGAGATGATTCCATGGTTCCTGGACTTTTCCTAACAAAGGCAGGATCTATGTTAGGGAGAAAATCAGGTTTTGGAGTTTGGTTCAGACCTGCTGATTATAAGTCAAGGAGTTCACATGAAATAACAGAGCAAATGTGTCAGTCAAGGCTGTGAACCTCTGAGAGGCTCAGATGCAAAAGTGTGAAGATGTTGGGTTGTGAATGTCACACAGCAGAATGGTGGAGGAGGCCTCTGGGTGAGGCGGGGCCATGCAGGGGTTCCGGGGAGGGGGGAAGGAAACTGTGGGGTGCGTGGGGCAGGGGAGGCTCCTGGGTGTCCAAGGAGCAGGAGGAGCCTGGCTACGGGCCAGACGTTGAGAAATCAAGTGGAACGAGCTGGGGAAAGGCCATCAGATGCAGCGATGTGGGGTTATTGTCGAAAAAGACAGTTTCAGTGGATCTGGGTGCAGAAACGAGATTGCAGACGTTAAGGTAAGAATGTGGAAGCATGAGTGGAAATTATGAACAACTGGTCAGGAAAGAGCAGAGAGGACAGGCAAATTGAGAAGGCTGTGCATTTTCTTGGGTTGGGGGCTGAGACAACATGAGCATTTATTTTTAGAAGGGGAAAATAAGACCCATGGGGAAGACACTCAAAGAGGCGGGACTGGGATCATTTTCCTGTCCACAGGAAACGCGATGCTGAGGTCAACAGTGTGCTGGGCTGTGAAAGGTGCTTTACAGGTCGGAAGCAACATGCGTGCGGAAGGAGGTCTGTACCCGCAGTGGAGCGCGTGTTTGGTGCCCGAAAGCCGCCATTCAGATCCTGGCTCAGCCACTTGCCAACGGTGTCATTTCAACAAGTCTTAATCTGTCTAAGCAACGTACAATGAGGACAGTAGTCACAGGACTTGACTCATGGAGTTCTGTGAATATTAAGTGAGAATGCTACACATAACACAAGTATAATACATAGTAAGCTCTTAGTGTTAACAAATACTGTTTAATTTGTCCTTGGGAGACCTGTGTTCAGGGAAAAACCTGGAGTTGTGATTTCAGATTTTGGCATTTGGCAGAGAGGTCTCAGAAAGAACTGGTCTGAACAAAATACTTCAAATGTTTAATTTCTTTTTGAAAAGAACAAATACACTCACCAAAAAGAAAATTATTTTTTTGTTTTTGAGATGGAGTCTCACTCTGTCACCCAGCCTGGAATGCAGTGACACGATCTCAGCTCACTGCAACCCCCGCCTCCCGGGTTCAAGTGATTCTCCTGCCTCAGCCTCCTGAGTAGCTGGGATTACAGGTGCCCACCACCATGCCCAGCTAAATTTTGTATTTTTAGTAGAGATGGGGTTTCACCACGTTGGCCAGGATGGTCTCAATCTCTTGACCTTATGATCCACCCACTTGGACCTCTCAGAGTGCTGGGAGTGCAAGCGTCTGCCACTGTGTCTGGCCTGTATTTCTTTCTTACACCAAAATCATGAAACAGAAAAATAAATACACATTACATTTTTATTAATTGAGACAAAATTGATAGACAGGGAAAGGCATGGGTCTCACGTGTGGGTCTCAGTGGGTTTTGCAGTGCTTACTTTCAGTGGCCTCCACCCCACACCCTGATGGCATCTGTCTTGTCATTCTTCTTAATTTAGGCCATACTACTGAAACCGAAGTCCATCCCATCGGTTTAGACTTTCACCTCCTGGATGACTTACACTTATTGGACATTTGTGTATCTTCTTTTGCAAAGGAACTTTTTGACTTTTACGCCCACTTTTGGGAGGTCATTTGTTTCTCTGTTTTTGTTTTGTATGAGTTCTTTACGTCTTCTCCATTCAAGCCCTTCATCACACAGATATTCCCTTTTTCCATGGCCTGCCTTTCCATTTTTCTTAATTGTGTCTTTTAATGAGCAGAATTTAAACATTTTGATGGTTAGAGTCTCCATTCTGTCACACAGATCTATTTTGTCTACTTGAGTCGTTCTTAATCTGGGGCAGTTATGCCTCCAAGGGACATCTGGTGATGTGTGGAGATAATCTGGGTTTGCCACAGCTTAGAGGAGGGCGCCACTCAAGTCAACTGGACAGAGGCTAGAGATGCTGCCAAGAGATCCTACAGTGCACAGAGTCCCCAACGAGAGAGACTCGTCTGCCCCACACATCAGGAGTGCTAAGGCTGAGAGACCCTCTTCTGTTCTTCAGTGAATAGCACACTGTCCTGACTAGACTGAACACAAGTCTTGAAATCGGAGGGCCTGAGTCCTCCAACTGTGTTATTTTTTATCACGATTCTTTCGGCACTTCTAGGTTCTTTGCATTTTCACACATTTTTGAATCTTGTGAGTTTCTCTAAAAACAGGTTGCTTTGAATCGCATTGATTCTACTGAGACTGCACCGATTCCAGACCTCAGTCTGCGGAGATTTCACATCTTCACATTATGGAGGCTTCCAATGCATCACAGCATAGCTCTTGATCTATTTAGATGGTCTATAATTACTTAGGGTATCGCGATTCTACAGTGCTGTAGAGATGTTTAAAACTAATTGCATTTTCCAATTATTCATTATGAGTCTACAGAAACGCAATTTATTTCTGCCGATTTCATTTGCGTCCCGACCTTGATGAATGGCATTACCTGTTCCAGTATTTGACTGGAAGTTTCCTTAGGTTTTCTATGTAAACAATCATGTGATCTAAGCATAAACCTGGAATGTAAACATGGAAGGAGCCTCTTCCCTTTACACTTCGTGTCTTTTCTCCTCCTGTTTGCCGCTGTGTCTGGCGAGAATGTCCATCAGAATGTTAGGCAGAGGAGCTGAGAGCTGGCATCCTTGTGATTTTCTCATCTTAGGGAGTTAAATGTCCCATCCTTAATGGTGACATTTCCCCCCCGAGTTAGAATTGTAGCCTTTCATTTACTCCACTTACTTCCATCACTTATTATTATGACCGGGTCGGAGCCTACCGCTCTGCTGTTTTCCACACGTCCTATTCATATATGTGTTCCTCTGGTTTCCTTTGCTTTCTTTTGGGCTAACCAAGTATTTTTAATATTGAGTTGTAGCTCATATTGGCTGTAAGGTGCGCTGTCCATTATGGTAGATGATGGGATTTTAATTAAACTGAAGAGCTTCTTCCCAGCAAAAGAAACTATTGATAGAGTAAACAGAAAACCTACAAAATGGGAGAAAATATTTGCAAACTATGCATCCAACAAAGGTCTAATATCCAGCATCTATAAGGAACTTAAACAAATTTGCAAGCAAAAACAAACTCCATTAAAAAGTGGGCAAAGGACATGAACAGATACTTTTCCAATGAAGACATACATGAGGCCAAGCAGCACATGACGAAGTGCTCAGCGTCACTTATCATTAAATGCAAACCACAACCCCAGTGAGACAGCATCTCACACGGCTATTACTAAAACCTGGAAAAGAGCAGATACTGAGGCTGTGAAGAACAGGGGACACTCGTACACTGCTAGGGCGAGCGCAAATCAGTTCAACCGCTGCGGGGACACTCGTACACTGCTAGGGCGAGAGCAATCAGTTCAACCGCTGAGGAAAGCAGAGTGGCAGATCCTCAAAGAGCTAAGACAGAACTACTGTCCATTGTTCTGTCTGTCCACGAGCATCTGTCCGTGGTTCGGCCAACCTGTATCTCAGTTCTGCTGCTACAGCTGTTGGCTGGTTGGGGAACCTGGCACTGTAGAGGCAGAGGCTGTGCCATCGGGGGCTCTGCCTGTGAGGTCTGCTTTTCTAGACTCCCCAGAGTGCGCATGGGCACAGGGTCCTCTGGTAAGATGTGTTTTCTCCACACTGGAGGCGATGCTGGCAACACAAAGGAGGGTCCAGGCCGCTGATGGCAGCTGCGGCAGTGGTCACCTCTGGTCTGCCTGCTATCTGTGGCCATATTCCAACTTCAGTGCCACTTGTCCTGCCTCTGTGGTACCAGCAGCTCAGACTGTGAGGTCTCTGCCAATGTGGCTGCTGATTCCGTTTTCACTGAGGCAGTTCTGAGGTGAGACTCACCCTCTGGCTGCAGAGGCCCCACATTTGGTCTCCTTCCCGACTGCAAACGCTCGGGGGACCCCAGGTCTGTGCCATCCACTTCTTTCTGCCTATTAAGAGTTGGTTTCTCCATCTGCTGAAGATACTGGTGGGGTTTGT
This sequence comes from Saguinus oedipus, assembly GCA_031835075.1. NCBI lineage: Eukaryota > Metazoa > Chordata > Mammalia > Primates > Cebidae > Saguinus > Saguinus oedipus. The sequence continues at coordinate 41,714,363 of CM063182.1, forward strand.
GAAGGATCCCATGAGAAGTATGTGATGATCCACCATGTCCCCTAGGCTACAGGACTCGTCACCGCTGAAGCCAGGGCATACGTTCATGGTGAACCAGGCCTCCCCGACTGACTGCCGCAGGCCTCCTGAGGCGCATTTTCACTGAAAACACTGTGGAGTCTCAGCTGTCAGGTCCCGCATCACACACCCTGGCCTCATGATTGATATTTGTACTGGGAGTTGCTCATAGAAGTAGAGTGGACGGTAGCAGTGTAATCCTTTGACATTCAACATTATTTGAGGCTTATTTAAAAAAATCCATTTGCTAATCTCTCTCTATGATTTATTTTTCCAAAAAGACAGAACACAGAGGAGGCCCATGTCAGTGAACTGTCCATGCAGAGTTGAGATGAACTCAGAAGCATGGAGACCTCCATCCGTCAGAACCAGGGCAGATCAGCTTCTCTAAAAAGGGCTTTTACTGCTGTGGTTAAAATGCTCTCCGAATATATGTTAATTTAGAAAGTGAGTTACTCATCTTTCAGATACTTCCCGGCCATCATTTATTACGGCATCACGCCGTCCTCACGGAGCTGGCTGCGCAGTGCAGGAATTTCAGTTGAAGTCGATTTTCTAAAGGATATATTTACAGAGACCCAATGTTGTTCTAAAAATCTTACTTTTCTCAAATTGCTTTATAGTTCGACTGTGAGATGTATTTCTAAGAAAAGACAGCAATATGGTGCCAAGGAGTAGAAATTAGATTCCCTTTGAGAGAGGAGAGACTTTGAGTGCTAAGGAAAGCCTCCAGCTGTCGGCTTCCAGGATACGGGTGTCAATAGAGCCACAGTGAGGAACATAGAAATTTTAAGATAGATGAAAAATCTGCTCTTGCTACAAAATTATGTCCCTATAAATCTTCAGAGATTAAATAAATCAGATTTTTAAAAATGAGAAATGATTTTTATATTAACATATGTATATTAAAACATATAATACAAGAATGTTAAATACACAAAAAGTTTATACTATTTAATTATATGTAGTTCAGCCACTTTGAAAAATAGTCTGGGAGTTCTTCAAAAGGTTAACATTGAGTTATCAAGGTCCCGGCAGCTCCACTCCTTGATATATGCCCAGGAGAAATGAAAACGTGTCCACATGAAAACTCACACAAGAATGGTCACAGCAGGGTGGAGCATGGTGGCTCACGCCTGTAATCCCAGCACTGTGGGAGGCTGAGGCAGATGGATCTCTCGAGCTTAGGAGTTTGACAGCAGCCTGGGCAATGTGGTGAAACCCCACCTCTACCAAAAATACAAAACTGTAGCTGGGTGTGGTGGTGGGCATCCTTGGTCCCAGCTACTTGGGGGGCTGAGGAGGGAGGATTGCTTGAGCTCAGGGGGCAGAGGCTGTAGCGAGCGGAGATCATGCCACTGCACCCCAGCCTGCGCAACAAGGTGAGACCTCATCTCAGAAAAAAAGATGGTCATAGCAGAATTATTCATAACAGCCCCCAACAGGAAACAACCTAACTGTACACCTGTGACGAATGGGTAAATGAACCGTGGTCCATCTGTACAATGGAATACGATTCCGTCATACAACAAATTGCTTCTGACCTACGCTGCAGTGCGGATCCACCTTGAAAACATGATGCTACGAAGCCAGACGCAAAGACACCACGCTGTGGGACTCCACAGCTACCACAGGAGAACGTGCATGAGTGATCGCCAGGGGCTGGAGGAGTTAGGGCAAGTGGGGAGTGACGGCAGCGGCATGGGCTGCTTTTTGGTGTGAAGGAAATGTTCTAAAATGGATTTCCGTGATGCTCACAGAACTCTGTAAACGCACTAGGAACCACTGAATTGTACTTCACGTGGATGGATCGTATGGGACTTAAGTCGTATCTCAATAAAGGAGAAAAGCAAGATACAAAGAGCACTCCAGTTGGCTTTATGTCATCTGCCAGCTGCAGTGAAACGTGTGCTCAGAATGCAGACTTGAAACAAACCGAGGTCCCACTGGTACCTTCACTCCGTCTTCTCTCTTGGGCCCTAAGAGGACAGCGAGGGAGCTCTGGGGCAGCAGATTTAACAGTGATTAACCTTCCACCAATACTTTCCCTCCTCGGCTGTCATGTGGAGCCAGTTATGACTCTGAGGAAAGTATTATATAATTCACCTTGCTTTGACAGTCAGGGGAAGTCTTGATTCACAGGTGGCAGGTTTCTTCTACAGCATGAGCTGGAGCTGCGATTGGAGCCTAAACACCTTCCAATTCCACACGTAGCTTGTGTTGCTTTCATGGTGTGTTTTAAACATCTGCCGTGGATTATTACAACGACATGGTAAACTAGTAATTCAGACAAACACAGAAACGAGCCAACTGTTTACTTCCACAGAGCAGAGCTGCAGGCTTCGGTTGTTGGCCCATCACGGGCGCTGTGGGCTTGGACAGTCAGCAAAGGCTGTGTGTTCTGTTTTCTCCCTCAGAACAGGGAAGGAAACCTCAGTGGGGTCGCGGGGTCACTGGATGCATGACTGTCAAAAGGAGCAGGGCATAAAAGTCTTAGCTTGCTCATTGAAAAGATTTCATCCTAAAGAGGCTCTTAGGCCCAGAAGTATGTAGCAAGTTTCTAAAGCTGATACACAAAGGATCGGCCGCACTCACTAAATACCCAGATTCACACGTTCACGAGAGATTCTTGTGATCATCTGCTTCCTTCAAGTTACAAACAGGAACCTCAGGGGTTTCTGCTGCATGCTTGTAAGTCATGTGGATTCCAGGATCACGGTCTCCTGTGTGCTTGTAAGTCATGTAGATTCCGGGATCATGGTCTCCTGTGTGCTTGTATGTCACGTAGATTCCTGGATCACGGTCTCCTGTGTGCTTGTATGTCACGTAGATTCCTGGATCAGGGTCTCCTGCGTGTTTGTATGTCACGTAGATTCCGGGATCACGGTCTCCTGCGTGCTTGTATGTCACGTAGATTCCTGGATCACGGTCTCCTGTGTGCTTGTATGTCATCTAGATTCCGGGATCACGGTCTCCTGTGTGCTTGTATGTCATGTAGATTCCGGGATCATGGTCTCCTGTGTGCTTGTATGTCATGTAGATTCCGGGATCACGGTCTCCTGTGTGCTTGTATGTCATGTAGATTCCGGGATCACGGTCTCCTGTGTGCTTGTATGTCATGTAGATTCCGGGATCATGGTCTCCTGTGTGCTTGTATGTCATGTAGATTCCGGGATCACGGTCTCCTGTGTGCTTGTATGTCATGTAGATTCCTGGATCATGGTCTCCCGTGTGCTTGTATGTCATGTAGATTCCTGGATCATGGTCTCCCGTGTGCTTGTATGTCATGTAGATTCCTGGATCACGGTCTCCTGTGTGCTTGTATGTCATGTAGATTCCTGGATCACGGTCTCCTGTGTGCTTGTATGTCACGTAGATTCCTGGATCACGGTGTCCCGTGTGCTTGTATGTCACGTAGATTCTGGGATCACGGTCTCCCGTGTGCTTGTATGTCACGTAGATTCCGGGATCATGGTCTCCCATGTGCTTGTATGTCATGTAGATTCCTGGATCACGGTCTCCTGTGTGCTTGTATGTCACATAGATTCCAGGATCACGGTCTCCTGTGTGCTTGTATGTCATGTAGATTCCTGGATCACGGTCTCCTGTGTGCTTGTATGTCACGTAGATTCCGGGATCACGGTCTCCCGTGTGCTTGTATGTCACGTAGATTCCGGGATCACGGTCTCCCGTGTGCTTGTATGTCATGTAGATTCCTGGATCACGGTCTCCTGTGTGCTTGTATGTCACGTAGATTCCTGGATCACGGTGTCCTGTGTGCTTGTATGTCACGTAGATTCCGGGATCACGGTCTCCTGTGTGCTTGTATGTCACGTAGATTCCGGGATCACGGTCTCCCGTGTGCTTGTATGTCATGTAGATTCCGGGATCACGGTGTCCAGAGATGGAATTTAGAAAGGCAGGGTCAGCCCCAAATCCGCATTTTAAATAAGCATTCCAGGTGATTCCAATCCTGGTGGTCTACCAGCAGACCACACTTTGGGAAACATGGATCTATTTGGATGGAGGGATGGGGTGCCCCACTGAGGGACTATTTAGAGCATCTGAATTTTTGTCTATTTCACCCAGAAATCATAATGAATACCCTAGTGAAACTTCTCTCCCTGGTGTTGGGAGATAGGAGTCATATTTATATTTTCAGCAAGTGCCAGGGCACTTGGCGCCAGGTTACCTAGCACTGTTTCTCCCAGGAAAATGATGTCTGAATCCAGGTAGCTACTGGTCGCATGTGCGCAGGGCCTGGAGTGCCCACGAAATCGAGACGGGTCACTCATCTTTGCGGCTGTTCCCTTAAGAGTCTGTAAGTACTTGCTCCATCCCAGCTGTGTCTGGGGCATCAGAATGAAATGTGTGGCCGCAGCCTGCCTGACCTGAAGAGAGCTGTGGGTGCTGTGGCTGGGCCATGTGGGGAGGTGGGGGAAGAGCTGCAGGACTCGGAAACACCTCATTCGGAGGCAGCTTGAGTTTAACGATTTGTGTGGACTCTTATCAAATATTAAGTGGTCAAATATTGAGCAGCAGTTTCCTGCCAGGAGGAGGATGCAGTTAGGCTTAGAAGCCTGCAGACCCCTCCTCAGGCCCAGGCCCTGAGGAAGAAATACTAACTGTTCAAGCTACTGTGAGCTGAATGCTGGGCCCATCGCAGTGTGGAGGAGACACCAGGGACAAAGTTTCTGCTCTTGTGCTAGTGTGAAGAAGTGTGACCACACGCAAGCAATGCAAGACCTGAGAACCTTGTCACTGGCTTGCCTGCACAATCTAATGGAATGAAGGCACTGCCTCCCACCCTGACCAACCTGTGCAGAGCTGAGACTCCCCCTCCTATCCTAATCAAATTCTGTGGAACCGAAACCAACTTGCCCTCCCATCCAAGATCTGCAGAACTGAGACCCAGCCTCCACACTAACCAGCCTCTGGGACCCAGCCTCCACACTAACCAGCCTCTGAGACCCAGCCTCCACACTAACCAGCCTCTGCAGAACTGAGTCCCTTCATGCTAACCAGCCTCTGAGACCCAACCTCCATGCTAACCAGCCTCTGCAGAACTGAGACCCAGCCTCCACACTAACCAGCCTCTGCATAACTGAGACCCAGCCTCCACACTAACCAGCCTCTGCAGAACTGAGTCCCTTCACGCTAACCAGCCTCTGAGACCCAGCCTCCACACTAACCAGCCTCTGCAGAACTGAGACCCAGCCTCCACACTAACCAGCCTCTGCATAACTGAGACCCAGCCTCCACACTAACCAGCCTCTGCAGAACTGAGTCCCTTCATGCTAACCAGCCTCTGAGACCCAGCCTCCATGCTAACCAGCCTCTGCAGAACTGAGACCCAGCCTCCACACTAACCAGCCTCTGCAGAACTGAGTCCCTTCACGCTAACCAGCCTCTGAGACCCAGCCTCCATACTAACCAGCCTCTGCAGAACTGAGTCCCTTCATGCTAATCAGCCTCTGAGACCCAACCTCCACACTAACCAGCCTCTGCAGAACTGAGTCCCTTCAAACTAACCAGCCTCTGAGACCCAGCCTCCACACTAACCAGCCTCTGAGACCCAGCCTCCACGCTAACCAGCCTCTGAGACCCAACCTCCATGCTAACCAGCCTCTGCAGAACTGAGACCCAGCCTCCACACTAACCAGCCTCTGCAGAACTGAGTCCCTTCACGCTAACCAGCCTCTGAGACCCAGCCTCCATACTAACCAGCCTCTGCAGAACTGAGTCCCTTCATGCTAATCAGCCTCTGAGACCCAACCTCCACACTAACCAGCCTCTGCAGAACTGAGTCCCTTCACACTAACCAGCCTCTGAGACCCATCCTCCACACTAACCAGCCTCTGAGACCCAACCTCCACGCTAACCAGCCTCTGAGACCCAACCTCCATGCTAACCAGCCTCTGCAGAACTGAGACCCAGCCTCCACACTAACCAGCCTCTGTAGAACTGAGTCCCTTCACACTAACCAGCCTCTGAGACCCAGCCTCCACACTAACCAGCCTCTGCAGAACTGAGACCCAGCCTCCACACTAACCAGCCTCTGCAGAACTGAGTCCCTTCACGCTAACCAGCCTCTGAGACCCAGCCTCCATACTAACCAGCCTCTGCAGAACTGAGTCCCTTCATGCTAATCAGCCTCTGAGACCCAACCTCCACACTAACCAGCCTCTGCAGAACTGAGTCTCTTCACGCTAACCAGCCTCTGAGACCCAGCCTCCATGCTAACCAGCCTCTGCAGAACTGAGTCCCTTCACACTAACCAGCCTCTGAGACCCAGCCTCCATACTAACCAGCCTCTGCAGAACTGAGACCCAGCCTCCACACTAACCAGCCTCTGCAGAACTGAGTCCCTTCACACTAACCAGCCTCTGAGACCCAGCCTCCACACTAACCAGCCTCTGAGACCCAGCCTCCATGCTAACCAGCCTCTGAGACCCAGCCTCCATGCTAACCAGCCTCTGCAGAACTGAGACCCAGCCTCCACACTAACCAGCCTCTGCAGAACTGAGTCCCTTCACGCTAACCAGCCTCTGAGACCCAGCCTCCATGCTAACCAGCCTCTGCAGAACTGAGACCCAGCCTCCACGCTAACCAAGCTCTGCGGAGCTGAGACCCAGCTTCCCACCCTTCCAGACTCCCTCACTCTGTGGAATTCTTCCTTGTGGCACTTGGCACCTTTAAGATGCTACTTGCTTGACTTTTTATTACTAATCACCTATCGTGTTTACCGCTTATCATCTGTCCTCCTCCACGAGGGTGTGGGAAGCACAAGGGCTGGGGTCACACAAACCACACACACCACACCACACACACACCAAACACTACACACACGCACCACACACTCCACACACACACCACACACACCACACCGCACACACACACCACACACTCCACACACATACACCACACCACACACGCACCACACACACACCAAACACACCACACACATGCACCACACACACACCAAACACACCACAGACACCAAACACACACCACACCACACACATACTCCACACATACACCACACACACCACACCACACACACACACCACACTCCACACATACACCACACCACACACACACCACACACATCAAACACACGCACCACACACACACCAAACACACTACACACATGCACCACACACTCCACACACACACCACACACTCCACACACACGCACCACACACACACCACACCACACCCACACACCACATACACACCACACTCCATACACACACCACACTGCACACACACACACCACACACACCAAACACACGCACCACACACACACCAAACACACTACACACATGCACCACACACTCCACACACGCACCACACACACACCGCACACACACACCACACACTCCACACATACACACCACATACACGCACCACACACACACCAAACAGACCACACACATGCACCACACACACACCAAACACACCACACACACCAAACACACACACCACACACATACACACTCCACACATACACCACACACACACCACACACCACACTCCACACATACACACCACACACACACCACACACATGCACCACACGCACCACACACACACACTACACACATGCACCACACACACTACACACATGCACCACACACTCCACACACCACACACACACACCACACACGCACCACACACACACCACACCGCACACATACCACACCGCACACACACAGCACACACACCAAACACATGCACCACACACAGCAAACACACTCCACACACGCACCACACACTCCACACACACACCACACACTCCACACACACACCACACACACGCACCACACACACATCACACCGCACACACACCACACACTCCACACACACACCACACACACGCACCACACACACATCACACCACACACACACCACACACTCCACACACACACCACACACACTCCACACACACACCAGACACCACACACATACACACCACATACACGCACTACACACACACCAAACACACCACACACATGCACCACACACACCAAACACTACACACACACCACACACACCACTCTCCACAAACACACCACACACACCAAACACACGTACCACACACACCAAACACACTCCACACACACGCCACACCACACACACGCACCACACACACCACACACCACACACACACCAAACACAGCACACCACACACATACCACACACATACACACACTGCACACACACACCACACATACCCCCCACACACCACACGCACACCACACACACACCACACACACATCACACACCACACACATGACACACACACACCACACACATACCACACACACGCACCACACACACGCACCACACACACCACACACACATGCCACACACACATGCCACACACACATGCCACACACACCACACACACACACTACACACACCACACACACACCACACACACCACACACACCACACACACCACACACACACACCACATGCACACCATACACACACACACCCCCAACAAATAAAGATTTTAGGATCACAAGTGAGTACACAGCTACCTCAGATTGGGTGGTGAGGAAACGCCTCACTGAACAGGTGCTGTTTACTGATATCTCAAGGACTAATGATGCGAGGATTGAGAGGAACCGTTCAGGCAGAGGAAACAGCAACTCCAAGAGCCTAAGCTGGGAGAGAGCTCTGAGTGTTTGAGGAAATGAAAGACAAGAGTGTCCAGACCGGGCTTGGTGACAGGGACCCTTGTGGCCAAGGACGAGAGGCTCTGAGCATGACAAACTTCTGTCGCAGCGCTTTCAGGGACATAGTAGGATCTGTGTATAAACAGACCATAAAACCTGGGAACATGGTGGAAGCGTCTCTCCTAAAATCACAAAAACTATATAGCTGGGTGTGGTGGGTGCCTGTAATCCGAGCTACTCGGGAGGCTCAGGTGGGAGAAGTGCTTGAACCTGGGAGACGGAGGCTGCAGTGAGCGAAGATCGCACCACTGAACTCCAGCCTGGGCAACAGAGCAAGACCCCATCTCAAAAAAAAAAAAAGAGAGAGAGAGCGAGAGAGAGAGCGTGACCTTTATATGTCTACTTTTTGGAAATTTTTGGGTTCAGTAATCAATTTTAACTTTTAAATTACTGAATTTTGCAATAATTGTAGACCTACAAGAAAGTGGCGAAGGCCATGCCGAGCTGCCAGCTCCCCTTCACTACCTCTCCTTCATGTCAGCTTCTTACGTAACCACAGTGGGCTAGAAGACCAGGAGACTCCAACGAGGACAGCACTCCCAGGGGACGATGGAGCTCATCCGACTTTTCCCATTTCCTACTGAGGATCCTTCCATGGTGCTGGTCCAGGCCCGGACCCCATGCTGCGCTCACTCTCCCGCCTCCCTTTACCTCCTCCAGGTGGTGACAGCGTCCAGGGTTCCCCTTGTCTTTTGTGGCCTGGAAGCTTCCAACGAGCATTTGTCACTTATGTTGTAAAACGCCCCTTCCTTTGGGCTGCATGGTGTCTGCCGAGGACTAGATGGGGGACACGTGTTCTTGGCAAGAACCCCACAGGTATGATGTCGGGATTTCTTGGTGCTTGGGGTCAAGGGCCACTTGGCCTCATGGTGTCTGGCAGGGCTGACTTTCACCTGGGGGGTTAAGGCGGCGGGGCGCATAGGCGGGCGCTGGCTCCCTCCACTGGGAAGTCTCTCCAGCTCCCGCTCCTCTGAAATGCAGATAAGTGGGTATGTTTGTTCGTCACTCAGTCCTGCAGGGCTGCCCCTGTGGAAGGATTTACTTTTCCCCATTCTACGTTAATTCTGCTGTAGGGAAGAACCAACCCTACGCCCACAATAACTATCTCTTCCGTCATTTATCAGTATCGGTGTGGACCCTGGCCAGTTGCTTGACGTTAAAGATTACCGTCCAGTGTTGTGCCGTGTTTCCAGCCATCGGGGCTGCCTCCGGCTGGTGTCTGCGCCTTTTCTGCCTGCTCCCCTCACGCTTCCAGTCCTTCCGTATTTTCTGAAGCCACAGGAGATTCCACACTGCTCTTGCCATCTTCCTGCCTGGGACGGGGATCAAATATTTCCCCCAAGAGCCCACTTTCCGTTATGAGAAGACGGTGCCAGGGGACCAAGGCCAGGCTGCCCGGCTTCTGTGGCCTCCACTGTTGTGGCACTGCCGTCAGTGCAGGCTGCCCGGCTTCTGTGGCCTCCACTGTTGTGGCACTGCCGTCAGTGCAGGCTGCCCCAATTCTGTGGCCTCCACTGTTGTGGCACTGCCGTCAGTGTCTCCTTTTCTTCTGTCAGCATTTGCTGTATATATTTACGTGCTCTGATGCTGAGCACATGTATTTGTAATTGTTGTATCTTCCTGTTGGACTGAACCTTTACTATGACACAACGTCCTTTTCTGTCTGTTCTGACAGCTTTTGTCTGACGTAAGGATAGTGGCACCTGTCCCTTTTGGTTACCATTTGCTTGGGGTATCTTTTTTCATTTTTCACTTTCAGCCTATGTGTGTTCTTAAATCGAAAGCAAGTTTCTTGTAGAGAGCATATTGTTGGGTCTTGTTTATTTAAAAAAAGTCTATTCAGGCACTCTGTCTTTTGATTGGCAAGTTTCACTTATATTTAAAGTAATCACTACTAGGGAAGGATTCAGTATTGCCTTTTTGTTGCTTCGTGAGTTTCACAGGTCTTTTGTCTGTCTTTTCCTCTGTTGTCTTTATATGTATATCTGAGATGGAGTCTCGCTCTGTTGCCCAGGCTAGGGCGCAGTGACGTGACCTCATCTCACTGCAATCTCCACCTTCCAGATTCAAGTGATTCTCCTGCTTCAGCCTCCCAAGTAGTTGGGATTACAGGCACACACCACCACACCTGGCTAATTTTTGTATTTTTAATAGAGACGGGGTTTCACCATGTTGGCCAGGCTGGTCTCGAACTCCTGACACCGTGATCTGCCCACCTCAGCCTCCCAAAGTGCTCGGATTTCAGGCGTGAAGTCACCATGCCCAGCCGTCTTTATAGTTGGTTAATTTTGTGTATTACTATGCTTGAATTACTTTCTTTTCCTTCTGTGTAACTTCTACAGTTTTTTTCTTTTGGTGTGTTTGGTTACCTTGGGGCTTATGTAACAGTTTATTTTAAGCTGATAACAATTTATGTTCAAATACGTGGAGCTGTGCACTTTCACCCCCTCCTTCTCATGCTGTGCTCTCGTCACTATTTATAACTACTCATATTGTGTATTTTAAAACATGGTTTTGCTTATAGTTACTTTTAATATTTTATGCTAGAATGAAAAGTGATTTACCTACCACTATTATATTAGTGTAGTATTCTGCATTTGTTTCTATATTTGCCATTCCCAGTGAGTTTTAAACTTTCTTACGTTACTATGCTACTGCTTGGGGAACTTTCTTTAGCATTTCTTGTATGCTGGTGCAGTGATGATGAACTCCTTCAGCTTTTGTATGTCTTGGAAAGTCTTTGTCTCTCTTTCATTTTTGAGGGATAGTTTTGCCATGTATAGCATTCTGCATTAGCATTTTTTTCTTTTAACATTTAACTAAAAAAAATTTTTTTTAAGACGGGGTTTCACCACGTTAGTCAGGCTGGTCTTGAACTCCCGACCTCAGGTGATCCACCAGCCTCGGCCTCCAAAGTGCTTGGATTACAGGCGTGAGCCACCACCCTGGCCTCCTTTAGCATTTTAAATGTATCATTCCATTTCCTTCCGGCATCCAAGGTTTCTGTTGAAAAGTCCACTCATAGTCTTATGAACGAAGAGGCTCCACTGTATGTGACAAGCCACGTTTCCCCTGCTGCTTTCAAAACCCCCTCTGCTTTTGACTTATGACAAATCTCTCATAGCGCGTGTTGGTGTGTGCTTCTTTCCATTTTCCATATTTGGTTTTTCAGCTTGTTTGATCTAAATGTCTCTTTCCTCCCCCACATTTGGGATGTTTGGCAGTCTGGTTCCTTTTCTCTCTTCCTTTGTGAACTTTCATAATGCTTCTAATGGCCTGCTTGATGGTTTCCCGCAAGTCCTATAGCCTTTCCACATTCTTTTTATTGTTGTTTTTTGCTATCCTGATTGAGTCATTTGTAAGGACACTGTCTTTGAGCTCCCCGATACCACGTCCTTTGTTCTGCTGGATCTGGTCTGCTGTTGGATCCTTCCAGTAATGTTCAGGTCAATTACGTTCTTCAGCTCCATAATTTCTCTTCGGCACATTTAAAAAATATGTCCTATCACTTTGTAGCAATTCTCACTTTGTTCCTTCATTGTTCTCTTGACCTTGGGGGCATCCTAATGTCACTTGTTTTGAATTCTCCGTCAAATAAATCATATAACTTCATTTCACTAGGGTCGGTTTCTGGAGATCTGTTTTCTTTCTTTGGAACGTCTTTGCCTGAGTGTTCATTTTCCTTGGCTCTCTGGATTAGTGCCTGTGCATCAGACAAACTGGATACCTCTGTCAGTCTTCAGGACTTGTCTTATACATGAGGAGACCCCCACCAATCATTCAGAGATTCGGAAAGCCAGTTCTTGCCTTTCCAGGGAGAAGGTGGTGGTGGTTTTTGCCTGCTTGCTCTGAGTCCGGGAAGAACACCACCGCATCCACCAGCCCAAGGTGTCGTCTCTGTCCTCCCCACATAGCTGGACTGCCGGACCCATCAGAGCTCCAAGACTGGAAGGCTGGAAGATAGATGCCAGTTCTCCGTGCAACCTGAAGAAGCTAAGGTGTGGGACGCATGGAGCCCCCCTTCCTCCTCAGTGGAAGCTGAGACGGAGTTCTTGTTTGCTTCTTCTGTGCTGAGGAGGGAGAAGATCTATGGCATCTACCAGCCACTGCACTGATTCTCCCTCAGGCAGCCAGACTGGGCCACGCTCCAGCAGGCCCAACGCCTGCAGCTCAGAGGCCAGACCTCTGGGAGTCCTTTTGGAAAAGCTGGGATGCTGGATGTGTTAACTGATCCTTCCCTCCCCTGGGAGAGGGTGGGAGCCAGGGGTCTCTTCCTGATTGTAGGGTGCTGTTCCAGGCTAGGAATTCTTGAGATAATCTCCCAAGCATCTTCGGCAAGACTGGTTTTATATTTTCTCAGGGTGCAGGAGATTTTCAATTAGTGTCCAAATTTTTTTAAAGGGAATTTGTCCACAGATTATTGTCGAACTGCTGTGTTTGTTGAGGGGAAGGAAGGCCTTGACTTTCCTACTCCATTATCTTATTGAAATCACTCCCCAAAAGATTTTTACTATTGGAATGTTTAATAGTAAATGCCTAATTAATGTAATGCAAGGATCAGTAGACAGCACAGTCTATCATCCTGCTATGGTTTTAGGTAATCAAAGTGTTTGCTGAATGTGCATGCATTTGAAACTAAAATACCAGCTTAACTGTACCACGTACCATCCCAGCCAGTGGCACCCTAGTCTGTCAGTGATGATCACAGAGCAGTCAGAGCCGGACAGTGACTGTGGAGTAATAAAAAGAAATGAGTTTATATTGCCCTTCCATTTGAGGAGGTCGTCATTTCATCAGAAAGTAGAGAAAACACAGAAGATAAAAAATAACGATACTATGTTAAATGGAACTACAGAAAAATGACACATGGGGAATTCTTGCAACGGGAAATTTCCAATAGTTAGAAATCATCCCAGAATGCAATGGGAGCCCTGGGGAGGAAATCCGTGGTGGGAAATCCCTCGGCTGGACTAGGAGGATGCGGGAAGCTCCTTCCAGTTCCATCCGGATGGGATTTTGGGACCGCTTTCCAGATCCTCAGGGGGCAAAGGTGCAACAGGACTGCGTTTGCTCTTCAGGGAGGCCTCTCCAAGTAGAAACACAGGGGTGAAGTCAAAGGCTACGTGATTTGGAAGAGGGGCCAGAGGCACACGTCAGGCCAATCGTCAATACATACAGATTTTAAAGGGGTAAAAAATAGTATGTGAAGATTCAGCAAGCAGTTGGGTGTGATGTGGGGCCGGGGGAGATGCAGGTGTGTGGGGGTGTAAACCGGGCTGCACACCACCTTTGGGTAGATCAATCACACACATATTTCCTGGGGGCCAAGCAGACACGTGCCAAGTACTGGATGTGGGTCATTTGATCAGCAGTGAGTCCCAAAGAAAGGTGCCCCAAGTGCAGGATCCAAATAGGCTGGAGGGTGGACCGCGGGGGTAGAAGTGGGAGGGGGAATTGGGTAGGAAAGGGGAGGATGAGCCATCTTTCTGTGTCAGAAAAGAAAGACGGAGGAAGTCCACCTCAGGATGCTGGAAAGAACTGAAAAACGCCCTGTCCAACATCCAGGCTCAAGGAGGCAGTGACCAGAGGCGAGGAGGGCCCTTTCTTCTTGCTCAGACAAGAGCCTTCTTCCTCCTCCATTCTCCTTCCCACCAGCTATGATGGAGCCAGCACCAGGGAGAGGGAGGGCAGGGGTGTGAGTGACCCCCCGCCCCCGACGCTCTGCCCTCCCTTCCCTGTAAGACCCTAGAAATTCATGTTTGGCATTTGCAGAGGGAATGGAAGAACAGGATTTTGAATAAGAAAACAGACTAAAAGTTAAAAGAAATGAGGCCTGACTGGACAGGGCTGAAGGCTGGTGTTTCCACGGGCTGCACCTGAGATTCACTGTGCCCAGTTCTGCAGCTGTCAGCACGGGGATCAGTCCCAAGCACAGAAGGGCAGGAACGTATAAGATGTTTTCCTATCTACAGCCTCATGCTTTGAGCTGCCTTAATGATCCCAAGACTAGACGCACTTATTTTTTGATGGTCCTCCAAAGCCATTTAAGACGCTTCTTTAAGGTGGCTTAAAGCATAATTAAGGGATGGAGCCCCACCAGTCCCCGGTAGTGACAATGATGGTGAGATAGTGAAGGCTTCTGTAGGGGTTGGGCTCAGGGACGCAAGAGGCTGTCTGCTCTGACCAAGGGAGCCTCTGAACGGGACGGGCAGGAAGGAATGTCTGTCGGCAGGTCCCCGGCGCACAGAGGAGGGATTCCAATTTTCAAGCAAACAGAACAGGATTCTGAGCGACCAATTTCTTAGAACTACAAACTCACTTACTCATGAAATTAAAGTGGAACTTCAGTGTGTGGAACACATATTTCTCTTTGTTTTAGTCAGCTAAATCGCTCTTCATGAAGAATCACGACCAATTCCTAACTGATTTGAAGAGAGAGAACTGAGGAAAGGAAACCATTTTCAGCCGAGTAATCGGTGCCCCCAGCAGTCAGTAGCAAAATCGCCAAGCTGGAGAATTGATATCCTACGTTTGACCACAGATTCCAGAAGAGAAAAGCCAACACAGAGATGAAAATATGTTTAGAAACAGCGCCTGGTGATTACCGAGACAGATGGGCGCTGTTTTACGCCAACTTCATTACCCGGCTATGTGACTGCTTCCGTCACGGTCTGAATGGTGCCTCCCCTTAGAAAAGGCCAATGGAAATCCCAACCCCCAGTGCCTCAGAACATGACCTCCCCGGAAACAGGGTCAGTGCAGATGAATGAGCTGAGATGAGGTCAGTGGAGTGAGCTCCTAGGTGCACTTAGGAGAAGAGGAGACGGGACGAAGACCGGGAAGGTGTTGGGAGACAGAGGCCGAGGGCGGTAAGATGCAGCCGCAGCCAGGGATGCTGAGGAGGCAGGAGGGACCCTCCCCTAGAGTGTGCAGGGAGCGAGGCCTTGCCCACGCCTTGATTCCGGGCTTCTGGCCTCCAGAACCGGGAGACAGCAAATTTCTAAAGTTTTGAGGCACCCCATGTATGGTGCTTAAATCACCCCCAGAAACTAGCACAGTCCACCCCCCAAATGGAAATGCTGCTTGTGGAGCTGGAAGGGACCTCAGAGAGCTTCTACCCAGTGATGCCCATGTGCGTATTCCTCACTCTCCATCAAGGCGGGGGTTCCCCACAGCTAACTGCAAACCCCACCACACGCCGAGAGGGGTTCTGTCTCTAACTATTCCCTTACTGTACATCTCTAAAAACAGCCTTGGAAGGGTGGGTTGCTTGAGTCCAAGAGTTTGGGACCAGCCTGGGCAACATGGTGAAACACCATCTTTACAAAAAAAATACAAAAATTAGCTGGGCATGGTGGCGCAAGCCTGTAGTCCCAGACTCTGGGGAGGCTCAGGTGAGAGGATCATTTGAGCCCAGGAGGTTGAGGCTGCAGGGAGCTGTGATTATGCCACTGAGCTCCAAGCTGGGTGACCAAGCAAGACCCTGTCTCAAAAAAAAAAAAAAAATGACCTTGGAGACACAAAATGTGGCAATATACTAGGAATAAATTTCATTTCTGAGGCTTTGAAACATAAAATTATCGTTCCACTCGTATAGCTGAGACCTATAATGAAGCTGTTCATCACACATTTATTACTGTGGTAACAGCAACACAAGGATAATTTGTTTTTACATGCAGTGTTATTATTGGAAAAACTGGACTTACAGGTTGCTGGGGGCTCAGAAGACAATGCAACTAATTCTTTTCAATAACTTTTCTTATTTTAATGTGACATGTTTTTGCAGAAAATTTAGAAAAAATTTAAAAGAAAACAGAATTCAACCACAAACCCAGAGATAACCACTGTTGTGTCGTTAGTTTTCATGGCTGTGTGTGACAGTTTGTGTGTCAACTAGGATATGGCACCACAGCATTTGGCCAAACACCCGAATGGATGTTGATGTGATGGTGTGCTTTAGAAGAGACTAATGTTCACACTGGCAGACTTTGAGTAAGGCAGATTTCCTTCCAAAACTGAGATAAAGTCACACTCTGTTGCCCAGGCTGGATTGCAGTGGTGTAATCTTGTCTCACCGCAACCTTCACCTCCTGGGTTCAAGCAATTCTCCTGCCTCAGCCTTCTGAGTAGCTGGGACTACAGGCATGTGCCATCGCGCTCAGCTAATTTTTTGTTTGTTTGTTTGTTTTAGTAGAGACGGGTTTCACTATGTTGGCCAGACCGGTCTCAAACTGCTCACCTCAAGTGATCCATGGACCTCAGCCTCCCCAACTGCTGGGACTACAGGTTTGAGCCACGGCACCCTGTTAAACACTGTTAATGTTTTAACGGTCTGTACACATATTGATTTACTTGACAATTACATTATCTATTCAACCCTTAATACATATTTACTTACTGAAATAAAAATATTCTAAGAAGTAAATAAGCGAATAAATTGGTGTATTAGGTATCATATGCCAAAGAAGACAGCGAGCTCACAGAATACACTGTCGTTGCTGTTGGGAGAATCACATACATGAGGACTTCTCCGTAAAACTCACTGCGGCTCTGTTTCGCAGTAGGTTCTGCTAATGGTGTGATTCTACTTAAGTGTGTCTTCAAATCTCACAGATTGGCCATTTCTTTGCTCTGTTCTCTTCATTCAGTACATTTTCTGGAATCCTGAAGGTCAGACCTCCAACAGCCATTAGATTAAGACACATTAGCGGAAAGCCTTGCATGAGTTTTCACGGAAGTATTTCGCTGAAATATCTGTGCTGCTGCTGTTAGATATTCTAAAGCCTTTGAAAGTCAAGAGTGACTCATATTCAAGGAATGATTGTTCTGAACACTCTTCACTGTGTGAATGTGAAAACTTCTTTTTCTATTGTGCTACCAGAACTCCGTTAGGAGTCGTGCAATGAACTTACGTACGGCCCTTGGTTATGGGGCAGAAACGGGCATATCTCGGTTAGAGGAAAATGCCGAAAAGCAGCTCACTGGTATACTGAAGAGTTAGTAAGTGCATTTTGTAACTTTGAGTGTTATCATGAATGACTGAACTATTTGGAAAGTGAAGACTTCATATAATTAGAAATGGAAAAAATTAATGGTATATTATCTATGTCTCCAAACCTAACCCCCCACCAAAAGCCGGGGCCGAAAAGAAAAAGCGGTCAGTATTCAATAATTTTACACATTATAAAAATTTGAAAAAGTAATTTAAAGGAAGAAAACTAATTAATACTGGCTATATTCTTACGAGTAACCCTATCTCTCCTTCATTTCATTCATCCATCCTTTGAGTCAAAGTGGAAATCAAATCCAAAATTGCTGAGTGTTTAGGAAATAGTGACTACAAAGGCATTATCTAGCAGTTTCTGTGGGATGCAGCTGAGCTGTTCTTAGGAACAGTCATAGCCGTGTATATTTTTATTACTAAATATACTTTCAGATGAAGAAAAAGACCACAAACAGGTCTAAGGAAAAGAAGAAATAGCAATAAGAACAGAAGTTGGCGAATTAGAGAACAAATGAAAATGCATAAATCCACCAAGAGTCAGTTGCGGTCTGATCCCTCTAAGGCTCTCTGGCCTCGCCCCAGATCACCATTTTCCTTTTATAAGACAGTACCCCGAAGCTGGCAGACCACTAGAGGCACTTGTTTACCTTGAGAAGCAAATCTATAAAAATATTCCAAGGAAGTTATTTCCTGAAATTAAATAGTTTTTACAGGTGAACGGGCAACGGATTTCTGGAAGAGAGCAGTAACTGGGATAAGGCTATGCTGCCGAAAGTTAGGAGATTCTCAATCTGTTCTTCAGAAGTAGGATCTTTTAAAGAAGCCATCCTGGGCTGGGCACCATGGCTCATGCCTGTAATCACAGCACTTTGGGAGGCTGAGGTGGGTAGATCAGCAAGTCAGGAGTTCGAGACCAGCCTGGTCAACGTTGTGAACACTGTCTCTACTAAAGATACAAAAAATTAGCCAGGTATGGTGGCAGGTGCCTATCATCCCAGCTACTCAGAGGCGGAGGCAGGAGAATTGTTTGAACCTGGGAGGTGGAGGTTGCAGCCTCGCCACTGCACTCTAGCCTGGGTGACAGGGCGAGACTCTGTCTTTAAAAAAAGAAAAAAGCATCATGTTATTTTTTAGGGAAACAGGCAATGGGCCAGCGTCTGTGGGGTCCTTGTTTCTCCCGCTGACTTTTCAGAGGTAGGGGTTAAAGTACGTATAGATTATGGGTATAATGAGTCCATTAAAAAAAAAAAGCAATTTGGAAAAACTTCCATTTTGGTCAGAATCACCTTAGCGGCACTGATGGAGATGACAGCTTCAGAGGCAGTCACACCCCCAGAAAATTCCCCTCTGATGCTACCCAGAAGAAGAGAGACCCTGGCAACAAGTAGACTGGTGGCTGCGCATTCACGAGTAAACATTTTCTTTGTGATGCTCTCTGCAGTAATTAATATGTAGAGGCAGTTCCCCACAAGCAACGTGAACGTCCAGTGACATCTGGGCTAGGGTGTGCTGGGAGTAGTGCCTGTCACAGAAGGATGCACGTGGCAGCTGTGCAGGTGGGACTCTGAGCCCCAGGACCTTCCACGCTGGTGCCACATCTGTGAACAGGTTACACTACACAGCAAGCGGGCATGAAGCCTGCAGGTGGAGCTGAGGTTTAACCAGCAGACCCCGGGGAAGTGAGAAGCTCCTGAGACCCAGGCAGCACCCCTCTCATCACGGGAGCCTTGAAGGCAGCAGAGGAAGGCAGAGCGTTGGAGATCGATGTGCATGAGACAGGAGGGGTCTGCAGAGTGAGAGAGACCCCACACCCCGTGTAGCTGGCTCTGAAGA
This sequence comes from Saguinus oedipus, assembly GCA_031835075.1. NCBI lineage: Eukaryota > Metazoa > Chordata > Mammalia > Primates > Cebidae > Saguinus > Saguinus oedipus. The sequence continues at coordinate 41,734,003 of CM063182.1, forward strand.
GGCAGGTGGGGGTCAGAGCTAACACATGCCTGTGGGTGACCTCTGGAAATGGGGGGCTGACCTCAGCTGACAGCAAGAACATGGGGCTTTGGTCCCGCAACTGTAACACCCTGATGTGCAAGGAACCCACTTCCCACGCAGAGCCCTGGGAAGGAGCACAGGCTGCTGATACCTCAGCCTTAGCCCAGAGAGAGACCCGTGCTGGGCTCATGACCTGCAGGACTTGGCTGAGGAGAAACATCTTGTTTTACCACTAAGTTTGTGGCAGTTCTTAAAATAGCAACAGAAAACCAACAAAAGAGTTGACGGAAAAAAGGAAATGGTACAGTGATGCGCACATCTCATCTTTGTGTGGAATACGTCCAAAAGTATACCTTTTTATATGCACAAGAAAATGCCTGGACAGAGTGAACTCATGGGCAGTGGACACCCTGGGCACAGACACGTCAGAGACAGTGTGACAGTCCACTCTATGCAATTACATATTGTGTCAGCGCTTCACAACGAGTCCCGATGTTACGATGTAAGCATCAATTTGATAACTCATTTAACAAATGGGCTGAGAGCGTGCTGAGGCGCTGGCTACAGTGCTGCCCAGGTGCTGCCCATGGCTGGGTGGTGAGGGTGCAGGGCCGCCAGGCTTCCCGCAGACACATCTCTAGGATTTCTCCAGGGGGCGAGCTCGCTAAGCCTTGTTTCTTGTTTGCATCTGCAATGGCATAGTTGGCTTAAAAAACGCTTACATGTTCTGTGGATCATGTGTTCTTAAGCTGCGGTTCTCCATAAAAGGGCTAGGCAGTAAAAGTACCCACTGCAGCCTCGTGAGCTGACAGCCCTAAGGAGTATTTTCTTTTCTCGCTCTGTTACCCAGCCTGGAGTGCAATGGAGCAATCTCGGCTCACTGCAACTTCCACCTCCCAGGTTCAAGTAACTCTCCTGCCTCAGCCTCCTGAGTAGCTGGGATTATAGGCACGTGCCACCACGCCTGGCTAATTTTTTGTATTTTTAGTAGAGACACGGTTTTTCCATGTTGGCCAGGCTGGTCTTGAACTCCTGACCTCAAGTGATCCACCCTCCTCAGCCTCCCAAAGTGCAGGGATTACAGGTGTGTGCCCTCCTGCCCAGCCAGTAGTAGTAAGTGAACGCAGGCTCTTAGGAGCCTCCCTCTTAACCAAGGTCTTTATGAAACAATACCAGGTGTAGCAGGCTAAAAACTAGATATTGAAGTAAAATATGAGAGATACAGAAAGAATAGAAAAGAATAGGGAAAGCATGACATTTAAAAATGGAAGTTTTAATTTGACTTTCCTTTTACTTAAGATTTTGATTTAAATTTAAGAAGGACATTTTTTTCTAACAGGAAAAAATTAGAATAAGATTAGAAAAAGACATCAGGTCAAAAGCTAAGAATTTGCTAGAGAAACAATAAAATCCATGAAGAGCTCTAGGAGTGGGACACTGGTACCACCACGAGGCAGGTGGACAATGTCCCGTCGCCCTTCCTCGTGGATGCCTCTTGGGTCTGCTGGGTCCATGGTGGGTTCTGCTTTCCCGACGGGCAGAGACCCCAGGGGTAAGGGCCAAGCGCCATTCTGAGCCGCAGGTCCTTAACTCAAATGCAGAGGCCCGTGCCTCTGAGGAGAGACATTGTCAGGGACCTGGGAACCCAGGGCCAGACTGATTAGAGTGCAAATGCTCACTCTGCAAGTGCTGGCAAGACTACAGCGCAGGCTGGCAGCAGAACCTCCCCTCCGCTCCCTCCAGCTGAAATGCAGAATGTGGAGCCATCAGCTCGCAGGTGGTGGAGGAAACTCAAAGCCGGTGCCTCCTCCCAGGTGCGTATGGCTTCCTATTAACTGAAGAACTGCAAGGCGCACTCGCGAGCAGCCTGGCATACGCTATTTTTTGACTAATATAACCTAAAGGAGTTTAAGAAATCGGGTGAACGTGAATCAGCTTTACACACGTCTTTTCAATTGATTATGTTTAGGCTCTAAACAGGATTACTTTACAGGCGTTGCTAACAGCACTTCATTTATTAAGTTGATTATGAATAATCCCTGACAAGTGAGTCATAAGAAGTTGGTTTCATCCATTCATTCAGCGTGTGCAGAGCACACGTAAGATGCCTGGCGGTCAGGTGCAAAGGCGATGATAAATGAGGCGGCTCTTCTTTCAAAGGCTGGAGGGACCCTTGGGAAAAGCAGACAGGCATGTGTGGAGACGAGCACGAGCCGTGAAGAAATACGCGGCGGGGGACCTAACTCCATCGAAGGATGGCCGGCGGCGGGGAGGAGATGGTGAACAGCCAACTTCAGTCAAGGAGTGACGAGGAGGAAACTGTCAGGGGACAAGACTTTTCGGCGAGTGGAGGGTCTCGGACAGAAAGCGGAGACGTGAGATCAGCTTGTGATGTGAGAGGCAGGACTTGGACCGGCGGCTGAGAGGTGCTAGAAGCTGAGTGGCCTGAAGGAGGCTTTGAGAGCCCGGATGCAAAACGGAGTTTCAACATCAGGAAACACAAAACCGCGAGGAGTGTTGGGCTAAGAAACACAGGAAGCGGCTCTGAAGGGTCTTTCCTCTTTCTAGATGGATTCTGCAAAGACTGATTTCTTTAAAAGGCTTCTTACTGGGCCGGGCGCGGTGGCTCAGGCCTGTAATCCCAGCACTTTGGGAGGCCGGGGCGGGTGGATCACCAGATCAAGAGATCGAGACCATCCTGGTCAACATGGTGAAACCCCATCTCTACTAAAAATACACAAAAAATTAGCTGGGCATGGTGGCGCGTGCCTGTAATCCCAGCTACTCAGGAGGCTGAGGCAGGAGAATTGCCTGAACCCAGGAGGCGGAGGTTGCGGTGAGCCGAGATCGCGCCATTGCACTCCAGCCTGGGTAACAAGAGCGAAACTCCGCCTCAAAAAAAAAAAAAAAAAGGTTTCTTACTCAGATGTCAGCCTGAGTCTGCAAGGTCTCAAAAGCAGCCCTGAGGCTCCCTGGCTCTGGAGGCACAGCCACTGCCATGGGCCAGTGGACGCTGGGAGATCTGTGCCAGCACCGTGGCGTTACACTGTCTGGAGCAAAAGGCGTTTCCAAGGCAGGCTGATGGGCTAGAGGAGTATCTGAGCCGCCGTCAGAGCTCTCCTCAGACGGGTCCATTGACAGCTGGTTTTCTCTGGGTTACTCATTGATCACCGCACCCAACCAATAGCAGGTAGGAGGGAGAAGAGGCTTGGAGTCACCTCCTCACTTAAATCGCCAACTCATAAATATATCCCACAACGGAAGCGTCAGGAGGCTGAGGCCTCCCCTTCTCTTCTGCTTCCAGATTACGGTTTGTTTTGCACCTTGGAGAAACCACTTCTCAGGATTCTGTTTTATGCTCCACTATCCATCGTTTCCTAAGATTCACTTTGGGCAGTTCTGGTTCAGATGCTGAATCCATCAATGCGTCTCACCTTCTGTGTGGCCGTAAGAGTTTGGGCAGATGAACAGTCATGCGGCTGCCACCACGACCAAGATGCACAGCCTTCCTCTCGATGCACAGTCTGAGTGCTGCTACCCTCTCCTCTCACAGCCGTGCTTAAGGAACTTCCTTTCTTGGGAGGCTGAGGCAGGCGAGTCATTTGAGGTCAGGAGTTCAAGACCACTCTGGCTAGCATGGTGAAACCCTCTCTCTACTAAACATATAAAATACAAAAGTTAGCCTGGCGTGGTGGTGCACACCTGTAATCCCAGCTACTCAAGACGCTGAGGCAGAAGAATCACCCGAACCCAGGAAGCGGAGGCTGCAGTGAGCCCAGATCGCTCCACCGTACTCCAGCCTGGGCGACAGAGAAGGCTTCCATCTGGGAAAAACAAAACTTCCCTTCACACTTCCTGCAGCACGGGTCTGCTGGCAATGAATTTCCACAGCACTGTTTTTTTTTTTTTTTTTTTTTTTTTTTTTTTTTTTTTTGCCAGGGATGTCTTTATCTCACTTTGATTTATGAAAGATACTTTCTCTCAGTCTAGAATTCTGGGCTAACGTCTTTGTTTTTTCCTATTTTAAAGACGCCCCTTGATTGTGTTCTGGCCAGAAGAGTTTAGGAGTTGCTGTAATTCTTTATTCTTCTGTATATAATGCTCTTCACTTTTCTGGGATTTTTGAAAACGACTGTATGTTCATCCTTCGCTTCTGGTAGTTTGACTATAGTGCGTAGACACGTGGGGGGTTTCGTTCACTATTGATCTGTCTTGAGATTTTCTCAGATTCTTCAGTCTGTGAGGCGAGGCACCTCACGTATGTTAGTTCTCTGGTGTTAGCGCGCCCACGCGTCTTCTGTTCCGTTCTCCTTTCGCTGTTCCGGCCGGGGTTCGGGCTCTGTGTGTGTCAGCATGTGTGACAGAGCCCCAGAGCTCTCCCAGGCTCTTTTCTGCTGTTTGCTTCCCACGCTTTCTCTCCCTGAGCGTCGGCTGGGTAACTTCCAGGGAGCTCCCTTCAAGGTCACCGATTCCTTCCGTATGTGGAGCCTACTGATGAGTCATCAGCAAAATCCTTTATTTCTGAAACCGTGAACCCCATCTGTGCCCTCTCCTCTGCCTTCTCCTTAGAATCCTCCTCTCTCCGCTGCTTCCCATTTGGTCAGGCCGGTTACTTCAGGGTTTCCTCTGAGAGTCTGTGGGAACATCCGGGCCATTTCTGAATCTTGTCTTGGTTGCCCTGTGTCTTGAGAATGAGCTTTAATTTGATTGTGTATCCCAGGTTTTGATGAAATCTTCCTCATCATGTACAGAACAGTGGGAATAGGGGTGAACAATATTAGGGCTGGGAAATGGACAGGCCTCTTACTCTAACAGGCTTTTGGTGGGCAGCGGTGAGGCCATCAGACCAGGCGCAGAGGAGGGCAGAGAGGTCGTCGGGTCAGGAGTGGAGGAGGGCAGTGAGAGCGGGTGTGGAGGAGAACAGTGAGACCATCAGGCGCAGAGGAGGGCAGTGAGACCGTCGGGTCAGGAGCGGAGGAGGGCAGTGGGACCGTCGGGTCAGGAGCGGAGGAGGGCGGTGGGACCGTCGGGTCAGGAGTGGAGGAGGGCGGTGGGACCGTCGGGTCAGGCGCGGAGGAGGGCGGTGGGAACGTAGGGTCAGGAGCGGAGGAGGGTGGTGGGACCGTCGGGTCGGGAGCGGAGGAGGGCGGTGGGACCGTCGGGTCGGGAGCGGAGGAGGGCGGTGGGACCATCGGGTCGGGAGCGGAGGAGGGTGGTGGGACCGCAGGGTCAGGAGCGGAGGAGGGCGGTGGGACCGTCGGGTCAGGAGCGGAGGAGGGCGGTGGGACCGTCGGGTCGGGCGCGGAGGAGGGCGGTGGGACCGTCGGGTCGGGCGCGGAGGAGGGCGGTGGGACCGTCGGGTCGGGAGCGGAGGAGGGCGGTGGGACCGTCGGGTCAGGCGCAGAGCTGGCCGAATCCTGCTGCTCTGGGGCTTCCTGCTTGGCAGCACAGACTTACCTCCTCCGGAGCCGCCTTTTGCTTTGGGTGGTAGTGGGGGCTGGGGGGCTTCCTCAGTGCCCTCACTTACCTGGTTATTATTGTTACTTTGGTGATAGCACTTTTAGTTGGCTTTTATCATCAACAAATGTTTAAATTTACTAATTTAAAGTGGTTTCTTTATAATTCCACGCCCACGGAATCATGTCTAGATACTTCTTCTCCACCCAACAGTATAGAATACTCATATACATATGTGTCTGTACATATACTCACATACGTATGTGTGTGTATATACACATATAATTTTTGTTTCTTTAATCCATCAGAATTTATCTTTATATATGATATGAAGTATCTTCAATATAAGCTCTTCTTTCTTTATAAAGTGCTACTTTCACTAGAGAATAACTCAGAGATAATTTAAAATTATTAGAGCCTTGACTTTTTAATTGAACTAAGCAGAAAAAAAAAAAGCAAAGGCCCCCAAATGAAATAATTTGGTCTACCTTTCATCACAATCAGAATTGAACTGGTTATTCAAGTATTTCAAATGTTAATATATAAGCAAGTCCAGTATCTCAAAACTGAATACATAAGCTAATTTAGAAAAGCAGTAAATTGGATTCAGTAGGACATGGAATTTGCATTTCAATTAGTTGATAATAATTCTAAGTGGTGCTCTGTGCATGGGCAGGGTCTGGCCCACGGACGACGGGGCCATCAGGCCTAGGATATGACCTTTCTGACTGGGGACACAAGGCCGAGAACCCATTCACCAGGGCACAAGACAGCTGGGAGGGGATTTCTGCTTATCTGTGTTTCTGAGAGTGAAAGACTTTCTATCATCATGCGCGGTTTTAGAGAACACAGCAGAGTATAAGGGAAAGTACTTATATGTAAATGGAGTAAATGGAGGGACCCACCGTCCACCTCACAGGACGGCACAGTGAACGGAGGACCCACTGTCCACCTCACAGGACGGCACAGTGAACGGAGGGACCCACTGTCCACCTCACAGGACGGCGGAGTGAACGGAGGACCCACTGTCCACCTCACAGGACGGCGGAGTGAACGGAGGGACCCACTGTCCACCTCACAGGACGGCGGAGTGAACGGAGGGACCCACTGTCCACCTCACAGGACGGCGGAGTGAACGGAGGGACCCACTTCCACCTCACAGGACGGCAGAGTGAACGGAGGACCCACTGTCCACCTCACAGGACGGCAGAGTGAACGGAGGACCCAGAACTTCCCAGGGTCTTTGTGTGCCTGATCATTTCAGATAAGAAGCTGAACCAACCCCCAGCAAATTAAAACCAAGTACAATTAGTAAGCCCATCTTCCCATAGTATTTGCATTCTTAAATATGGCTCAGGTGAATAGAAGTTGCTCCCGCACAGCAGGAGGAGGATAAAGGTTTCACGGAGAGGAGTGAGCGTTCGTTCTCATTTTTTGTCATCTGAATCGCTCAGCAACTTAAAAGATTTTGTCAATCAGCTCCTGCTGGGAAGTTCTTTGGTGCAAAAAAGAGAATTGGATACTCAGTGCACTGTATCCAATTACTTTGAATTCTGTTTAAAATACAATTATAGAATCACCAATTTTGTTTAAAGCAGCCTTTGGGTATAAAATAAACGCAGGATAAGGGTGGTCTGTTTATGTAATTTACAGGCAAAACCTTGTCAGACTAAGTTAATGCAGACTTCTGCACCTTGCTGACGGCAGCTGTGAACATCCACAGTGGTGTCAATGGCACCTCAGAGGCACCGGGTGGCGTGTCAGGACCCGTGGGGCCAAGGGCAGGTTGAGGAGGAAGGTCAGTGCTGTCCGCGCTGAGTGCCACCTACTGCCCAGCACACCGTGTGCCCCTGTGGGAGTCCCAGGCTGCTGCCCTTCCTTGGTCCTGCAGGCTCCTCTCACCCCGCTGGCCTCGGGCACTCCTGACACCTGTCCCTGCTCCCGGGACCCCTGGCCTGGGCTGTTCCCGACACTGTCCCTGCTGCAGGGACACCAGGCTGCAGCCGCTGGCAGGGTTGCCTTTCCGCTTCCATTTCTCCTGATAAACTTCTCATTGGATGTCCCGCAGAATTTACTTGCTTTAATTTTTTTTTTTTTTTTTTTGAGATACAGTCTTGCTCTGTCACCCAGGCTGGAGTGCAATGGTGCAATCTCGGCTCACCACAACCTCCCGCTCCTGGATTCAAGTGATTTTCCTGTGCAGCCTCCTGAATCACTGAGATCACAGGTATGTGTCACTATGTCAGGCTAATGCCCGCATTTTTAGTAGAGATGAGGTCATAATAAAATGGAAATGCCAATTAACTGTTGAATAAATGCGCTTGCTGGATGGATATTGAGGCTCTGGTGGGAAGGCCACACCTGACTCATCACCGAGGGAAGATTCTGCTGCCTCTGGGGACAGAGGGCAGTGCAGTTTAGCTGCATAAAAGCGAGAGACCTATAGTTGACTTCTGGCTTGGGTTTAAGGCTTCATGTTTAAGGCTTGGGTCACGACATCTTCTTCAGCACAGTTACACTGACAGCTGCATTTACAGACAGCAGCACAGAGCGGCCAGGAGCTGGGATGGTTACTGTTCCTGGTATACCAGAAGTCTTGTGTTCATTGCCACCGCTATGCCTAGTTAATCATTCTCCTGTCCCACGTTACCCCCTCGTAGGCTAGAATCTGGCGACGCAGAAACTTTCCATTTTCTGATCACACCTGAGTGATTCCACAGAGTTGGTGTTCAATTTGAAGTAGTGTTATCATAAAATATGACTTCCGTTTTCAGAAATCTGGTCCTCCTCTGTGCAGGGGTGAGGCTCTCCTATGCACTGCTTACCCTAATGTTCTGGGGCAGACCCCTCAGTCTGCCGGTCCGAAGGGAGACAAGCCTGGAGTTCCCAGATGGCTTAGGAGTCCTGTCTCACACATTTAGAGATCACTTTACTTGACACTTGTAAGTTAAACCTGTGCCACCTATGACTACTCACTAACGTGCACTGGCTCTGTTAGATTCTAAGGGGTCGGCTAATGCTTTTGATAAAGGCCAGATGTGAGTGTTCCAGAGTGCGCCGGCTGCCAGGGGCCTGCCGCACACCTGCTCAGCCCCACCTGAATCTGGGAGGCAGCCACAGCAACATGGCAACCAGAGAGCGGGGCCGCATTCCAATAAAACTTTATTCAGAGAACAGGCCCCTGGCTGGTCCTTGCTTGCCAGCATCTGGACTGAACGCTCCATTCTCTGGTGTTACCTCGTGGAAAGAGATGATAAAGGGATGATGGAGGGATGGTGCTGGGGCCGGGGGCTCCCTGTCTGACTTGCGGGTCATAATTAATAATGCTTACGTGGTACTGGCCAAGATCGAGAAGCCGTTCCACCCTGGCCATCCAGGTGCACAGGACCTCACAGCCGGCCGTGGATGGCAGGGCAGCTTCCAGATGCTTGACATTTCCACCCAAATGACCCGTGGGACTCAGGATACACAGCAGCCTGGCTGTTGTGATAGTCATATTTTCGTCGTTCATAGGAATGGCTGATTTCCCAAGAGTTTTATCTGCCTATATTTTGGAAATTATCAAGTTTATTAATAATACATTTTGGACAAATATGTAAAGTGTAGGGTATTCTATTTATAAAGCTAGTCCACTTCCTCACTCCTCTACAGAAACATGTGTTGCCTTGAAATGCAGTTATAAAGTTATAGTCAACAACGAAATTCCCGCTAACGATGTTTACCCACAAAGACCTTCAAACACACAGCCATGCGCAGACATTCACGCAGATGGAGACACAGGCTTGTCCTGGGAGTAATTCGAACGATCAGAAAGGTATGATGGCTCAGGCTGGCTCTAAAATTGGGAGTGAAGCTGCCCAGCCAGACTTCAGTAATTACCATGTAATTAATAAGTGACCGAAGCTCTGGTTGTTCTACAAAAACAAACTTGCAAACTGATGGCCGTGGGGTCTGGTATTTTCAGCTTGGGAATGCAGTTTGCTTGGGTGGCACTAGCTCACAGGAGGGAGCTCGGAGACGGGCAGTGCCTGGATGGGGAAGGCACTGGCCTCACTTACGTCTGGTGCTCTCCGAGCGGTCTCTGCCCGATGGACTTCAGCAGCGGCTCCGGTCGGATCGCCGACTTCGGTGACGTCTTGGGGCTGGAGTCTGACTCTCCGCTCTCCTCGTCCCCCATGGCTTTAATGTAGCTCCCACTTCTCATTCTCCTGCAGGGAATCTCCTCCTCTTTGCCACCGGTGGGATACCCTCCCCACTCATCCTGAGGCACCTAGGAGCAAACAAACACGGACACGCGTCAACTTTCTCATGGAGAGCAGTGGCACCAGCTTCCTTTTGGAAACAAATCCTCTGCGATTCCGTAAAGACCTAGATCTCTACAGTCATTTCTCATTTAAAGTCAGATGCATGACAACGCACACCCTGAAAGGATGTGAAGATGACATTGCTGGTTTTTCTTCATTAAAAAGTGTCAGGGAAACATTGTGGATGAAGTGAGAACATGTGGGAAAAGTGAGAGAAGAAAGGACACCTACAGTCCCAGCGGCTGGGACAAGCCCCTGGCTACAACTGAGTTTCATTTCCCTCTGGTGTAAGAGGAAATTGAAGCTTGAGAAACTGAACGGAGAATAAGGAAAGGAAGACAAATAGGAAAACAAGGGAGAAGATGCCTGTCTCAGTGTCCATCTACACCTTAACTGCAAGGAAAGAAAGCAGTGCGGTTTTAACTCTAGAAGCCGAGTTATGCCACACATGCAAGTTCTCAGTGCTCACAGTTGGAAAAGGATCTGTGCAGCCATGTCACACGCCACCTGACATACAGCTGAGCACCTGTGAATGGTATAGATCCACCTGGTGCGGAACTCAGCACCCGTTCATAATATATATCTGCCTGGTGCACATGCCTCAGCACCTGTGCATGTTATGTATCTGCCTGGTGCAGAACCCAGCACCTGTGCATGGTGTATATCTGCCTGGTGCACATGCCTCAGCACCTGTGCATGTTATATATCTGCCTGGTGCACATGCCTCAGCACTTGTTCATGTTATATATCTGCCTGGTGCAGAACCCAGCACTCGTGCATGTTGTATATCTGCCTGGTACAGAACCCAGCACTCATGCATGGTGTATATCTGCCTGGTGCAGAGCCCAGCACCTGTGCATGTTATATATCTGCCTGATGCAGAACCCAGCACTCGTGCATGTTGTATATCTGCCTGGTGCAGAACCCAGCACTCGTGCATGTTATATATCTGCCTGGTGCAGAGCCCAGCACTCGTGCATGGTGTATATCTGCCTGGTGCAGAGCCCAGCACTCGTGCATGGTGTATATCTGCCTGGTGCAGAGCCCAGCACCCGTGCATGGTGTATATCTGCCTGGTGCAGAACTCAGCACTCGTGCATGGTGTATATCTGCCTGGTGCAGAACTCAGCACTCGTGCATGTTATGTATCTGCCTGGTGCAGAACCCAGCACTCGTGCATGTTGTGTATCTGCCTGGTGCAGAGCCCAGCACTCGTGCATGGTGTATATCTGCCTGGTGCAGAGCCCAGCACTCGTGCATGGTGTATATCTGCCTGGTGCAGAGCCCAGCACCTGTGCATGGTGTATATCTGCCTGGTGCAGAACTCAGCACTCGCGCATGGTGTATATCTGCCTGGTGCAGAACTCAGCACTCGCGCATGTTATATTTCTGCCTGGTGCAGAACCCAGCACTCGCGCATGTTGTGTATCTGCCTGGTGCAGAGCCCAGCACTCGTGCATGGTGTATATCTGCCTGGTGCAGAGCCCAGCACTCGTGCATGGTGTATATCTGCCTGGTGCGGAACCCAGCACTCGTGCATGGTGTATATCTGCCTGGTGCAGAGCCCAGCACTTGTGCATGGTGTATATCTGCCTGGTGCAGAACCCAGCACCCGTGCATGTTATATATCTGCGTGGTGCAGAACCCAGAACTCGTGAATGGTGTATATCTGCCTGGTGCAGAGCCCAGCACCCGTGCATGTTATATATCTGCCTGGTGCAGAACTCAGCACCCGTGCATGGTGTATATCTGCCTGGTGCAGAACCCAGCACCCGTGCATGTTTTATATCTGCCTGGTGCAGAGCCCAGCACTCGTGCATGGTGTATATCTGCCTGGTGCAGAACTCAGCACCCGTGCATGGTGTATATCTGCCTGGTGCAGAACCCAGCACCCATGCATGGTGTATATCTGCCTGGTACAGAGCCCAGCACCCGTGCATGGTGTATATCTGCCTGGTGCAGAGCCCAGCACTCGTGCATGTTGTATATCAGCCTGGTGCAGAGCCCAGCACTCGTGCATGGTGTATATCTGCCTGGTGCAGAACCCAGCACTCGTGCATGGTGTATATCTGCCTGGTGCAGAGCCCAGCACTCGTGCATGTTGTATATCTGCCTGGTGCAGAACCCAGCACTCGTGCATGGTGTATATCTGCCTGGTGCAGAACCCAGCACTCGTGCATGGTGTTTATCTGCCTGGTGCAGAACCCAGCACTTGTGCATGGTGTATATCTGCCTGGTGCAGAGCCCAGCACTCGTGCATGTTGTATGTCTGTGCTATACAGAGCTCAGCACCCATGCATGTGATATGTCTGCCTGGTGCAGACCTGAGCAACTGTGCATGTTATATATCTGTGTGGTGCAGAACTCAACACCATGCATGTTATATATCTGCATGGTAGCAAACTGAGCAACTGTGCATGTTATGTAGCACAGAACTGGGCCAATGCACATTCTATATATCTGCCTCGTACAGGGCTGAGAACATACATACAATATGTCCACGTGGTTCGGAGCTGAGCATGCACACATCACACACCTGCCTGGTACACAGTCGGGCACCGGTGCATATACATGTCTGCCATGTTCAGAGGGTATTTTATACCTGCCTGGTGTGGGGCTGAGCACCCTCTGTGCTGTGTATCTGACTGGTCCAGAACTGAACACGTGCATTTTACGTGTCACCCACAACCGTCCCAGAGGCTGCCTGCTGTGTGTGTGTGTTTAGTGTCTCTCTGAGGGGAGGGTAAACCATGAAGATGACAGTGCGGGCCAGTATTCTGCTTCCATCACCATCTGTGAAACTGGAAAGCCAGCTCTGCAATGAACAGAGTCACGGAACCTGAACACAATGGTTTGTGCCGTGGGAGCTGCTCCATGCAGCTCAGGACATGGGTTCTTTTCCCCATGGTTCATTAGCTTTGAACAGCTCCCCAGAGGCTCTGGATAAAGTGGACTCCATAGGAAAAATTCACGATTACAAAGGCAAAAGAACACAGCATGCAATCACTGAGTGTAGAGAACGCCAAAGTATTCCATAGCAACTATATCATTACCCACAGTCTGTAGTCAAGGAAGGAACTAACGCAGAATGTTCTTCACGCTGGAGAAGAGAATCTCCCCAAATGCTGTTTACAGAGAAAGAAAATAAAAAATTTCCATATTTAAAAAGTCTTCAGATGGGGTATTTTTTCTCCCACTGTAAAATATTTAGATACTGAGGTATATTCTTCATATCATCATAAAAGGAACCTGCTCTCTTTCCAGTGTCCGTATTGGCTGGGAGCCAACCGGTAGTGCTGGCAGCAGGGACTACCTGGCTGCTGGTAAACATGGCCTTGTGGCTGAAGGCCCCTGCATTCATTCCTAAACGGCATGCAACTCCAGCGCTCTGGCAGATCCACCATCTTCCACGCTGCAGCCAGGACAGGAGCCAAGGGACAGGGAAAGCCGTACTTGTTTCTGTCACTCACACATCCTGCACTTCCAGCCTGACGAGCAGGAGCTCTGCTCACCATGGACTGCGAGTGGTATAAGGGGTCCTGAATACCACCCAGCCCTGAAGCATCAAGGCTCAGACACCCCAATACCACACAGTCCTGCAGCAGAGAGGCGCAGATACCCCAACACCACACAGTCCTGCAGCAGAGAGGCTCAGACACCCCAACACCACACAGTCCCACAGCAGAGAGGCTCAGCCACACCATCACCACACAGTCCCATGGCAGAGAGGCGCACACATCCCAACACCACACAGTCCCATGGCAGAGAGGCTCAGACACCCCAATACCACACAGTCCCACAGCAGAGAGGGACAGACACCCCAATACCATACAGTCCCACGGCAGAGAGGCGCAGATACCCCAACACCACACAGTCCTGCAGCAGAGAGGCTCAGACACCCCAACAGCACACAGTCCTACAGCAGAGAGGTGCAGACACCCCAACAGCACAGTCCCACAGCAGAGAGGGACAGACACCCCAATACCACACAGTCCCATGGCAGAGAGGCTCAGACACCCCAACACCACACAGTCCCATGGCAGAGAGGCTCAGACACCCCAACAGCACACAGTCCTGCAGCAGAGAGGCTCAGACACCCCAACAGCTCACAGTCCTACAGCAGAGAGGGACAGATACCCCAATACCACATAGTCCCATGGGAGAGAGGTGCAGACACCCCAACAGCACACAGTCCCATGGCAGAGAGGCTCAGACACCCCAACACCACACGGTCCCACGGCAGAGAGGTGCAGATACCCTAACACCACACAGTCCCATGGCAGAGACTCCGACACCCCAACAGCACACAGTCCCATGGCAGAGAGGCTCAGACACCCCAACACCACACAGTCCCACGGCAGAGGCTCCGACACCCCAACAGCACAGTCCTGCAGCTGAGAGGTACAGACACCCCAACAGCACACAGTCCCATGGCAGAGAGGTGCAGAGATCTGAACACCACCCAGCCCCTCAGCAGCAAGGCACAGACGTCTGAACACCACCCAGCCCCACAGGCCCTTGTGGGTAAAGGTGCAGGTGGATCACAGCTGTAGCACCCCAAGGCAGCCCCAACACACGGCATCTCACAGTGGCACCCAGCAGCACGTACAGTGTAAGGAAGAGCGGATGGGACAGGATGGAAAGTTCCAGGTTCTCCTTCCATCCTGACTCCAAAAGGCCAAGAGTCTCAGGAAGAGGATCCCGGCCTGCAACTGTGAGCTGGACAGGAGGTGTCTGTAGTCCTCTCCAGCTGGGTTCTTCTAAAGCCTTCATGACCTGGTGCCTTGTGCCCAGGTGTGCACGGGTTCACAGAGGCACACAGACAATGTGGAGAAGGCATGGGGGTATTGTATTCATCTGTTCTCATGCTGCTAATAAAGGCATATCCAAGACCGGGTAATTTATAAAGGAAAGAGGTTTAATGGACCCACAGTTCCACATGGCTGGGAGGCCTCATAATCATGGCAGAGGTGAATGAGGAGCAAAGCCATGTCTTCCATGGCGGCAGGCAAGACAGTGTGTGCAGGAGAACCGCCCTTTATAAATCCACCAGATCTCATGAGACTTCTTCACTATCGCGAAAACAGCACGGGAAAGACCCGCACCCATGATTCGATCACTGCCCACTGGAGCTCTCCCATGACATGTGGGGATTATGGGAGCTGCAATTCAGGATGAAATTCTGGTGGGGACACAAACCATGTCAGGTATCAATGGCTCTGTCAAGGCAAAGTTCCCACAGAGGACACTGCAGAGCTGCCGAAGCTGTAGCGGGTAAGAGATTCAGCCATAGCAGATTCTCTCAGCGAGAAATCAGCAATTAAGAAAACAGGCATAAATTTGCCCATGTTTTGTCAAATTTTGTCCACATGAATTTTGGTTTCACATTTCCTGACAGTGAGGAATTTGAGCACTGAAGAAAGTGACTAATGAAGCATCAAGAATTCCCATCTTGGCCGGGCGCGGTGGCTCACGCCTGTAATCCCAGCACTTTGGGAGGCCGAGGCGGGTGGATCACGAGGTCAAGAGATCGAGACCATCCTGGTCAACATGGTGAAACCCCGTCTCTACTAAAGATACAACAAATTAGCTGGGCATAGTGGCGCGTGCCTGTAATCTCAGCTACTCAGGAGGCTGAGGCAGGAGAATTGCCTGAACCCAGGAGGCGGAGGTGGCGGTGAGCCGAGATCGCGCCATTGCACTCCAGCCTGGGTAACAAGAGCGAAACTCCGTCTCAAAAAAAAAAGAATTCCCATCTTTGGGCAGTTGACAATCTTATCTTCGTGTCCAGGCCAGCTGGTGGGCAGTGACGCGTCCAGTCTTTCGGGATTCCTGGAGGCCTTCGGACTGGTCATGTCCTGAGACTGGGCAACTTTCTTTCCATGAAGGTTACCCAAGACGGTGCGACCCAGGGCCAGGGACTGGGGAGTTCTTCATTGGGAGAAACGATGAGAACACCCTATCACAGGGGATGGCTTACCATACCTATTCCAGCCACAGGATGGATCCCACCCCGCTACCCCAAATCCCATTGCAGAGTACGTATTTAGCTGTGGAAAGACGTTCATGACAGGGAAAAGCATTTTTTACAACAACGTGTCCACTTGATGTTCTTACGTTTTTTAGAGATGTAACTGTGTTACATGCAGAAACGGCCAGAAGATGTGAAACGGGCCACCGCCAGGAGATGAGGGCTTTTCAACCATTTTTCTTTATACTTTCCAAATTGTCTACATGAACCCTATATGACTTTTGTAATGAACACCCTTATTTTTAATTTAAGACAAGCCACAGTTCTCTGTGAGGTTGCAACTCAGTAGAGGAGATGGACATGAAATGAAATGACGGCATCATCAGGGCAGAGAAGCTGGCATGAAGGGGACACGGGCTGAGGGTCGCTGTCTGCCGACAGGGGGGGCCAGGATCAGGGAAGGTCCTGGGGTGAGGTCTGGTTCCCGTTCGTCTGAGTTGGACCAGCAGAAGGTACAGGCAGAAGCAATGGGGCAGAGGAAGGCCTGGCCACCCAGCTCCGGGGCACAGGGATGCTCACACTGTCACTCTCCCCGGAGCACGTGAAGAGCTGGGTTTGGGAAGGGAGGCTGAGGCTGGCCGGCGGCAGATGGAAGAGCAGCCTGTCTTCCTTCCATCAAAGAAAAGATTTACTTTGG
Source organism: Saguinus oedipus (assembly GCA_031835075.1). Classification (NCBI taxonomy): domain Eukaryota; kingdom Metazoa; phylum Chordata; class Mammalia; order Primates; family Cebidae; genus Saguinus; species Saguinus oedipus. Next base: position 41,750,453 of record CM063182.1, read on the forward strand.
CAGGTTTACGGGACGTTTTGTGTGAATTAAAAATATGTTTCCATAAAAAACAAAGTAAAGATTTTTCAGCAGCCTGAAAATTAACTAACAAATGAGCCAAGCTTGTATGTTACCAGCTTGTATGTTTCTTTTTCTGATTTAAGAAGCCAATTTCGCAGTCTTTGACAAAAGAAATTTCAATACAGAAAGAATGTCAACCAGAGTCAATTTCAAAGCATGAATTCAAGTACCAAATCCCCATTCTCAAGCATATGTCTGGAGACTATCAGAAGAACAGAAGAGCAATACTAACACGCCCGCACGCCTCAGCAAACAAATCTCCCTCTGCTATGTTAGTGTTCGAACCCTGTGACCCGCAGCGCAGGGTGGCCAAGTGCACACTCGGAAAGGCAAGTGGCTTTACAGCCTTCAGTGAACGAGGGAATAAATGTCTTTTAATGATGCCTACCAGCCTCTGCAAATCCAATTTGCAGTTTAACAGCAATCAATTACCCTAATTACCTCCATGCACTTAGTGATGGGCAATGTTCATAATTTCTCACAGAAAGGCATTTTCATTAAGGTGACATCAGCATACATTTTGACGTCTCCTGTTACTTGCTTTAGGGGTAGTTCAACACTGCACAAACTGAAAAAGCTTTTCTTTGTTCCAAGCTGCAAAGCCCAGGTGAAAGGGGCCAAGATTCTATAATCACCGTCTCCTTCAGGCATTGGAACTGAGGAAGAACATTATCTATTGCTGTGCGTTCCTGCAGAAAAATGCCTCTGCATTCTTTCAAGCCCTGTGTGTGTGCATTTGTACGTGTGTATGGGTAATGTGCATATATGTGTATATATGCGTGCACGTATATGGGTGTGCATGCATGACTATGTGTGTATGTGTGCATGTATGTGTTCCCATGTACGTGCACACATACACACATAGTCATGTATGTATGTATAGGTATGCATTTGTATGTGCACGCGTGCATATGTATGTGTAATGTGTGCACGTACGTGTGTTGTGTGTGTGTAGGTATGCATCTGTGTATGTGCGTAGGTGTGCATATGTACATGTGTGTTAAATGCACACCAAGCATGGCCCTGGAGTTAGAAATGGCAGTGAGTCGGCTGGGCTCTCATGTCTCAGGTTTTCACGTAAATGATGGATCTAAAAGGGGTGCCCTCTGGAGCCACCCTGGGAATCCTTCTGGAGCAGCGTCCACACTCACACAGTAAGGGGAGCATTACCAGCATCCAGGGGGCCCAGCAATGCTAGTTTTCAGGAAACCACAGAGCAGTCCCACCCGAGGATGACCCAGCTCATATCCCGTGTGCTTCCCAAAGCCTGTCTTCCTCTCCACTCCATAATCACCTGGCCTTGAACTTAGCAAAGGTTTGTATGTGAAACCAAGTCTTCCTTTTAAGTGGAAGATGAGTTTATTCAGGAAGGATTTCCCAGGTAAATCCAGGGAAGATGGAACGTTTTTGTTTGGCAATTCTCCAATCATTTCTTGCCATTTCCAAAAATGCCATCAGGGTTGGCAGTGTGCTGGTGGCCCTGGCACAGTCTCTCCGATGCCCGTGGTCTGATCTGAAGCTCTCCAGCCACGGTCACAGTCCCCAGAAGCAGGCACTGAACACTTCATTCTGAGCACGTCTGCTGCTGTGGCCCAGCACAGTTACATAAACATACTTTTCATTGAAAGTTGCTTTATGGCCGGGCGCAGTGGCTGATGCTTGTAATCCCAGCACTTTGGGAGTCCGAGGCAGGTGGATCACGAGGTCAGGAGATCGAGACCATCCTGGTCAACATGGTGAAACCCCGTCTCTATTAAAAATATAAAAAATTAGCTGGGCATGGTGGCACGTAGGAGGCTGAGGCAGGAGAATTGCCTGAACCCAGGAGGCGGATGTTGTGGTTAGCTGAGATCGCGCCATTGCACTCCAGCCTGGGTAACAAGAGCGAAACTCCGTCTCAAAAAAAAAAAAAAAAAGAAGAAAGTTGCTTTATACGTGTTGTTTCAAAATAGTGCCTATGTAGGGAGGTTGTAAACAAGTGTCACGTTAGGACAGTCAGGGAGACATCATGAAGTGTTTGTTATGAATGGGACTCTCAGTGTGATGGGTTCAAGAGCAACTGTATGGACAGGAATGGACAAGAATTGCATGACTTTGTCGTAAACGCTGGGAGCCTGGAGAGCACATGGTGAGATTTTGAGGCAAGTTTCCTGGGATCTGAGGCTTCCTACACAAAGGTCTCCTCAGCTGGGCCAGGGTGCCTACAAGGTGGGCGGTGAGGAGCGTGGGCAGGCGGCAAAGGCAGAGTGTCTGTGGGCTCAGCTGCCCCGTGCAGGGAGGGGTGCCTTCCCGGTGCCATAGGACGGTTGGGGTGGGTGGGGGCTGGGAGGGTTTGGGGAGGAGATGGTGGGGTCCTCAACCATCCCAAGCATTCCTTGGTAGACTTCAGGGAACAGCAGCAGTGTGTGGAGAACCCGACAGGAGGGCCAGCCGCAGACCGTGTCAGTGTGTGCAGAGCCCGACAGGAGGGCCAGCCTCAGAGCCCTGTCACTGCTGTGCTCTCAGCTGCAGCACAGAAGCCCGGCTCTAATTTCCACAGACAACAGGCTGGAGGGTGACTGGTCTCTGTGTCCGGCTGAGCACCCATCACGAGTTACTCAATTTTGGTCGAGGTTCTTGTCTAAAGCTTCTTCCTCTTGCTCTTCTGCCTCTCCCTGACCCATCTCTCTGCCTATCTCCTTCTCTATTGGCCTCTTTGTTTCTCTCTTTCTTCCTTTCTCCTTTTATAAAAGTCTGTGAACTGGAAAGAGTGACTGCAGCTCACCCCAGGGCAGTGGCCGCTGGAGCAGGAGGGCTGTCACCTGCAGGCCAGGTCCATGCCGCCCGACCACGTTCCCGGCAGAGCCTCAGCAATGGCGCTGGAGCAGGACGGGCAGCCCAGGTCCACGCTGCCCGACCATGTTCCTGGCAGAGCCTCAGCAGTGGCTGCAGGTGCTCAGGGTCCTGGAAGTGGCCAGGGAGTCAAAGCCAGCGAGCGAGGCAGCTGTGAAGGACCCAAGCACCCCTCGTGAGTGTGCCGAGGTCACACAGCTTCTCCTTCGTGGGGGCCTGAGACAACGTGCTGATGGGGAAGGGAGTGCAGACCACACCCTATGTGAGCTCAGACGCCTCCTCTCAAGCTGAGCTGCTCGCCACCTGAGCTCCAGTTCTTCCTCCCTCTCAGCGTGCTGTGCTGTAGTGTGCCTCAGTGTGCCTCAGTGTCCCTCAGTGTGCCTCAGTGTCCCTCAGTGTCCCTCAGTATCCCTCAGTGTGCCTCAGTGTCCCTCAGTGTGCCTCAGTGTCCCTCAGTATCCCTCAGTGTGCCTCAGTGTGCCTCAGTGTCCCTCAGTGTCCCTCAGTGTGCCTCAGTATCCCTCAGTGTCCCTCAGTATTCCTCAGTGTCCCTCAGCGTGCCTCAGTGTACCTCAGTGTGCCTCAGTGTCTCCTTGTGAGCTGCCCTTCCTCCTCCACATGGACACCCCAGCGCTCCTTGGGCATAAACCTGCCATTAGTGCCGTGTCCCAATGTTCTGATGTCTGGGCCTGGCTGGCCCTGAATGGGGAAGTGGCCTTGCCCAGGGCTGACCAGTCCCCGTGATCATGCTTTTTACATACAAACCAAACCCCAGAGCCCACCCCAGTCCCTGTGTGCTCCCCACCTCTCCACCTCACCCCAAACGGACTTTGGAAAGAGTGCTCTGCCTGGAGCCACTGAACTGACCTTGCCTGCTGGGTCCTGCGCCTGCCCGCCCTGTCTCACCTCTCCTTCTGGGACACCGAGGCAAGGCTGCTGCCCATGCTTCCCTCCGTCCCGGCCTCCCGACCCACAGGTGTGTCCCCGGGGTCTGGGGTGTGGCCTGACCCTCCTCTGGGACTGTGGGTTTTGAACTGTCTTTCCTATGGCTGTCTCCAAACCTGTTGGCCACAGCACAGCTGAGTCTACAAAACCCGCATCGAAACTGCCTGCGACTCCACACATGTACTGGGCCCCTCAGCCCCGCCCAGCCCCTCTCACCCTAATGCTGACACTAGGGGCAGAAGCCACGAGCTCACAGATACCAGGAGGCCACCAATGGAGGTGCTGCATACCCAGCATGACCCACTCACTCGGGAGCCCCCAGGATGCACGAATGCCACACTCACCCCTCCAGGGCCAAGGACGCGTGGACGCCACACCCACCCTCTGGGACTAAGGACGCGTGGACGCCACGCCCGCCCCTCTGGGACTAAGGACGCGTGGACGCCACGCCCACCCCTCTGGGACTAAGGACGAGTGGACGCCACGCCCGCCCTCTGGGACTAAGGACGCGTGGACGCCACGCCCGCCCCTCTTGGGCTAAGGACGCGTGGACGCCATGCCTGCCCTCTGGGACTAAGGACGCGTGGACGCCACGCCCGCCCTCTGGGACTAAGGATGTGTGGACGCCACACCCACCCTCTGGGACTAAGGATGCGTGGACACCACACCCGCCCTCTGGGACTAAGGACGCCTGGACGCCACCCCCGCCCCTCTCGGACTAAGGACGCGTGGACGCCACGCCCGCCCCTCTGGGACTAAGGACGAGTGGACGCCACGCCCGCCCTCTGGGACTAAGGACGCGTGGATGCCACGCCCGCCCCTCTTGGGCTAAGGACGCGTGGACGCCATGCCTGCCCTCTGGGACTAAGGACGCGTGGACGCCATGCCCGCCCTCTGGGACTAAGGATGTGTGGACGCCACACCCGCCCTCTGGGACTAAGGATGCGTGGACACCACACCCGCCCTCTGGGACTAAGGACGCCTGGACGCCACCCCCGCCCCTCTCGGACTAAGGACGCGTGGACGCCACGCCTGCCCTCTGGGACTAAGGACGCGTGGACGCCACGCCCGCCCCTCTGGGACTAAGGATGTGTGGACGCCACACCCGCCCTCTGGGACTAAGGACGCGTGGACGCCACGCCCGCCCCTCTGGGACTAAGGACGCGTGGACGCCACACCCGCCCTCTGGGACTAAGGATGCGTGGACGCCACGCCCGCCCCTCTGGGACTAAGGATGTGTGGACGCCACGCCCGCCCTCTGGGACTAAGGACGCGTGGACGCCACACCCGCCCCTCTCAGACTAAGGATGCGTGGACGCCACGCCCGCCCCTCTGGGACTAAGGATGTGTGGACGCCACACCCGCCCCTCTCGGACTAAGGATGCGTGGATGCCACACCCGCTCCTCCGGGACTAAGGATGTGTGGATGCCACACGTAGGCTGTGCCATTCTAGCCTGGCAAACTTGGATAAAACAGTGCACATCCCCACCCAGCGTTCCACGTCCATGTGAGTTATGATTTCCAACGTGCTTTTCGGAGCACTGTCTCGAATCTTGCCACAGACTGAGGCATGTGGGATCAGTGAGGCGGAGAGAGCTATTGGACACAAGGCCAGCCGATAAGGAAACCAGAGGTTCTTCAGCAACATCTATCAGCGCTTCCACAAACACTGCCAGCATGTCTGTCACGGGGACGACCGTGGCGGGTCCTGAGATGACGTCACTGAAATGCAAGACAGCACGGAGATCTCCCTGCCTGCCAGGCGCCAAGCTGTTCCCAGAGATGACAGGCCAAGTCCCAGGACAATGGGTGCTGGGGGGCGGGAGGAGTGCAGCTGGGGAGACAGTGAGCGGCCTCAGGTTATCCCAGAGGCTCGAAGGCACAGGCACGGCTCCCACACTCCCGCAGACGGTCTCTGATGACAGGAACAGGCTTGGCGAGTGCCAGCAAGATCCAAGGACATCCAGCCAAGCCCTATGTGACAGTTCTCAAGGCCGACTGCACGGCAGCAGAGGCCAGTGGGGGAAGGGAGGGCCCAGAGGGAGGGCAGCCGGGGAGGAGCCCCTCACAACACGGGCTTGCAGTCAGGAAACGAGGCAGCCTGGCCCACAGGACGCAGAACACAGATCGTGGGAGGCGGGCACACAGTGGCTCCTGCCGCTGGAAGCAGAGACCACCGCTTGGTCTAAAGGAGACGTTTTAGGACTCACAGCGGAAAGATGGGGCAGCTGGTGGGCAGGTATCAGTGCAGGATGGATCCAGACCAGCCCAGGGAGCTGGGGCAGGGATGCAGGGCTGTGCGTCTGTGTCCATCCCGGCCTGAAAGGGGATGAGAAGCTCTTTCTGGACCTGCTGTTCCACTGCAGGGTAGGGAGTGAGGCGTGATCACACCCCAACCTCCCTATCCATTCACGGCCCAAGATCTATTCCAGGAGCCACTTTAAACAAAAGCCTGCCTTTCAAATTGCAAACGTGCATTAGGTGGAGCAAGGCCCGCCAGTCCGCTTCCTCCGCTCTGCAGAGCACCCGCGCCACTAAGGACAGGGGCCTCCGCTCTGCAGAGCACCCGCGCCACTAAGGACACGGGCCTCCGCTCTGCAGAGCACCCGCGCCACTAAGGACAGGGGCCTCCGCTCTGCAGAGCACCCGCGCCACTAAGGACAGGGGCCTCCGCTCTGCAGAGCACCCGCGCCACTAAGGACAGGGGCCTCCGCTCTGCAGAGCACCCGCGCCACTAAGGACACGGGCCTCCGCTCTGCAGAGCACCCGCGCCACTAAGGACAGGAGCCTCCGCTCTGCAGAGCACCCGCGCCACTAAGGACACGGGCCTCCGCTCTGCAGAGCACCCGCGCCACTAAGGACAGGGGCCTCCGCTCTGCAGAGCACCCGCGCCACTAAGGACACGGGCCTCCGCTCTGCAGAGCACCCGCGCCACTAAGGACACGGGCCTCCGCTCTGCAGAGCACCCGCGCCACTAAGGACAGGAGCCTCCGCTCTGCAGAGCACCCGCGCCACTAAGGACAGGGGCCTCCGCTCTGCAGAGCACCCGCGCCACTAAGGACAGGGGCCTCCGCTCTGCAGAGCACCCGCGCCACTAAGGACAGGGGCCTCCCCTCTGCAGAGCACCCGCGCCACTAAGGACAGGGGCCTCCGCTCTGCAGAGCACCCGCGCCACTAAGGACACGGGCCTCCGCTCTGCAGAGCACCCGCGCCACTAAGGACAGGGGCCTCCGCTCTGCAGAGCACCCGCGCCACTAAGGACAGGGGCCTCCGCTCTGCAGAGCACCCGCGCCACTAAGGACAGGGGCCTCCGCTCTGCAGAGCACCCGCGCCACTAAGGACAGGGGCCTCCGCTCTGCAGAGCACCCGCGCCACTAAGGACAGGGGCCTCCGCTCTGCAGAGCACCCGCGCCACTAAGGACAGGGGCCTCCGCTCTGCAGAGCACCCGCGCCACTAAGGACAGGGGCCTCCGCTCTGCAGAGCACCCGCGCCACTAAGGACAGGGGCCTCCGCTCTGCAGAGCACCCGCGCCACTAAGGACAGGGGCCTCCGCTCTGCAGAGCACCCGCGCCACTAAGGACAGGGGCCTCCGCTCTGCAGAGCACCCGCGCCACTAAGGACAGGGGCCTCCGCTCTGCAGAGCACCCGCGCCACTAAGGACAGGGGCCTCCGCTCTGCAGAGCACCCGCGCCACTAAGGACAGGGGCCTCCGCTCTGCAGAGCACCCGCGCCACTAAGGACAGGGGCCTCCGCTCTGCAGAGCACCCGCGCCACTAAGGACAGGGGCCTCCGCTCTGCAGAGCACCCGCGCCACTAAGGACAGGGGCCTCCGCTCTGCAGAGCACCCGCGCCACTAAGGACAGGGGCCTCCCCTCTGCAGAGCACCCGCGCCACTAAGGACAGGGGCCTCCCCTCTGCAGAGCACCCGCGCCACTAAGGACAGGGGCCTCCGCTCTGCAGAGCACCCGCGCCACTAAGGACAGGGGCCTCCGCTCTGCAGAGCACCCGCGCCACTAAGGACAGGGGCCTCCGCTCTGCAGAGCACCCGCGCCACTAAGGACAGGGGCCTCCCCTCTGCAGAGCACCCGCGCCACTAAGGACAGGGGCCTCCGCTCTGCAGAGCACCCGCGCCACTAAGGACACGGGCCTCCGCTCTGCAGAGCACCCGCGCCACTAAGGACAGGGGCCTCCCCTCTGCAGAGCACCCGCGCCACTAAGGACAGGGGCCTCCGCTCTGCAGAGCACCCGCGCCACTAAGGACAGGGGCCTCCGCTCTGCAGAGCACCCGCGCCACTAAGGACAGGAGCCTCCCCTCTGCAGAGCACCCGCGCCACTAAGGACACGGGCCTCCGCTCTGCAGAGCACCCGCGCCACTAAGGACACGGGCCTCCGCTCTGCAGAGCACCCGCGCCACTAAGGACAGGGGCCTCCGCTCTGCAGAGCACCCGCGCCACTAAGGACAGGGGCCTCCGCTCTGCAGAGCACCCGCGCCACTAAGGACAGGGGCCTCCGCTCTGCAGAGCACCCGCGCCACTAAGGACAGGGGCCTCCGCTCTGCAGAGCACCCGCGCCACTAAGGACAGGGGCCTCCGCTCTGCAGAGCACCCGCGCCACTAAGGACAGGGGCCTCCGCTCTGCAGAGCACCCGCGCCACTAAGGACAGGAGCCAACCACAACCATCTCCTTTCTCACTCTTGCCCGAAAACTACAAATGCAGAGAAGTTTTGTGAGAAGCTTGGCAGAACCACTGGTTTTCTGGAGTCGACAGCACCCCATAAGCCACAGCTCCAGCCTTCCTGAGGGGGTGTGGGTACTGTGAGGGTGGCAGGGCCGGGGCACGTGGGTCCTTCCTGCTCGCCACGTGCTGGACCATGGGACACCTGGATGCCCGGAAAGACCCTTCTGCTGGAGCCTGCGTCTTCCGAACGCTGCGGGACACAGGTGCCCCCTCGCTGATCGTTACTGAGTGTGTTGGACGCTCCTAGATACAGAGGCAGAGCGGGACAAAGACAGGCCCTGGGCCCGGAGACGGATGGTGAACAGAGGGACCCTCGATAAAGGCCGAGGTGGAGGCCGAGCTGAGGGCGTGAAGAAACAAGCAGGGAGGGGTCAGGCCGCACGTGGAGGTGGCCCTGCGGCAGGAGGGACACAGGTGGCCCGGGCTGTCCCAGGCCACCACACCCGACCTCCGATGGGACTCAGGTTCTACTCCAGACCAGGTGGAAGGAAGCAAAGGGCCGGCAATAAACGGCAAACGTGCCGTGACAAGCCATTTATTTATTTATATTTATTTTTTTTGAGTCGGAGTCTTGCTCTGTTGCCCAGGCTGCAGTGCAGCGATGCGATCTTGACTCACTGCAACCTCCGCCTCCCAGGTTCAAGCCATTCTCAGGCCTCTGCCTCCAGAGTAGCTGGGACTACAGGTACTTGTCACCATACCCGGCTAATTTTTGTTTTTAGTAGAGATGGGTTTCACCATTTTGGTCTGGTTGGTCTCGAACTCTTGACCTCAGGTGATCTGCCTGCCTCGGCCACCCAAAGTGCTGGGATTACAGGCATGAACCACAGCACCTGGCCCTGTGACAAGCCTTTTGAATGCTTATCGTACAGACAAGAAATGGGAGTCTGGCTCCATTTTGTGAAAGGTGGATGATTTTTCTAAACTATACCACAAGGACGACCTGTTGGCCTGAGAGATGGGACTTTAAGGCGTGTTTTTGTACTCACTGGGAACTTCACAAATGTAGCTGAACCTAAAGCCAGGAATCTGCACAACCTACAAAACAGAGCCACGTCCTTCAGAGGAACGGCTGCAGGGAAGGGGGCACCCAGCCCTGGAAGCCGCTGCAGAGGGCGCGGCAGGGAGAGGGTCGCACACTTGTCACCTGGCGGGGAATGTTCACGGCTCCACGTGTTCACTCCACCCCTCCCCTCTGTGTTCTTTCTGCTGTTTGCTTCTGAGACGTGAACGTGTAAAAAGCCTGACATGTCAAAGCCGAGGCCTAACTAGCTGCTGAATACAGCCAGACACGCCAAATAAAATGGAGGATCTGAGGCTCCTCCCAGGAGGGCCAGGGCTGCGGCCAGGCCATGCCAGGCGGGAGGACACCGGAAGGGGAGAAGACCAGGAGCACGGGGGCGGGAGGCTGGGAGGCCACCGAGCGGAGGCCCCGACCACAGGAGGGAAGGAGGCGGGGCAGAGGCTGAGGGCTGGAGGCGCTGACCCGGTCTCCTGTGGGAGGCAGTAGGGACCCCCTCTCCCTACTTAGAAACAGGAAAAAAATCTTCCTCTAATGTTAAGCTCTGTACAAACCAACGGGAAAAATAGTCTCCTGACCGTCGGCTACAACTCCTCCTAGCTTGCAGGAGTACAACTGATAAACACTTCTTTCTTCTTCTTCCCTTCTCAAATCTCACCCACACCAGGACCCACACACAAATTCCTTTAATATCCCTGTTTCCGGGCTGTGAAATGGAATCTGGGTTTGCGAAGACCCAGAAACGTGCAGTTTTCCACCAGAAAGTTTACTGCAGTCAACAGCAAGGGACGGCCCCGCGCAGGCATCTTCGAAAACGCTAGACGTCTATCGAGTCCTCGGACAAAAGCAGCCCGGGGAGGGGTGCAGACCGCTCTGATATTCCCCTTCACAGACCTTTCCTCGAGGGGTCCCTCGGTGACCACTTGGGGGCAGCGAGGAGGGGAGAAAAGTCACAGAGCGGCATCCCCAAAAGGTGGTTTCACTGGGAGGTGGATGTGGCAATGGGGGGAGCCTGCTACTGCAGGAAAGCGCCCTTGTGGACGAGAGCACCCACGAAGGCCGAGGCTGTTCCCCGGGGACACCCTCCCATCCGCTAGGCAGTACTTCCCAGCGTTGGTGCGATGACGCTCTGGGTTAAGTGTCCGAGGATGTGTCATCTGAGCGGACATGAGAAGGCCGGTGGCCACAGTACGTGTTGTGCTCAAGGAGAACCATATAGGGCCAGCGTCCCCCAGAGAAGCAGACCAGCCATTTTCAGGCAGGAAGCCCCAGTGGGTGTGGGGCTTGACGGCCCCTTCTTCCTCTCTTCCCGTCTCCTGGTGGGTCTGAGATCTGATAACCCCTTTCTCCTCTTTCCCGTCTCCTGCTGGGTCTGAGGTCTGACGGCCCCTTTCTCCTCTTTCCCGTCTCCTGCTGGGTCTGAGGTCTGATGACCCCTTTCTCCTCTTTCCCGTCTCCTGCTGGGTCTGAGGTCTGATAACCCCTTTCTCCTCTTTCCCGTCTCCTGCTGGGTCTGAGGTCTGATAACCTCTTTCTCCTCTTTCCCGTCTCCTGCTGGGTCTGAGGTCTGACGGCCCCTTTCTCCTCTTTCCCGTCTCCTGCTGGGTCTGAGGTCTGATGGCCCCTTTCTCCTCTTTCCCGTCTCTGGGTGGGTCTGAGGTCTGAAGGCCCCTTCCTCCTCTTTCCCGTCTCCTGCTGGGTCTGAGGTCTGAAGGCCCCTTTCTCCTCTTTCCCGTCTCCTGCTGGGTCTGAGGTCTGATGACCCCTTTCTCCTCTTCCCCGTCTCCTGCTGGGTCTGAGGTCTGACGGCCCCTTTCTCCTCTTTCCCGTCTCTGGGTGGGTCTGAGGTCTGAAGGCCCCTTCCTCCTCTTTCCCGTCTCCTGCTGGGTCTGAGGTCTGAAGGCCCCTTTCTCCTCTTTCCCATCTCCTGCTGGGTCTGAGGTCTGACGGCCCCTTCCTCCTCTTTCCCGTCTCCTGGTGGGTCTGAGGTCTGATAACCCCTTTCTCCTCTTTCCCGTCTCTGGGTGGGTGTGAGGTCTGACGGCCCCTTTCTCCTCTTTCCCGTCTCCTGCTGGGTCTGAGGTCTGACGGCCCCTTTCTCCTCTTTCCCGTCTCCTGGTGGGTGTGAGGTCTGGCGGCCCCTTCCTCCTCTCTTTCCTCCTCTCTTCCCATCTCCGTCTTGTGGCCATGCCATTGAATCCCAGGGGGATTTCCCCTCCATGTTGTGTCCCACGGAATCACACCTTTTCCCAGGGTCACATCACAGCCTGTCATTGTTTACATGTTACTATAAAAAGACATCAAGTTTTGAAGTCTGGAAAATGTGTTTTGCTGGGACAACAGCTCAGCCTGACCCACGGTGCTCCCCACCCTGCTGGCTCTCCAATGCTTGGCAGAGTTGTGGGGGACCCTGGAAAAGGGAAAGGGGAGGTCTGACCTGGCCTCTGCTCTCAAGTCTCCTACAGGCTTGCCAGGAAACACGACCAAGGAATGTCTCATATACGTACAGGGAGAGGCCTCGGGGCAGGGAAGTCCAGGAGTGGGTGGCCAGCCGTGGACCTGGAGAACAACAGGGCCAGAGGGTCTGAAATGACACCGTGGCATGGAACTCCGACAGGCAATCAGACCAACCAGCTGGTTCCAAACAAACAAACAGGGAAAAACATCGGGGGGGAGGAAGAGAGGAAAGAGGGGAAACCTACGATGGCAGAGATGAAGAGGCTGACCACCCAGCTGCCACATGGCCTCTTCTCTGGATCCTCATTTAAATAAAAGCCAAAAAGAGACAGTGACCCTCAGGGAAATGTGACCCTGAGCAGGCTGATATTTGGAAATATGAGGAGCTATTGTTTTCAATGTCTGATAACGCAGCTGGTTATGTTTCCAAAGAAAGCGTCCTCATCGTGCAGTGTGGATCTTTGGGAGATCAGCATGGGTACACTGACGGTTGTATCTGTGTCATATGGGATTTGTTCCGGTGGAGCCTGGGGGGGAAGGCGGCATCAGAGCAGATGGATGAGATGAGTCTTGGAGTGATGGCTTTTGAAAGGGCTGGTGGTGAACAGGTTCATTCTGTGTCAGCTCGCCTTTGTGGATGACGGACATTCCCCACACCTAGACCATGGAGTCACTGTTGGAGGCGGAGCGGGGAGGTGTGTGGGAGAAGCTCCTGGGAGAAGGCAGGTCCGAGGGGCACAGGGCCTGTGAAGGCGCAGCTGGAGGGGTGGGGGGAAAGTGGAGGGGTTGGAGGCAGGGGACCCTGAGGCAAAACCTGGAGGCTGTGACAGCGTCCTGAAGGTCCTGAAGTGCTCGCTCAGGAAATACCGGCTATCCATCCAGGCACAGACAGAAACAAGAGAGCCGTGTGTCTGTGACAATGAAGAGACAGGGCAGAGTGAACCCTGATCCTAAATACGCTGCTTCTCTAAACAGGCAGAAACAACCGTGACATTGGGATATGATTAGGGTTTACCAACGGCAAACAAACTATCAGCCTCTTCCATTGCTATAAAATAACGTTTTATGCAACTGCCATTTTGTCTCTGAATAAATCTGCCTGCAAAGGCAATTTGGTGCTGCTGAGACGTGGATGCTGGAGCCGATGGCGACTGTGCCAGTGGAAGCATTTGCCACGACGGCTCCCAGAAAACTCACGGCGCTTGTTTGCCCCGCCCCATTAGCTGACTTGCTGTCAGCTCAGCCACCAATGGCCCATTACTCCTGGAAGACGCCTCTAACCTGACGCGCGGCCCACAGTCGCTGCACTAGGCAAGCGGGAGTGATTTGGGATTTGGGACATGCATGCCAAGCACGTGCATGTACGTTTTGTTAACAGCGCTATTGGCTGACAGAAGTTACTCAGCAGCATCCTCAGCAGCAGCACGTGCCTCCCAGAGGGCTCCCCAGTAAACTCAGGGATGGCTCTATTCAAAGGCAGAGAAGGAAATCCACATGAAACGGAGAATTCTGCAATATGTTAGCTCTAGGAATCTACCTTCTTTAATTTGTTTTTGCCTTTGGTAAATTCACTAAATCCACACCCCAGAGACACAGAGGCCTTTTCCAGCTTAAAGAGGCTGTGGTCAGGGCGTGAGCTCCCGAATGTCACAGGCCCGCTTGGCCTGACCGTCAGCTTTCACACGGAAAACGTGCACACTGGCTGCTCTATGTTTGCTGTGGCTGTTAAACCCTCCAGCCTTAGAGGCATTTAAAAAATGGCCCACTGTGCTTACAGGGGTGGTTCCAAGGAGGAATTGGGATCTCCAGAGGCTCCCAGAGTGAGCCAGAGTCACGCATAGATGTCTCACCATCCCTGCAGGCCATGGCTTGTGGTCAACCCTCAAGTCTACCGGCAAATGATGGATAAAGAAGATGCAGTACACACACATGGGACGCTTCTCAGCCTGTGAAAGAAGGAAACCTGCCATTCTCCATGACATGCATGAGCTGGGAGACACCGTGGAAAGAAAGCCAGATGAGCCTGGCACACACAGACGGAGGGCGCGTGGTTGCTCTCAAAGGTGGTATCTGAAACAGCTGAACTCACAGACACAGAAAGTAGAACCGTGCTCACCGGAGGGACTGGGGATGGGAGGAATTAGGAGATGTCGGTGAAAGGACAAAATTCCAGGAGGGGCCAGCTCAAGAGACCCACTGGCCAGCACGACAGCTACAGTTAACCCTGTACTGCACACTTGGAAATCGCACAGAGTGGGCTTTACGTGTTCCCACCACAAGAGATGGTGTACCAAAGGCAATGGGTGTGTGAGCAGCTCAGTGGAGCTGTCCCAGAGTGTGTCGAAGCTCAGAGCATCCCGTGGCACTCCCCACACTCAAATGCAGTTGTCACCTGTCAATTAGAAATGGAATAATGACCACAGCACCTGCTGTTGTGGGAGTCTGCTTACCTGGAGGTAGTGGCACGGCCTCAGGGCGGGCTTGGCGTCCTGGTGCAGCAGCGGCTTGTCCAGGTTCAGCGAGCTCTTGCGGTAGGCCTCCTTGGCCTGGCTGACCGTCAGCGTGGACCAGGAGCTGCGCTTCAGGTACTTGGCGTCCGGCGTCAGCGCCAGCCCCTCGCAGGCCGAGCACTTGACGTCGTTGTTGCTCTTGGAGGTCTTGAGCGAGAGGTCCCCGAAGGGGCTCTGCAGGGCGTCGGGGTAGCCGTGGGCCGCGGGGCCCAGGTGGTGCCGGTTAAGCACGCTGGGCGGCCGGTAGGTGCTGTCGCTGTCCAGGTTGTCATCCGAGCTCCACCAGCTGCTCATGCCGGGCCGCGGCTTGCCCTCCGGCTTGCGCTCCTTGCTCTTGCTCCTCTTGCCGTGCTTGGCGTGGTGGCCGTGGTGGGGGTCGTCGGCGCGGCCGTCCGCCTTGGCCCCGTTGGCGTTGCCCTTGGAGGAGCCCTCCAGCGAGTGGGACTTGGTGAAGAGCTTCTGCACCGAGTGCACCAGGTGGCGGATGCGCCCCGGGCTCTCGCTGCGCTGCTCGGCCGCCGCGGACGCGCGCTGGTACTGCAGCGTGTGGAAGCCGTCCCGGTGCAGCGGCAGCTGCTTCTCGAACTGGTCCAGCAGGTTGGCGGGGATGCGGTTGATCTTGGCGCCCGCGTGCGGCACGGCGCAGTCGTCGCGCGCGTCGTAGTGCGAGCTGTAGTGCATGCGCGGGAAGGTGCTGCTGGACACGTGGTCGCCCAGCGCCACCGGCATCAGGACGCACTCCGAGTGCACCGAGCTGCGCGGCGAGCAGCGGTGGCGCCCCCCGGGGCAGCTGTCCGCGGCGCTCAGCAGGTAGGGCGGCCGCTCCGGCGCGTGGTGCAGGTGCTCGCAGTCCTCAGGGGGCGCCAGGCCACACGTGTGCCCGGAACACAGCGGCGGCTGCGTCCGGCTTCCGGAGAGGCCCTTCATGCTCCTGGGCGCCGGGGAGTAGCGCTCCTCATTGAAGTGCTGCGTGGGCGACCATGAGTACTGCGGGTCTGCGGGAAAACACAGAAACGTCACTCAGCACCTGGGAGTGGGAGCGTGGGCGGGGACCCACAGGTGCGAGCAGGTGGAGTATATGACCCCCCACGGTGGGCTGGGTTTTCAGGATGCTCAGTGTCCATTTCTGGCCTGGGCACTGGAGAGGGCAGTTTTGCTTGTTTTTCTGAGACCCAGTCTCGCTGTCGCCCAGGCTGCAGTGCAGTGACAGGATCTCAGCTCACTGCAACCGCAGCCTTCCGGGTTCAAGCGATTCTCTTGCCTCAGCCTCCCGAGTAGCTGAGATTACAGGTATGTGCCACCACACCTGGCTAATTTTGTACTTTTAGTAGAGACGAGGTTTTGCCATGTTGGTCAGGATGGTTTCAAACTCCTGACCTCAGGTGATCCGCCCACCTCATCCTCCCAAACTGCTGGGATTACAGGCACCCGCCACCATGCCCAACTAATTTTGTTTTTTTGTTTGTTTTTGTGAGACAGAGTCTGCCTTGTCTCCCAGGCTGGAGTGCAGTGGCATAATCTTGGCTCACTGCAACCTCCGTCTCCCGGGTTCAAGCAATTCTCCTGCCTCAGCCTCCCGAGTAGCTGGGATTATAGTGCACACCACCATGCCCAGCTAATTTTCTATTTTTAATAGAGACAAAGTTTTGCCATGTTGGTCAGGCTGGCTTTGAACTCCTGACCTCAGGTGATCCACCGCCTCAGCCTCCCAAATTGCTGGGATTACAGGTGTGAGCCATTGTGCCTGGCTGGGCAGTTTTTTTTTTTTTTGAGACGGAGTTTCCCTCTTGTTATCCAGGCTGGAGTGCAATGGCGCGATCTCAGCTCACTGCAACCTCCCCCTCCTGGTTTCAGGCAATTCTCCTGCCTCGGCCTCCTGAGTAGCTGGGATTACAGGCATGTGCCACCATGCCCAGCTATTTTTTTGTATTTTTAGTAGAGATGTGGTTTCACCATGTTGACCAGGATGGTCTCAATCTCTTGACCTCGTGATCCACCTGCCTCGGCCTCCCAAAGTGCTGGGATTACAGGCTTGAGCCACCGCACACTTTTTTATATGACAAAGTGTGAGGAGCAGAGAGGAAACGCTGACATTCCCAGTGGTTAATGACCAAGACTTAGCATCTAGTAGATCCAACAGGTCTCTTCACAGCCGGATTTTGTGGTATTAAAGGAACTAACAATTTGAGGGAAAGGCATAGTTGTATTTCACTTAGATTTCCATTTTGTGGTACAGTTTAAGAAGTTTTAAAACAGCATCTGGTGCTTGATGGGTGATATTGTCTAGCAAGCTCACGCATCACACACACACACAGACAGACACACACAGACACACACACACACACAACACACACAGACACACACACACAGACACACACAGACAGACACACACAGACACACACAGACACACACACACGTATTCATTGCGAAATTGTTCAGTCCACACCCTCACAGGCTAGTGAGGATGGGAGGGCTTTCTCGAGACACTGTCTTCGTGGGGGCAGCTGTGTCTCCTTCCCCAGAGGCCAGGCTCTGTCCCTTCCCGCCTGACTCCTCCCTGACCCCTCTGTAGCCTGCAATGAGCTTTCCCTGCAAGCCTAGAGGACGGAGTCTATGGCTACCACACAGCATGGCCTGTCTTATGGCCACTGAGCCACCGAGGGCAGGTACCTTGCTCTTTCCTGTCCCTGGGAAGACAGCTGGGTGCCAGGGTGACCCGCAGAGAAGGAGGATCTGACAGCTCCCAGCCTGTTGCTCCCCTGGTGTCTGCACCCACACCTTCCTCCTCCTGGGGGGGGGGCGCCCTCAACCCCACACCTGCCTCCATCTCAGTCCCCTCCTGCTTGACACCAGGACCATCATCATGGCCTCCTCTGTCCATCTCCCCACCTCCACCCGGACACAGTTGCCCTCATCAAATGCACCCCTGCCATCCACCAACTTTCAGGTGAGCCCTGTCTCCTCGGCCTGTTACTCAAGGCCATGTCTAGGACAGTGAGCTCCCTGCAGGCATAGCCACCTGGCTTGTGACTGCCATGCGCCACCCCAGAGCAGTGCCAGCCCCAGACCAGACACCCGAGCTCTGTGATAACTGGAGGAGCCGACGAGCCTCCCTCTGCCCCGTGGTCTGTGTGTCCCTCTGAGTCTGCTGGGCCTTAGCCACACCCAGCTGCCATCATTTCTAGATGTCACTGCCTGGGTTCTGCCGGCCTCTGCTCCCAGGCCTGGACGCAGTCCCCATATTGATTCTAAGACCCAGCTCCACACCACTGGACTTTGCTGTGTGCTGTCCTCGAGGCCAAAGACCCAGATAGGAGTTAGAAGTGGCCTCCTTGAGGGGCTGCGCGTGGCTATCTCCTCAGGAAGGAATCGATCCCCCACACATTTGTCCAACACCCTGCTGCCCTAGGCCACCTCCAAGCCTCGGATCCCACAACGATTTCCTGCCTGCCCGCTCCCCCATCACCATGAGCATCTCTCCGCCTTGTTCCTCTCTCACCGCCACCCGCCGCGGCCTGAGATGCACCCTACCTGTGGTCCTGGGGTGACTCTGGCACGCCCTGCACTTGGAGAGCTGCCCACTCTGACTCCCAGAGCAACATGGACACCAGGGAGAGCAAGCAGAGAGATGGGGAGTGAGGCGTTTCCCATCGTGCCCAACACCAACCCTCCAGGTAACCAAGGCAAGGAAAAGAACATACCCGGCTGAGAACGTTTGCCAAGTGACTAGTCCTAGGTATGGCCTCACAGCGTCCCCAGTTTCAATTTCAGGATCCACGGCTGCCAGCCATCCAGGCCAGCATGGCTACGAAAACATGGGATAAGGAGAGGATGTGATTTCATGGGTCCCTGGGAAATCAGGGACCAGCTTCTCACACCCAGGAGTGAATGCAGAAGGGAATGGAAAGATTTCCCACGGGGTCCCCAGAGACTGACAGCAAGGTGTGGGGCCGTTTCTCCCACGGAGGGCAGCAGAGGGATCTCTCCTGCGTCTTCTCACAGTAAACAGCCTCCGATTCAAGAATAAACAGATCCTTTAACTTCAAAGCGAGGCTCGCTGTGTTATATTTCAGGTGCCTAGGCCGCCTCGCAGGAGCGCCTACGCGGTAACGGCCAGCGGCGTCTTCCTTTCTCAAATAGTTAAATTACAACGAGAGCACTTTAATATATTGGGGGAATATTTAGATATTATTTTAATATAATTAAAAGCAGGTTTTCAAATGAGATTCAATATTCAGCTGCTAAACGGCAAAGCGGTGTGCTGTGATCCAGACTTCACGGCCGGGTAAAGTGTCATCCTGTTACTTTCGCTTTGTTTTCCCATTAACATGTAATTTAATACAATTCTAATCTCCCTCATATTAGAAAGCGAGCCCATTAATGCCCCACTCACGTATCCTATTTCTGCCTAATGTTTAGCCTAGAAGCTGTGTTATGAATGTGGCTCCTTAAAAGAACAGCATAAAAGATACAATTTAACCGAAATGATTAAACTGGATCATGCCACATGTTGGTAGCACGTTCTCATTTCCACTGTACAGGACTGAACTTCCTGGTGAGGCAAGGAAACATACACTAAAATATTATCACGATGACAACAGCAACGTGCTGTGAGCAGTGGCAACACGAGGAGGTGTCATGAGCACCGCGCCAGGTTTCTGGTGATTTAGGTCTGCACAGTGTGTATTAAATTCTTAGGGGCTGGTAAACTCTTTTTGTGAAAATGAGGTAGCAAACACAACATGCAGACGGCATCTTGGTTTCCTAACTTCCAGCTTTTCACACCACCATTTTTGTCATTAAGCAGGAGAAAACAGCAATTATAGTCATTATTCATGAATGTATAACTGTCTCCCCAAATTCAGAATAGAATGTAAATGCATGTCTTACAGTTGCATTTATGGGACGTCTGGCCCACCCCTTCTAAAAAGCATACTGTTAGTGTCGGAATAAAAATGTGAAGAATACAGCTAATGTTTACAGGGTACACTTTGTGCTTGTGAGGTTCTTCCCGGGACGTTCCCTCCAACCCTCCGCCAGCCTTCACGGAGGAGCGCTTACCCTGTTGCAGGCTAAGGAAACTGAGGGTGGCTGGGCAGCACTCCCACATCTCACACTTGGTCACAGATGGATGGGAAGGCAGTGTTTGCAGCCCTACCTTCCTGGGCAAACCCAGCGAGGAGCTCCAAATTGGGCAGTGACCTGAGCCAGCCAGCTGCCTGCACACCTCAGTGATGATCCCAGCCCAGGGCTTTGGGGAAAGCATGTAGCTCACCCAGGGCAGCCACTGGTGTGAGAGGAGAGAGGAGGAGGCCATGCACAGGGTCCTCCCCAGCCCTCCCCTGACTGCAGGCAATGGGGGGCCCTTCCCCACCAGGAACACCAGTTCCTCCTCCCTGCCTGAAGCTCCTCAGATCCAGCCTTATCTGCCTGCATTTTCTTCAGCTTAGGAAAGGGAGGGGGAGACCCTCAGCATGTACCTCTTCTGCCCTCCACCCCAGAAAGAATTGCCCTGCTGGAAGTGGAAGCCTGATGAACTTAAAGCCAAAACCAAACAAACCAAGAAAGAAACAGAACAATAAATGCTTTATAAAGTGGACCATAGAGTGAGTTCCTAAATAAAAACTGACATACTCTACCAGAGCGTATTTTTCCTGAAGTTGTTAAACGTAAGCAACATTTCCTCGGAAACTGTAATTGGACTTGTTGAAAATGGTGAGACAGCCCTGGTGGTGCTGGATTCATGCTGACTTTCTTGGCCATCCCGGTCTTCCCCTCTGCTCTGCCGTCCCTTCCTCAGTCCCCCATGTGACACCTGGTCATCCCGATTCTCTTAAAGCCCCACAGACCCTGGAGCCAACCCTGCCATTGGTCAAAACATTGGTCAAACATAAGCGCAAACATAGGCCAGGGATCATGGTGAAAAACAGACCCTGAAGCTGTTCCTGTATTGACCGAATGATAGTATGAAAGGCATGGCCCATCATACGTCATAAGGAGCCTATCTGAAGCCCCATTTAAAAAAATTCCTTTCAAATTTTAACAAAGAGTAAAGATTTGAATGCTGACACCTGTAAAGCATTGTTGACCAGAAATTGTAACACTCTAGATAAACGGAAAGACATCCCATATTCATGGATTGGAAGGCTTAATATGGTTAAGGCAGAAAAAAAAATCCCCAATTAATCTACAGATTGTATACAATCTCTATCAAATCCCAGTTGTTTACTGTTTAGAAATTCAAAAGCTGATCCTAAAATTCATATAAACAGAAAAGCAAAACTATACCCAAAGCTAGCAGATGGAAAGAAAGAAGATCAGCACAGAGACAAATAAAATAAACAGAATCAATGAAGCCAAAATTTTGTTTTTAAAAAATATCAACAAAACTGACAAACCTTTACCTAGACTGAAACTGAAAATGTTAGAAAACTCCAATTACTAAAATCAGAAATAAAGTGAAGGTTTACTACTGACTTTTCATAAATAAAAGGATTATAATAATACAGAAATCACATGACAAAAAATTAGATAACCTAGATGAAATAAATAAATTCATCAAAACACACAAATTGCTTCAAGAAGCAGCAGAAAATTCCAACAGACCAACAGCAAACAAAGAGATTGAATCAATAATCAAAAAATGCCTGACGAAAGTCCAGGACGCAGCTCCAAAGCCTGATGAAGATGCGGAGAAACTGGAAACTCACACGCTGCCGGGGAAGGGAGAACCGCTGGTGGGTCCTCGGCAGGTTGAACACGGAGTCACCAAGTGCCCCAGCGATTCCACTCTGAGGTGCACATCCAAGAGAAATGAAAACACATCCAGGCAAAAGCCTACGTAAGAATGCTCACAGCAACATCACTGATAGTCACCAAAAAGTGGAGACAACCTCAACACTGAGCAACGGATGAAGGGACGAACGCAAGGGCCTGCACCTGCGCCATGGAAAGTTTTTCAGGAATTAAAACCAAGTAAGCCCAGAAATGTGCTGCACCATGGAAGGGGCCTCAAAACCTTACACCTCAGGGAAGAAGCCAGTCACAAAGGACCAGCAATGTACGATTTCATTCGAACGAAGTGTCCAGAACAGGTAGATCTCGAAACGGAAAACAGACTGTTGATTCTCAGCGTCAGGGTGGGCAAGAGTGTGGCTGTCAAGGCACGGGGTTGCTTTCCAGGTTGGAGAAGATGTTTTAAATCGAACAGAGTGATGGCTGCACATACCTATAAATTTGTTGAATGCCACCGAAATATACATCCTAAAGGGTGACTTGCATGGTGTGTGACTCATATCCCCATAAAGCTTGAATAAAGTAAATAAATGCACGTGCATGTACAAAGAATACCCAGAAACTCAAAATCAAGTAAGTACACGCTTCGCTTAAAATTCTTCTTCATTTGCTTCGGAGCTCAGTAAAGAGCTGTCCAGTAAAATTTAAGAAAGCAATTACGTCCATTTTTTTGCTTCTAAGTCTCCTCCTTCTCCACAGAACAGAGACTGTGGCTGAAGTCACTTTCTTTTTTTTTTTTTTTTTTTTTTTTTTTATTTTTTTTTTTTTTATTTTATTTTTGAGAATGATAGTTGTCCTTTTTTTTTTTTTTTTTTTTAGCTGAGGGAAAGAGAGGATATAGAGGGTCTTTTTTTTGAAAGGAAAAGAGAGGAAGAAAAAGAGGGAGAGAGAACAGAAATATTGCTTTATTCTATAAATGGCTATTAATAATGGCCAATCATTATTTTATGTATTTAAAATGGAGAATGTATATTTTATTTATCTAAAGTGAAGAGTTTGCTTATTAAGTTTACTTCTTACTGATCTGAGTTCAGATTCTGGATATCCTTATTAATTTTCTGTTTCGTTGAGTCTGAATCTCTTTATGGGTCTTATGTATCTGGGTGTTAGAATGCATTGATCCTTATACCACTCTATCTTTTTTGGTTTGAAATCTGTTTTATCAAATGCATGAATTGCAACTCCTTTTTGTTTATTTATTTGTTTTTTTTCTCTATTTGATTGGTAAATCTTTCTCCAACCCTTTGTTTTTAATATATGTATATCTTTGGATATAAAATAGGTCTGGTTGTAGTATACCGTTAGATTTTTGGCTGTATTTTTAATTAGAAAATTTAGTCGATTTCCATTTAAGATTACTGCCATTTGATGTTAACTGGCTATTTTATCCATTTGTTGATGTAAATTCTTCTTTCTGTTGATGTTCTTTACTTTTTAGTATATTTTTAGAAAGGCTAATACTGGTTGTTCCTTTCTGTGTGTAATGCTTCTTTCAAAAGTTTTTGTAAAGCAGGCCTGGTGGTAATAAAATCTCTGAGTACTTGCTTGTTCATAAAAAATTTTATTTTTCCTTCAATTGTGAAGCTTAGTTTGGCAGGATATGAAATTCTGGGCTGAAATTTCTGTTCTTTGAGGATATTAAATATCGGCCCCCACTCTCTTCTGGCTTGTAGGGTTTCTACTGAGAGATCTGCTGTAAGTCTAATAGGCTTCCCTTTGTGGGTAACCTGACCTTTCTCTCTGGCTGCCCTTAGAATTTTCTCCTTTGTTTCAACCCTGGTGAATCTAATGATTATGTGTCTTGGGGTTGCTCTTCTTAAGGAATATCTTTGTGGTGTTCTCTGTATTACTTGAGGTTGAATGGTATCCTGCTTTGCTAGATTGGGAAAATTCTCCTGGATAATATCCTGAAGAATATTTTCCAGCTGGGATTCATTCTCTCCATCACTTTCAGGTACACCTATTAAACGTAGATTTGGTCTTTTCACATAGTCCCATAATTCTTGGAGACTTTGCTCATTCCTTTTTATCCTTTTTTCTCTATTCTTGTCTTCTCGTTCCATTTCATTAAGTCGGTCTTCGACCTCTGATATCCTTTCTTCTGTTTGATCAATTCGGCTATTCAAACTTGTGCATATTTCACTAAGTTCTCGTGTTGTATTTTTCAACTCCATTAGTTCATTTATATTCCTTTCTATATTGTCCATTCTTTTTAACATTTCGTCTAACCTTTTTTCAAAGTTCTTAGTTTCTTTGCATTGGTTTAAAACAATTTGTTTCAATTCCCAGAGGTTTTTTACCATCCACCTTCTAAAACCTCCTTCAGATACTGGAACACAGTCCTCTTCCATTAGGGCTTGTTCCATTGCTGATGAGGAATTACTATCCCCTGTCGAGGGAGAGGGGTTCTGACTTTCAGTTTTCTCGGCCTTTTTAGGCTGTTTTTTTCCCTTTATTGTGATTTTATCCATCTGATATCTTTACAATTAACGCCTTTCTCATTAAGTTCCTGAGAGGACGTCCAATTTGTTGATTCCCAGTGCTGGAATCCGAGCAACCCACTGCGCCGGCCAAAACAACAGCGATAAGACTGATGGTGCTCTTCTGCCTGGAAATCTCCGGTCTGGCTTCCTTCTTGAGTCCGCAACAAGCGGCTCTGCCTTCCCGGAGCTCCAAACACCAGTCAGTAGGGGAACCAGCCCCGCTCACTGTGCACGAAGAGCTGCCGCGCCGAGGCGATGGCAAAACCGCTGCACCGGCCACAGAAGTCGCGCTGGCGACCCGCGGGGCTCCTCCACTGGAAATCTTCTGGTCCGTGGGCGACGAAAAGTTCTCTGAAAATGTGGCGTCCTCACGTTTTCCGAGCTTTCACTGGGAGCTACAATCCCGAGCTGTTAGCGATCAGCCATCTTGGATCTCTCTCGGCTGAAGTCACTTTCTGTGTTACTCTGATTGCCATGTGGCTCAGAGAAACATCTGAGGCTCCTGAATTAATAATCGAAGGGCCTGTGAGCGTCACATGTGTCCTTTTCCTCTGCCCTTCATTCTGACTTACAGTTCCTTGACCCTGATTGTGGATTCAATGGACACGCCCTCATTGTTTCACATGTTTGTTACTCGCTTCAGTTCCTCATGAAATTAAGCAAGGTATAAATTAGTAAATCGGTTAACTGACCTGATAATGTGAATTCGAGTTATACAGGAATGGCTGATGGCTATTTAGTCCCCTACCCTGATGACTGCTGAGGAAGGCTGAAGGGAAACCCCTGGATGGCGTCTGGGTGAGCTGAGCCGGCAGAGGGTCCGGAACCCGGGGTGCTGCAATTTCCCACTCATGGGATCCAAGGTTCGGCCCTGGGACAGCTCGCCAAGGTCCTGTATTTCCTTATCTGTTTGGGCTTTGCCTTTATTTTCCTGTAGTTCAAAGGGTTTTAAACTGAGGCTACACCTTAGTATCATCCAGAAGTGTGTAAAGGACAAATTTCTGGGCATCATCTGAGGCACAGGAAGACCCTACCTCCGGGCTGTAGCTCAGGAGCCTGTGGTATCAGTAAATATCAGTAGCTACCAGGTTTATGCTCTGCGTTGTCTTGCATTGATTTTCAGATTTGATATTGTGCCTCCCAACTGGCCTCTAATCTATGAGTCGTGCTCTATACTTAGTAGAATTTCTTGAACTACCATCAGTGGTCTCAATGAATGTCTGTTAATGGAATAAATGCACAAATGAATTAAACTGGAAGAGAAAGTGTGCATTAGGAGCTCCGTGAAGTAAGAACGTGGGTGAAGCTCTCCTCTAGGTTAGCTGCCAAAGTTTACTCCCTGCACAAAATTCCCAGGCTGGAATAATACATGGTTAATATTTCAAGCACTCTGACACTCTTGAGAGGAAGGTCTCTGTAGAAAATCCTGGGCTCTGCGGAAAATCCGTGCCGGTCACCAAACTGTGGATCCCTGGGCTGAATTCTGTGGAAACAGTTCTGCCACTGTGCGCACAGGTGCTTCTTTCTACTCTTTTTATTTAACTGTTTTTGTAAGAAAAATTCTGCTGTTTCTAAAATCTTAGCCCCAAATAGATGAGACCCTGGATGTTTGTGTAGTTTCAAACCACTTTCAAAGTTAGAACCGTATTACCCAGAAATAGTTCCACGGTTACCGCATTGCATATTTCCAGAAGGTACAGGCAGCCTCTGAGAGGAAGCGTCTGGTCACGGTGCCCCCGCTGGGCTTTGGCTGCAGTGATGCCCCCTCCATGGTGGCTGAGACACCAGCTTGAGTCCAGCTCCTGGCGGCTCCCTGGAGCCGCCTGCAAAGGCAGCAGAGCTGCGCAGCTGCAGCCGACTCTAACGCCCTCCCAGCCTGGGAGGAAGAAGAACGTGACATTACGGTCACAAGGTGGGTGTTTTTGATTTTTTTTTTCTCATGAGGTCATAGAATTACAGAATTGGAGAGGTTTTACATAGATCTTCTGTGGTATTAGTTTTAAAAGTGTTTTCCTGCCTGCCTTTCTCTCTCTTTGATTAATGACTCAGTACAGCCATTCAGACAAAATTCACAAAGCACCTGCTGCAAACAAGGCCCTCTGGTGGACAGTGAGAGAAACAGCCCCTGCTTCTCAGCCTTCAGGTGGGAGGTGGTACTCGCAATAATCAGATAAACAGGCGAATGTCAGACAATGACAAATTCTCTAAAAAGTGCAGGGCAAGGGTCTGATCGCCACACGTTTCAGGGCATTACCCGCTGGGCAGGTGTGGCGGGAAGGCTTGACTGGGCCAGAGACCAGAAGTAAGTAGGACGGGTCTCTGAGGGTCCTGGGTAGGGGGTTCCGGGCACTGAGCTGGTGCCTGGGGTGGCACTGCCAGGGAGGGGACCACACGGAGAGCAGGTGACAGGAGGCTGTGCCTGGGTCCCAGAGGGTGGTGCTGGCAATCACAGGACTTTGCTGAGCTTCTGAGTCTGGAGGCCATAGGAACAGAAAAGAGATAGGAAGGCATTGATGCTTGAAGGGGTCTCTCTGGCTGCTGAGGATGGGCTGGGAAGGCAGGTCCTACAAGGCCATGGGCCATGGATGCTGATGGCATGGCTGTGTTTTGCCTGGTGGCTCTGAGGCGTGTCCACACATCCACACTAAAGGTTTTCTACATTAAGCACAGCTGGACATGCAAAGCGGTGCAACATGGCAGGTCCCACTGTGGGCATCCTCTAAAGAGAGGAGAAGGTGGCCCCGTCTCAGCGCCTGGTGAGGGCGGGCATCCTCCAAAGAGAGGAGAAAGTGGCCCCGTCACGGCGCCCGGTGAGGACGGGCATCCTCCATCCAAAGAGGATAGTGGGGTCTGGAAAGTGGAAGGGGGCCCCGTCACAGCGCCCGGTGAGGGCTCAGCAGACTCCCGTCCACTCTGCGTCATGCTTCTGTCTCCGGGTGCAAGCTGAATTCTCACTCAGTTGATGGGGATGGGCTTGTTACCTCCATGTGCACCGAGATTAGAGCTGTCCATCATAGGAACAGGTGCCAGTGTTTTAATGGTGTGGCTAATTGTGTCACGTGGTGACCTGTTTTACTCTTCAGAGTCCTCACCCAGATGGACTTCACAACTTGTCTGTGGGTTGAATCTCAATGCGGAAGGCGTCTGGCCAACAGCAGCAATTACTCCCAGAGAATATGTGCACCTGAACTTTCTCAGAGTCTGTGTTGGTGGACATGCTGTTACTTATGAAAACCAATGAAAAAAGATGAGTGACAGGCTGGGTGCTGGGCTCCTGCCAGCACTGTGGGGAGCCCAAGGTGGGTGGATCACTTGAGGCCAGGAGTTGAAGACCAGCCCTGGCCAACATGGTAGAACCCTGTTTCTACTAAAAATACAAAAATTAGCCAGGCGTGGTGGTATGCACCTATAATCCCAGCTACTCAGGAGGCTGGGACACAAGAATCACTCGAGCCTGGGCGGTGGAGTTTGCAGTGAGTGGAGACTGCTCCACTGCACTCCAGCCTGGGTGACAGCAAGACTTTTACTCAAAAAAAAAGAAAGAAAAAGAAAAGGAAAAGGATGAGTGAGATGAGTGACAGCTGTCATGACATGAGGGGCTGTGCCACAGGGTGGGGATCTGAGGGCCCCGTGCTGATGGATTTGCATGCAGGTCCACCCAGGCGTGACTCTGTGGAGTTCTGAGTGGCTGTGGCCACACTGCTGTGGGGACTGCACCGGTAAGAGAGGCTGGAATGACAATGGTAAAATCCAATTCCTAGAAAAGGGGGTCATAGCATTCTAGACGCCCTCAACAGAAAACGAGCTGAGCACGGAGGTGGGGGATGAGAGAGGGAGATAGAACACCTCCCTTTCTGCACTGTACCTGCAGAAAATGCGGGCCTGCACGGAGCAGCTTTCATCTTTTTACAAAGTGGTTATCTTATCATGCAGCCTGTGCACTGAGCCTTAAAGAAATCAGCTGGGGGATCTAAGAGGAATTTAATATGCTTTTCATTCCCTCTCCATTCAATTCTGCTTAGGTGTTCAGGGAACTCTGTGCTTGTGGAGAGAACATGTTTTAAAATGTGTGCAGCCTTTTGGGGGGATAATGAAATGCGGGGAACGGAGAGCCTGGAGGTTCAGGGAGTACTGCAGGTGAGAAATAAGTTCCGAACGCACTGTAGAGATTTTTGTTAGTTAAGAGGTATATTTAGATAGCGATAAAAAGGAGAGAACTGAGAATGAATGAGAGAGAAAGCAGGAAGGAAAAGGCAGAAAAGTACGGAGGACCCAGGCCATGGTGTGTGAAACAGAAGAGCACGCGTGGCCCTGACAGCATCAGCTGCCCCCAGCCCTGCAGATACCCCAGGCTGGCTTCTCATCCTCAGCTGCAGGCATTCTGCAGGAGGCTACAGCTGCCCCACCACGGACAGCAGCTCTCTGCCTCTCTGCTCCCCAGGCCAGCTTCTCATCCTCAACTGCAGGCATTCTGCAGGGGGCTACAGCTGCCCCACCACGGACAGCAGCTCTCTGCCTCTCTGCTCCCTCACCACCGTCTTCCTCCGATTCATCTCCTTACTTATGGCCACTCCATACATCTTTAAGACCCATTGTAAGAGCTTTCTTCTCCTGCGAGCATCTTCCTAAACTCTCCCACCTAAATTGAGTCTCTCCTTTCTCCAAACATTAGAATTTTACCTAGACTTTTCCTAAGATGTTTACTCCATCCATCCATCCATTTATCCTTCCCTCCCTCCGTCCCTTGTCCCTTCCTTAGTTCCTTCATTCCTTCCATTTCTCCTTTTATCTATCCTTCCACGCTTGCATCCATGAAGCCACAGGCATCATGAGTGCCAGGTTCCACAGCAGATGTTGGGGATAGAGATGAGCAGGACAGTCCCTGTCCTATGAAAGCAAGGTCTGGTGTTTAAAGTCCAGTAGGAGAAATGGGTGAGTAAGGCAATCACTGGAATAGCGTGTTTCCTGCAGACAAAGAGAGGTGCATGGGGTATGGGTGAGACACTGGAGCAGGCTGGTGGTGGCAGGCATGGGAGAATCAGGGAACGCTCTGGCAGGCGTCCTTTGGACCTCAAGGATAGGCAATCATTTTAATGACATAAAAATGTCACGGCCTCCCCCTTTTCCTGCCTTGTTTGCTTCTACCCCAGTGTACATTCACACACACATATGTACACACAACTATGTGCACATGTGTCACTACACATGCAAGATTATGCAGATGCACACCCAGACACACAAGCAGATACACATGGCTTTGTACACAGATATGCATGCATGCACACCATGAGGCTGTAAGTTCCAGGAGAACCCAGAGGCTGGACACCCAGACTGCGGAGCTGCAGCAGCCCGGATCATACCAGCAGTGCCGCCTTGGGAGACTTCCTGACTCCTTCCAGGTGTGAAGGGCCAGTAACCATTGCACCTGCCTTGGAGGGTCATGGAGAGCATTAAATGAGCCAATACAGGTAAACATTCTAGACCATGCCAGGCCCGCAGTCAGCAGGTCGCATGTTAGCCACTGTTAGCATTGACTGCAGCCATGTCTCCTCCTGAGCCTGGCCGGTGCCTCCTACAGAAGAAATTAGTTCAATGGTGTCAAACTGAAATATCTGAATGGAAATAAAAATAAAGAGGTGGGAAAACTTGGGAGAGAAGTGGCAGAAAAGGAATGGGATTCTTTGGGCAAAAGGGAGAGGACATGCGTGTTAATTCAGACTGCCGACTGCATCTAAGGACACGGCTGCTCTTCACATCTTTCTCCAGAGTCCTCAGGGATGGCCAGGAAGCAGGGCTGGCCCTGTGGGAATTTACATCACACTTGAGCAGAAACTCAAAGTCCATCACGCCAGGCTCAGAATGCTTACGGATCAAAGCAACGCTCCGTTTGCAGAATGGAAAAGGACGATCTCTCGATTCACTTGAAAATTCAGAATTTTAATGCCTCTGCCTCTGTGTGGTTAATCTGACTTGACGGATGTTAGATGATCTCTTTTGAGAAGTAAGGAAGATACTGGTTCCAAGCTATGAAATGAGAGGCAGTGTTCATGGTCGTGGCACGGTGCTGATTTCATCGGATTAACAATCCCAGGAAGGGATCAGTTACTACCCACGACTGGCACATGGCGACTTTCTGCTCCAAGAAGCTGGCTTTCCCAAGTTCAAATGGCTTGCAGGTGCCAAGCTTCAGCCAGAACTGTGGTGCCCTGGCTTCCGTCCATTCCTCTCCATCACCAACAGTTCTCTTGAATACTCAGGGGGCCCCAACCGGCCCCAGGTGCAGGGGTCCCCAGGCACTTGTCCTGCTACACTGAGTTGACTCTCACAAAAGGTTTAATTCCTTCAAATAAGAAACTGGGGCTAATGCTACCCATGCGTCCTGTCCATTCTAGCAGACACAACAGACTCTCAGGCTGAGCCTCGGAGAGGATGGCAATGTGTCCGCCACACAAGGCATTAAGAACAGCACTCATGCTGACTGACCGCCAGCGCCGCCCGCCCACAGCGCCATCCATCCACGGCGCTGCCCACGCCCCAGTCATCCAGGCTTGGCTCTGAGAGCCGGCCCGGGGCAGCCCAGTGTCTGTCGCCAGTGCCCTGCAAGCCTCTGGCACACACCGATGCTCAACACTGTGTCCTGAGTAGAGACTCGTGAGAATTTTGCTCAGAACTCACCGCCTCCTGCAACACCATGGCCATCATGCCAAGGTGGACAAAAACAACGCTGCCTGAGGAAACCACATCGAGAAACAGCACGTGAAGCATGCCTTAAAAATAACTCCACATTTGCCATTTTGGGGAAAACCAAATCCATCACATATCTTGCCAACAATGCAAGAGTTCACAACAATGTTTGTGCCAGGCACACCCATCCAACCACGTGAATGACACATGTACACCAGGCACGCCCATCCAACCACGTGAACGACACGTGTACACCAGGCACGCCCATCCAACCACGTGAACGACACGTGTACACCAGGTACGCCCATCCAACCACGTGAACGACACGTGTACACCAGGCACGCCCATCCAACCACGTGAACGACACGTGTACACCAGGCACGCCCATCCAACCACGTGAACGACACGTGTACACCAGGCACGCCCATCCAACCACGTGAACGACACGTGTACACCAGGCACGCCCATCCAACCACGTGAACGACACATGTACACCAGGCACGCCCATCCAACCACGTGAATGACATGTGCGTGCCAGGCACACCCATCCGACTGTGTGAATGACACGTGTACACCAGTCACGCCCATCCGACTGCGTGAACGACATGTGTACACCAGGCACGCCCATCCAACCATGTGAACGACACGTGCGTTCCAGGCACACACATCCAAACATGTGAATGACACATGTATGCCAGGCACACGCATCTGACCACATGGTAAACATGTGTGTGCCAGTTATGCCCACCTGCCCAAGTGAACAGTAACATGTTTGCCGGCATGCCCATCCGACCGCATGGTGAACACGTGTCGCCACACTCAGTCCCATAGGTAACATCCTGCCCTTCTGGCCATCATTCCTGACCCTTCATGTTTGTGGTTGATTAAGAGGATCAATCACACCTTTCTCAAGGAGTTTGAAATCCACACACTCACTAAGGGCAAGAGTTTGTCAGTGGAGTCACAGAGACTTGGAGAACAATTCAGCTGTCCAGGGCTGAGGCCGTCACCACCAGGCCTGCAGCCCAATCCTCTGCCTGAGTGTCCTCACGGAGACGGGCACTACCCTGGAAGGACTTCTGGACATCTGTCAGGGAGCAGCCAGCACTAGTTGGGACAGAGCCTGCCTCCCTGGATTCCTGCTGTGGCTCACAGGACCTTGCCCTACAGAAGGCGGCTGCGGGTGCCCGTCCTTTGCAACCAGAAAGAGCGTAATCAAACACACACTTGGAACACAAAAACTGCGCACTCTGGCAAACAGAATCAAAAGGCCACCTTGGAAATGGAATTGACGAAGAAGATTTCATCTGTTCAACACAATCTCAGCTAATCTTTAGGATTTCATGAGCTCTCATAGTGTGTCCCATAGTGGGTCATACAGAACCTGATTTCTCACACACACACCCCCTTGTGATTCATCTCTGACCAGCAGGTTCTTGGACCAGCAGGTTCAACAGCGAGATGGATCATGTGTAAAACATATGAGTAGCTTTAAATCCCCACTGATTCCACGTATATCAGCATTCAAATTTAAAATAAAAACTGCTCATAGATGTCTTTTGATTGGTACAAGGTGAACATGAGGCGTTTTGTGATTCTAAACTCAGGTGTTCAATTCTTCAACTCTGCTGAATTTCATTACATTTTCTATCAAGCATTATGGTGAGCACATTTGCAACTTAATTGCACTTAATTACCAAATGACAGTGACATCTTATTTATAGGCTAAATAAGTGGCTTTTAAACAGGTCTTTATTGTAACATTTGAAAACAATGACTTCGAAAGCACAAAAGAACTCTGCTATCAGTTGTAAACCTCATCTCATTATTCTTGAAGCCAAAAGGTCACACGTTACTTTCTGGGTTAGAAAATTTGCCCAGTGAAACACACTTTTCACTTCACAAAAGTAATTATAATTGTTTCCCAAATATCTTTCTCCCTGAGTTTCATCTGAAACAAAATCAGGGCTCCTTGATTTATACCAACTAATCAGTCTTTCTCTTTTACCTGTTACATGGTTTTGGGTGATTATATTTTTGCTTTGACAAAAATTTATAACCTGCTGACAATTTCCAAATGTATATACCGGAATACAGCAAAAGAAGAATGCTTGTTTTAAAACATTTGACTTCTAATAATTATTTCATAAGCAAATGTAATTTCAAAATATGTATTCCTAGTACGTTTTTTCAGATAGGGTCTTGCTGTGCTGCCCAGTCTGGAGTGCAGTGGTGTGATCATAGCTCACTGGAGCCTCAAGCTCCTGCTCAAGCAATCGTCCCACCTCAGCCTCTCGCGTAGCTGGGATGACAGGCTCATGCTGCTGTGCCAGTCTATTTCCTAACTTTTTTGTATTAATGGTCTCTCCACATTGCCTAGGCTGAGTTACAGTATTTCTAAGGTACTGCTGATGCCTCAGTTTATCAACTTCGTTTTATAAAAATTAAATTTTAAGATGACAGAAACTCATAACCCTTAATATAAACATCGCAATTTACAATCCATGCTGCCCCCTGAAAGTGATCAGACGGTGTTTGTTTATTGCCATCAGTGAACAGAACATTTTTAGGAAAAACATATTCTTTTACTAAATGACATGATAAGTAGGCACCATGAATATGGATTTACACTTTTACTCTTTTACTTTTTCCCTAGAATCAGTGACTGACAACGGTGACGTTTTTAACATGACAAATTTCTTTGCAAGAGAATATCTCATTTGGAAATCTATAGATAAGGCCCAAGAATTTGAATGAATCATCTGGAAATGATTTTATATGCGTCTCAGCCTAACAAAGGCGTGATTTCACCACAGGGTGTGTGCAGTCCTGGACAGGTGGACAGGCAGCTACACTCATAAGAACTTTAAAACGTTCCGTTCTGTATTTTCAGTGCGATGTGTATTCTAGGAAGAGACTTTCACATGAGTGCAATTCCTTAAAATTGTTTCAAAACATGTGAATGTAACTGAACCTCCTAACTCACGTTAGTAGAAAGCAGAGAAAGGGTATTTTCACAAACCTTTCTACCTATTTAAGAAATAACTCTACTTTAAATTATTAAAGTAAAGATGTCTTCACACATCTCTTTGAATCAAACACACACACTAAAAATTAAAATGTACTGTCATGATTAGGATGCAGTAAGGCAAGAATCGATTATCCGGCGGTGTTTATCAGTGTGATCTTCTGAGAAATAAGTTGAGCCAAATCTTAAGAGCCATAAAAATGTCTCGCCCCTTTGGCTAGGTGTGTACAGTATTCCACATGAGAATACTCTGAACTGAAGACATTGCCCAGAAGAAGCATGTTTCTGTGGTATTAGATGACCAATCTCATATTGCCTATTTATTCACTCCCGTCACATTCTAAAAAGGATTTAATTTGATTTTGCAAATACAAAAGCATTTAAATATGAAGCGAGAGAGAGAAGTGTCGGAATGGTAGAGGCCCTGGAGGACGCTTCCACACAGAGTGTGTTCCAGGACCTGTGGCGTATCATGTGAAAGGAAATCTTGGGGCCCCCAAACCACTGAGCTAAAGGAAAAGTCGAGCTGGGAACTGCTCAGGGCAAACCTGCCTCCCCTTCTCTTCCAAGTCCTCCCTCTGCTCACGAGATAGATGCATATTCTGACTGCCTCCTTTAGAAAGGCTTATCAGAAACTCAAAAGAATGCAAACGTTTGTCTCTTACTTTCCTGTGACCTGGAAGCCCCCTCTGGACGGAACCAATGTACTTCTTACATATGTTGATTAATGTCTCACGTCTTCCTAAAATGTATAAAACCCAGCTGTGCCCCCACCACCTTGGGCACATGTTGTCAGGACATCCTGAGTCTGTGTCACGGGCACGGTCCTCCCACTTGGCGAAATACACTTTCTAAATTAACTAGACCTGTCTCAAGTTTTCAGGGTTCACAGTCAGTTATGGGCATGATTTACATGTGGCTGTTTCAGTCAGTGTGAGGAGAGAAACAAAATTTAGTTATGCACACACAAAGAGCATGAGTTGGTTAGAAAAATACATTTCAAAATCAAAAGAGAATTTTCCTCTTAGAGAATATTAAAATATAAAAAAGGAAATATACATCCTAAACACTAACATACTTATTTTTTTTTTGAGACAAGAGTTCTGTTCTTGTTGCCCAGGCTGGAGTGCAATAACGTACTTAATATTTAAAGAATTCCTGTAATAAAAAAGCATTTCCTTCAAAAAATTACCAAGTAGTATAATTTCCCAGACATGAAAATACAAATTATTAACAAATAGCTGAAAACAACTGTAACTTCGCTAATAGTCAAATCACTGAACTAGGAGAGGAAAATGGCTTTTGAAATACAGGTCCGTTTAGCCAGTAATTTCACCTGGAAACTTATTCTAGGAAAACTAAGAGAATACAGAAAGAAGGTTGTCTTTATCTCATGATTAACTTTTGTGAAATCTGTCCCAGTTAAGAACACTAACACACACGCACACACACACGTGCACGCATGCACGCACACACAGGTGCATGCATGCACACACACGTGCACACGTGCACACACACGCTAATAATCTCTCACTATTTAATAAATACACCATACTTAACCAGTTGCCTGCTTTTATTAGGGAGAAAGGGAGGAACTTAAGTTGCTTCAAAAATAAACTTAAAAAAAAAAAGAACAAAGTTTCAGCACATTGAAGGAAATGTGGAATAAATTTGGAAACTTTATAGTTTCTCAATATTTATTAAACACAAAACATTGGAATGAACTTTCAAAGTGCTGAAGGTTAGAGAACAGTTTCGTACCTAACCATTGTATTTGGAATCTGAAAATGTTCTTTACAGTTGGAATTCCAGCCTACTGAATTCCTGACAGACCAGATCACACCACTCGCTGATATTCACACACAGGAACGGTCTCTTCTGACCCCAAGTCTTCACCTACTTCTGTTGGAAGCAGGGAAGGTGTGCACGTGGAATTTTTACAGTCATCACAAGAATTTCCACACTGGAAAGGCAGTTACTGGAAATTCTGACTGTCTGTTCAAAGAGCAATTATTTGCCAGTTTTTTCATACTGTTCAAGCTTAACTTCTGTAATTTTTTATGTTCGCCATATCAGCAGTTGTCTGGAATTTTTAGCAACTTGAGTCCCTGCCTTGGGTTTGAGAACACTTGGTGAATCACTCTCTTTGGGTAATAAATATCTTTCGATTTAGTGCTTCCTAGAAACCTGAATTTTTCTCAGCATTTGATGACTATGCCAACCTCTCAGCTCTCCTATTGCTTCTGAAATCTTTGGTCCATCTCGTCAGCCAGCACTGAGAGAATTGGTGGTGTGGAAGGCATAATGAGAAGGTGATATGGCTAGGCTTTGTGTCCCCACCCAAATCTCATCTTGAATTATAATCCCCATAATCCCCATGTGTCAAGGTGGAGATCACAGAATGCTGGAGGCCTTATCTCTCACGCTGTTCTCTTGATGGTGAATGAGTTCTCAGATCTGATGATTTATAAGGGGCTCTTTCCCTTCTCCTTCCTGACGGCTTGTGAGGAAGGTGCCTGCTACCCCTTCCCCTTCTGCTATGGCTGTACATTTCCCAGCCACGCTGAACTGTGAATCAGTTAAACATCTTTTCTTTATAAATTATGCAGTCTCAGGAAGTTCTTTATCTAAAGCAGTATGAAAACAGACTAATACATTAGGATTTTTAGCCACTACAGTTTTATAAACATCAGTAAACTTACACATCACACGAACATTTTAGGAAATGCTAAGAATCAATAAGTGAAGAAAGAATGATTTTTTAAAAAATGTGAAAAGGCTTTTACTGTTTTCTGAGCATCACTATTTTTTGCCTGGAAGTCACCTAGGAAATCAAGCATTTGTTTACTTTCTGTAAACGGGGAACTCTCGGCCCTTCCTTAAGACGGCAGGACGTTCCTTTCCTGTTTTCTGTCCCATTCCTGTCTCCTCCTTGGCTCATCCTCCTGTTTTCAAATAGGAAGGTCAGGCTCTTCACTGCCAGGGCCTCTGTTTCGCCTCAGCCATCTGGTCACTCACTCACCTGTCCCTACAGCTGGAATGGCAGAGCTGGAGTGTTGACTGAGGACAAAAGGCTCCAGGCTGAAGGAAGTGATAGCAGACACAGGCAGCGTGACATTTATTCTCAGCATCAGAGTCACCTGGGATGTCGCAAGACAAACACCTGGGTTGGCCTGAGAGTATACATTTCTGTCAAGTTTCTAGCTGCTGCTGCTCCTGGTGGGGGCACGGCTCTTTGGAAGTTTTCCAGGATGTAAGGTCTCCCAGTGCTCTGGGCTTGGGAGTTTACGACATCTTCTATTCTGCTTCACTTCCTTCCTCCGCCCTGATCCCTGGCATAGGGGTGGGAATAATGCCCCGTTCACTCCAGGCCTGGGCAGTGAGACAGGAGTGTTCTTGGGCTCAGGGCCTCCTGGGGTACTTGTCCTCCTGCCTGGCGTGGGCTCCTGCATGGGCCTAGACCCGGCCAGCAACCTGAGGAAGAAAGCTAGAAAGCCTTGGGTCTGGTGTTCCAGCTGCAGAACCCAGCAACCCAGGGGGAGGTGCGCTTTTCAGCAGCTGCTGCAGCGTCTGGTGGGTGGAGGCCTGGGCCCTACAGCAGTCACTGCTGTGCTGTGGCTGGAAGCCACATGATTGCTGGTTCCTCCAGGAGAGGTAATGCTTTCTGTATTTTAAGCCTCTTTCAGGAAGGACTTTTTTTCTTTTAGCTGAAATGCCATAACTCTACAAAAAATGTCCATGAAAACTGTATGCACGACAAGCAGTTGAACGAAATTTTTCTTTTTTTTTTTTTTTGCAAATACTTAAAAGCATAGTTGAACATAAAGATGAGCTGTGTATTTTGTTTTTCAAACAGAAAATACTAAAAATGGTTGGTGCTCCCTTGGGCTCCAGGTAGCACATGTCCTAGGAGATGCTAAGCACATGCACACCGGGTCCCCTTGGGTGGGTGGCAGCTGACAGAAAGGTGGTAACTGCTGCCTGCAATACACGTGTGCCATGGGAAGAGCTTTTCAAGGAAGTAAATTTGGATTTTGTTGCCAAAGAAGACACACTTATGTCATTTAAAATAACACCATTATATCTGCACAAAAATTATAAACATAATTTCCTAAATCTGTTTAAAAGTCTTCCATGCAAACAGTTTCAGCAAATGAAGGATATCAACATGAAAAACCTACAGATTTGATTTTAAGAACAACCAAAAATATTAGAGAAAAAGAAAATTACGAATCAGATTACAACAACATCCTTCTGTATAGGTTCAAAAAATACGAATTATAATTTAGGATCATGCACTCCTATAGTTGAAGCACTTAACTGTGTGACACACCTCTTTACACCACCTATTAAATAAACAATCTAAATAAGCTGAACTTGGAACAAGAGCTTGGACTTGTCATATCATAAAGGGTTAAAGTTGAGATTTTCAAACATAATTAGTGTCTGTAATTCCATGTTCTCAGGTAGTCAGATTTTACAGCAAAAGCAAATGTCTTTCTTTGTGTTATCGACAAACAATTTAAAATTATCATATATTATTCATTCATCTTTAATTCACCTTTAAAAATATTCTATTGGGATGTTTATCATATACACAGTATCGGTACAGCTGGAGATACATGTGGATTGTAACATCAATGCCGCGTGTGCAGGTATTTCTCTAGTGAGAAGAGAGTGAGGACACAACGCAGATGCCCCTGAACCAAGACGGCTGCATGCGTTCCGCCCAGAGTTCATCTGGCTCCTCCCTCATCGTCCTTCTTGGTCTGTGCCCAGAACAGATGGTGGCGGTAGCTCAGTGGGGAGAGCCCTCTGCCTGCTCACCAGGTGACCGGGTCCTCACCCTCACACTTGTGGCACAGCCCTGAGAAACCCTCACGAGCCATCTCCTGCAAGGACCCAGCCATTGGTGCAGACTCTCAATTAGTATAAGGAGCTAATATGTTAAATACAGTGGTTACTTTACCTATGGTTTGAAATGGTAATGCAAGTGCCTGGTATGAAATCCTAAGTATATAAAATACAAACACCCAGTGCTTAAATACATAAAGCATATTTGGCTGCTGGATTCCAGACGCTCGATAGCAGGGACAGTCCTGTCGTTCCTTGACCCTTCATCCCAGCCCCACTCATGCTGTGTGTGTTGCAGAGACACAGGCAGGAGTGTTTCACATGCTGAGAATTTCTGTTCCATTCCCACATAGATAGGTTATAATAGGAAGCATATTTCAGTTCTCTTCTTAGGAAAAATAGAAACTTTTCTCACTCTCAGAAATGTACTGAAAATTTGCCCATTTTACTTCCCTCTCCCTGGCAACGAATCTGTGCTGATCCCAGTTAAAGTCTGACAAAGAGCAGAGCTGCTGTGACACACTAATGTCATGTTGAACTTACTATGGCTTTCCTCTGACAGCCTCTTCCTGGCGCCATCTGTCCTGCACGTGAGCTTCGGGGAGAAGCGGGAGCTTGCCTGTGATGGTGACTTGACTGAGAGGTATACCAGGCAGCCCCACCAGAGCAGAGCAGTGGGGTGGGGCGGCCCTCCGGCTGGAGCCCGAGTGTACGGTGGTGTCACCCAGGCACGGGCAGGAAAGGCTCTGGTGACAAGACTTGAAAGCTGGGGTGGGACACGTTGTTTGTGAGAAGCCTGGATGAGAGGACGAGGGGCACGCCACGTCAATCATGGATTTATGAACTCACAGAGCACTAGACAGGACGTGTGAATGTCAGCCCAGGGTGTGGACCATGCTGACGTCCTGGGAACAGGTGGGCTTGTGATGGCACCCACCACTCCAGGCCTAACTCAAGGCCATGCCACTTTTCCTCCCCTCTTGCCCTGTTCTCTCCTCTCCAAGGTGGCAGAGCCACTGCCCTCTTTCCAGGCTCTGCTATAGGAGGGCAGCCCTGGGAGGAACCTGGGCCTGGGAGATAAAGGAAAGTCACGAAGGGAGTCCCTGTGAAGCTCTGGGTTTCCAATAACGGGCACAGACGGAGCTCACCCCACTGTGGCGCCCTCCTTCCTCTTTGGATGTGGAATTGATGGCCGGATATCTGGCAACCTCCTTGCAACCAAGAGGACTTAAAGTCAACCCAATAAAGACGGCAGAGTGAAAAGACGAAGAAAGCCTTCGTCCTTGGTGGCAGGACTGAGCTGTCGGCCAGGACGCACAGCTGTCCTCCTCAGGAAGCCTTGACCTAAGAGCAAACCAGCCCTCCTTGTTCAAACTATTGTAATCCAGGTGTTTCATTATCTGCTTCTATAATAAATGATCCTGAGCTCTGGAGTCTAAGATGAACAGCTCCACCAGTTACTGCCCTCGGGCCCCAGAAGCATTCCCACCCCCCGAGCCCCTGATTCCCCCTCCATGAGGTGGGGAGGCCCTCAGCCCAGCCCAGCAGGCATGCAGGTAAGGGGTAGGAAGGTTAATGCAGGTGAGGCGGCGTCAAGGAGCAGGGCTGTGGACCCGCTAGCGTAAAAACACAATCACCCCTGCAATGTCCGCCTGGGGAGTCCACACGGGAGGCTCCAGCAGAGGAAAGGGCAGCATTCAGGAACCGCCGCCTGAACACCACGGGGACTGGGAGGCACTCACCACATCGTGAACACGTCATTACACCCAGATCTGAAACTTACTGGCTGCCACGGTGACGTGCACAGGAAAAGCTCCCAGGAGCGCTTCGGCGTTTAGATTTTTGGGTTAGGGATGTTCACTTGATAAGTATGTAATGCAAATGTCCTCCATTCCAAAAAAAATCCCAAATTTGAAACATGTCTCATGCCAAGCATTTCAGAAGAGGGAGACTCAGCCTGCAGCAAAGGTCCACTGTACAGATGAAGCTGAGACACAGCGAGCCTCCGTCACCGCCAACAACACAGGGCAGACGAGGCCGAGGCATGCCAAGCCTCCATCACTGCCCAGCGCCACACGGGTGATTTGGGGCATTCTGCTCTGAGGTTTGGAGTCTGGCTACGCTGCATAAGTAGAGGCGACATCAGGAAGAACCTCCCAGCACTAGCATCTCAAGGTGACTTTTAAAATCTGTGTTCTTTCTGGGATACGCAGATGGTTGGATCTGGTAATTCAGGAAATCTTTAGCACTGTGGCGCATCCACTGTGTGAGTGCGAGTCACTCCATTTTCTGAGGACCACAGCTTTAGGGTCCATCCCCCTCCCCTGTTCTGCCATCACCGGGACTGAGCACTGGGACTCCTGTGGTCAGCATCGTGAACTGTGCAGCTCAGAAAGAATGGATGGAAAATGCTCCTGTAATTCCACCAGCGAATAGCAGTCAATTCCAACCATTCAGAAAAACCCAACTAAAATAAAAAGCAGTTAACCAAAAACTAAACATTAGATAACACATTGCGGTCATAACTTATCAGAACCCGGGTTTGAATTTTGAACTTAAGACGTTAAGGGAGTTTCACTCCCCAAGACTTTCAAAAACATCATGTATTAATAAAAAAAGGAAGACATCTGACTCCTAGAGAACCCGGGTGGACTGCTCTACAGTCATCGCTCCAGGAGCCCTAACAGCAGCTGAAGATGCAGAAGCCGTGCTACAAGGACTGAGGGATTTGATCACACTCAATACTTCCGAACAGAAAGAAAGAAAGGGAAGAAAAGTAAAGGCAAACGAAAGCCAGGGAGACGATCAGCTTCTCTGCCACAGATGAAACGCCATCTCCCCCAAAGCCACTGATAAGTCAGAAAGAAAAATACCGACCAATGACTAAGACAAACAGCCGAGGGTGTGAGGGAGGACCCACAGAAAACAGCACGAAGAGGTCCCGTGAACACGGGGGAAGATGCCGAACCCCACAGGTGGTGAGAGAAATGCAGGCGAAAGGGCCTGAGATTTCCACAGAAGCCCCAGGCCTGTCCCAAGATGGCAGGAAGCCCATCAGCTTGTCTGAGGACTACGTCCATTTCACCCTGTGACATGACTCGTACCCTTGGAAAGGCAACCAGACAGTTCTGCATGTGATTATGTGGAAAGAGCTCCAGGGGAAGACCCCGAGAGGGCACGGGGACAGGGGCCTCGGCAGGGACTGACCCCGAGAGGGCACGGGGACAGGGGCCTCGGCAGGGAGGGACCCCGAGAGGGCACGGGGACAGGGGCCTCGGCGGGGGCCGACCCTGAGAGAATCCATGTCTGCTGTTTAAGCCGCCCAGTCTGGACTGCTGAGAACTGCCCAAGCTGAGTCTACAGGGAGCATTTCACTTCTGCAAATGATGCTAAATGCGACTCCCACTGCTTGGAAGTACGCCTGGGGGAGCCCCGCCCTGCAGATCAGATGCCCCCAGATGTGGGAGCAGCTGTCCTCCAGACATGCCTCAATTCTCTACCCAGGGACCATGTGGTGCCTGCCTGGGGCGGGAAGTCCCTCCCGCCATCTAAGCCACGGCTCCACAGCCCCATCCGGCCCCGAGACCCGGCCTATCTTGGGGTTCCGTGTCTCCGTGTGGGGCATGGCTGGGCCTTGTGAGGTCTGCAGTGGCTCGGCCGGTGTGGGGTCGGCAAATCCCCCGACTGTGCTGTGAGGCGTGGGGTGAGAAGTGGGATCGTGACCCCACGATGCTGTTCCCTGGCGGGTGCCTTGGTCTTTCCATCCCCGCACCACACCCTGCTCTCCCTGGCAGAGGCCAAAGAAGCGAACCAATTTCAACTTGTGTGTGAGGGTGCTTTGTCTTCATGCTGTGGGTCCCTGGCGGGACCATGGGCCCAGACCACCAGAGGGGTCCCATCCGTCACTCCCGCCCCCCAAGACTTACTGTACATGTGGCATGAAAGCTCCCAGGTCTCAGGGGAGGCTGCATGGGCCGTGCCATCTGCAGGTTCCCAGCCTGGCTGGGACCCAGTGCTGCTGGTTCTGACCAGTGAGCCTCCAGCTGCCAAGGGTACTTAGTTTACACGGCTGTTGTGAAGAGCAAGGGGTAATGTATTTAAATTACTTTAAAACACGTCCATCTGTCACCCTAAAAAGCTGCATCCCTTTTAGCATGGAGAGCTACTCCCTAATTTTCATTCCAAAATACATGAGGAAATATTTTTTCCCATGAGGCTGTTAAAGAGAATAAATGGCTGTTGTTTGCTAATTAACCTGATTTATTTGTTTAGAAACGCTTGGTGCCTCTAATTCAAAAGTTTACACAGCAGGCCACTGCGGTTTCCTGATCCTGAAAACTCATTCTCCCTCTTGCTGCTGAAATAGAAGCTCCTCTGCTCAGCTCCCAGCTTCCACCAGTGACCGTACAGGCACCCCCTTAAATCCTTGCGATGGCTCACGAGGAGGTCTCTGCGTCCGGCTTCACTGATGAGAAAACAGGGCACAAGGGAGTAAGGGACCCTCTGATGGCCACGGGTCCAGCTTCCCGGGCACGGGGTCCTACCCAGCACCTGTGTGTGAGGCTCCAGTGTCCTTGGCCCCAGCACGAGCTCTGTAGATCCCGAGCTCTGAGCAAAGGAAGGTCCCCAGGCCACCGTGGGTGTGATGCCCCGGGCCCCACCTGCTCCATGTCTGCCAGCTTCCCCATGCTCTCAGCTGCTGCGGGGAAGACGAGTCCCTCTCCTAGGAGGGCAACCTCCATGTCTGCATCTGTCTCCACGACAGGAGGAGGCGGGAGTGGTGCAACGGAGCGCAGCCTGCGGTCCTGGCCGGCCAGGACTCCCGCTCCTCAAGATGCGCTCTCTGTCCATGTTTCTGGGGCCACCTGTCATCATGGGGCCAAAGCCAGGTCCTCCCATCTGACCCGTTCTGCTGCTGTATCCAATTCCCACAACCCAGTGACTTAAAACAACCCATCAGACCTACAGTTCCTGCGGGACACGTGTGGAGACTGGCGGGCCTCACTCCATCCTGACAGCAAGAAAAACCCCAAGCAAACTGAAAATCGATAACTTTTCTTCTTCACTCTTCAGGGAACTGAGTCACCGGGCAAAGCACTGCCCCAAAACTAGAGTCACAGCCAGGCGGGTTCCAAGAACCTCAGCTCACGGGGGCAGAAGCTCTGCAGGGCCATGCCCCTAAAACTGGAGACACAGCCAGGCGGGTTCCAAGAACCTCACGGGGGCAGAAGCTCTGCAGGGCCGGTGCGGAGAACCTGAGCTGCCCTTGATGAATTTCTGGAGACATTACCTGGATAAGGGAGAGAGAAAAACTGCTGGAAACCCAGTCATGGGGCGGGGTTGAACTTGGTGATTTTTACCTCCGAGAGCTTGACCAGGTTCCCACAGTAAATATTGAGAAAAATTCTCCAGCCAGCAAAGGGGAAGGGAACTATCTTGGAAAACACCAGGGCATTGGGCCTTTCTAAGGAGGTCTGCACTCAGGGAAACTCCCTAACCAGCCCCCATCCTGCTGGCTTATCAGAGCCTGTCTTCCTGCAGCAGGAAAACACCACTCAGCCCCCCGCAGCTACCGTGTCCCACTTACATTGGGGAAAGGGGCACCTGAGGAGCTCTGGGAAAGGCAGGGCCTGGGCGCAGGCTCGCTGACAGAGGGACCTGGTCACTGGACCCTGGGACACCTCCCCACCCCACATCTTGACTCATCAACATGGCGCCTGCATCCCAAGGGAGACAGAGCGAAAGAGGCCAGAGCAGGTGCTGGTCTCACATACCCACAGGCGCAGTGAACACGGGCTAACACCTGGTAGGCAAGCACAAAACCTCACTCACAAGGCCCCTCTCCCTCCCTCAGTTCCTTCCATCCAGAGCCAAGTGTTTCCGCTTTCAGCAAAAGCCCTACAAGGCACATTTCAAGACAGTCACATAGTTGGAAGAAACAGAGCAAGCATCAGAACCAGACTCATATGGCTGGATGCTGG
The DNA here is from genome assembly GCA_031835075.1 of Saguinus oedipus. Lineage (NCBI taxonomy): Eukaryota > Metazoa > Chordata > Mammalia > Primates > Cebidae > Saguinus > Saguinus oedipus. The sequence goes on from CM063182.1 coordinate 41,794,843, forward strand.
AGCATCAAATCCAATTGGGAAAAATGGGCAAAAGGTCTGAGCAGACCTCACCGAAGAAGACACTGAGATGGCAAATGTGCATACCGGAGATGCTCATGTCCCCTGCCGCCCGAGAATTCCAAATGAAAACAACGACGACACTACCACACCCGTGACAATGGCCAGAATCCAGATCCCGACAGCAACAGGGGCCATCGCCTGCTGAGCACGAAACCCACTGTGACTACAAGTGCTGGCGAGGATGTGGAGCAATGGGGACTGTCATTCACGGCCCGTGTGAGTGCAAACTGGTGCAGCCGCTTTGGGAGACAGTTTGACCATTTCTTACAAAACGAAACCCTCTCACCATGCAATCCAGCAACAGCCTCCTAGGTATTCACCCAGATAAGCTCAAGACTTACATCCACACAGAAACCTGCACACAGATGTTCACAGAAGCCTTATTCATAGTTGCCCAGACTTGGAAGATGTCCCTCCGTGGCTGAATAAATGTTATATCAGACGGTGGAGTATTATTCAGGGCTAAATGAAACGAGCTCCCAAGCCCTGAAAAAGGCTATACATTGTGTGAATCCACGCGACATTCTGGAAGAGCCAGAAAGATAAAGGGATAAAGGGGGCAGGGAAGGAGGAACGGGGGAGCACGCAGGAGTTTTAGGGCAAGGAATCTGCTCCTTGTGACGTGGCAGTGGCCGGTCCAGACCATTAGACACTTGTCCAAACCCATAGATGGATAAGACCACGTGTGGGCCCTGATGTGAATGATAGACTTTATTCACTAACGCGGCAATTGTAACAGATGCACTGCGCCAGCACGAGGGGTTAACAGCAGCTGAAACTGCTTGGGGTGCACTCCCTCCTCCTGTCCCCCAAACACTTCCTGGCTTCCCCGTCGAGGGGCTCCTCTCTGTGTGCCTGGTGATTCCCATCTTCTTCCCTCTCCGGGCCACAAGTTCCGAGGTTGGGGCCTGCAGCTGTCCTCCTCAGCCATTGTGGACGCCCCATCAATAGTTGATGAATCACTGATCTTGTCATATAAACACTAACATGATCATCAGGTGTGTGGCCAGGCACACAGCGTGTCGGGTGGGGGGCTCTATGCTACAGGGGCAGAGAGAGCTCTCGGTGGAGAAGCCCCTCCTTCACATGCAGCCCACAGCGATGGCCAACACCTCCTGCCCCTGTGAGGCAGCTCCGAGCTCCTTGTCCTTCCACAGACTGGAAACTGAGGTTCCCTGGACAGGTGTGGGAGGATGGACCCAAACCCAGCCATGCCCCTAGGGTCTAAGATCCCTACCCTGCCCATGCTCCCCTGCTCTTGCCCCCAAAGGAAGCTGTGGGCTGCTCTGCTGGGGCCATCACCTGCTGAGCACGAAACCCACTGTGACAGGCAGCTGAGAGCCAGGTCCCCAGGATGCTGGCATCCCAGCTGGGCCGAGCCTTTAGGCTGGTTTCTTGCAGGCAGGCAAGTGCATATGAATCCCAGGTCCACAATGAATTCTGGACTTTTCTTTTGGGGTCTGGAATACTGAATCTATTGGGCAGGAGGTGGAGTCTATGTGGAAGGTGCACGGGGAGAGCCAGGCTCAGGGTCACTGGAACTGGTAAGCAAGGGGGTCAGGGTTTCCTCACTCTGACCTCAGAGACTGCAGCTTGTGCCTCTCTGACGAACGTCTCTTACCTGAGAGGAAATAAAGTATTGAGCTGAAGAGACAGCTTTATCAATTCCATATTTTATTTTCTGATGGGTCCAACCTTGAATTTCAAAGGCTCTTTCAGCAGCAGGTTAACAAGCTTGTCATGCAAAACACCGAATTCCGGGCCGTGAGTAAATCTGGCGCTACTGTTGGGCACACGAAGTGCGTGTTTAGATTATTTTAAAGAGATTTCCGAGTAGACAGGAGCTCCATGCTTTCTGGTTCTCAGGCATAGGATGGGACACGCTGCTGCATAAAGCCGAGCTGACTGGCGGTCTTCACCTCCCAGAGTGGCGTTGGTCCTTTTCCAGAAGCCCCTCCTCCCAACCACAGCTGAAATATTCTTCCCTCTGACACCTTAGCATGTCAGATGTGAAACCCAAGCCTTCGGGCGGGCCTGGGACTGACGGAAACCTCCAGGCACAGCTGGTCTTACCTTAGCCATGAAGAGGGGGAGCATGGACAACGGCGTGAGGATGAGTTTTACGAAATATCCGATGTCTCTGAGCATTCACTAAATGCTGATGTTCACACACAGGCAATTATTTTCCAGTAGCCCAAGATGGTGACTAGAATGCAAATATCTAACATGGGCTTAACATGATTTACAGAGTCAGGGTACAATTTGCATATTACCATAATGTCTGGAACCTGAGGAAAACCCCAAAGCCTCCATAATTTACTCAAGAACCACGGTCCACAGCAGGGAGAACCAAATTTATATGCCTTGAGCTGAAACCCACAAGGAACCTCAGGCTGCTGGGCATCTGGGCCCAAATCGCCAAGCAATAATTTAGGAGCTAATCGAGGCTGGATGAGACTCAATTTCTTTATCTAAAAACAGGATAATCACCATAACCACGTCTCGTGAAACTCAGACACTGTATAAGTGTCAGCTTTGCTCTGTGTCTTCTAAACACACACGCATCTATGAGGTGACTTGCTTTTTCCCTGCATAATCTGTACTGAAAAGTCCACTTTAAACCTATACTTGGTTTGCCACAGCCACAGAATCGATAGTTTGAAGACAAAAGCAACCAACAGAACCCATATGAGCTAATGTGCTGCGTCCTGGCAGATGAGGATGAAGCAGACAGATTTCATTAAGCTCTGAATGCAATTTGGGAGCAGTCGCCACTGCCGTTAGGGCCGGATGGTAGCAAACTCGATTTTGTGTCATTGGAAGGGTAAGTGGTACGGACAAGTCACACAACACAGGAGCGTAACGCTCAATAACCTAGACATGCCCACAGGCGGTTCCAAATAGGGCCGTCTGAGACGTGCCCGACTCCATCATCCGCTGATGACCGGCCATTTTAATCACGTTTAAATCTTCCTACAGATGTCATTTCAACAAAATAGTCCACAAGCCTGCCTTGAATGGAATTCAGCTGGTGTGTATTACTGACAGTGGACATTTGCTCCGGAAAGTTCCCAGGTACAAACAACACAGTGGAATGGTCATTTCATGCAAGGCTCCCCAATCCCTGTCTTATTCCACAACCAGCTCCCCAGAGTCACGCGACCAGGCCAGGGTCTTGTTTTTAAAAAGTGAACACATATTTGTGATCCCTCATCCAACAAGTAGCTGGACATGGCTTCTTGCCTATTTCCATGACAGCAAAACTCCAAGCAAAACTGCGGACAGTCCTGCAAATGCTGCCTTCTGCCACAGCACGGCTCCTACCCAGAAATGGCAGCCCCTTCTGGTACGTGCTGGATTTTAGCAGGTATGTGCCTGCATTTTTTTGGAGGGGCCCCTTGCTGGTGGATGGGAAGAGCACTGACTGAGAGAGCTTCTCAGAAGTTTTCCAAAGATTTTTCTACTCTGTGTCCCTGAGGACGCCCAGCTGCGTGGAGGAAGGAAGGCTGGGGTGGGAGGGTCTTGGTGGAGCACCGGGTAGGGAAATGCCCTGAGACGTAAGTTGGTGCAGAACCTAGTACTGGGCACCCAGGGGTGCCACTTGCCACGGCCCCTCCCTCACAGCTTGCATTCTGCTCCTCCCAGGCTTCACACCTGTTCTTCCATCCCACCTAGGTCCGGCCACTCCAAACCCTTCCTGGTCCTTTTTCCAAGGTCCAGACCCGACAGATTCCATGATTTCTCCCTCCCCATGGCTGCCAGAACTCACTTAACATCACCCCTTCCGAAACACAGAATGAAGCTCTAGGTAGAGGACTCACCCGCTGCCCAGCCACATGGTCCCCAGCTCGTGTCCTCAACCTGGGGAATGAAGACTTGAACCTTGAGACTGTGGCCTTCGAGATGCGGTGATTCTACTGAACCTCGCTTCCTGCTGACCCCAGTGGTGACAAAGCCTTCCTCACTTCTGCACCCTGGGGCTGCCTGAGACAGTGGATGAGGGGCTTCATCTTTTACGTATTTCATTGTTTCAAGCAAACAGAACAAAACAAATCTGCTAGTCCTCTTGAAGCTGGAGGGAGTTTTGCTGCTTAAAAAGAATTTCAGCATCAAAAGGCATAAGCCTGATTGTGCCTTTCACTCATTCATGCACTCACTCACTCATTTATACACTCAGTCACTCACCCACAAACCCAGTCACTCACTCATTCGCTCACTCATGACCTCACTCACCCACTCACTCATCACTCACACATTGTCACTCACTACTCAGTAACTCATTCAGTAATTCATTTATTCATTCAGTCACTCCCTCAATCCTTCACTCACCCACTCACTCATTTACTCAATCACTCATTAATGAACTCACTCACTCACTCATGTACTCTGCATTCACTCACTCATTCATGTACTCTTTCACTCCCTCACCCACTCATTCACTTCCTCTCTCCCTCATTCACTCTTACACTCATTCACTCACCCAGCCACTCATTCAGTCTCTTGTTCACTCCCTGCCTCACTCATTCATGCATTCATTCATTCATGTTCTCTTTCACTCACTCACCCACTCATCTGCTCACTCACTCACTCATCTATGCACTAATTCTCTCATCTAGTCACTCACTCGTTCGTGTACTCTTTCACTCACCCATTTACTCACTCACTCACTCACGCATCATACACTTATTCACTCATTCTCACTCAGTACCTCACTCAGTCACTCACTTATTCAGTCACTCACTCACTCACTCACTCATCCATCCATTTAGGGAACTGAACATTTTAATGAGCCCGACTCTCCGTGAGATGCGGAGGACACAGAAAAGGAACTGAAGAGTCCATAGTACAGCACAAAGGGAATGGGAGCAGGGAACAGACTGGAGGGGCAGACGGGTCAGGCGTTGTGTGTGTGTCTGCATGTTTGTGCACGCACGTGTGTGAATGTGCCTTTCTGTATGTGCATCTGTTTCTGTGTATTTGTGCATGTCTGTGTCTGTGTCCGCATGCACTTGTATTTGTTTTCATGTCTGCATGTGTGCGCATGCACCTGTATGTAAGACATACACCTTCCATCAGAACCTAACACATATAACAAAAAATGTTTCATTAAACTATTCATAGTAAGACATACACCTTCCATCAGAACCTAACACACATAACAAAATGTTTCATTAAACTATTCACAGTAAGACATACACCTTCCATCAGAACCTAACACACATACAGACACACATAACAAAAAATGTTTCATTAAACTATTCACAGTAAGACATACACCTTCCATCAAACCTAACACACATAACAAAATGTTTCATTAAACTATTCACAGTAAGACATACACCTTCCATCAGAACCTAACACACATACATACACACATAACAAAAAATGTTTCATTAAACTATTCACAGTAAGACATACACCTTCCATCAAACCTAACACACATAACAAAATGTTTAATTAAACTATTCACAGTAAGACATACACCTTCCATCAGAGCCTAACACACATACATACACACATAACAAAATGTTTAATTAAACTATTCACAGTAAGACATACACCTTCCATCAGAGCCTAACACACATACATACACACATAACAAAATGTTTAATTAAACTATTCACAGTAAGACATACACCTTCCATCAGAGCCTAACACACATAACAAAATGTTTAATTAAACATGCGCCCTTAGTATCCGGAATGTACTTCGGTATTTTCTATTCTACACTTTCCTGTTCTGTTTTTGTTTCTATTTTAAAAGTTTGCAGGTAGTGACCAGTAACTTGAATTCATGGCACGTTAATGAGTTACAGCCCACGGTTTAAAATGAAGGCATTAAAGGAACTGCAAACCAGAGCCACTGACAACGTGGCTGTAGTAAGTCCTTTACTACAAACAACCACCGCGGAGACCCTGAGATCTGTGAGTCCGAGCCCGAGCCGGTGCCGTGTTCCCTGGCCGCGTGTTTCAGGAAACCCCGTCAGCGCCTCTCTGTGGGCCCTGGGTTCATTACCCTCCTGTGCACAGCAGTTGTGGATTCTTTTTTAATTTGTAACTCCTCCACCACGTGGAGTCTGCTACTTCTTGGAGCTTCCAGGTCATTCTTTATTTACTTTTTTACTTTTTGAGATGTAGTCTCGCTCTGTTGCCCAGGCTGGAGTGCAGTGGAGTGATCTCGGCTCACTGAAACCTCTGCCTCCCAGGTTCGAGCAATTCTCTTGCCTCAGCCTCCCGAGCAGCTGGGATTACAGGCATGAGCCACCATGACCAGCTAATTTTTTGTATTTTAGTAGAGACAGACAGGGTTTCACTATTTTAGCCAGGATGGTTTTGATCTCTTGACCTTGTAATCCACCTGCCTTGGCCTCCCAAAGTGCTGGGATTTCAGGTGTGAGCCATCGCTCCAGCCACTTCCAGGTCACTGGTATTGGCACATCCCACGGAGGAGCAAACACCAGCAGCTGCCATTTGAACGGATGCCAGCATGCGTGGAGGCAGGAATGACCAGCGGAGATGTGCAGTGCCTGGGGCAACCTGGGAGCAGGCACCGTCATTCGGGAGGCAGGGTCAGGCTGGAACTTGGGATGTTTGGGAGAAAAGCGGTAGCAGGTACCCCAGAAATTCAGATGGAAAACGCTGGCACCCTAAGTTTCACAAATATGACGTGTGTAACTTTAAAACTGTTTGATGTGTACTTGTGGAAATAAAATTTAAAAACAGTTGTTAAAATGCAGTGCGCACTGCTGAGCCTTCCTGTGATTAACTGACCCCGACCCCTCCCGCTGCAGGTCAGGGCCCCCTTTCCTGTGCATGGACCAGGCAGGTCACGTGAGCACGCGTTTGATGTCACAGTGGTGAAGAAGCCATCTCCACGTGTGGTCGCTCGTTCCCCCTGGGCTGCAGGAAGGGCAGGAGAAAGGATAACCCACCAGGAAATGAGGCGGTGGAGGTCACAGGATGCCGGGGAGGGAGGGAGGGTGGTCAGCGGAGGAAAAGGACTTGCTGGCTGAGGAGCCGGCTGAACGATGCCTGGGAGACAGGAGGGTGGATAGCTACCTTCTTCCTAGATAGAAGTTCAGCACATCACTGCTTCCGCTATTTCTAGAAATTTCCCTCAAGGAAATACGTATGGATGGCTATAAAGTTACAAAGTGACAAGCACAGGTAGAGCCAGGATTTTTGTTTTGTTTTGTCCTATAAAAGAACATACAAAAATAAACAAGCATCCCAAGGGGATTTCCTCTGAGACAAGACATGTATCATCGTTAGAGTGAGACATGAGTGCACTCGAATGCTGTGCAGATGACAGAAGCCATTCCAGCTGATGTCCTATTATATAAAAACACTTTCACAATCTACGTGCCTGCCCCCTGGAAGGCTCTAAGTATCATTTTAATACCCAGGTATTTCAAAATTACATAGTATGTACATTTTCTCCGTGTTGTGTCGCATATAAAATATGTGCCTAATAGTATTTGATGATTTAATCTGCTAATTTTGTTTTTATTTCATTTTGCATTCATTTATCAATGACAAAATTTGGGTCAATATAACAATCTTCACAGATGCGAATAAATCACAACTCTTTACAGCTGATTTAGATATACCATTTGGGAAAATGAAAACATGCTATTCTTAGAAGTAACATCTATAATGAACCAATGTTACCAAAGTTACTAAGAGAGCAATTTAATTTTAGTGTCTGAAGGTCTTCCTAGAAACATTTCTTCTGGAAAAGGTGTGTTTTCTCTTTCATCGTACTCATTTTCAGTGTGCTACGTTAATCTATTTTATCGGTGACTTAAATTTGATAGAAAACTTCCGTTTCCTCTTATACTTTGCAGCCATTTTCCCTATCACAGAATCATTTTTCATACATTCCACTCTATGAGCTCCTAAGAGGCAACGGCTAACAGCGCAGGTGCGGGCAGCTTCACTAATCCGCCTGTCAGTAACGACGTCTCAGGCTCCCCAGTCAACACCACTCAGGTTTCCTTGGATCTTCTGGAGACTGAGGGCAGTTGGGGAAAAAAAATGAATGCTTTAAATAGGACCAGAGGCAAATGTCACTTCACTGCCTTGTGACTTTAACTCATACTGTGCTGTAAAACGTTCCAAAGCATTTTGGAAATGATAGTTACTCATTCATTATAATAGCAGGAAGATCATCATGAAGGGATTTTAAGCTGACCCAGTGGAATTACAGATTCACAAATTTGTGACTTGGAAGATCCTTTAAAAATCATCGTTAAGTCTCTCAATTTAAAGATGAGGACATTGGAAAACTCTATTTGGAAAAACAAATGTCTAAACTGATGCTGTTTGCTCCCAGTGTTATTAGATAGCATTAGGCACATGACTCAGACAACCTTCCCTCCCTCCCTCACTTCCTCCCTGCCCTCCTTCCCTCCTTCCTCTTTCTTTTCCTTCCTCCCTCCCTCCCTTTGTATTTTTTTTCTCTTTCCCTTCATTATCCTTTCGTGTTTTATATCAGGGTTCTCAATCCCAGGGGTACACTGGAATGATAAAGGAATAATCCAGGAATCCCACTTCTGGGTATTTATTTAAGGAAATGAAACCGACGAGGGTATGTGCACTCCTGTGCTTGCTGAGGTGCTGACCCCACAGCCAATATGCAGAACCAGCCTCACGCCCATCAGCAGAGCCCCAGGTCGGGAAAATCTGCTCTACATGCAGTAGAATCCCTACTCAGTCTCAAAAAGTGAGAAATCTTGGCATGTGCAATGACACGGATGAGCCTGGAGGACGTCATGCCGAGGGGAATAGGACAGACACAGAAAGACAGATGCTGCGTGACCTCACTTCCACGTGGAATCTAAAAGCAGAGCCTCAGAAGCAGAGTGTAGAATGGTGGTCGCTAGAGGGAGGCTGGGGTCCTGGGAAGATGGTGGCTGAAGGGTGTAGCATTTCAGCTAGTCAGGAGGAGGAAGGTAGGAGGCCTCATGTTCCACATGGCAGCCACAGTTAACGGTTTGTGTACTGGAAAATCGCCAAGCGATGAGATCCTGAACATCTCACCACACAGGAAGATGATAAGGATGAAGCGGCAGAGGCGGCTATCAGCTTTGTTCACCCATCTTACAACGTACACCTGTGCAGCATGTTGTACACCAGAAACGTAGACAATTTTTATCTCTGAATGTAACTTAAAGCTAGAAAAAACATTTTTAAAGTAAAAAAAAAAAGTGTTTCTTCCACTTAAAAAAAGTATCAGGTAGAAAACTTTCAAAGATGGCAACAGTCGAGTCAGTCCTCAGACAAATACGTCAGATGGGGAGTGGGCACTGGCATTTTTTTTTTTGAGACAGTTTCGCTCTTGTTGCCCAGGCTGGAGTGCAATGGCGCGATCTCGGCTCACCGCAACCTCCGCCTCCTGGGTTCAGGCAATTCTCCTGCCTCAGCCTCCCGAGTAGCTGGGATTACAGGCACGCGCCAGGGCATTGGCATTTTTTAAACATTCCCCAAGTGATCCTGACTGACAGAGAACCAGGGTGAAGATCTAACATTTCCACGAACGGGCCAAAAGGACTCATGGGAACCACGCGTCCAGCTCCCTCATGAGCTGTGCTTCTGCGTGAATCCTGTGGGTCGCCCGTCTGCACCTGCTGCTTCGTGCTCCTCTGGCTCACTAGACAGCTACAGCGGTTCCTCCCTCTCCTCCCGAGTCCTCCACCCACACACTGCCCCTCGAGGGGAAAGCCACACACGTTTTGAGCCAGGCAGCCTCTCAGCCAACCATCACCAAATCCTCTCATTTCCTTCCTTCCAAAGCTTCTAACATCTGACCCTTCTCATTCTTAAACCGCCAACTCCTGCCCCATGGCAAGACTGTAGAGACAGCTCAGGAAGCACCCCTTGTCCCTAAGCAGTGTGGAGGCTCCTCATAATGAGGACACATTGGTTCACCACAGGATGCCCCAATTCCACCTCTGGACATTTACCGAGATGAGCGGAAAGCAGCGACGTGGAGAGAGCCGTGTGCCATGTTTATGGCAGCGTCATTCACCACAGCCCAAGAGAAGCGACCCAGGGGTCCATCCAGGGATGCATGGAAGCCAGCGCAGTCCATCCACACAGTGCAGCGTGCCGCAGCCTTCAACAGGAGCGGCCATGTGGAGTCACTAGAAGACATTCTGCCACGTGACGTGAGCCAGCCACACAAGGACAAATCCTGTGTGGTTCCACCACTGGGAAGTCTCTAGAGGAGTCAGATTCACAGAGGCGGAAGCAGAAGGGGGTGCCAGGGCCTGGGGAACGGAATGGGAGTGAGTGTTTAATGGGACAGGATTTTACTTGCAGAAGAGGGAAAAGTTCTAGACACGGAGGTGCTGGCATCTGTACAGCAACGTGAATGCATTTAATGCTGCCGAGCTGCAAACTTACAAAGGCTAAGCTGACAAAATGCTTTCTGTCCCTACACTGCAGCCTGCACCAAGCCACCCATGTGGCATTCTGCCTCCTCTGCCCTGGCCGCACCCCTTGAAGTTCACTCCGTGTGGCTGCGGAAAACTTGAACTCCCAACCTGGGAGTCCGGGGTCAGAACCTGGGCAAAGTGGCCTCCTCAGAGTGACTCTCATTTCAGTTCTGTGCCTACTGCCCTGGCCTCCAGGTTCTTCCTACAGTGCCTGTGCCCAAGCAGAGCCACCCCAGGAACCTCATGCTGCCCCAGCGACAGCCCCTGGACATGGTCACTGCCATGGAAAAGAACTGGCAGGGGCACAACTGTGACGCTAACATTGTCCAGACACAAGGCAGCATGCGGCCGAGCCACCTCCAAAGCCTCAAGCAAGCAAGCGCCAAATGAGCATGTGCATCTGGAGGCCTTCCCAGGCCGGCCGAACACTGAAGATGAATCGTGATGGAGTATTGCCAGAGTGAGGGTCAGAAAACAGATGCATAATTACTCACACACCATCGCCACGGCTCCTCCCCGGTGAGAAGCCAAAATACTCTCACTCGCCTACTTCTGAGTGAAGAAAGGCTTGTGTAGAATGTCAGCTGGCGGTGAATTTAGGCCTCAGCTGCAGTGGACAGTTCTGTCCTCCATCAGAACTCTACCCACTTTCATAATCTTCAGCTGAACAGCAAACAGAACTTTACACAAAGTGAACTCCTTCCATTTTCAATACGATTCCTTAGGCCAGTGAAATCAGCAACAGATGCATTGGCTAGAAGTCTGAAGCATGTTTTTAAAAATGCGAATTTGTATAAATTGAACTCATGATCTCTGACCCAGCCCTGAGTGCCATCACCGCAGATGCCCTCAGTGGCTTGAGAAAGAGGCTGACAGTCTTCAAGGCTAGAGAATAACCACAGAGCGCAAAGTGCCAGAGCCACTGACGGGCCTCCGTCTTCAGCTGTGGTTCATGTTGATTCTATTCAACCGTTTGATGTTGAATCTATTCCACGCTTTACGTCTCTAACAGAAGCATTCGGCCTTCTTGTAAGCATAGCTCCACGTCGGAAGACTGATGGCGAATACGGCACCAGCTTTCCTGTGTCAGTGGCAGCTCAGAAATGAAATTCCCATGTGACTTTAACTAGCACCGGGGAAACGACACCATGCCAGCCCGTCCCAGGGCCCTTGGAGGAAGCGCAGCTCATGCTCAGCGCCCGCCCGCGGTGTGTGTAGCCTGCTGCTTCCTGCCAGGTGAGGGCTACATGAGAAGCGCAGATGCGGGAGCTCCCTGCTTCCCGAGGCTGCTTTGAATACGTAGTCACGGAGGCACAAGGAGGGAGGGTCCTTCACCTCTAGAGTGCGTATCGATTATGTGAGTGGTGGCCTCAGTTCCCCATGGCCAGGAACAGCCCTTCCTCACCCAGCACTTTGCAGTGTTTAAAAACTATTATTTTTGGAAAAGGTGCCCCATTTTATGTAGATCTTAGCTCACTCTCTAAAGGTAAACATGCTAACGTGTGACAGTGAGAAGGCCCTGTGATGGGAGGTGCCTGGGGTGTGCGGGGTTCTGTCAGCCCCACAGCAGGGCTGACGTCTGTACTGTACCTAGATCCTCCTCTGCCGGCCCCGGAAAGCTGATGCCCGGCTGGACCAGGTCTCCAGCTTCTTCCTCTGCGAAGACAGAAACAAAGTCACTCGTTAATGCGTGTCTGGTGTAGACTGTAGTCACTCCCAGCACATCTTCAAAACCCGCCACACTCAACACAGTCCAAACATGACAGACAACCTCGTGTTTCTTCAAATGTCACTGCTCACAGCCCAGCATTTTGGGCCAATAACCTCAGGAACCACCATCATTTTCTGTAAAACAGCATTGTGATCACAGAGGCACACATTTTTCCCACAGATACGGACTCAGGCAGTGGGTCCCAACAATTCTCAGCTTCACCTCTGGCCTGACTTCAAATTTATTAGGTCTTATTTGCACTGGAACAGACGTCAGTCAAATCAGCCCGCTCTTATTTCCCCAGTTCCTTCCAGCTGGGTGAGTCCCACGAAGGCCCTGGTTCACCCGTGAAAAAGACTTCCCTTACTGTCTAGAAAGCTTCATGCTATTCGAAGCCTCATTTTGCAACGTTCAAAGCCTGCAGTTATGGTCTTAGTGCTTAATATGAGTTCACATTAGGTCCACCTCGACCAGAACACAGATTCCGTTTCCCTCTGTTGGGAGACCTTCCAGGTCACTTGCATTGATTTCCACTGTTCACTCTGTGCTGACACAAAAGCAGACACCACTTTCTTAGAATCACATCACCACGTGGCTGCCAGAGGTCAGGGAGTCATCGAGCCCTGTCCTCCCTCCATGTGTGGGGCCACAGGACTGTGGACACGAACACACTTGTGATTTTATCTAACTGGTCCCTGGGGAGCTGGACGGAGGCTCATCCAGTGCCTCTCCTCCTATGGGCTCTGCCCAGGAAACCAGGTGGTGCCGACTCTTCAGGCTGCCTTGCTTTCTACCTGGCTGCAAAGGCAGTGTAGACATAGCACCATCCCAGGGAGGCTCTTCTCACGCCAGCCACAGTGAGAGGCGTGGGAGTGGCCTGAGGAGGGGGCAGGGAGTGTCAGGTAACGGAGCATTTGGCACCAGGTTCCACGTGCATGTGAACATGTTATTTATGGGAAATGTATCAGAAGGATGACACATGCATGTACACACACGGACACACATCTTTGACACCATTTGGCACATATCTCAAAAATATAATTATACGATTGTATATTCAGACTCCAGGCATATATTTGCACACACATGTGGGTTTCCAACGTTCATGGACAGGCTTTGAGGTGCATCTCACATGTGTCCCCCACCCCCTAACCAAGTGTTAGATGAAGTTAGCCAGGCTGTAGCCTGCAAAAGGATTGACTCCAGAATATGTTGCTGGAGCCACCGACACTGGAATCACGACCTCTGATTCGGCAAATCAGCATCTGCCATTTTCTACAAGTTGGTAGGAGGCTGGGAAGGGAAGATGAAGGCAATGTGAGATGCTGAGGAAGAGAATATGATGACCTCTCAAATAAAGGTGAAGTAAGACCAGTAACTGGAGGTAATCTCCCAGTTACTGCTTTTAAAAAAATATATATGTATGAGAAGTAGCTATCTGAACTAGTTTAAGTATTTTACAAGACAGTTCAAATGATTTAACATAACTCAGCCTCATTTCTTCAAGGCTAACAGCATTTTCTGCATACTTTCAGTTGCATTTTCAGCTAATGAGATACATCTGCCAAATGACCACATTATGTATAATATGAAACCAAAGGCTGGAATGGCTAATTCATGTAGAAAGATGACGGACAGTTCTAATTAAGCACAGTTTCCATGGAAATCATCATCACATGTGTGATTAATGTGAGAACAGAGCATCCAGCTGGGTGAGAACGGAATTTGGGGATAATGCAAAACAATGAACCCTCAACTTCAGCCTTCCTTAGGCTGGCGTTTCAACACACACACAGACACACACACACACACACACACACACACAGAGACACACACAGAAACAGATACACACAGACATGGACACACACAGAGACATATACACACAGACACACACACACACCGACACACATACACATATAGACACACACAGAGACACACACACACAGACACACAGACACACACACCGACACACACACACAGACACACACACACAGACAGACACAGATACACACAGACACAGACACACACAGAGACATACACACCGACACACACAGACACACACCGACACACACACATAGACACACAGATACACACACAGACACACACCGACACACACACATACATAGACACAGAGACACACACAGACACACACACACACAGACACACAGACACACACACCGACACACACACACACACACTGACACACACACACACAGACACAGAGACACACACAGACACACACACCGACACACACACACACACACACACAGAGACACACACAGACACACACAGACACACACACACACACACACGCACACAGGTAAGGCAGGCGCTCTCACAGGCAGACTGGAAGGATAAGCCAGCATCACACAGTTGCAGTGACAAGTAGGAACGCTCCTCTAACAACGCCAGCTGCAGCAGACATGGAGTTTAGCAAAGCCATGTGCTCATGCACAGCACAAGCTTGCTATGGGAAGCCTGCACTTTCCTCAAGAAACACGCCTAATTATCTAGAGAACAGCCCTCCAAGGATGAGGAGTGGGGACGTTTGAAGGTCAGCCTTGAATTTTAGGAGTAAAAATGCTTCACTGACTCATCTTTTCCTGCCCTTGCTATTTACCAACTGAGAAAACGGGAGGTGTGGAAGCCGTGTGGCTCTGGCAACACCGATCAGAGTTAAAAATCCAGCCTGGGCTGAGGGTCCACGAAGGTTTCTGAGTGTGGTGTGGCCTTCCAGCTGGGAGAGCTTCCTTCAGCATGTGTGTCAGGATAACTGGTTCCTATCCTTCCTTGTCTCAGGAAGCTTTGTGTTTTCAGCCTAAATCTTGTACGGACAACACCCCCACACCTCACGGGTTCCCTTCCTGTGGCTTCAGTCACCTGAGGTGTGGAGTGAGCAACTGAGAAACAGAGGTCACATTCGCATTCCTCCTACTGAGGTACACGGTCTAAGTGCCGAGTGCATACGGTCACGCGGGTTACTCTCTCACTGCATGACGTGCAAGCTGAGCTACGTCATGGGTGCGTGGGCACAGGGAGCATCGCACCCGGGCTTTCTTCTTCTCTCGCCCAAAGTGCCATCTAACAGTCATGCCCTACAAGTTGTGGTGCCTCATTAGAGGGGTTTTCTCTACCCTACAGCACGTGGCTCACTTTCCCAACTGACTCTGGCACCACATCACATGACAGATAAAGAAGGAAATCAAACCATTTTAATCCCAAATGTCTGGGTTTCATTTATTTATTTTTTGGACATATCCCGAAATAGGCCAGCAAAGCCAACTCTTGCAGGGAAAATCTACATTCTGAAGAGAATTCCCTTCCTTCTTCCAGACCCAGGAGGGAACTGACTGTGAGAAGAAGCACTTGCTGCCCATTCTCTCTGCAGCTGCCTGGAGGCCTCCTCTGCGCAGTGGGAACCGGACCTCCACAACCCTCATCTTCACCCAGACAAGTTTTCTATGGATTCCAGGTCTTTAGAGAATAACTTAACTCTTTCAACCAACGTCCAGTCCGAAAATGTTCGAGTCCATCTGTGACTCCGACGACAGCAGGAAAAATCTACACACAAGTGTTGATCTGGCTGAGGTTTCAGGCAATGCCAGCGCCCTCGGAACACATCCCCTGCAGACAGAGGAGGCGGCCCTACCTCTGCCACGTTCCTACCCACAGTCTGGCGGCCTCGGGAGGCAAGCACCCTGTTGGCCTGCACAGGCTGTGGGTAGAGCATGCTGCTTCCTCATCTTCAGCATCTGGACAGCATGGAAGAAATGTGTAGGAGGAGTACGCCTCTCAAATTAAGTGACCATCTCAGCGACCTCAGAAATGCCCTTATCTGTGCTTAAAGGGACACAGAACATTATTCTTTCCGTCCATCTCTCTCTCCCAGCTGCCTCGTACGAGGCAGGAGAAGCGTTAGCTCTGCCAGCCGTCAGAAGGATGGGCAGCACGGCCTAGGAAGCCAGCTTTGGCTACGGTCACAGAGCTACAGCGCCGTCTGCACCCTGAGATATTCTGAAATCATGTAACCATAAGCTTCCTCGATCTAGCATCTTTATTTCCCATGGTCCAAACTGAATAGCTCCCCAGGGAGAGGCTAGAGGCCCTCCCATCCCAGGTGTGAGGCTGATGGATGCTGCGAAACTGACAGTGCCCACCTCTGATGTCACGCTCACACTTCCATCGCCAAAACAGAGCCGGGCCTTCGACTGAGGAATGCTGAAAATCATCCATTCTCACACGGAAATGCACTTCTGCATTCTCTGAAGAAACACTGTCTTTCACCATGGCAACCTGGGAGGGGCTTCCACGTCAGCCTGTCACTTAGGTCCCTTCCGGCAGGATGTGCTTCACGAGTCATCCTTCTTTCCTGCTGGAGCTCGATGATGGCCCCCTCACATGTGACCCGGAGGCCCCGTAAACCTTCCCTGGGGAGCTGCAATGAGGTGGTCTTGCAATTCCGTGCCCTGGCACTTCCTCCGGGTCAACATCCAGCTCTGGCCGCGGACCTCTGGCCAGAGCAGTGGACGTGTGGATGGCATGTGCGGTGCCCCAGATGCCACCTGGAGAGCGCAGACTGCCCTGACTAAACACAACAGGCGCCTTTCTAACGCCTCTGAAATCACCTCAAGCTTCAGAGAAATGGCCACCCTGCTCCCCTGTGGCCCAGAGGGCTCTGGATGGATCTGAGAGGGTCTGTGACAGCCCTCAATAAAACACAGGGTGCCGCGATCACCGCGTGGCATGTGCCACACTTGTCTTCCCTTGTTTAGCGAAGAGTCGTCTCCACGTCACAAGCTGCTCACGCTTCCTGGAAGGCAGACTCAGGCAATGCACTGTGAGAAAGGAAGGAAGTGCGATGCTTCCAAGAACCCGTCCTCGGAGCCCGGCCCAGGTGGCTGCATCGTTGACACTTTCCAGGCAGGAAATCAGCATCAGAGAGGTGAAGTGCATCCTCCAAGGACAGAGGCACAGACAGACCCACGGGTTCCGGCCCCTATGGGTTCCGGCCCCCACATGCTCCTGTGTCCCCACGATCCTCCGAGGACAGAGACACAGACAGACCCACGGGTTCCGGCCCCTATGGGTTCCGGCCCCCACATGCTCCTGTGTCCCCACGATCCTCCGAGGACAGAGGCACAGACAGACCCGTGGGTTCCGGCCCCCAAGTGCTCCTGTGTCCCCATGATCCTCAGGTCAGAGGCACAGACAGACCCGTGGTTTCCAGCCCCCATGTACTCCTGCGTCCCCACGATCTTCTGAGGCCAGAGGCACAGACAGACCCACGGGTTCTGGCCCCCACGTGCTCGTGTGTCCCCATGATCCTCAGGTCAGAGGCACAGACAGACCCGCGGTTTCCAGCCCCCATGTCCTCCTGCATCCCCACGATCTTCTGAGGCCAGAGGCACAGACAGACCCACAGGTTCTGGCCCCCACGTGCTCGTGTGTCCCCACGATCCTCCGAGGACAGAGGCACAGATTGATCTGTGGGTTCCAGCCCCCACATTCTCCTCTCGGTGCCCCACGAGGCCCTGTGATGCTCCTACCAACACCACAATGTCTCATGTACAGATTCCGCACTGACCTACATCAGAGTTGTCCTGAGTGACGACGGAGGGAGGCAGAACATGCCTCCAGACAAAGAGGCAGAAGAGACGAAAGAAAGATTTTGGGCAGATGAGTGACCAATGGGCCATGTAGCCCCAGGACAGAATTCCTTGCAAGAAGAAACCAGACTTTCAGGGAAGTCAGTGGGCATTTTACATTCTCTATGTATCAAGCGGGCTCGGGTTTCTGGTACTTGAGGGAGGACCGTGCTGGGTCCCCAAGTCACTGCGAAGGCTCACGGTCTCCTTTTGTCCGTCAGCCACACATGGGCCAATCCTTTGCCATCAGATGCTCTTGGGACAGGCCTGGGTGCCGACACCCAGTGGCCATGAGGACCGTTACGTGCTTTGCAGATGGACATGCAGTATTTAGCATCAGAGATGCACTGAATTCGGGTGGGTGGTGAATCTCACATTCATCTGCAGACACGAGAAACGGACAGCATGCTGGGGAAGGCCACAGGAAGAGACCCAGTGTGGCCACCACATGAACTGGGGCTGCCTGCAAGACGATCAGTGTTTGTGATCCGCGTCCTGACAGGTGAAGATGCCCACGTCAGCACAGCCGCAGACGGAAGCCAGGGTCCTCCAGGAAGAGGCCTCCCAACAGGCACAGAGTCAAACATTTCTAACAGCCTGGTGACCCGAGCATGCCATGGTCTCAGCACACCCACCTGGCAGAGCTGGCACAGTCCTGGCTCATGGACCATGTTCTGACCCCTCATGATGGCGGCCCCTCAGCAGCACCACCGATGGCCTTGGCTGCCATGGTCGGCTCAGTCCCTGGCTCAGAGAAGCACAGCAGAAGCGGAAGCGAAGGGGCCCTGGGACGTGTAGTCAGGGAACATGGGAGCGTGAACGCCTTCGGCTCCCTCTCCTTGTCCTGGAAGTGGAGACGATGCTTTCCCCACAGCTGCTGGGCATCTGAGCAGCCCCTGGCATGTGACACTGGCTCTCTGGCATCCTTCCTGCTGCACCAGGAAGGCCACAGGCTCAGACCCAGCATGGCCACCATGTGAACAGGCAGCCCTCCTGGATAGCGACACAATGGACCCACAGGACTCGACTGACCTGGAAGCTGGGCCCCGTCTGATCTTGGCAGGTAAGGGTGGACACCAAGATCACCAGAAGCTCAGCTGCCACCTGCTGCGGTTCCTGACAATGCCTCATTGTGGAAAATCGATGAAGAAAAATGGCAAATATGACAATTTACATGCACGTTTGTAAATATGCGTGCCTCGGACCTCACTCCGTCACCCAACCGCTCTGTCATTACGCCGGGAGCGATCATCTCTAGTTCCACAGATGCAGAAATCGGCCTGGGGAAGTCAAGTGACTTCTCTGCTGCCACGGAAGAGTCAGATTTCTGTGAAGCTGAGCCTCAGCCCCACGTCCGGAGCTCCTTGTGTTCTGTTGTGCGGTGCTGTCTGATTGGAGGAGGCTGTGTTGAGTGGCGCCTCATTTCTTTTTTCTTTTTTTAAGGAGTCTTACTCTGTTGCCCAGGCTGGAGTGAAGTGGCGTGATGTCAGCTCACTGCAAGCTGCACCTCACAGGATTAAGCCCTTCTCTTGCCTCAGCTTCCCGAGTAGCTGGCATCGCAGGTGCATGCCACCACACCCGACTAATTTTTATATTTTTAGTAGAGACAGGGTTTCATCGTGTTAGCCAGGATGGTCTCGAACTCCTAACCTCAGGTAATCTGCCTGCCTTGGCCTCTCAACGTGCTGGGATCACAGGTAGGAGCTACTGTGCCCAGGCAAGTGGCCTGTCATTTCTTAAAGACCTGCCCCGTGAATGCCGACTGCCAGGCTTGGGGAGGAAGCACAGGAAACGCACACTTTAAATTGATGGGTCTTAAACTCAAAGCACAAACTGCATCTCCTCAGGGGGGAGGTTGTCTCCAAATCATGCCCACGTGGAGGCAAAGGAAGCAGTTAAGCCTTCAAAGTATCACCAGGGAAAACCAGGTTCACACACGAAAAGGGAAACTGCTCATAAGAAAACACTGGACTTCTGGGTGAAAAGGAGGCAGTATATTATCACCCCATAAACAGCAGGGGAAGGAGATGATCCACGTTTGTCCACTGTGCATGGGCCCTGCAGCCCTTCTGGCCCTGAAGACTGCTTGTCATGTGCTTCTGGGTCCATCCACTGCCCCCGATGCAGAATGTGAGGCCTGGGCCCTTCGTCCCCATGGCATAGAGGGTCAGCCCCACTGTGGTCAGGAGATTCAACACGTTCTTACCAGTGCCGTGAGTCCACGCTGCACTTCTTATACTACAGGCCTTCTTTTTCTTTTAAATGAAATGGTCACAGAACCCCCAACTATAAAGCAGATGGTGTCAGCATTGAAGAACAGGAATAGGAAGCAAGGGTGGCTGGGTGTGTCCACTTCTGCCACGTCCACCACCCACCCCAGCTTCTAGCCACTGCCCAGGGACCTGGCAGGAGGCAGTGGGCTTGCTTCCCTTCAGTTTCTGAAACTCAACTCATTTCCTTTCATTGCTCACAGGACACCTCCTGAGCTGACAGATGCCTTTGCTCACAAGAGGATTAGAATGTGAACCCTTTACCATTAAACCAGGTTCAGAATCTGGGCAACTTTTCCAGGACCCTTGTGGCTCCCACACACATTTGGGTGTGTCTCTGGGTCTTCCCTGGGGTGTGTCCCTCTAACTGTCCCATCCCGTGGCTTCATCCTCATGTAGGGGTATGCTGGGCTTATCTGAAAGCCATGGAGATGCAGGCGGCCATCTGTGTGCTGGGCCCACAGAGGCGCGTGTCTCAAAGTCGTGGAGAAGGAGGCAGCCGTCTGAGCTCCTGGGCACTGCCTCTTCCCCCCAGTTCTTGCTACACAGACCCACCTGGCTCTACCTGCACAGCCCAAGCTCACTCTCACCTTGCACTCTGCCCCAATCTTCCTGGACTTTCCTTGAGGCTGAATCTCCATCCAGCCTGCCCCTGCGACCCTGGTATTTTCTCTCGCCTGGGTGAGAATTTGGTTTCTGTCTTTCCCAAGGAATGCTACCTGTTCCCTATGCGTGGGGTGGGACGGCAGTGGAGGGTGGAGGCCAAGTTGACGTTTACCTGTGGAGTGTCTGGGAAGGTGAGGAATGTGTCTGACTCTGAGTTCTTCCTATTTTTCTCCGGCTGACGGCCCCCCAGCCCTCCGTGGTCTCTCACAGACCCTCTTCTTATTGTCCTCCCATGGGTAGCACACAGGTCTTCACACGGAATTGGCTGTGGAAGACCTATCTGCAATGTGGGTGGGGCTGGGTGAAGGTGCCTGGTTGGAAGTGAGGGACGTGTGGGGTCTATCCCGGCCCCTCTGCCCCCAGCTGGGAGAGGAAGGCCAGGCCACGTGCTGCACAGCACCTCCTCTTGGGAGGAAGGAACAGGCGTGGACCTTGGCTCACGGAGTCACTGCATGGGTGCGGCTGCAGCGGCAACGTCTGTGGAGCAAAGCATGGTCCCCCATTGGGTGTCGTCCACAGTAGCTGCTTCTGGGACACGCAGAGGGACCCTCAGCGGAGGCAGTCCTCTGAGAGTCAACGCAGACTGTAGCCATCTGAGCTCGCCCCATTTCTAGACTCTTCTCACTCTTGAAAAGCTTACTTTTACAGGAAGTTCACTCGAGCCCTTCCTGAATGACAGGATTTGAAGGCTGTTTAAATTGAGGATTCATTTCTGCTCCATCAGGACAATGACATTGATTGGTTTTAATGCTGGCTTCCTCCTCCGTTTCACTCGCAGCTGTGGACCCGCCGCACTCAGCCACTGCCGTAATGATTACTAATGGCTTTTCTTTGAAAACCATAGAAATGATCATCGTTTTATTTTGGACTGAGGATCAAGTCTCAACAGAAGCAGCCTGTACAGTCTGCAGAATTTTTACCAGTGGTTAAATGTCACTTAATTCAGGGCAAGGAAGTCTCAAAGTCACTAATGAGGCGACCGCACTCCACGGAGAATGACAATCAGTGGCTCTGTCAGAACAGATGGCTGCGAAGGCTCACGAGGTGGAGCCCACACTCCAGTCACCACGTGCGCCAGTCACTCCCATGCCCGCCGCTCACAAGCCCTGCAGGCCTGACCAGCGGAGACACAACCGCGCCTTCCGAGAGGTCACAACATCATCTCCCGGAGGAATTCCGTTATGGCTAAGAGCGACAGAGACTTAATTCTGCATTTTTTCCAACTTGGAAAGAAAGATTAAACAGTGAGTGCTGAAGTAGAAAGGTGCACTGTTGCTTATTTAAATATCTGCAAACTGCAAGATGAAATCACATCTGCCTGTGGTTGAACCTGAACATTGTTCCCGTGAAAAGTGATACTACTTGTATGTTATAAAACCTGTTTCAGATCTAAATTCCAAACGTGGACAGCGTGAGGTCCCAGCACTGCAACCTCTACTTAATGAAGTTTCATACCAAAGACACCTTAAAGATATGCCCACCGTGTATACCCAGAAAACACTACATTAAAGACAGAGTAAAGGGCATTTTACAAACTTAGAAATGTGGCCTTCAAAACTCAGGCTATTGCTGTTCATGTCCATGTTCTGAAACAGCTTCTCAGATCAGGGTCTGAGATGAGGGAGGGCATCCTAAGCCTCTGAGGTGAGGGAGAGCATCCTAAGCCTCTGAGATGAGGGAGAGCATCCTAAGCCTCTAAGGTGAGGGAGAGCGTCCTAAGCCTCTGAGATGATGGAGAGCATCCTAAGCCTCCGAGATGATGGAGAGCATCCTAAGCCTCCGAGATGATGGAGAGCATCCTAAGTCTCTGATTGAGGGAGAGCATCCTAAGCCTCTGAGGTGAGGGAGAGCATCCTAAGCCTCCGAGATGATGGAGAGCATCCTAAGCCTCTGAGGTGAGGGAGAACATCCTGAAGTCAGCCTTAGTGTTTCTTGGGCTCACTCATTGGCAGTCTTTTGGTAGGGCTGCCAGGCAATATGGGATGGCAGTTACATCTAAATTTCAGAGAAACTGAGCACTTTTGTTTTATATTTCATGCAACATCAAATGTTTTCCTGAAATGCAAACCTAACTGGGTGTCCTGTGTTTTTATTGGCTAGATCTTGTCTCCATAACCCTGGGGAGCTTTTAGGAGGAGACAGGTGCTCGTACCCCACAGCCCAGAGATTCTGCTCATTTCTTCCTGCATGGGGCTTGGGTCAGTTCAAGTGACAGGGCCGCAGGGGTATCTATGCACAGCCAGTCCGAGGTCCCCAATACTGGGGAATGAACAAAAGTAATCAGTCTACCAGGAGCCCATGTCACCTTCACCCACCGAACAGGCTGTGGCCAAGGCTGCCCGTCTGTATGGACTTCTCTGGAATCACTGCCTTTCCACACAAACACAGAATAGGACTCTGCCCATCACCCTCCCTCAATGTCTTTGTTACACAACATCCTTTTTGGATAGAACTTTTAAAGGCATTTTAACATGAAACAATGCTCACTTTGAAATGCTCTTAAGTTCTTTAGCTGAGGTACTGTCTGAATTTTCTGCACCTGATGGATGCCTGGCAGTGGCTTCTGTTCCTTCTCCACAGGCACCACCTCAACCCCACACATGAGGTACTACCACATGGCACAAACAATGACAGCTTTCATCATTGATGCCACCTGTCCTGGGTTTGTGCAAATGACTTCAGGGTAAGTTGTGATGCCCATGTCCTTTACTTTAAAAAAACTGAGGCCAGGCACAGTCACTCCTGTAATCCCAGCATTTTGGGAGGCTGAGGCAGGCAGATCACAAGGTCAGGAGTTCGAGACCAGCCTGGCCAATATGGTGAAAGCTTGTCTATAACATGGGGAGAAATGCCAGATATAGGTGATGGGAGGATGGAGGCAGCAAACCACCTTGCCAAGTATGTACCTATGCAACAATCCTGCACAAACTGTGATGTACTCCAGAACCTGAAGTACACAAAGATAAGTTAGCTGGGCATGGTGGCGCATGCCTGTAATGCCAGCTGCTTCAGAGGCTGAGTCAGGAGAATTGCTTGACTCTTGGAGGTGGAGGCTGCAGTGAGCTGAGATCACGCCACTGCAATCCAGCCTGGGCAACAGAGCGAGACTTTGTCTAAAAAAAAGTTGATATGCCTTGATCTTTAAATGTCCAATAAAAGCAGAGCGGCTAAGTAAATCATGGTGCAATTATAGTGTGGCGTTTTAGAAAGCTTCTAAGTGTTTTAGAAAGTCACATTGTAACGTTATGTGAGAAATGGTACATGCAGACTTGATACTCTTTGTGATCCAGGTTTGCTGTGGAAAATGTCTGTCGGCAATTAACCAAGATGCTCACAGCGATGGTCTCTGATGAGAGCAACTGTGGTCACATTTTATTTTTGGTTTTAAACCTTCTGTGCTTTCCAAATTTTCTCCCACCAACCTATATGCCTAAGTATAAAACATCCTAACAGTACTTGGCATCCAACAGTCTTTTTTTTTTTTTTTTTTTTGAGACGGAGTTTCGCTCTTGTTACCCAGGCTGGAGTGCAATGGCGCTATCTCGGCTCACCGCAACCTCCGCCTCCTGGGTTCAGGCAATTCTCCTGCCTCAGCCTCCTGAGTAGCTGGGATTACAGGCACACGCACCACCATGCCCAGCTAATTTTTTGTATCTTTAGTAGAGACGGGGTTTCACCATTTTGACCAGGATGGTCTCGATCTCTTGACCTTGTGATCCACCCGCCTCGGCCTCCCAAAGTGCTGGGATTACAGGCATGAGCCACTGCGCCCAGTCTTTGGTGAAGAGAGCATCTGAACTGTCTTCCTTGTGGGAATGAGACGGCCTGAATGAAAACGGGTGGTAAAGGTGCAGCTTCCTTCCTCCTCTAACGAGGGTTACCCCGAGTGACGGCTCTGCTCCCTCATGCAGGTAAGGGCAGTGCTGTGGTCCAGAAAGACACCCACGGAAGAACGGTCCCTCACCCATCACTCCACCAGGGTACGGAGCCTTTGGTGCACAGCGCGTCTCGCAGGAGACTCACAAACAGTGACGAAGACGCGCTGTCCGCACAGCCAATGGCATTTTTCCACGAACGCCAACTCCACACATCAGAAGCACGCTCACTGCATGCACGAGCAGCTCACATTTCAGCATGGAATTCTGCTTCCCAAGCTCCTGCAGTCCATACTAACACGGAGGAGAACATGTTTTCTCAGGCATCTAGAAAAGCAGCCCTGGAGGACGAATCTGAACATGGCTACACCTTGGTTTTACAGAGTTGGGCCGTGGGCAGAAGCTAACGGCACAGATTAAGTGTGTGACAGCCGAGTCTATGGGGTTCAATCTAGTGTCTTCCCGTAATCAATTTCAGAAAAAAGATAGGAAATGGTCATGGTAGGATGGCATGCCTGTGCTCACCCACCCTCAACCCAGCTCCCCTTCGATGCCCCGGTGCGTACCCATCTGCAGGTGTTCACCCACCGTCAACCCAGCTCCCCTTCGATGCCCCCTGCGCGTACCCATCTGCAGGTGCTCACCCACCCTCAACCCAGCTCCCCTTCGATGCCCTGGCGTGTACCCATCTGCAGGTGCTCACCCACCCTCAACCCAGCTCCCCTTCGATGCCCCCTGCGCGTACCCATCTGCAGGACAGGAGCCAGCGTGTGGCTGTTTCTAGACATCATATGCACCGATTGCAGCTGCCAGCCCTAGAGACGAGAACACGCACCATTTGAATGCAGAAGACAAGACGGCATCACACCCGTCGTGCAAAGGAAGAGAGCGAGCTTTGGAGACGTCATGCGATTAAAGTAAACCCACAGATGCTCCGCGGCAGAGCTGATGAAAATGTGCCTCCTAAAGTTCTCTCTGGCTCCAAAGCCCTGACTTTCTCCCGTGTGATGTGTCTGTAATTACACTGCAACCCGCCTCCAGCTACCTGTGCAGCTGCTGAGGACCAGCCTTTGCAAATACAAAGTGGAGACGAAGCGTGGGCCCGGCCTCCGACTCGCCTTTCCGTGTCTCTTCTGGGTGCTTACCTGCCCACCTCCCGTTTCTTTCTCTTTCAGCCACTCCTTTTCTGGCATCAAAATCTGGCCTTGGAAAAGAGATTCACCAAGCTCACCAATAGTGCGGGTGGCTTCCAGTGGCCTCCATGGAATACCAGCCCTGTGGCATCCTCCTGCCATGGCCAACCCCAAGACGGGCATCCGTGTCCAGGAGATGAGGCCTCTCCGTGAACTGCAGGTGGGAGTTTGCAGGCGTGTGGAGGACCCTGTGGTCCCAGCCTTCCCGCTGGCTCCTTAATGGGGGCCCCTTGCCCTGGGCAGGCTTGTCAAGAAATCCTGAAGAAGACAGCACAGCCTGAAACTACTGAGGAACTAAGCACCTCCACCCTCCTCATGGAAGACTAATGATGATGGAAATCCTTTCCTAAGTGATCATTTCAACAATGACTTCCACATTTACGATCTCACCTAACGGAGCATGTCCTGGGAATGAAGCTTAGAGGGATGATCTGAGGACAGGCAGAGCAGCAACTGGGTGACCACTGTCCTCCCAGTCACGGGAAGAGGGGCCGTCACGCACCTGCTGGCAGGCAGGACGTGAAGCTTTGCCGGCTACTCGTATTCGACTGACCCTTGAGGATGAGGACCTGAGCATCCGCACCGTGTGAGGCACGCTTGGGGCGCAGCCGTGCACAGGCAGGACCGGCCTGCAGGCTCGCAGCCGGCCAGGAGAATCGTGTGTAAACAGACGATTCCGACGCCATGAAATCGGTTCTGTCACAGACACACGTACCGAGGAACATCACTCGTGTTATCTGGAGTAGACGGAAGACCTCACGGGGCAAATGCTTAAAGAGCTTTTCCTTAACCTCAGTCACACATTTTAAACCTGCATGCAGTTGTACTACAGCATCAATAAACTCAATCAAACGTAGATGAATTTTATGTAAATCTATGTGCCGAATATTCCAAAATGGTACTTTTATTCTCATTTTCTAAATGAAAGCAACTTCAAACACTTCACTTGGGTTGGTTTTTTCTTCCCCGAATCTGTGAGCACCCACTTTCCATACCGCTCAGCCGTAAAACTGAATTCCGACCTGTATCCCCAGGCCTCGCCATTGTTCATTCTTCACTTTGGATGTGAATAACACTGAATGGCATTTGTTAAAACATGACAGATGAAAGCAGTTTCCCATTATTCACAGACCGATCGTGCCCAAGGCGTCATTCTTCTTTTTTCAAACACATCATATGTCAAGTTTACTCACAGAACACAAAATAAGTACAAGGCTGTAGTGTGGCCATTTGAGGCTGTAATTCATTTTTAAAGCCTTGGCTTCTAGTTCAATTGTGATTTAACAGATGATGGAGCTCCCGACCTCACACTTAACCAAGAAATGACTGTGCCAAGCCGTGGCAGCTGGGCAGGCCCCAAAATTACTTCAGCCTCCCCAGAAGGCTGCTCTCCGTGGGTTACCAGCAGCGTGGGGAAGGCGGGGATAGACGTTCCGGGCAGAGCTGCTCCAGTTTCCCCATCTGTTGGCGCTCCTTGAGACGAGCAGCTGCACAAATGCATGCATTTGACTGCATGTTTCCGACTCAAATGCATGACTCTCACGCTGCCAGCTCCCTTGGCAGTGTACTTGCCTTCAGCAATTTGTTTTCTGTAATGAAAAACTCTGGCAATTTCATCCGATTTGGCATGAAACGCTCAGATATGATTCAGAGTTGAAAAGAGCAGGCGGAGAGTGAATGGGGTTGGTGGTGGCGTGGCTTCTGCCTGGCTCAGGAGCTGTTGCCACATCCCAGCAGATGCCAAACTGTTCCTAAGGAAACCAAGTACTACCCCTGTTTCTAGAAATGTGCTGAGCACACAACCTTCCATGGGGGGTCTTTCCCCTCTCTAAAGCAAACGGCTTCCAGAGCCTGTGGAACATGACAGGCTTCACACGTACCACGGCGTGGCAGTCCTTTCTAAACCACGCAGATCCAGAGAGGACGTGGCCCTAACAGCCTCCAGGAGCCGGGATTTCACATTCCTCCCGAGCAGACTTCCAGCCCCACCTGTCTCAGCTGCCTTTTGCAAATGCTCTCTGAACACATAGACTGCACAGCTCCCCATCTGTCATAATACTCAGGCTTGATGTGCTCAAATCCAGCTCTGGCTCTTATGATTTGGGGCAAATAACGTGAGCCTCGGTTTCCTCATCTGTAGGATGGGCAGGATGCATTCGTGCCCAGGGTGGTTTTGAAGACGAGGTGAGGAAAAGCTCCGTGAAGTGTCTTGCACCTGGCGTTGCTGTTTTCCGCTCTTCCCAGCTTCTCCATCCACATCACGAGGCGCTGTGGTCTGCCGCCTTCCATCCAGCGCAAAAGCAATATGAGCAAGGGAGGCCTTTGGCAGAGCACACAGGAGGGCCAGCGGAGGATGGCTGCCGGAAGCCCGGGGACGTGGGCAGAGATCTTGAAGGGCACACTGATGACTGATCTTCCTTTTTAAAATTATTATTATTTTTGGAGACAGAGTCTTTCTCTGTCACCCTGGCTGGAGTGCAGTGGTGCGATCTTGGCTCACTGCAGCCTTCGCCTCCTGGGTTCAAGTGATTCTCCTGCTTCAGCCTCCTGAGTAGCTGGGACCACAGGTTCCAACCATCACACCCAGCTAATCTCTGTATTTTAGTAGAGATGGGTTTCACCATTTTGTCCAGGCTGGTCTCGAACTCCTGACCTCAAGTGATCCACTCGCCTCGGTTTCCCGAAGTGCTGGGACTCCAGGCGTGAGCCACTGCGCCCGGCCTGATGACTGACCTTCTATGACCTCCCTGGGCCATTTCAACACTTGCCTCTCCCACCCTGTGTCAAGTGGGGTCAGTGCTTCAGACCATACCTGTCTTCCCACAGTGGAACCTTCAGAGAACCAGGAATGAGGATAAACCAGCGTCGCCATCTTCACATGGATGCAGCGTCAGACATGTGGCCTCTTCCAATTTCCTTCACTGTGTCTACTATAAAAATATACATCCAGCAAACCCATGGCTTAGATATACGCTTTCCCTACTTCCCTTCATGGCAGTTGTACCTCTAACCAGGTTTTCCTTGAATTCTGAATATGCATGAATGCTCTTAAAAACATTTTCTGCATTTCAATAATAGATAAGTCCTGCCTATGCTCTAAGGTGGAAAAATGATAGGAAAAACTCTGCAATTCATTATCTGCATTTTGTAGCACAGAGTGTGTCTGGCTAATCAACCTAATCTCAGTTATACGAAAAAAGCTAATCATAATTATCTGGCAAGATGAGAGGAAAGGAAGATAAAAATAATTTTACAGAAAAACGACAGGGCAGCTGCATTAAAACCATCCCAATTTCCAAGCTCATTTCTGAAACTTCCTGTCAAGGCCTATTTTCCAGTGTCCACCTAACTCTGCAGCTCTTTAAGAGAGACTGTGGCGATGCCTGATGTTAGTGTGTAATTTTCATCCTCAACGCAGTTATTCTGATCAGGATTTAAGATAATGCTTCTTGCTGACACTGCAGCCACTGTGGCAAACCAAGGCGGCAAAGGAGACAGCAGAGTCGGGGGGCGAGGAGGACAAGCCCCCAAGAGACCAGGTCTGCCCTCTGCTGCCAGGAGATACTGTGACAGCCGATGACTGAGTGAGAGAAGAGATGAAGCCATCGCAGAAGCCGCAGAAGGCTCTGCTGCCGCCCTGTCCCTCAGATGTGACAGCTGACAATTTTTAACAGATCCCCCATAGGAGTTTACAAACAGACAGCATGAATATCTTTTTATCAAATGCCTCAGTCATTTTCACCGGAAATTCCTGTCCAGCTCATAACTCGGATCTGAACTGGTTTTACCCCAGTGATTCTGAATCGGCGTGAACCTCCTTTGAATTTCTGGGTGGCTGTTCTGGGCTCTCACCAAAGGCATCGGCCCTCGTTACCAAACGTTGGAAGCCACGGAGGACCCGGGTCAGCGGCCGTCACTCCAGGGCAGAGCTGACCAGTCGCAGGCCTACGCCAGCAGGTCTCCACTTTCCCTTCTTCTTTTGAAGTGTCCCTGGGCAATGAGGATCTAAGGAACTCATGTCCCTGTCTTCAAATAATCATGGAGTTTTATTTTTTAAATCAGAAATGAAGTCCGGAAATCGAGGCCATGGACTCTGTGGGGCAGGCACTGACACGGGTCTGACTGCTGACAACAGGCCCTGCAAAAACTGTCGCCGTGGCTGAGCCGGCTCACCGTTCACTCAGCAGCCCGCGCAGCTCGGAGCCAGGAGGCCTTGGCCTTGGCAGCCGAGGGCCTGTCCCGCTTGCTCTCTGCCACCTCGCCAGCTCCCCAGTCCGCACTGGCTCCCAGGAAGGAAGCCGGCTTCGTCTTCCTTCCTTCCAGCTGCCTCCACGCACACCCACCACCGGGAGCCTCTTCCGAGGACAGTGTCTGAAACGGGGCAAAACACCCCAATTTCCACATCACGCTAAACCCATGGGCAAGAACGCCGAGGCCAACCTTTTTAAAAGGATTTTCATTCTCATTACTATACGATGTCGCTATATTTGAAACTAACAGGTTCTAATTGATGAACAATTGTAAGCAAAACCACAGCTCCCAGACTCTTACAGAAGCCCCGTGATCTGTGGCTATTCCTGGTGGCCCTGCTCACCTTCCCCCATCCCCACGTCCCGTGCCCGCCTTCCCCCATCCCCACGTCCCCTGCCCGCCTTCCCCCATCCCCACGTCCCCTGCCCGCCTTCCCCCGTCCCCACGTCCCCTGCCCGCCTTCCCCCGTCCCCACGTCCCGTGCCCGCCTTCCCCCGTCCCCACGTCCCGTGCCCGCCTTCCCCCGTCCCCACGTCCCGTGCCCGCCTTCCCCCGTCCCCACGTCCCGTGCCCGCCTTCCCCCGTCCCCACGTCCCGTGCCCGCCTTCCCCCGTCCCCACGTCCCCTGCCCGCCTTCCCCCGTCCCCACGTCCCCTGCCCGCCTTCCCCCGTCCCCACGTCCCCTGCCCGCCTTCCCCCGTCCCCACGTCCCCTGCCCGCCTTCCCCCGTCCCCACGTCCCGTGCCCACCTTCCCCCGTCCCCATGTCCCATGTCCACCTTCCCCCATCCCCATGTCCACCTTCCCCATCCCCGAGTCCTGTGCCCACCTTCCCCCATCTCCATGTCCCGTGCCTACCTTCCCCCATCTCCATGTCCACCTTCCCCCATCCCTGAGTCCTGTGCACACCTTCCTGCATCCCCATGTCCTGTGCCCGCCTTCCCTCATCCCCGTGCCCACCTTCCCCATTCCCGTGTTCACCTTCCCCGGTCCCCGAGTCCTGTGCCTGCCTTCCCCCATCCCCGCTTCCCGTGTCTGCCTTCCCCATCCCGGCGTCCTGTGCCTGCCTTCCCCATCCCCATGCCCTGTGCCTGCCTTCCCCCATCCCCATGTCTTGTTCCTGCCTTCCCCCATCCCCGTGTCCTGTGCCTGCCTTCTGCTGTCCCGTGTCCTGTGCCCACCTTCCCTCATCTCCATGTCCTGTGCCTGCCTCCCTACCCTATGGAGGCGCCCACAGGCCCTGCTCCTTGAGCCTTTTTCACAGCAGCTCAGCTTCCAGGTCAGTCAAAGTGGACACAGGTGTGCACATCTCCATGTGGCAACTGGAAACTCTGAACACACAGCGGCCTCACGTGCGCCCAGCCGAGTCTCTGCCACTTTGGTCACTTCCTCATGGCAGTAGAGCAGATTCTAGAGGGACACATTTTAAAGTCTGGGCTGGGACACTTCCTCATGAAAACCTTCTGAGATTCCCCACAGAGTACGGACTCCCTGGACCCCTCAGGGCTTCCCATCCACCACAGGCCACTGCCTGCAAACGCCCAGCAGCAGCTCCAAGCACTGCCGCCCTTCCTGCTGGCACAGAGTAAACACGGCTCATGCCCCCACTGGTGGCATCACGGCTCTCTTCCGGCTCTATGGCCGCAGGTGCCAGAGGCCCAGTCAAGCCCGCTCCGGGAGGAGTCGATGCCAGAGGAAAGGACAGGTGCACCAGGGCCCAAGCGTGGCACGTGAGGATGGCCCAGCCTCGGGAGGGCCGGCTGCTGCCAGGCTTGTCTCCTGCGCCCTTCTCCCCACTCGTGTCTTTGCTTCTTTCTCTCTCTGTCATACCTTTGTCTCTTTGTCATATCTCTTTGTCTCTCTCCTGCTCTGGTCCAGCCTCATGTCCTGAACAAGGGTCCCGCGCCCAGGGCCACCTGCATCTCCTACTTCTGTGTTTGGGGCAGGGAGACGCCCAGGGCCACTGCCGTGGAAGGAAGTGCTTCCCGGGTCAGGTGAGGGTGGGCGGGGTGGCTGTGGGAAGCACTGTGTGGGGACCCTCAGGAGCGGTGGGGAGCGGGTGGGAGAAGCCGGGCAGAGCAAGCAGCCCACCCTGTGATGGGTCAGAGAGCAGGCCAGGCCGGTGAGCTGGGCTTGTTGAATCCTTTCTGTTAACTACCAGGTCCTCTGCAGGACGACTGTGTGAATAATTAAAAACGCACATACGCTGCTTAGCAGAGCCGTCCATACATTCTGTGATTGTTTCTAATAAATTCTTTAAAACGATCGTCAGCAAACACTAGGCTATGTTTCTATTATGAAGACACATGAACTGACCACAAATTACAGCAGAGAATAGAACTCTGTGTCAGGCAGGCCTCGCACAGCGTTAATCACCGAGCTGTCCCGGCCGGCTATCGAGGAGCAGATCAAACGACTTTCCACGTTCCTTTTGAAAGGAGAACAACGGTTTGAAGAAGCAAGCGTTCTGAATGTCAGACCGTCTTTCAAACCCACACGTTCTCAAGCACATACCGCTTGGTAGGACCGTGACTGGTCCGAGACTGTCAAGTCAGCGTGACTCGGGCGACCCCACACAGCCACCAATGTTTCCGTTTCTCGTGAGCACAGTGATTTTCCAGCCCTGCCATGAAGACAAGACCAACTTTCGCCCGAGGAAGACGGATGTGGTTCTGCAGGAGGGCTGAGGGCAGTCACCGGGGCCCCTCCCGCCTGGCCCTTCTTGTGGGGGGTGGGGGAACCCTGGCATCAGAAGGATCATCCAGGAGGAGTGGAAGCTTATGCTTGAGACACGATCAACCCCCTAGGTTCCCTGACATGAGTAGTTTTCTGGGCCAGCCAAGGAGTCAGAGAGTTTTCTAATCCTCTTCTGAGAGTTTCGTGTCTTAGAAATAAAATCTAATGCTGGAGAGGATGTGGAGAAATAGGAACACTCTTACACTGTTGGTGGGAGTGTAAATTAGTTCAACCATTGTGGAAGACAGTGTGGCGATTCCTCAGGGACCTAGAAATAGAAATTCCATTTGACCCAGCAATCCCATTACTGGGTATCTATCCAAAGGACTATAAATCGTTCTACTATAAGGACACATGCACACGAATGTTCACTGCAGCACTGTTTACAATAGCAAAGACCTGGAACCAACCCAAATGCCCAACGATGATAGACTGGACTGGGAAAATGTGGCACATATACACCATGGAATATTATGCAGCAATCAAAAATGATGAGTTTGTGTCCTTTGTAGGGACATGGATGAATCTGGAGAACATCATTCTCAGCAAACTGACACAAGAACAGAAAAAGAAATACCGCATGTACTCACTCATAGGTGGGTGAGAAAAATGAGAACACGTGGACACAGGGAGGCGGTCTACTACACACTGGGGACTGTTGGGGGAAATGGGGGAGGGACAGCAGAGGGGGCTGGGGGGGGATAGCCTGGGGATGAATACCAAGTGTGGGTGAAGGGGAGGAAAGCAGCAAAGCACACTGCCATGTGTGTACCTATGCAACTATCTTGCTCGTTCTGCACATGTACCCCCAAACCTATAATGCAATAAAAATTAAAAAAAAAAAAAAAGAAAGAAATAAAATCTAATAAAATATCATCTAACTTTGACCTTTCCTCCTAAGATTTCTCTGGAAAAGGGTTTGACATTGGAAAGAAAAGTGTACGTTTCCTATCTCCACCTCAAGGCTGGTGTCTGAACGGTGACGCTCAGCAGCCATCACACTGTTTTGTCTGTTTTAATGGCCGTGCACATGGATCATATACGCAGAGCATAAAACTGGGCTCCGGGACATCTTAAAAATGCCTCCTTCGGCTTTCTGTTGTTTTTGCCGTTCTTCTGTCTTGTCAACGTGAACTCTATCTGGCAAATCGTTGCTGAGTGAGGCGTGGGCAGGCCAGGCTCAGTGGCCGTGCATCTGCTTCAGTGCTTTCTGGGTTTAAGCAAAATGTGTGTGTGGGAACGCGCCCTGCCACGGGTGCTCAGAGCTTCTGCCAGTAAAACACGACCCTGAGTGTTAGGAAGAAAGACGGGGTCTGCGCTGAGACGCCCCCATCACCCGTCCTCTTCCTTTTCCAAGAAAATGTGGAGGCAAATCCATTTAAATCACAGGTGGACTCTGAAGACACATATGAACAAGACCCGACTTTTGGACTCAAAACGTGCATCTAGCCCCATGGTTCCTGT
Source organism: Saguinus oedipus (assembly GCA_031835075.1). Classification (NCBI taxonomy): domain Eukaryota; kingdom Metazoa; phylum Chordata; class Mammalia; order Primates; family Cebidae; genus Saguinus; species Saguinus oedipus. Next base: position 41,829,151 of record CM063182.1, read on the forward strand.
GCTCTGGAAAGCTCAGCAGGAGGAGGGGGTGTTCGGCACAGTCATGGTTCAAGGTTCCACGCCTGCAGCCAGACAGCCGGGGCTCGGCTCTGCACTGCGTGGGGCGTCCCTGTGCCTCAAAGCCTGCCCTTGGCACCCGTGCCTCTCTCTGCAAGTGAGACACTAATTGCACCGGTCTTACAGGAGCTGGTGAGGACTAATCTATGTGAAACATTTAGCACAGGGACTGGAGCTCTTATGAAAAACAAAAGTCATGCCAGCACTACCCAATTTAGATACGCAGCCAAGATACTTTGACAATAAATTCCAATGGGGTAAATGATCATAGCAGTCACATGTTCCATCCCAGCAAAGTCTTCCAGGCCAAGATTCTGTTCGCTATTCATATTACTTTATCGAAAAGCACAGACACCAAAAATTAACAGCCAGCTTGGACCGCAGGGGGCTTCTGATGAAGCACAAGGAAAAGACTACCCTGAAATCAACTGTTTTCTCCATCTTCGGATCGGCCAACCCCTTTGCATAATAGGAAGGATAAAGGAGACAGAAATGAATGACTCACCAAAATTAAACAGCAAACTATATTGTTTATTGCTTTCAAGAATCAATAAGCAGGGGAAATGGAACGCAGGACCTTCCCCTTTGCTTATGAATTAGGTCCTCTGTCAAGTAAACATCACTGTTCCTGCCCCCTTTAAGGACGGATCCAGTTTTCAGATGCCCATTTGCAATTAACCAGTAGCTGAACATGCTGCCGTGTTTTCGCAGCTTGGCGGTAAATCCTGCCAACTTCCCAGGACAATGCTCCCTGTGCAGAAGCAAACAGAGGTCACTTTCATCCCCAGAATGCCCGGGGGATGAGAGCTGGAGAGGTGGCTAATCACCTCTGCACCCAGCCTCTTACTCTGTCCCCACTGCCCCCAGGCCCTATCTGGCTCGGAGTAAAGGTCAGGAAGTCCCTGCAGGTTTTGAAAAGGAGCATCGTTTTAGACCTGACTGATTCCAAGACCCACAGCCTCTTTTCCCCTTTAAAGGTCACTGGAGAAACACCAGCCTGCTGGCTGCTGTCCTGGGTGTGCCCAGGCTCCATCCTCAGAGGCCTGTGTGCTCTCGGCTAGTATTATGGGACTGGAAGCAGTTACCCTTTTAATGGTTTTGGCAACACTGGAGGAATGTTAATAAGTTAACACACTCCTAGAGGTGATTTTCTGTAGGTCGCATGTGGCTAAAGCTGCAGGCTGACCTTCCGTTTCTGGGATGTGATGTCCTCTGCCTCAACCTCCAGCTTCGTGACTCCTCCCAAGCTGCTTTCTTCTTCCTTTGTACCTGGCAAATACTGATCTTTATCAGGAGTGGGCTGGGATCGTGACCCTCCACTCAGAAGCCTTCCTAGATTCCCACAACACGCAGGTCTCATAATGAGGTGCCCGTGGCGGAGCGGCGTGGCTCCATTCCAAGGCGGGTCCTGGACCAGGTCTATTCTGTTAGTTTGACCGTTGCCTCGGGCATCTCTGGCGATGGTGGAGTGAGGAATAGAGAAAGGATGGCCTTGCGGAACGAGAGTGGCGGGAATCGCGGACGCTGTGGCCACCTCAGGAAAGCCAGGACTGAAAGCCACGCTCTTCACACTTCAAAGAGCTTCTGAAAATCTCACGGAAACTCTGAAAATCCGCTACGTCTATATGCACCACTTCCCCCATGCGCTGAGGGGTTTCATGTTCCCTCATGCCTGTATATGTCCCCCGGCTCCAAATTCCAGAAAGAAAGGGAAGGAAAGCTGGCACCCCAACTCCAGACAGTTCAGAGGAAGCCACCAGCGGCCCAGCATGAAGAAGTAAACGATGATGGCCAAGATGCTCACTGGTAAGATGAACACACAAGAGTGCGCAGAGAATCGGGACTAAAGAAGAGGGTCATGGACCATGAGCCAGAGACTGTTTTCAAACTGTTTCCTGAAAACTTAGTGCCTGATCACTCAGGCAGTAACTGTCTGTCTGGTCAGATTTGAAGAAAAACACCGATTTCAGCTAGAGACTGGACTTGAGCTGCCGGCCCCGCCCTGCAGGCCTCTCAGCAGCTGCCAGTCGGCGACGGTCTCCTCACCATCCACACGGGCCACACTCAGAAGGCCACTGCGATTTCACGGACGGGTAAAAGCCTGATGCTTGCAGTAAAAGCCAGCAACCAGGGAAAAGAAACACAGTGACTTCCGAAGGTCGCATTTACCCATTACGAAGGGAGAATGAAAGTAAGTTAAACCCTGTGTACAGACGGCAACAGGCAGGCAGGTAACCCCAGCCTCCCAGCACTGAAAATGTGGTCTCCACTGGACTGACGGGTCCGTCTGCCATCCTGACACCAGCATCTGGAATCAGGTCTATTCATTCCGTGGTTGGGACTATCATTTCATTTGGCATCATTTTTATTTTTATGTTTCACTTTTCAAATTATTCTGGGCCACATACTCTGATCTCCAGTCGGCTCTGAGTCTGCGAACCCGTCATAAGCCACATGTTTAAACATGAGGAAATAAATGTCAGAGAAGTAAATGAGCTGCTTTGAATGCACGTTCCTGGTGCAGACGGGCAGAAGGAGGCTGCTTATCACCGCCACAGACAGGTGAGCTGTGAGGATTAGAAACCACATCACACAGGCCCTCTGAAGACGACCGCGAGGCTGGTGGCTCTCAGGCTGTGCTGCTGGGTTTCTGAGCCAGAATTTCAATAGCAGAACAAGGTTCCTTACTGTGAAGACCCAATGCAGAAAGTGAACTTGAATCAGGCCAGCAGGGACAGGCAAAACACAGATGCACAGGGGTGGGGGAGGGTGCTGGGCTTGTGGAGGCAGCCTGGCCAGCTGGGCCTTCCAGAGCTCTGCCACCAACACAGCCTGGGACACCTCACAGCATCTGTCCAGTACCCCACATTACAGGACACCCCAACATCCCACGGCATCTGTCCGGTACCCCCGTTACTGCACACCCCACGGCATCTGTCCAGTATCCACGTTACAGCACACCCCACGGCATCTGTCCGGTACCCCGCGTTACGGGATACCCCATGGCATCTGTCCAGTACCCCACATTATAGGACACCCCATAGCATCCATCCGGTACCCCACATTACAGGACACCCCACAGCATCTGTCAGGTAACCTGTGTTACGGTTGTTACCTTCCAGCCAACATCTGAGACCTGACCCAGGAAAAGAAGATGGGATCTCTCATCCTGGACAGGTACATGCCCAACCCCGCACCTCCCACTCCCACCTGACATCCAGCCCCTGACATTCCCAGCAGGCTGCGTCGAACCCTCTTGAGATAAAGGTTATGCCTGCAGTGCCTGCAGCAGTGAAATGATCTATGGTGCCTGCAGCGGAGGCTGCTCTGCAGGAATGGCCTAAGAATAAACGTGTCTTTATAGGTGTTAGATTCCTGCACGGTCGCATGAAGCCGGCACGTCACAATCCCCGTCTGACCGGCAGAACAGGCTGGTGGGTCAGCTGACGGCACTCGGCCATCATGGCTGGGTCTGGCTCCAGGAAGCTCACAGAGAGGAAGAGACTGGCTTCTGAGGAGCGTCACTAATGGGGATAGCAGGAACATTTGCCCTGGGGGAACCATGAGGAGGTGTGTGATGAAAATATCCAAGCTGGTCTCAGCGGAAATTGGCTTGACTCAGCTCAAAATACCACTGCTGTGCTCAGCTGAACTATACAAAACGAGAAGGAACGGGTGATGCCCTCGGAGCGTGGAGGGAAAGGAAGCTACGGGTGCAGTGAGAGTAGACTGACTTTGCAACGTAGCCGAGAATGTGTCGCAGGAATATTATTAGGATTGTATGGTTCTTCTCACGTAGATGTAAACAAGCCTTCAGAGGGATGAAAAAAATCATTCAGACGATGCTTCAAAAATGTACAGAAATGGAACGAAAAGCTGAGAGATGTACCAAGAGGAGCCACGTGGCCATGAAAGCACCTTTGCTCATGACGTTGGCGGGAGTCATTGAGTTTCACAGAATGAACAGGGTGACTGTCCTGTTCTGCAGACACTGGTTACTGTACCCCTACAACCCCAACAGAACTGTGACGCCCCCTCTTGAAGGACGCCATGGACCCCTCCTATTTCCTTATTCAAAAGGAGTGTTGGCCAGCTCTGTCTCCTGCAAGATTAAATTTGAGAAGAGTAACTACAAAAATGACTTTTCTTTTTAAGGAAGAAGACATTTTAATAAAAATCCTAGAAGAGCTACTTCTAAGATTTCCTAGGGGAGAGAAAAACCAAGAAATGGGACCTGAAAATTGAACCTTTCAATTTGGTTACAGAGAGTAATGATCTCCTACAAACTGCACTCTAGAAGCATCACTGAATAGTTGGTGAAAAGCAATTCTTTCTGACAAGCCTTTTCTTGACCTCCCCAGGCTGGCAGGTGCCACTCGTGTTCTGCTGTGAGCCATGTGAGGGTTCTGGCTTCCTCTCTGCTGTGGCCTTGCGGCGGGTCCCGGGACGACAAGCGAGGTTCCTGAATTACATGATCAATGACTTTGCAGGGCTGGAGGTGGTGACCTGAGCCAGGACGGAAGACGGTTACTCCCAGCCTTTCACTGATCCTCATGAAATACCCAGTGACTGTCAGGGGCTCCTCCAAAGCAAAATACTGGGTGTGTTCTCACTTTGACGACTGGTCACCATTATGGGCTCTATTTTCCATACCTAGGGAAAACAGCTGCGGGGGATCAAAAGGTATTAGGCTGCTCTATGATTTCTTAGTAGATGCTGCTGGAATTACAGCTGAAACCTGCTTCCCTTTTTCTTTTCCTTTCTCAACATTTATTTTAGAATCGGGGGTATACATGCAGGTGAGTCATACGGGTTTACTGTGTGATGCTGAGGTTTGGGGTGCAATGGATCCTATCACCTAGGTAGTGAGCACAGTAGTTCCCAGCATCTTGCTTCCACCTTGTGTCCACGTGTCCAATGCTTAGCTCACACTTAGGAGTGAGAACATGCAGTATTTGGTTCCTGTGTTACTTCACTTGGGATCATGACTCCAGTGACACCTGTGTCTCTGCAGGACATGAGCTCATTCTTTTTTATGGCTGCGTAGTACTCCATGGTGTGTCTGCACTATATGTTCTTTATTCAGTCCACATTGATGGGCATGTGTGTTGAGTCCACAGCTCTGCTATTGTAAATAGTGCTGTGACGTCTGTATGGGTTGTCCTTTGGCAGGATGATTTACTTTCCTTTTGCTATATACCTAGTAATGTCATTGTGGGGTCAACTCATAGTTTAAGTCTCAGCTCTTTGAGAACTGCTTTCCACGGTGGCTGAACCAGCACATTCCCACTGACAGCATAGAAGCATTCGTTTCCTCTGCAGCCTGGCCAGCATCTGTTATGTTTTGTTTGGTTTTTACTTTTTAGGAAAAGCCATTTTTGATGGATGTGAGATGGTATCTTGTTGTGGTTTTGATTTGCATTTCTCTGACGATGACTGATGATGAGCATTTAATCACGTTTGTTGGCCTCCTGTATATCTTCCTTCTTTTGAGAAGTGCCTATTCATTGGCCATAATCAAATAATCAAAAAATAATAGATGTCGGTGTGGATGTGGTGAAAGGAAACACCTTTACACTGTTGGTGGGAAAGTAAACTGTACACTGGTCCAACCACCATGGAAATCAGTGTGGAGATTCCTTACAGAACTAAGAGTAGAACTGCATATGGCCCATCAATCCCACTCCCGGGTATCCACCCAGAGGAAAGAAGTCATATGAAAAAGATTCTTGCACATGCGTGTTCACAGCAGCAGAGTTCACACAATTCACAATTGCAAAAATATGGAACCAGTCCAAATGCCCATCAATCAATGAGTGCATAAAGAAAAGACTGTGGTGTGTGTGTGTGTATATATATATATATATTCTAAGTGTGTATACACACACACACACACACACACACACACACACACACACACCCCATGGAATACAAATCAGCCAAAAAAAGGAAGAAAATAATGGCATTTGCAGCAACCTGGATGGAGATGGAGACCATTATTCTAAGTGAAGTAACTCAGGAATGAAAAACCAAATACTGAATGTTCTTGCTTATTAGTGGGAGCTGAGCTATGAGGATGCAAAGACATAAGAATGATATGATAGACTTTGGGGATTCAGGGGAAGCGGGTGAAGAATAAAAGACTAAAGTGTACCCTGCTCATGTAGGAGTCCCTTTTCACGCTGCTGATTAAGACATATCTGAGACTGGGTAATTTACACAGAAAAAGAGTTTAGTGGACTCACAGTTCCACATGACCGGGAGGCCTCACAATCATGGCGGAAGGTGAAAGGCACATCTTACATGGTGGCAGACAAGAGAGAATGAGAGCTAAGGAAAACAGGAAACCCCGTATAAAACCGTTGGCTCTCATGAGATGTGTTCACCACTGTGAGAACAGAAGGGGGGAAACCGACCCCATGATTCCATTATCTCCCACTGGGTCCCTCCCACAACATGTGGGAATTATGGGAGCCATAATTCACAGTGAGATTTGGGTGGAGACACAGCCAAACCATATGGTAATCAACTCCCCAAAGCTTGCTTGAGCCCCCCGCAGCTAAACCCCTCCCCAGTCTCCAGCCCTTGGAAACCACAGTGGCTTTCCCCCTTCAGTTCTGCCTTTTTGAGAATGTAATATATGTAGAATCAAACAGCAACAGCTGTCTTCTGAATTCTTTTACCATGTTGACCACTTGAACACCTTTGCCTCCACCCCTGCAGTGCCTCTGAGATTCTACCCCACTGCAGGCTCGGGCATCCATTCCTCTCATCCCTGAGCAGGGCTCCACTGTGGGGGAAACCTTCTGTTCATCCACTCGGACCCTGAAGGGCACTGGGTGGTTACAGGTTTTTGGCGATTATGAATAAACCTGCTATAAACATTTGCGGGTCGGGTGCGGTGACTCACGCCTGTAATCCCAGCTTTTTGGGAGGCCAAGGTGGGTGGATCGCCTGAGGTTAGGAGTTTGAGACCAGCCTGGCCAACATGGTGAAATCCTGTCTCTACTAAACATACAAAATTAGCTGGGTGTGGTGGCCGGTGCCTTTAAATCCAGCTACTTGGGAGGCTGAGGCAGGAGAATCACTTGAACCTGGGAGGCAGAGGTTGCAGTGAGCCAAGATCATGCCATTGCACTCCAGCCTGGGCGATAAAACAAGTCTCTGTCTCAAATTATCTATCTATCTGTCCGTCCATCCATCCATCCATCCATCCATCCATCCATCCATCCATCCATCCATCTATCTATGTCCATCCATCCATCCATCCATCCATCCATCCATCTATGTATTGAGAAGGATTTTGTGAGGACTTAGGTTTTCTTCACTTTAGGCAACTATTTAGGAATGTATTTGCTGGGCCATGTGAAAAGTATGTGCCTAACTTTTTAACAACTACTAACTAGACCACTTTCTAACCCTCAAGCTGACCGCCTCTCAGCGTCTCCACTGCTGGCACTCTCGGGTTGAGACCCTGACATTCACTGCCTCGTCTCCTCACTTCTCCCCTTGTCCTTGTTTAGTGATTTCAGAAGAAACAAAGAGGAAGCAATTCTGGAAATATGTACACCAGACATGTCATCCTCACTCAAGACAAACCAAAATCCCCAACACGACAAAACCAACTCCAAGAGCTACACCTGCTTTGGAATTTACCGGAAGGGCCTGAAAGGATGATGGCATCTGTGCCCTTGGCCTCCCTCCCAGCTGCATCGTCTCTGGCTCGGGCCCTGCCTCTGGTAAGTGGCAACTCTGCTGCGTGGCTCCAACGCCCTCCCCTGTAACACAGCGTCCCTCTTCCTGCGGCAAGGGCTTCCTCCAGCATCACCTCCCGCGTCCAAGCTCCATGTGCCCTGCTCTGTCCTCAGGGAGTCCAAGCTCCGTGTGCCCTGCTCTGTTCTCAGGGCAGAGGGGCACCTGTTCACACCCCAGGACCTCTGTCTCACTCCCACGCTCCGTCGTGGCTGCTGTGAGACCCGGGGTTGTCCGTGCTCTGGTTTTATCCCTAACGTAGTGCCTGGCACAGAGACCGTTGCTAAATACATGTTTATTTAATGAAGGATTAAGAAACAATTGAATGACGTCATACTGGACGCAACAGCGGTTCCCTTCGTGCTCGGTTACACACTGCTGGCCTCCGCAGAACCCGACTCAACTGTGACGGCACTTGTGAGGTTGAGGAAGGAAAGAAGACTTGGAGAGTTTGATTTAATTTCACCAGCTTTAGCCACAAAAGTGGGATTTGAACCCCAGGATGGGAGCAGCAAGGTGAATTCCTAGGCAATGCTGCCCATCACAGACTGCTGACAGATACAAACTCCTTCTTGGTCTTGAAGAAGAGGCATTTCCCAAGGTCATAAAGGGAGGAGTGCAGGGTGGGGTGCTTGTTTGAGGCTCCCTTAATTTGTGGTGAGTGGGCTGTGAACAGGAGGTGAGAGGAGTCTAGGATGGAGGCCAGGGAGGGGAGCGTGTCGCAGCAGCTGGGTTGGCCATTCTGCCACAGGCCTCTGACAGAGGCAAGGAGGCTGGGGATGTCCTGGGTCACAGACAGATGGAAGCCTTGGTTGGGAGCTGTGCTGGGGACAGAGTGCCAAGGTCAGCGGCTGGCAGGAAAGGCTGGAGGAATGGGGGAAGGCTGGAGGAATGGGGGAATGCCGGAGAGGCCAGGAGAGTCTGGAGGGGTCAGGGAAGGCCGGAGGAGTGGGGGAAGGCTGGAGGGGAGGGGGAAGGCCGCAGGGGTCGGGGGAATGCCGGAGGAGCGGGGGATCACAGAACATCCATCCACGTGGAGCTGTGGGCTGGTACTATAGCAGGTTTGTGCTTAGAGATTAGTCCCTTTCACTTCTGTTCTGCTAAACTGTTTATTCAGCAGCTTGGGATTTAGTCAAACATCAAATATTTAAGAGAGGACAGCATAGCATTCCAGCATGTGGTTCTGTGTGTGACCAGCACGTGGATTTAGCTGTATCTAAACTATCCTGTGAAATATTCCGCAGAGGATGGATGGCGGAAGGCTGCATTTCAGCAGGACGATATTAAACGTATCTATCAACTGCCACGTTGCCTCATCGACTGCTCAGAATGAATTCCAGCTCCCACCGTGGCGTAAGGAGCCTGCGGGGCCGACTTGGTGGCACCAGCTGAGTGATGGTGTTGGGTCCCAGAAGCCCTGGGCGGAGCACCTGGCCACCAGAACTTGACACAGAGACAGCACAGTGAGGGATCCATCATTCCGGCAGGATCCTGCCTTTGAGCAACTGGCCACAACCGAGGCTCTTCTCTGGAGACAGTGTCTCGCTCTGTCACCCAGGCTGGAGTGTGGTGACACGATCACAGGTCATTGTGGCCTTAACCTCCTGACCTCAAGAGATCCTCCTGCCTCAGCCTCCTGAGGAGCTGGGATCTCAGGCATACGTCACCATGCCTGGGTAAGTTTTTTGAGGGGATGAGGTCTCCCTATGTTTCCCAGGCTGGTCTTGAACTTCTGGGCTCAAGCAATGCTCCTGTCTCAGCCTGTGACCCTCCCAGTCCCAGGGCCGGGCGCCCGTCCTCTTTGCTACCTGGCTAAAGTCCCATCTCGCCACGTTTCCCCAGTTCCTTGAAACTTCAAAGCGTTCAGCCTTTCAGCAACTTTTTAAAAAAATTAAAAATCACTTCCATGATTAGTTGTCTTTTAAACTAATTTCTAAAGTGAGTGTTTAGACTATAGTTAACTGGGGAGGGGAGGGCGGAACCTAGGTTTTCCGTGCCCTGGTAGCTCCTAGACTCTGTCCACTTCCTAAACATTAGTAATTACCACACATGTCCCACTGGTCACTTTACACCACTGTCCGTGAGATCCTGAGGATTTCCCTCCTCTCAGTGAGAGCTGTAGGCCACACAGAGCCTCTATATCTAACAGGGGAACTCCACTGAGTGGAAGTAATAGCAGCTCATTCATCTGAAATGCTACTACTCCGAGTCTGGGTAACTTCTGGGCACCTGAAGTTTCTGGAAAGAGCCGAAATGAAGGTTTTTAAAAATCATGTATGGGTGAGACACACACATGCAAATTGAGACGTCTGGAAAAGTTATACTCTGGTTTCGGATACATGGTGCCAAGAAAAAAATTCCCTTTTGAGACACTGTGCCGTCACACTGTCACTGCACATTAGTTCTGGCAGGCAGATTTCTAGCCCAAAAGAGGGAAAAGGAGGGCAACGTCCCCAGGGCAGTCATGGCTGTGGCCACCAAGGATGAGGGTCAGCCGGGCCTCGTCACTGCTTGGCTTAGCTCAGGTCGCCTGGCACCGAATTGTCAGTCAAACCATTCAAGTCCAAATGATAAAATCTGTTTTCTGGGAAGCAAAGGCCGTCTGTGAATTAGTAAAGAGCCTAATACTTCATCTCACTGTGTGGTTTTGCTCCTGTTTCTCCATGTGGGTCAAGAGCACGCTTGGCTTCTACTAAGCCCTCCAACACGAATGCGGTTAATTTATCACTCAAAATGCAGCGTATGTCGGACAGCACAAGCAGACAGCGCTGTTACCACGGAGGTGACTGGCTTTTGCCCAGAGTGCCTGCCCTCATGACACTCACGGTGCCCAGCTCATGACCCCCAAGGTGCCTGCCTCATGATTCCCACAGTACCCGTCTCATGACACTCACAGTGCCCATTTCATGACCCCCACAGTGCCCACCTCCTGAATCCCATGGGGTGTCTGCTCATGACCCCCACGGTGCCCGCCTCCTGACTCCCATAGTGCCCGCTCATGACCCCCATGGTGCCCGCCTCATGACCCCCACGGTGCCCGCCTCCTGACTCCCATAGTGCCCGCCTCATGACCCCCAAGGTGCCCGCCTCCTGACTCCCATAGTGTCCCCTCATGACCCCCACGGTGCCCACCTGACTCCCACGGTGCCCGCTCATGACTCCCACGGTGCCCACCTCCTGACTCCCACAGTGCCCGCCTCCTGATGCCCATGGCCTCTGCTGTAATGCTGGGAATCTCTCTGACCTCCTCCCGCTCTGTTCATTGCTCATTTCTGTCCCCAAGGCAGGGAACTTTCCCAGCCTTTCTGCCATGGCTTTGGCCATAAAGACATTCTCTGACCCACCTTTCTCTTTGTGAGTCCCAAGACCCTCACCCCATGCCCAGGAGGAAGGAACACCACACAGTGGGGCCGGGAGGCTCTGGACACTCAGGCCTCCCTGGTTTCCACCTTTGGTCTGTTAGCAGAGTTCAGAGAGACTTCATCAGGTCCCATTTCATGTGGCGGTCTGGGCCTCAGTCATGCAGCGAAGGCTCCATGAAAACCCCTAGGACTGGGATCGGGTGTTTGTGGAGTTTCCAGATGCCTGAATCATGGGGGTTCCTGGAGGGTGTTTCCCTGGGAGGGCACAGAAACTCCACATCCGTCCCTCTGCTCATTTTGTCATCTGCATCCTTCATAATAAGCCACCAAACATGAGCGCTTCCCAGAGTCCTGTGAGCCACTCCAGCAAATTCACGGAAGCCGTGTGAAGCGGGCTTATGGGACCGTGGATTCACCGCTGGTTGCTTAGAGGCACCTGGAGCTTGTGGTCAGCATCCAAAGTGGTCTTGGGGACCAAGCCCTCACCCTGTGGGATCTGAGGCATCTGCCAGGTGAATGTGCTGAGTTAGGGGATACCTGGCCAGTGTCCACTGTGGGGTCTGAGCTTCCCGCCAGGTAAATGTGCTGAGACAGGGGACACCTGGCCAGTGTCCACTGTGGGGTCTGAGCTTCCCTCCAGGTAAATGTGCTGAGCCAGGGGACACCTGGCCAGTGTCCCCTTGAGGTCTGAGGTTCCTGCCACGTGAATGTGCTGAGTCAGGGGACACCCGGCCAGTGTCTCCTTGAGGTCTGAGCTTCCCGTCAGGTGAATGTGCTGAGTCATGGTACACGTGGCCAGTGTCCCCTTGAGGTCTGAGGTTCCCGCCAGGTGAATGTGCTGAGTTAGGGAACACTCCGCCAATGTCCACTGTAGGGTCTGAGCTTCCTGCCAGGTGAATGTGCTGAGTCAGGGGACACCTGGCCAGTGTCCCCTTGAGGTCTGAGGTTCCCACCAGGTGAATGTGCTGAGTCAGGGGACACTCCGCCAGTGTCCCCTTGAGGTCTGAGCTTCCTGCCAGGTGAATGTGCTGAGTCAGGGGACACCCGGCCAGTGTCCCCTTGAGGTCTGAGGTTCCCGCCAGGTGAATGTGCTGAGTCAGGGGACACTCCGCCAGTGTCCCCTGCAGAGCTGGCTGCCTGCCGGGTGGTGGGGAGAAGCCCCCAGCATCTGGCCATGCAGGCCTTCTGTGCTGGTTGCCCTTGAGTGAGAAAAGGGAAAATGCACGTGGTTTGTTTTCCTCACACGGTTTGTTCTTTCCCCCACTCCGATACTACTTTTTTTAAAGAGTGATTGTCCGTCCTCCCCTGAAATTCATATAGTGCAGTATTCGCCCATAAAGTATCTTCTCTGATTTAGTAAAAATCATTCTTTACTCCTGATTCCAACCCAGTCTCCAAAGAGACAGCGCCGCAAAACAAATTATGAGCTTTTATCTCTTTAAAGTTGAGAAAATGTTACCCTAATCTAATGTACAAAAAATGCACAAGAAATTATCTATCTTCCTGAAAAAAGAACCAAATTTGGCAATCCTATCAATGAAGACGCTGTCATAAAAACCATTAATGGGATGGCCGTCAGGTCGTCATGGCTCTGCTATGATCCACTGGGGCTGTGGGACGGCGGCCGGGACAGGGGGAGGGTGAGGGTGTCCCCTGCCTGAGCTCCAGCTGTGCAGCCTGAGGGAGTCACCTGACTGCTCTGGGCTCTTTCATCAATAAAGCGACACAGTAATCTGCAAGACGGGAAATAAGCTTATAAAAGTCCTAGCCAGCTTCTGACATATTAAATTTACCCCACAGATACTTGTTCACAAAATCAGAACCAACGGTTTAGTTTCTTCACAGTAAATTAACAAAAAAATACCATAAGTCACAGTTAATTCAAAAGCCACTAGTACACAGAGAACATGGCTATGGTGTATTTGAGCACGTGGTCTTCAATAGAGATTATTTCACAATGACAGGTTCAATTCTTAAGCCATACAGTTCCCTGTTTCAAAGGATGCATGGGTGGGGCAGAGCCCAGGGCCCGGGAACGGAATCCAGTCACACACCATCATTCTCGGTCATGCTGCCTGTGTTCCTGACATCAGGTGATTACTCTCAGGGTTCCTCTGTCAATTCCAGGAGGTAAAAATGTTTCCTGACTTTGTTGCATTGAATCAAAACACTGAGCTCCAGAACCTCTGTGAGTACTTTTTCCCCATGGGAGGCCAAGGTGGGCAGATCACCTGAGGTCAGGAGTTCGAGACCATCTGGCCAACATGGTAAAAACCTGTCTCTACTAGAAGTACAAAAATTATCCAGGCGTGGTGATGTGTACCTGTAATCCCAGCTACTTGGTAGGCTGAGGCAGGAGAATTTCTTGAATCCGGGAGGCAGAAGTTGCAGTGAGCCGAGATCATACCACTGCACTCCAGCCTGGGAGACAGAGCAAGACTCCAGCTCAAAAAAAAAAAACAAAAAATAAAAAAAGCAACAGAATTAAAAATGCCAGAGCGGGCACTGGATGAATCTGACGGCTCTTTGAATGCTCTAAGCCTGCTCCCAGTTCCTACATACGTGCAACTAATCAATTTTATAGACAATACATGCTTGGTATTGCAGTTAATTTGAAGAAGAAATGAGCCCGAGCCCGTTTAAAGTTTCCTGACACAGATGAACAAGTGTGCACCCCGAGCCCGTTTAAAGTTTCCCTGACACTGATGAACAAGTGTGCACCCCAAGCCCGTTTAAAGTTTCCCTGACACTGATGAACAAGTGTGCACCCCGAGCCCGTTTAAAGTTTCCTGACACTGATGAACAAGTGTGCACCCCGAGCCCGTTTAAAGTTTCCCTGACACTGACGAACAAGTGTGCACCCTGAGCCCGTTTAAAGTTTCCTGACACTGACGAACAAGTGTGCACCCCGAGCCCATTTAAAGTTTCCCTGACACGAACAAGTGTGCACCCCGAGCCCGTTTAAAGTTCCTGACACGAACAAGTGTGCACCCCGAGCCCGTTTAAAGTTTCCCTGACACTGACGAACAAGTGTGCACCCCGAGCCCGTTTAAAGTTTCCTGACACGAACAAGTGTGCACCCCGAGCCCGTTTAAAGTTTCCTGACACTGACGAACAAGTGTGCACCCCGAGCCCGTTTAAAGTTTCCCTGACACTGACGAACAAGTGTGCACCCCGAGCCCGTTTAAAGTTTCCTGACACGAACAAGTGTGTACCCCGAGCCCGTTTAAAGTTTCCTGACACTGACGAACAAGTGTGTACCCCGAGCCCGTTTAAAGTTTCCTGACACTGACCAACAAGTGTGCACTCCGAGCCCGTTTAAAGTTTCCTGACACTGATGAACAAGTGTGCACCCCGAGCCCGTTTAAAGTTTCCCTGACACTGACCAACAAGTGTGCACCCCGAGCCCGTTTAAAGTTTCCCTGACACTGATGAACAAGTGTGCACCCCGAGCCCGTTTAAAGTTTCCTGACACGAACAAGTGTGCACTCCGAGCCCGTTTAGTTTCCTGACACTGACGAACAAGTGTGCACCCCGAGCCCGTTTAAAGTTTCCCTGACACTGATGAACAAGTGTGCACCCCGAGCCCGTTTAAAGTTTCCTGACACGAACAAGTGTGTACCCCGAGCCCGTTTAAAGTTTCCTGACACTGACGAACAAGTGTGCACCCCGAGCCCGTTTAAAGTTTTCTGACACTGACGAACAAGTGTGCACCCCGAGCCCGTTTAAAGTTTCCTGACACTGACCAACAAGTGTGCACTCCGAGCCCGTTTAAAGTTTCCTGACACTGACGAACAAGTGTGCACCCCGAGCCTGTTTAAAGTTTCCCTGACACTGACGAACAAGTGTGCACCCCGAGCCCGTTTAAAGTTTCCTGACACAAACAAGTGTGCACTCCAAGCCCGTTTAAAGTTTCCTGACACTGACGAACAAGTGTGCACCCCGAGCCCGTTTAAAGTTTCCTGACACGAACAAGTGTGTACCCCGAGCCCGTTTAAAGTTTCCTGACACTGACGAACAAGTGTGCACCCCGAGCCCGTTTAAAGTTTTCTGACAATGACGAACAAGTGTGCACCCCGAGCCCGTTTAAAGTTTCCTGACACTGACCAACAAGTGTGCACCCCGAGCCCGTTTAAAGTTTTCTGACAATGACGAACAAGTGTGTACCCCGAGCCCGTTTAAAGTTTCCTGACACTGACGAACAAGTGTGCACCCCGAGCCCGTTTAAAGTTTCCCTGACACTGACCAAGTGTGCACCCCGAGCCCGTTTAAAGTTTCCCTGACACTGATGAACAAGTGTGCACCCCGAGCCCGTTTAAAGTTTCCCTGACACTGACCAACAAGTGTGCACCCCGAGCCCGTTTAAAGTTTCCCTGACACTGACCGACAAGTGTGCACCCCGAGCCCGTTTAAAGTTTCCCTGACACGAACAAGTGTGCACCCCAAGCCCGTTTAAAGTTTCCCTGACACTGACCAACAAGTGTGCACCCCGAGCCCGTTTAAAGTTTCCTGACACTGACCAACAAGTGTGCACCCCGAGCCCGTTTAAAGTTTCCCTGACACTGACAAACAAGTGTGCACCCCGAGCCCGTTTAAAGTTTCCCTGACACGAACAAGTGTGCACCCCGAGCCCGTTTAAAGTTTCCCTGACACTGACGAACAAGTGTGCACCCCGAGCCCGTTTAAAGTTTCCCTGACACTGACAAACAAGTGTGCACCCCGAGCCCGTTTAAAGTTTCCCTGACACGAACAAGTGTGCACCCCGAGCCCGTTTAAAGTTTCCCTGACACTGACGAACAAGTGTGCACCCCGAGCCCGTTTAAAGTTTCCCTGACACTGACCAACAAGTGTGCACCCCGAGCCCGTTTAAAGTTTCCCTGACACGAACGAATGTGCACTCCGAGCCCGTTTAAAGTTTCCTGACGCTGACGAACAAGTGTGCACGAATGGAACATCTTTCAAGCACCCCTCAGCTGCAATATTAATTACAGGTAATATCATGACAAGTGACAATCTCTGAACACGGTGCTTAAAATATCGGCATGCTCAGCAGAATAGGGTGACGTCTCTGGTAGGTGCATGTAAACCCCCGGCTGTCACCCCTGTCCGGGATGCAGGCTGGCCGTGCCCATTGCTGGGAAAGATGCTGAGGGGCCAGAAGCCCAGGCAGAGCCTATGGAGCCCCATATCATGGGGGCGCCCAGAGCTGCCCATATCACATGGGCACCCTGTACTGGTCTCTGCCCTGGCAGAGCATACAGAGTGCCATATCATGGGGGTACCCGGCCCTGCTCTCTGTCCTGGACGCCCTGTGTGCCTGTCTTTTCCCACTCCTGTTTTCATATCTGGATGCAGAGAAAACTCCCTACACTCTGTGGAAGCCGACACATCCTAGCCGGGTCCTGAGGTGCCTGCAAACCCCGCCTTCCCCAGGGAATGCTACTCTGAGCCGTGCCTTGCACCCAGAAACCCCACGTGGGTCTGTGCTGCTGGAGGCTCAGAGACTGTTTTGAAGTAAATAAAAGGCACAGACACGTTGACACACCACTTTGCAAAAATTTTTAGGGTTTCATGAACTCCCTGAAGCCTCAACCATTACTCACGATGCCAAGTAACAATGCCTGTCTAAATATGTTAGGTTGAACCATAGGAAGCTGACGTTTTTGAAGGTCAGAAACAGTGAAATATCAGTCATCTCATTCGATTCAACAGAAGAAAAGGCCAGGTATGATAGATGTTAGAATAGCTTCTACTTGAAGGCATAAAGTGCAGTAAAAGGTTTCATCCTTACTGCGGGGAAGGTGCCAGTTATTCAGACTACTACACTAACCTTGGGCAGATTACTAAAAACTCAAAAGCTGTGTGTCTTTCCAAACACTCTGCAGGAAGGCAACGTAGAAGGCCTTATTAAGATCACAGAACAATTTACAGGAGTTTAGCTTTTATAATTTCCCTGTATCATAGTTTAAAGCAATTTCATGAGCTGTAGAAACATCGACACCCTTGAAAATGGAATTAACAGAGAAAACGACAAGTAGTGAGTTCCATGACTGCGACATCAGCTCTCTGCTGCCATCACTGAGGCACACTGGAGGGAGGAGGGGCAACCTTCCAGAGGAGGGGGTGGGTCAGGGGAGGTGGCTTTCAGGAAGGAAGTTATGCTTTGCATTAGAGGGAGAAGAAATATGGCAAATAACATACAGTGAGGGAAAATGGCCTGTAAGATACCATTTTTAGTAAATACCAGCTATCAGTTTATTTCAAAAGAAGCTGGTTTGCGAAGAACCATCTGTCTTATCAGAATTAAAGTTTCGATTTGCTGCCATCAGCTTGTCCTATTAGTATTCAAAGTAGGTTTCTTGGCTACCAATTAGGGATACAAACGCATGTTTCTAGGAGACTGTGCACAGACCGGTATATATGCTGGAATACGTTTCTCAGTAAGTCTCTTCCTACGGCGTAAACAGCCTGCAGGAAAACTCAGGGCTCCGTTTTGGAGCAGGAACAGTGAAGGAATCTAGTGGAAACCTTGGCTTCTTCTCTGCAACTGTTTCTATGGTTGCTTACCAGAAAACATGTCTTAGAATTATGGCTACAACTTGAGAACAACCCCTGGGACTTACATCTTGTAAAAAACGTATAGAAGCAAAACAAATAAAATGGGACGAAACAGACACACAAAAAGCCTCATCTAACGCATTTCATCTGCTTGAATAGAGGATACCTTTAAAAAGCCTGTAACTCCAATAAAATAGGAGTCTTTTATCAAATCACCAGGGGCACAGCGGAAGCAAAGACGACCACACGGAAAGGAAGCCCTGTGATCTGCAGGCCCAGAGCCCAGCAGCCCTCTGAACTGGGGAGGGCTAACTGCAGACCCAGGTGCTGCGCTCATTAATGTGCCAGGACCAGGCGTCACTGAGAGGCGGTCACGGCTGGAGTGCAGGCACCTGGGCTCGTCAGCAGCACAGAGTCCCTCACAAAACTGATGTCACCCGCGCACAAACTGCTGAGGTTCAGTGACCTGGGCCTTCTGTGTTCGGCGATCACCACTCACATAAAGGCAATTCATCAACAGTCAATCTCAGTTTTATTTTTCTAATGCTGCAATTTGTGTTTCTCTGGTGACACTTTTTCATTAATTAAATTGCTTGGTTTGCTGCAAAAAGGTGATGCTTCTGATAATTTTTTTAAACCAGTTTTTCCTACAAAATGGCGGTTTCTGGGACCACATTATCACAATCCCAAGAATCTGCTGTTTGTGAGCAGCAAAGTAGACACCAAAGTCAATTCTGAACCACCGTGTGATTGCCTTGAAAACGCCCTGATGTAAGACGCACACGGTGCCATCCGTTGGGAAGATGACGGACTTTCACTCATATTTAAAGGCATGATGGGTACGTACAGTGCGGTGGCCCGGGAGAAGCGTGTGGGTGGAACGTCCCCAACGCTGCTGCTGACAGGAAGGCGCGTCCACAGAGGAAGGCGGCGTGCAGCGCACTCGGTGTTTCCCAGAGACAAGAGCGTCCCGTTTGCAAAATGCCGCTTAACGCTCAGCTTTCTTAGGAAAGAGCTGGCTCCAAAGACCAGCATGACCGTCACTTCTGAGGTGACTGCGGCATGGGAGGGAGATTTGATCCATGGCAAGTTGCTGGGAGAGACCAGGACTCAGCCAACAGCAGATTCCTCAGAATCCAACCGGCGAGCAGCCATCAGGCCCGTGCGCATCACTGGGAGTCGGGGCTTTTTAAGACGGGATGGTGTGTGATGGGTCTGACCATGTGCTGGGGCCGATCGAGCCTCTCAGTCCCCTGCGTTGATTTCATGCCGGGCGAGGTCAACATCGTGAACAAGACAGCCCCACCGCCAGCCTTCCCGGAGCCCAGGGTCTGCCAGCCACGCGCAGCCTTGCTCACGGGGAAGGCAGTGCCTTCCGCACACTCACTCAGCAGCCTGGTGCGGCTCCCAGGAGGGTCAGGAAATGCCTCCAGAGGAAGCGACTTTTAATTACTGAATAAACAGGTGACGTGCCCCTGGCAGTGGGACCAGCCATGGGAGGACAAAGCTGGACAAGCTCGATGAAGAGGTGAGCTCTGCCTGCACAGAGACTGCAAGGAAAAGCAACAGGCCGCGGCACCATCTCTGTGTGTCGGGCAGCCTGACTTCCTCCTCTCACCCCTGGTCAGGTGTGAAGGATGAGGACAAAGTCGCCTGAGCTCACACCCGAATGCTCACATCTTCCATTCAGCTCTCCCCCACTGCTGAGTCCTGACAGACCAGGGTCCACCCGGGGCCCCAAGGGGCATGGGGACCCATTTTGACTCCAGTCTGCAGTGGCCAGGACCCCACCGTCGGGAAACCCTGCCTGTGACCAGGAAGCTCCTCAGGGGTCCTGCCCTAGCCCATGTGAGTCAGTGCTGAGATGCATATGACCTGCCTGCACCTGACCGGGCACCCGTGTGGAGCGTGTGGCCCTGACCGGGCGCCCTTGTGGAGTGTCGTGGCTCTGACTGGACACCCGTGTGGAGTGTGTGACCCTGACCGGGAGCCCATGTGGAGTGCCGTGGCCCTGACTGGGCACCTGTGTGGAGTATTGTGGCCCTGACTGAGTGCCCGTGTGGAGCACTGTGCCCCTGACCAGGAGCCCATGTGGAGCACCGTGGCCCTGACCGGGCACCCATGTGGAGCGCTGTGGCCCTGACTGAGTGCCTGTGTAGAGCACTGTGGCCCTGACCGGGCACCCATGTGGAGCGCTGTGGCCCTGACTGAGCACCTGTGTGGAGTATTGTGGCCCTGACCGGGCGCCCGTGTGGAGTGCCGTAGCCCTTAGTACTCTCAGAGCTGGTGCCAGCGTCTCCCTCTGGGCTCTGGACGGGTGCTCAGGCCAGCTGCTCACAGGGTTGCTGTGAGCCCATGGAATGTGCTCAAACCACCCCTCATGGCCAAGGGTCTGATGATCTGTCTGGAATCTTCCTCGCATCCGCCTCCCACTCTCCCAAGACCCCCAGGTGTAGCTGACAGTGTTCACGGGTGGTGGTCCTCTACCACGGGGCGAATGCGTGGAAACTGGGGGCCTGACATGATCGGCAGGGAGCCTCGGAGGCAGCCACTCTTCCTGTCCTGGCCATGGGGTCATTCACTCTGCCTGATGGGAGGGAAGGCCCCAGGACCACAAAGGCCACAACGTTCCATCAGTGACAAGGTATTGAAGGCCTGGGAGCCCAACGGGAGTCTCTGGGTCGCTGACTTTACTCTTTTCCTAAGTGGCCCGTTCTCTGACCGGGCTGCCCATGACCTTGCACCCTTGCACCACAGCAGTGTCTCGACCCTCGAGCTGAATGCCCCTAGAGAAAAAGGGAAACAAAGATCAACTTTGAGCTCACTTTTTGGAAATGTCCAGTCCCTAGAATGGAGCTCGGACATGGATAGGCATTTTATTTGAGAGAAATCCTGGCTTCCTTTGCAATAAACACTCACGTTGGTTAATCTCAAACCACCTAGGAGGAAGCAGTGCTGTCTGCTCCTCTCCCCTGGTGGTGGGGGGGTGGGCTTCCGGCTCAAGTCACCGCCGCAGTTGCTGCACTAGAAAGATCTGCCCTCCCCTCTGTGAAGTGGCCGCAGAAACATCCTTGCCTTCAAACTCATGCAGGGACAATAGTTCAGAATAGACAAAAGAGAAAAAAATCCAAGCGTTACAGAGGAAGAAAACCTCACTGGTGCTCGGATCACCACAGACGTCACTGCTGAGCAACTGGGAAGGCTGGCAGGTGAACCCGACCACCTCCCAAGTGGGGAGACCCCGGATGAACCTTAGCGGGACCTCCTGCTGGGCGGCTGTGGGCATGCTTGTCACAGCACGTGTGCACACACGCGCACACACACACGTCCGCACGGGGTTTGTGAAGACCCTAACCCCATCCCCAGCCCAGAATACACTCCCAAATCTCTGCATGTGGTTTCCATGGCTTCGTTGTTGCCTTGATTTCAAGTTTGGAGTCTGTCATTCAACTGCAGCAGCTTTCCACTCTGCCTTTCGGCAGATCCCACCGCCTGGCCGAAGGCCACGCCCGCCGACATCTCCCGCACCACACACCGTGGCTGGCCTTGTGTCTCTCTCTACACATGTCCACACTCCAAGACATGCAAAACTCCAGAGACAAAAATATCTCAGCACTTAAGCAGAAGAAATTCTATAAAAAAGAAACAGAAGAAGAAGAAGAAAAAAGAACTCAGCACATCTGAGTATCCAGTTTCCATGGAGACTGACATCAAAGTGAGCTGTCTAATGAGGGGCATTTTTCCTCGATCTTGTGTGTTGCCTTATGGCTTTGAGGGTGTCGGAACTCCTGCTGGTTACTATTCCAGACACATTTTCTGGTATGCAAGTGCATATTCTGATGAGAAGAGCTGATGGCGGCTAGCTCTCACTGCCATGCCCCCCGAGACCCTCACGGGAGCCCCGAGTACCCGGCCGTGCTTTCTGACACTCAGAGCTCAAGAGGCCTTCTCCTGCGTCTCAGACCCTGGCAGAGGGTTCGGCTGGGTGGATGGTGGGATTGCAGCACAGGATGATTACGCTTCTTGCACGGGGCCCCAAGAGATGTTCTGTAACATGTCAACAAATTCAGTTCGCAAGTGACCGCACTCAAAAATAATCCACTTGATTTCCAGGGGTTTCACTCCGAATACATGATGATTTTCAGTGCAGCCATAAACCCTCCAGCAGACACTCGGTCTGTCTCCTATGTATGGAGCAAAGAGACCAACCCTATCAGTAACCCAGCTCAGAAGCTAAATTTCACTATGGGCTGTGTTGCTTCCCCAGATACTTGTGGTAAATACTCGAAAAGATAAATACGATGAAGGAAAAAGACTTTCTCCCATTTGGTGATAGTCACGCCCCTTGCCAGGCTCCTCCTGCTTCTCCCCAGCCTGACTGCCTGGCACAGCCCGTTCCTGTCACCAACACAGCTCCCAGCTCTGTGTGCCTGGACCTTCCATCCTGGGGTCAGTGCCCAGCCCTCTGCCCAGCGCTCTCCAATACCCGAGAACGTTACCCTTCCTGGCCTCTCAGCTCCCAAGCTGTCTCCTCCACAGGGATTTGTGTCCATTTGTACCCTAGAGAAACATCTAGCCCTTCCCAGATGCACTCAGCGTCTCTTGCTTTGAATTGTGGACTTTTCACGCCTCCTTCCCATTCGTAACAGATGCAGATCACTGTGCTCAGCAGATATCAAGCCCCTGTGATGCTGCTGTGGCTCGGCCCCTCCGACCCCCAATGGCCCTGGGCATGTTGGTCATTTAGAACCATAGTCACATAGTTGCACAGTTGGAATGATGTGAGGAAAGGAACACAGGCCAGCAGAAGGAAGCAGCCTGGGCCCTGGTTCACAGAAAGGCGAGTCCCGGTAGCCCTACAGCACCCTGATCCTGGGTGTGTCCTCACAGCTCCGCCACAGCCACTGAGGCCACCACCTAATCCTCGTGGCAGATATACAGCCCCACCACAGCCACAGAGGCCACTACCTCATCTCCACGACAGCGCCACAGCTCAGCCATAGCTGCCAAAGCCACTACCTCATCCTCACAGCAGAGACACAGCTCTTCCACCACCACTGCCAAGGTTACCACCTCACCTCCAGGGCAGTGCCACAGCTCAGCCACAGCAACCGAGGCCACCACTTCATCTTCACTGCAGTGCCACAGCTCAGCCACAGCCGCCAAGAGCCACCACCTCATCTTTGTGGCAGCGTCCCCCATCAGGGCTCCTTCTCTGTGGTCCTTTGTGCCTTTCCGTCTGCATCCTTCATCCTCACAGCAAGGCCTGTCCTGGTGTCACCTGCAACCCCCCTGCTCCCACCGTCTGCTGAAGCCTTGGCCTTTCCAAGTGCGGCGCAGGGATCGGCAGCCTCAGCATCGCCGTTAAGAATGCAGAGTGCCAGGCCGACCGTGGAGCTCAGGAACGGGATATGGGCGCTGGCAGGGCTCAGCGGCTGTGGCTCCTGGAAACGGCAGCTTGGACATGAGCTCCTCTGACATCCCAGGTCCACGGACAAATGTACTGCCCCACTGCTCTTCCCAAAACGTGAAGCTCTACCACCGGCTCTGTCAACCTTGAGTCTCCCTGGACGCTCCGGCTCCAAGCCCACTCAGAGATCTCCTGCGGCTGCTTGGGCTGGATTGAGCACACCTGCCCACACCCCAGTAATCCTTAACTCTTTAGCCCATCACGGCCCGACCCTGACTCAGAACAGTTACCCTGGAATCAACAGGGTGAGGACTTAACTGGTAACTTACCCTCCCTGGGTATCTCTGAGGCTCAGCTGGGCTGAGAACTCTGCTGTGTGGTCAGTGTCATCATACAAGTGACTTTCCCCATCAGGGGAAGATGAGAGGAAAAGAGAACAGGAATCAATAATCATTAGGCCCAATGACAGGCACCAGGTACTCCCAGAGCTGCCCTGGGAGGGCTGGGACGTGCCGTCCCTGAGCTGGGCTGAGCCTCACCATTGCCGCTTACAGCTCTCGAAACACGTGTCGGCTTTTAAACCAGACTGGTCGTGTCCTAAGGATACAGACTTTGTGTCTTTGAAGGCCCAGCAGTGCGGAATGTCTGACCCACTGTGGAGACATCTGCAAAGTGAAATGTGCTCATGGGTCAGGATCAGGATTAGACTCCAGGCTCTCTCCAAGTCTTCAGGGCCACGACTGTGTCATGCATGGATTTTTGCAAGCAGTGAGGAGAACAGGAATGCTGAAGGAAAATGTTGGGTCTCCAGGTGAAAAGCACATTTAAAAAGAACAGCAAAGAACTATCAAAGCTCTCAAGACAGTTGCTCAGAAGTATTAAATTTACGTAGCCATGTTATTTTTAGTCAATGACAGCATTTGTTCAAGTACATAAGAATGAGCTGGCTTGAGGCGCGATCATGAAATGCCTATGGGAGTAAGCAGGGGAGAAAGGAGATTGCAGATGGTGAAACTGAGTCAAAATCATGGGAGCATCAGCCTGGAAAACGGGGAAGAAGGCCCTGAAAGAGGGACAACAGAGGCCGGGCGCGGTGGCTCACGCCTGTAATCCCAGCACTTTGGGAGGCTGAGGCGGGAAGATCCCCTGAGGTCAGGAGTTCAAGACCAGCCTGACTAACATGGTGAAAGCCTGTCTCTACTAAAAATACAAAATTAGCCAGGTGTGGTGGTGCATGCTTGTAATCTCAGCTACTTGGGTGGCTGAGGCAGGAGAATTGCTTGAACTCAGGAGGCAGATGTTGCAGTGAGCCGAGATCATGCCACTGCACTCTAGCCTGGGCAACAAGAGCGAAACTCCATCTGGGATAAAAAAAGAAAAAAGAGGGCTGGGCGCGGTGGCTCAAGCCTGTAATCCCAGCACTTTGGGAGGCCGAGGCGGGTGGATCACGAGGTCGAGAGATCGAGACCATCCTGGTCAATATGGTGAAACCCCGTCTCTACTAAAGATACAAAAAAAATTAGCTGGGCATGGTGGCGCGTGCCTGTAATCCCAGCTAATCGGGAGGCTGAGGCAGGAGAATTGCCTGAACCCAGGAGGCGGAGGTTGCGGTGAGCCGAGATCACGCCATTGCACTCCAGCCTGGGTAACAAGGGCAAAACTCCGTCTCAAAAAAAAAAAAAAAGAAAAAAAAAAAGAAAAAAGAGAGGGATGACAGAGAAGGAGGCGGAGGGAGGGTGGTAGGGACCATGGAGTGTTGTCAGCAGACTCTCTGAAGGACTGCACATGCTCTCTCGTTCTCTCTCAGAAAATTCCATAATCAACGCAAACACCCACCATGCAAATGATGAGACGTCAAACAAAACGAGGTTAGGGGAGTCCTTCTCCAGAAATGAGGGAAGACAGCACCCCTTCTCAGTAACAATGAGTATCTGGCAGTGTTGTTAACAGTTGAAGACTTCAATACCACGTAAGTGTCCATTAATAAGGACTTGCTTAAGTAAATTATATTTCAGTCATATTATTGAAGATTATGACATTGAGATGGCTGCAGTGATTCATGCCTATAATCCCAGAGCTTTGGGAGGCTGAAGCAAGAGGATTGCTTGAGGCCAGAAGTTGAAGGCTGAAGCAAGTTATGATCACACCCCTCCTCTCCAGCTTGGGTAACAGAGAGAGACAAAAAGACAGTGGAGCTTAAGCTGGAGGGAGGTGTAGGGAGGTCATGATTTTTCTCTTCCATCCACATATTCAACCTGGGTAGAATGGGCACAGACATTGGAAAACTCATAATTGGCATACTTCTGACAGTCCTACAAAGCTTAAGTCACAGCTCTGTCTTGTTATAGAGCTAAAATTATTGTTTTTAATCAACAAAGGCTTTTGCTATCAGTCCCACTTCCAAGTCACTCACCCTGAACATTTTAGCCATGAGATATGGTTCATCCTAGCCAAATCTCACCTTGAAATGTAACATCCCCACATGTCAAGGGTGGGGCCAGGCGGGGGTAGCTGAATCGCGAGGGCGGTTTCCCTCACACTGCTCTCGTGGTAGTGGATGTCCCACGAGATCCGATGGATTTATGAAGGGTGGTTCCCCTGCACACGCTCTCTGGCCTGCCGCCATGGAAGACGGGCCTTTGCTCCTCATTCACCTTCCGCCGTGAGGGTGAGGCCTCCCAGCCATGTGGAACCTGAGTCCATTAAACCCCTTTCCTTTATGAATTACCCGGACTTGGTTATGTTTTTATTAGCAGTGTGAGAACAGACAAATATTCCACGCGACCGCTCTGTTGCAGGAAAAGATTGAGTGATGAGAAAAGATATTCATGAAGCATCAAGTGAAACTGGTAGAAATAAAAGTGATGTTGGGGTGACTGCGAAGCCTGTGAGCAGCAGGAAGCGGGAAGCTGGAGCATTAACCTCCCAATGGTATCCGCGATGGTCTCGGGCAGCAGGGTCATATTTCAGTGCTCTTCATGTCGATCTATCTTTCTAAGGTTTTCTACAATGATTATGACTTTCACAACATAAAGCTTTTCAATTTTTTAAACTACATACTTTCCATAGTGTTAAGAGGATAATATAATTCAGGGTTGTTTAGCAAAGAGAAATGCACTAAATATTAAACGAATGATAAATAAAGTTAATTTTAAAATCATAACTAGGAAAGCTTCCATAAATATGTAAGTAACTAAGTTTTGCTAGTTTTCGGAATTCATATTTGTGGAGAAAGATGTAGGCCCATTTGTCTAATACAAATAGCTAGACTCAGGATCCTGTGGTTTAGGGGACAGTCCCAGTGGCTGAAGCTATCAGCAGCCTGGTGGGTCTGTGCCTGGATCGGTAATGTCCTGGTGAGGTCAGAGGAGCCACATGGCCACTCTCTTGCTCCTGAGTTTAGGAAGGTGGCCTCTGGGCCTGTGTGGACAGTTCCCTTTAGAAACTGGTCAAAGTCTTCCCGTGTTAGCTTGCTCAGGATAACGGTTTCCAGCTCCATCCATGTCCCTGCAAAGGCCATGATCTTGTTCCTTTTGATGACTGCATAGTGTTCCACGTTGTATATGTACCACACTGATGGGTGCAGCAGTCACAGTGGAGCATGCTCACCTGTGTAGCAAACCTGCATATCCTGTGCGTCCCAGAAGTTAAAATTAAATTAAAAAAAAAAAAGAAACTGGTCAAACTGGTGAATGCCCATTCTCACCATATGTTACAAGCTGAGAGGGCAAATTTCAGGTTGGACAGTGACCCTAATATGAGTTTTACTTTAAATGGGACATAGGCTAGTGACTGTCAGAAACAGTGAACAGTTAATGAAGGAGGGGCAGGAAGACATTTCTATTATTTAACAAGCATAGACACAAGTAATGTAATTTTATGCAATTGTAAAATACAATGATAAACAGAATATACATAATTAAATCTGCTAGAGTTTATGAAAGCTCAGGATGCGTTTTAATGAAAAGATCAACACTGAATAAATATTGCACATGAATTATATTAATACATCTCGTTGTTCAGACAATCCTTCCTCAAACTGCATTTCTTGGAGCTTTTATTCTCGGATTATGTTTTGAATATAGACTTTTTCCTTCAGCATCTTTTCTGCCTTTAAAACCCGACTTCACACATTTCAGTTTTTCTAGGTAGGCCTGCACCGTTTGGCTGAAAAATCCGGGCTGGGAGAGTTTCGTGTAGACTTGTGTGCTTTTGCATTATGTTTGATTTTATAAAAGATACCTCAGAAGACAGTCCTGCGAACTTGGCACTAAAGTAGCAGTTTAAGAAGTCCTAAAGCAGCCCTGAGCACTCCAGAGAGTTCCGTGGTTGCTGCAATATAAACAGAGCCATTCGTCCCCTATAACCAGGATGTGCCTGGCCTCATCCGCCGGTTCATCCACCTCCACTGAGGTCGGTGCTGCTTCTCCATAAAGAGACACAAGGGCCCTTCAGAACCCAGAGGTCTGCTCACTCCACAATTCACGCTCAGCTGGTACCAAGTTAAGCAGGATTTTTGTTCAGGAGAGCCCACGAGTCTTAAAATTTCTGCCATTTTCCCCTTTCAGCACACACAGCAAATGTGCAGTGTGTAACATTTGCACTGCTCACAGGTTCCTCTGGCTGTCTTGGTTCCACGGGTTGAAGAGCTTCCCGTGTCTCTCCGCCTTCGGGCAGGGTGGGCAGTCCACTCACATCGGAGCGCCTGTGCCAAATGCTGTCAATACACACCTGTATATTTACATTCAGTTTTGAAACGTAATGTAAAATTCAATGCATAAAATATGGAGTCCATTTCTCACGTGAGTCCATTCTAATGTTAAATTCAACGAACTGTAGCACCCCCGATTTAAAAGTATGCTGAGGTAGAACTTGAGCTCAACAGAGATACCTGATTTATATCACCATTTAGGACTGTCTGGTTTCTACTGGGTGGGAGTTGTATTGGGGTCTTTTCTCCCCTTCATTTGACAGGTTTTTTTTCTCCTTAAAACGAAGAGGCGTAAAATCTCACACTTCTGCTTTCCAAAATAATAGAACCTGAGAGGTAGTTTGGCTCAGAGGTTGAGAACAGTCTTTTATTTTTTTAATCTGGAAAAATATTTTTATTAATTTTTTATTATACTTTACATTCTGGGGACCATGTGCAGAACGTGCAGGTTTGTTACGTAGGTAAACACATGGCACGGTGGTTTGCTGCATCCGTCCTCCCATCATCAACATTAGGTGTTTCTACTAACCTTATTCCCCCAGTGCCCCAGCCTCATAAGTGGGTGAACGAGAACAGTCTTTAGACCACATTTGTATCTTTACGTCCGTGCCCTGTCACTTACTAGAGAGTGGTTCTGGTGACTCGCACCTCATAGGCACTCAAATATCAAAATATGTCGTCGCCTTAATACAAACTCAGTTCACACTCATTGTGTAGGGATGAGGACATTCAACCCGTCCACGGCCTCACGTCTGTTCACACAGGCAGCCTCCAGAGCAAGTCCCCGCTATGCAGCGTCTCTGCACTCGAATGCCAGGCCCTGTGTGTACACTCAGTTCACGGTCATTAACGTCTCTGCACTCGAATGCCAGGCCCTGTGTGTACACTCAGTTCACGGTCATTAACGTCTCTGCACTCGAATGCCAGGCCCTGTGTGTACGCACAGTTCACGGTCATTAACGTCTCTGCACTCGAATGCCAGGCCCTGTGTGTACGCACAGTTCACGGTCATTAACGTCTCTGCACTTGAATGCCAGGCCCTGTGTGTACACACAGTTCACAGTCATTGTGTAGGGACGAGGACATTCAACCCGTCCACAGCCTCACGTCTGTTCACACAGGCAGCCTCCAGAGCAAGTCCCCGCTATGCAGCGTCTCTGCACTCGAATGCCAGGCCCCGTGTGTACACTCAGTTCACGGTCATTAACGTCTCTGCACTCAAATGCCAGGCCCCGTGTGTACACTCAGTTCACGGTCATTAACGTCTCTGCACTCGAATGCCAGGCCCCGTGTGTACACTCAGTTCACGGTCATTAACGTCTCTGCACTCGAATGCCAGGCCCCGTGTGTACACTCAGTTCACGGTCATTAACGTCTCTGCACTCGAATGCCAGGCCCCGTGTGTACACTCAGTTCACGGTCATTAACGTCTCTGCACTCGAATGCCAGGCCCCGTGTGTACGCACAGTTCACGGTCATTAACGTCTCTGCACTCGAATGCCAGGCCCCGTGTGTACGCACAGTTCACGGTCATTAACGTCTCTGCACTCGAATGCCAGGCCCCGTGTGTACGCACAGTTCACGGTCATTAACGTCTCTGCACTCGAATGCCAGGCCCCGTGTGTACGCACAGTTCACGGTCATTAACGTCTCTGCACTCGAATGCCAGGCCCCGTGTGTACGCACAGTTCACGGTCATTAACGTCTCTGCACTCGAATGCCAGGCCCCGTGTGTACGCACAGTTCACGGTCATTAACGTCTCTGCACTCGAATGCCAGGCCCCGTGTGTACGCACAGTTCACGGTCATTAACGTCTCTGCACTCGAATGCCAGGCCCCGTGTGTACGCACAGTTCACGGTCATTAACGTCTCTGCACTCGAATGCCAGGCCCCGTGTGTACGCACAGTTCACGGTCATTAACGTCTCTGCACTCGAATGCCAGGCCCCGTGTGTACGCACAGTTCACGGTCATTAACGTCTCTGCACTCGAATGCCAGGCCCCGTGTGTACGCACAGTTCACGGTCATTAACGTCTCTGCACTCGAATGCCAGGCCCCGTGTGTACGCACAGTTCACGGTCATTAACGTCTCTGCACTCGAATGCCAGGCCCCGTGTGTACGCACAGTTCACGGTCATTAACGTCTCCGCACTTGAATGCCAGGCCCTGTGTGTACACACAGTTCACAGTCATTGTGTAGGGACGAGGACATTCAACCCGTCCACAGCCTCACGTCTGTTCACACAGGCAGCCTCCAGAGCAAGTCCCCGCTATGCAGCGTCTCTGCACTCGAATGCCAGGCCCTGTGTGTACACTCAGTTCACGGTCATTAACGTCTCTGCACTCGAATGCCAGGCCCTGTGTGTACACTCAGTTCACGGTCATTAACGTCTCTGCACTCGAATGCCAGGCCGTGTGTGTACACGCGGCTCATGCGAAGAAGAATGGGGGATGGCAGGGAAAGGGTGGGCAGAACCACCGCTCAGGCTGCTGATTCCATTTCAAGACGGAAACTTTGCACACTCTGTTCTTCTGTGTGCTATGTTCTGTTTCTCTAGAAAGAAGGTAGGAAAGTACCTGGAGGCCGTATCACTGTGGACTCAGCAAGGCCTGCATTAGGATCTCAGCTCAGCAACGTATGACACGCGAGAGGCTCCAGAGGGCACGTGGTACAGGGCAGGCCCGCAGCAACAGCAATGCTGTCAGTGTCTGCCTCCTGCTTCCACGGACAGGACGAAGCTCCCCCCAAAACCCCCCGCAGCATCCGGCCCTCGTTCCCTTCCTTCTTCCATCAGAATCCGGCTGCCGCGTGCTGTTCCGTCCCAGCTGCGCTCGCGCCTCTGGAGGGCAGGGTCTGAACGCTTTTCGTTCATTTTCTGAAACCCTCAGCACCTAATGCTCATGTGGCTGTGTAGATCATTAGGGAGGATGAAGTCACGCTTTCCCAGCCCAGCATGTGTGTTATTTCTCTCCTCTCCCACTTATGCTCACCTGGCTCCACACCGAAGCTTTGTCTCTTCATAAGCAGACGCCATTATAAAGTGGCCAGCCTGGTTTAACAACACGTTCCTGTTTTCATGCCTCACAATTGTGAATGTGTTTTTTTCTAATAAAAAAATTAGGGAATATTACCATATTGGTATTAGAGCCCATTCTACTTCCAACCAGATTCTGCTCATGAAACATTTGTGGACTACAGTTTCCATAGCAACCGGCCACGTATTTTTAGAGCCTGCCTGCCTCCATTCTAAGAATGTCATTGTTACCACAGTCTGTGCATGTGGAAGTGATTTTCCAATGAAGCGTGTATTGTGATAGATCAAACACCACCCTCATGGGGGAAAAACTCTGCAGAGCGTTGCCCTGCTTTTGCTCCACGTACAAAATACTTCTCATTTCTCTCCTCACTGCTGGTTTCACGAAAATATTTTCGATATCATTCATTCTTTTGCAAAGAAAAAAATTACCTAGTCAAAAGCTAGTGGTGAGTCACCACTTCCCTACGTGTGTACGGTGGGTTTTCTGAACAAGCCACACAGCTCCTGGGGCCTTGTGACCGCTACGTTAAATTAGTAATGTCGTTCTTTGGAAAAACTCCCGTGGCAGCCGATAAAATGGCCTCCTAAGCAGGAATCCGATGAGATGAGAAGAAAAGGAGGCGAACTGTTCACTGGTCTCATGGGTCTCACGCTTTTCATTCTCAGTAAAGGAAAGCCCGTTACCTCCTCACATCCATGACAGGAACAGGTGGAGGGAGGAGACTGGGTGGGGGAGACTGAAAAATCTGAAGCACATGCGGTTTAAAACGCGTTTCAGAAGAACCGGCTGGCCAGGGCTGGCTCGGCCTTGTAACCACACCCGAACAATCAGAGCCTCTAATCCGCCACCTCCTGGGACGGGAGTGCCGACCTCTGGGGACGAGCAGGTGTTTCTCAAGTGAAAATACTCGGCTCACTACTCGACAAATTCTCTGCACAAAACTTTTAGGACCCTTTTCCTACTTTGTTTTTTATTTAATTTATTTTGTTGAGAGGGAGTTTTGCTTGCTGCCCAGGCTGGCATGTAGTGGCATTATCGCAGCTCACTGCAACCTCTATCTCCTGGGTTCAGGTGATTCCCAGCCTCTGCCTCTTGAGTAGCTGGGATTACAGGTTCCTGCCACCACGCCTGGCTATTTTAAAAATATTTTTAGTAGAGATGGGGTCTCACCATGTTGGCCAGGCTGGTCTCAAACTTCTTACCTCAAATGATTCACTTGCCCCGGCCTCTCAAAGTGCTGGGATTACAGGAGTGAGCCACTGCTAATAAAACTTTTAATATATAAACTAGATGCATTTTTACAGAAGAAAAAAGCTGATGAGGGGAAATAACTTTTCCTCACACAATTAGGAATCATGAAAGGAATTAATTCACCACTCAGATAGGGTTCTGTGCACTCCAACACATCAGCCCATGTGAACTAAGGTGTTGCAGGAAGTTAGGTCGATGTCAGAACCTGCTCAGAAATCTGGCTAACAGTGCTTCACTGAGAACACGGTCTTGCGCTATAAATCTACCTGCCATCTTAGAAGGGATAAGCACGGTCCTGTGCCGCTTCATGAAGGGGTCACCCTCAGAGAAACGCAACATGGCCTCGTGCTTGTGTGAGCATTGCGGATTGCACTGACACAAACTCGGAGGGCGTGGCCCCTATACCTGCTCCAGGCTACACATGTGTTCAGCGTGTGACCACACTGAAGACTGCAGGCAAGTGCGTCACAGCGGAAAGAAGCTGTGTGTCCAAACATGCCTCGACACAGAAGAGCTACAGTCAAACCGTGGTGGGAAAGGTGACGATGTGCGTCTGCAGAGGGCACTCACCACGCATGCAGCTTGCAGGACGGGAAGCTGCTCTGCGTGAGTGAGTAGGGGGTGAACGTGGGGCCCTGGACATCACTGTACATGACTATACACTCTGCACACACTGCAAACTTAGGCCACACTCAATTTTTAAAAGATATTTTTCATTCTTCAATAATAAATTAACCTTAGCATACTGTGATGGTGAATCCCTAGTGTCAACTTGACTGGATTGAAGGATGCAAAGCATTGATCCCGGGTGCATCTGTGAGGGTGTTCCCAACGGAGATTCACATTTGAGTCAGTGGGTTGGGAGAGGCAGACCCACCCTCAACCTGGGTGGGCACCATCTCATCGGCTGCCAGCGTGGCCAGGATAAAAGCAGGCAGAGGAGCGTGGAAGGACTGGACTGGCCGGGTCTCCCCACCTCGTCTTCCCCGCCACTGGATGCTTCCTGCCCTCGGACATCGCACCCCACGTTCTTCAGCTTCTGTGCTCTTGGACACACACCAGTGGTTTCCCAGGGACTCTCGGGCCTTGGCTACAGACCGAAGGCTGCACTGTCGGTCATGATTCATCCTCCAACACCAAACACTCAGTCCTGTGGGACTCAGAATGGCTTCCTGGCTCCTCAGCTTGCAGACGGCCTATTGTGGGACCTCACCTTGTGATCCTGAGTCAATTCTGCTTAATAAACTCCCTTCATGTACACCTATCCTATGAGGCCTGCCCCTCTAGAGGGCCCTGACTCAAACAGATACCATACCTCTTTTGCTTTATAAATCTTATTTTTAAAACTTCTCAATTCTCTTGTAATGCTGAGCTTAAAACACAAACATACTGTACAGCTGTACAAATATTTTTCTTTATGTTCTTATTCTGTAAGCCTTTTACTATTTTTAATATTTAGTCTTTAAATTGTTTTACTTTTTAAACTCTCTTCTTAAGCACCAAGACACGAACACACATCGGCCTCGACCTGCACAGGAGCGTCAATATCACCGTCCTGTGGCCTCGCCTCATGTCCCACTGTCAGGACTTACAGGCAGCCACAGACGAGGAGTCGCCATCACCTAGGACCACAGTGCCTTCTTCTGGACACCTCCTGAAAGACCTGACTGGCGCTGTTCACAGATAACGGTTTTCCGCAGGAGGAGGAGCGCACCCTAAAATAATGATGAAACGTAAGGTACCCTAGATGCACAAACCAGCACGCGGTCGCCGGTCAGCATCATCGCAAGATGCACCGTGTGTCACTGGATGGCTACGCTTCCGTACGGTGGCTGCACGGGGGTTCTTTACCCCAGGTCACCACAGACACGTGAGTCATGCACTGTGCTGTGACATCGTGGCGGCTACGAGGTCAGTGGACCGTAGGAGTCTTCCAGCTCCATTATAATCTGACGGGGCCACCGAGGCGCGTGCGGTCTGTCTTTGATGGAAACATCACAGCGCCACTGTGGGAGGTGCTAAAGCCCTTGCCTGCCTCCGATGGCATGTAACTCCCATTTATTCTTTTTAAAAAGCATTGTTGCCCTCGTTCCAATAACAGCCAAAAATCTCCAAAACTTGCTCAAGTCACACAACTAACATGGAAAATCTGGAGCTTAAATTCAAATATCTTAACCCCAAATTGTGCTTGTTCATGAAATACATGGGGGCAGAAGCCCAACCAGATTGGCAGGGCACCGGCTCCCTAAACTCCCAGAACAGTCAGGATGAGGGGTCAACGTGACCGCTGAAATGTTGGCAAAGCTGCAGTTCTAGAAAGAATAACAGAGTACTGAGTGTTGTACGTGTAGATCCACAAGATGAAGAGTCCAGGGCCAGAGGCACATGATGTGTAGACCGGGCACACCCCCTCCGTCAGAGCCCGGTGATGATGAAGAGGATGATGATGGCATGGGGGGAGGAGGAGGAGTACATGTTACTCATGTTCACGGAGCATTTTCTGTTTCTCAAAGGGCCATTGACTGCAGGGCACAGTGGCTCACGCCTGTAATCCCAGCACTTTGGAAGGCAAAGGCTGGCAGATTGCCTGAATCTGGAGTTGGAGACCAGCCAGGGCAACATAGTGAGACCCCCATATCTATGAAAACACAAAAATTAGCCGGGCCTGGTGGTGCATTCCTGTAGTCCAAGCCACTCAGGAGGCTGAGGTAGGAGGATCTCTTGAGCCCAGAAGATGAGGCTGCAGTGAGTCAAGATTGCATCATTGTCCTCCAGTGTGGGCAACAGAGCGAGACCCTGTCTCAAAAAAACCCTCAAACCTCCAAATGCCAACACTCTCCCAGGCAGTATCTCAAAGTCCCTGTGGTGGGCGTGGGAGGATGCTACAGGCTCTCTCTTTTGGAGGAGATGGTCCCAGGCAGGCAGAGCGCTTGCTGCCTGTGTGTGAAGCTACTTCCCATGTGGCTCTTCCACCTGGTGTCTCCCGACAGCCTGCTGGTACCTCAAGGACCCCATCTCTGCAGACCTGGCTCCAGGGCTGAGAATCCACGTTTACCAAGATGAAACCCACCCAGAAAGAGGGTGGCTGAGCTGCCGATGGTCATGATTAATCCTCCAACAGCAAATACTCAGTCCTGTGGCCGCCTCTCCATGCTCCTCCTGCAGACCAGCCATTCCCACAGCACAGAGCCTCATTCTGGGCCATCTCTGGGACTGCAAAAATACTGATTTCCAGGGCATGGAGAGGCTTAGTGAGATGCCCACATCCCTTCTTTCTCTCCAATAATATTTACATAAAGAATCTTAGCTTGTGGTTTCCAGCAAGGTGTTATTCTCCATTTCTGAGAGTGCACATTCCCCCAGGAACTGCAGACAGCACTGGATTCCATATGCATTGTGGGGAAATTTAGAACGGATAAGCAGAGGTTTGCACTGTTTAATAAATTCTGGGATTACTACAAATACGACCGGCTTAGCTGTCAACACAACGTCTGAACTCTCCTAGCAAAAAAGCCAGGTTTTCCTCATCTGTTTATTTATCTTCAGTGTCTAGCAGAACTCCAGGCACCCAACCAGGGTTCAGTGGTTTGCTGAATGTGTGTTGGTGGGTACAGAAAAAATTCCCAGTCAGCCGGCCGGCTGAGGTTGCTGCCCAGTGTCCGACTGTGCACCTTACTGATTAGGACTGTGCTCTGAATGTGTCATCCAGTGAGAGGACTACTTGGGTGGGCTCAGCAGACAGCACATCTATACACTGAAACACCAGAGCAGCCCACCTACAGCTGCCTCACAGGCTCAGCAGCAAGCACCTTTGCAAAGGACCTTTCTAGACCACGTGGTGCGGGTGCTCAGCCCTGGCCACTGTGCAGTGGGTGCCTGGCAGGACCAGCCCCTCCTGTTTGTGCTCCACGTGGGCCATGCACTACCCAGGACCGGATGTCCCCGACGGTCACAGCTGGACCAGTACAGGGGTCGCTTCAGAATGTGTAGAGCAGACGCCCGGATGGGTGCTGTTGCCAGAGGCACGGGAAGCATCTCCAGTGACTTACTTTCACGGTGAGCTCCTTCAAGATTCATGGAGCCCAGGTTCAGCACCCTCCTGGAGGGGCCCTGGGCTCATGGTGGGGCTTCCTCCCCTGCTGGATTCTCACCCACACACTGGAAACGCGTGGCTCGGCCGGGAAGTCCCAAAGCCCATGTTACGTGTCCTGGGACTGAAACTTGGCAATCATGAGGACAGCAGCCTGTGGGGGTCACCTCCATGGAGGTCCAGCTGCTGTACGCTCTAGAGCGGTCAGTTGTACCACGGGCCCTAGGTCTTCCATGCAACTCTGCCCCTCGGTGCTGGCCATTCCAAGGGCCCCTGTGTCTCTGGGGATGCCTCCAGCTCGGCCAGTCTGTGTCAGGTCCCAAGTCACCCGGGGTGCAGCGTGGGACTGGACCACGTGACTTCCGCTGAACCTGGTTTAACCCAAACTCACATCCTTGGGAATCACATGTACCCTGGTGGCTGGCAGGCCATGGAAGTGCCCAGAGGCCCTGGCATCTCACTGGCCAAATTCACAGCATGGCACTGTGACAGGCACGGAAGAGAACAGCTCACGCCGGAACTTTCAATATGAAAATTTCAAATGTGTTTTTACGATTAATGTAAAAGGCCTTGAGCTTCTGGAACTACAAATGCAAAAGACGTAAAGTCTCATCAGTTCCACAGCCCTGACTCCCTCTTCACCTCTTTTGTCTCCTCTCCCCAGTCAACAGTTTCAGTGGCAGTTTCAAGAGAACATGCCCATGAGTCTACGGGAAAACAACAAATAAACGTTTAGACAGGGCTGTGGCTTCCTTGATTGGGCTCATCCCCTGGCTCCAACTCCTTTCAATTAAGTGGATGTTTCATCTCCTTTAACACTGTTTTTAAAGATGCATTTCTTGAATATAAAAACCGTTTCTCAGATTAAATTTGGCAGCTGCTTTTGTAGAGGAAGCAAAGCAAATCAATGAGTTTTTAAATGCTGCAATCTTCATCTTGGCCACTGGCCTTTACAGCAATGAAATATGGGGCCAAAAAAGCAGAAAGAGAAATGCCTGTTTCCATAATGAGTGTGTGAGGCGGAACCAGCCCTGAATGATCACACGCCTGAGTGCAGCCCCGATGGACGGCGGCTGTAGCAGAGCAGGCTGGCATGGGTGCTGGCATGGGTGCTGGCATGGGTGCTGGGTGTCTGGGGGCTTCTCAGAGGCTTCTCAGGGCTTGGTGATCATCGGCACTCAGGCTTCTGAAGAGTCCACGCAATGCAAGTGTCACTGTCTTCATTTTACAAATGAAGATACCAAAGCAAAGGAAAGAAGGTTGAGTAAGCTGCTCAACAGCCCAAAGAGAGTCATCCTGGGAGCCAGCGCCTCCCCTCGGCTGTCAGAGTGAAGGCCGCACTGGAAGGACCACGCCCAGTCCCCTCACCATGACAGTGAGCCTGAGATGGGTCGGCCAACGCCTCCCGTGGGTGGACGTGGCCAGTGCTGCCTTTGGCCTGGGAACGCGTGCAGGAACGACTGCTGAGAGCCAGACAGCTGGCCGCCTCCTCTTCCTTTCTCCTTTCTCTTCTCGCTGCTGCTGTTTCTATGCATCGTCCTTTGTCCAGGACTGAGCTTGGCACGGTGCTGACGCCCAGTAGGTTGTCAGCGTGGACCAGACATGCACTCAATGAGCACGATGAATAAATCGATGAATAAAGCTCCTACTCTATTACTAAAAACTAAATTTAGTGAGTTTGAGTCTTTAGAAACATCCCAAAACATTGAATTGGTACTTACACATGATGATTCTAATGACGTGTCAGACTGACACAAGATTCAGCCTTTACCGATGGCCTGTAACATGCATGAAAGAGGTTTCAGCTCAGTGACCTGTGCCTCAATAGCACGTTTCTGTTCTCTGTACACTGGACTGTAAGAATGGAAGTAACGGTAGCAGCCTTTGCTTCCCATTTTACATTTACAGGCACATTTTTGTTTCTATGTCCCAATATTTCCTTTGCTCCTCCCTGTGAGAGGGGCATGAGTGCCAGCCTTACCCTGCAAACAAGAGACTTGAAGTAAAGGAAAGATGATGATGTGCCCAGAACCGCAGAGACAGTAAACAGCTGAGTCAGAACTGGAAACCAGAGCTTTTCACTATTCATTCACTATCCCTACGCCTGATATCGAAGAAGCCGCCCTGTCGTTCCTGATTTAATGTGACGGACGTGTCAGGGTCGTCTTTTAAAGACTAACAAAGGATGTTTTAGTAACTGTTTATATTATTTTTGGATCTGCAGTTCGAAGCTATTTCTGAGTGGAAGAAAACAGTGATAGAGAATACTTAAAATGATTAATTTTTCTTCCAGAAAATATGAAAGGCAGGTCACAGACTCCCCTCAATCTCATAGAACAGCAGCCATTGGCAATTGTGATAGTGAGATCCATGGTCTGATCTTCACTTTAAATACAAAACCTCTGAGGCCCAGAGGCAGCAGGGTTTGTCTGACTCACCCTGGCTACAAGGCCTGGAGACCCAGGCTCTGCCAACATCAGTCTTCCCAGGCTTTTTCCATGGGGGGACCAGCTTACCAGTCCTTTGCCCAGTGTGATTTGACCAAAACTGACCTTGAAGAAATGTCAGCATGATTTCCTTGTATTTGAGAAAACACCCACACATTCACAGTACAACATAAATGTGGCTACGTTCCTCCATAAAGCAACGAAGCTGCTTAAGATTTAATCTGCACTATTATTTTCTCAGTTTTAGCAAGGATGATTTCTAATGCTTATTTAGAATCTAAATTAAAATCTAACCAAAGGAATCACAGATCACTGGTGACCTGTAGGGATTAAAATCTTTTTGCAGAGAATGTCGTCTTTAAAGTGCGTACGGAAACCCACTAATGAGCCGTAAAATTATCCCAAAAGGCAAAATGCTGTGGCAGTGGTTTATTTCACCACACTGTAACGTGACTACTCTCACTAAAAGTGAGTTCCACGTTCACATATGTACACGTCTGCATCTATATCTATGTCTACGTGCGTCTCTCACTAAAAGTGAGTTCCACGTTCACATATGTACACGTCTGCATCTATATCTATAGGTCTACATGCGTCTCTCACTAAAAGTGAGTTCCACGTTCACATATGTACACATCTGCATCTATATCTATATGTCTACGTGCGTCTCTCACTGAAAGTGAGTTCCACGTTCACATATGTACACGTCTGCATCTATATCTATATGTCTACGTGCGTCTCTCACTGAAAGTGAGTTCCACGTTCACATATGTACACGTCTGCATCTATATCTATAGGTCTACATGCGTCTCTCACTAAAAGTGAGTTCCACGTTCACATATGTACACGTCTGCATCTATATCTATAGGTCTACATGCGTCTCTAACTAAAAGTGAGTTCCATGTTCACATATGTACATGTCTGCATCTATATCTATATGTCTACATGCGTCTCTAACTAAAAGTGAGTTCCACGTTCACATATGTACATGTCTGCATCTATATCTATGTCTACGTGCGTCTCTCACTGAAAGTGAGTTCCACGTTCACATATGTACATGTCTGCATCTATATCTATATGTCTACATGCGTCTCTAACTAAAAGTGAGTTCCACGTTCACATATGTACATGTCTGCATCTATATCTATATGTCTACATGCGTCTCTAACTAAAAGTGAGTTCCACGTTCACATATGTACACGTCTGCATCTATATCTATATGTCTACGTGCGTCTCTCACTGAAAGTGAGTTCCACGTTCACATATGTACACGTCTGCATCTATATCTATGTCTACGTGCGTCTCTCACTAAAAGTGAGTTCCACGTTCACATATGTACACGTCTGCATCTATATCTATATGTCTACATGCGTCTCTCACTGAAGTGAGTTCCACGTTCACATATATACACGTCTGCATCTATATCTATATGTCTACATGCGTCTCTCCCCTTCTGCCTGTTTTCACTCTGCAGGACAATATTATCAGGGGCGTATCTGAAAATTACAGAGAAGGCCACATCGATGAAGGTAATATGGGTTTTGAGTGTGGGCTTGACTCCACCATCAATGCTCAGGTCACCTTGTACGAATCAGAAGAATACTGCTTATTTTTTTTATCGATATAAAAATGCTGCTTTTCTGGATATCCTCTATGTGTAAGTGAAAAGCACTGGGATCTAAGCTGGGGAGGAGAGGTCAGCTTGGAGGACTGTGCCCAGTGCCTGCCGCAGGCTCATCCGTGCTGGTTCCAACCGTGCTGACGTGGGCAGTGGTGCATCTTTCTCCCCTCCTCAGCAGCTGTGGACAGCTGTCTCTAGGATTATTTCTTGTGAGTTGTTACTGTAAGAATGTTTCACAAAAGGGCAGTGTTCCATGTCCTTGAGTCATCTTCAGCTTACACGTTGTCAGCACGTTAACCCAGCCTCCCGTATCTCTTATGTTTCCTGTAGTTTGTTTAGCATGGAAGCCACAGCAATGAAAAGGACACACTCCTGGTCCCCATGAGCTCACAGTGAGTGACAGCAGCCACCACAATGCTAATAAAAGTTTAACTGGGAGGCCACTGGGCTGGGATGGCCCCAGCACTTTCAGTTCCTATGTAAGCAGACCAAAGACTCATGTAAATGGTAAAATGAAACTAGAGGCCTCACCAGTCAGAAACCACCAGCTGACCTCTAAGTAGGAATTCTACCAATCAGGAACTGCCAACCTACCTCTAAGTAGGGACTCCACCAATCAGAAACTATCAATTAACTCTAGCGATTTTTGTCTCTTACCAAGGAACAATGTATGGAAGTTTCTGTCTCACTTCTCAAGCCCCAGAGGGGTGCTACACTGCCTGCAGTCTGGTGCTGCCCTATTCATGAATTGCTGTCTGGTCAAATAAACACCACAGAATTTTAATGCACCTAAATTGATCTTTTAACAACAGAAATGCCCAAATATCAGAAAAACAAGGATGGGTCACTCTAGATAACTGAGCAGGGCATGGGAGGACATCTTGTGCATGAGAGTCACTGAGCAGGTCAGAGAGCAGCTGGATGGCGGACTGTGTGTGCCAGATTTTGTTGAAAGCTCTCCCATGCATGTGTGCAGCACACACACTGATAAGAGCCACATGGCCTCTTCCTGCCTGCAAAACTTCCACCTGGCACATCTGCTGGCATTGAGCCACCCTTACCTTCCCGATAGAAACCTTCCATGATTGAGAGCCATCATTGTGTTGAAAGTATGGGCACATGCATATTTATTAGGTATGCATATTTCTGTACCTGTAATTGTCCAACGTCTTATTTAATATTTTCCTTCAGTTGCCAGCAGTAAATCTGACCTAAAATTTTCTTTTCTTATACTGTCCTTGGCCTATTTTGCTATGAAGAATATACCATTCTCATGTTAGCCAGGGAGGTTTCCCCTCTTTTGTATTCTCTGGAACATACTCACTCTCTCTTTCTCTCTCTCTCAAGCAAAGAGAGATTCAGTTATTTAAAATTATGGATTTATTTACTGGTAATTAGTTTATTTGCATTTTCACTGAATTGTTCAATTTTATTTTTTAGACAAATTGTCTTTTTTATCTAGCTCTTTAAATTTTGTATCATAAAATAGCTCATTTATGCTCATATAATCAAAAAATTATATTTCTAATAGGGTTTAAATTTTTTTTCTGATAGTCACTTTGACAGAGATTGTCTATTTTTAAGGAACTAGCACTTTGTTTTCTCTTTTACGTATTTTTTCTTCTATATTTATCACTTTATTTCTCTTATTTTATTTGGTATACTGTGTTCTTTTTCTATCTCATTTTGCTATGTAAATCATTTATTTGTATTTTCCTTGTCATTTTCCAATAAATACATTTATTATGAACTTTGAAGGTTGCAATGTAAGTTGCATCCTAGCTGTCTTCCTAGAAATATTACTATACATCCATCTTATAGTAATGCCAAGCATTGTGCAAGATTCACTGTGGCATTCTCAAGTCATGAATTATGGAGAAGAGCACTCTATTAGTCCATGTTCACACTGCTGATAAAGACATACCCGAGACTGGGCGGCTTACAAAAGAAAGAGGCTTACTGGACTTACAGCTCCACATGGCTGGGGCCTCACAATCATGGCGGAAGGTGAAAGGTATGTCTCACGTGGCGGCAGACAAGAGAATAGAGCTTGTGCAGGGAAACTCCCATTTTGAAAGCCATCAGACCTTATGAGACTCGTTCACTAGCAGGAGAACAGCACAGACCCGCCCCCGTAATTCAATCACTTCCCACCAGGCTCCTTCCACCACATGTGTGGACTGTGGGA
This sequence comes from Saguinus oedipus, assembly GCA_031835075.1. Lineage (NCBI taxonomy): Eukaryota > Metazoa > Chordata > Mammalia > Primates > Cebidae > Saguinus > Saguinus oedipus. Next base: position 41,871,638 of record CM063182.1, read on the forward strand.
GTTACAATTCAAGATTAGATTTGGGAGGGCACACAGCCATCCCATATCAATTAATTTCTGTTGACATTTGATTATTTTCAAATATATGAGTATGTTTGTTTATATTATTTCTAACGCAATTGCATTACATTCTGAGGGAGTAGCTGCATCACATTTATTCTTTAAAATGTTTGTAACTGATTTTGTTACTCTTTGAGGTGTGCTTAGAAAGAATGTTTATTCTACATTTGGTAATATACATTTATCATATTTCATGTGTCATTGTGCTGTGCAAATCATCCGTATCCTTACTAAATTTTTCTCTGCTAGTGCAGTTCCTTTTCTGAGGAAAAATATTGAAATGTGTAATTGTAAGTTTGTCAGTTTCTCCTTTTTGTGAAATTTAATGCTAGTTGTAAAAGGCTTATTCATTCATGCCTATCATGCTCCTGATTAACTGGATTTTTAACCCTCTGCAGTGTTTCTTTTCCTTTTAGTTTGTATTTTGCCTTTACTAAAGTTAATTATTAAAATAAAGATCTTAACACTTTCTACCTATTGTAGTCACTCCTTATTCAAGTAAACATTCATAATTTTTAATTGTCAATAATGAATAAGACACAATATTTTAATTGATCTCTCTGCTTAATGGGGATTTTTTCCTTCCAGGCAATAGCTGAGCATTGTCAGTCTGAATGGGTGATGTTATCCCAGTCCCTTCCCATCCACTGTGCCCTGGACGTGGCTTCTCTGTCGCCCTCCGGGAACCTTTCTTCTGGAATTCTAGAATTCTTATTGGAGTCTCTACATCATTCCTCCCTAGCTCTGGGCTTCCACTTCCCGCTGTTCATTTCTTTGTATTCCTCAGCCATGTTCTCGGGGCAACTTCGCATTTCCCTCCAGCTGGACTTGGAGCAGACCCAGCCTGGAGTCTTTCATAGTCATCTGTTCTTGACTCACATCTGCCTCTCTTCTGAGCATTTTGAATTTGCTGATGTAGGTATGGGGTGGACAAAGTCGGTTCACAATTGTCCCGCGGTGTGTATGGCCTTGCAGTGAATTTCTCCAGCAGCTAAGCCGGTTTCCTCCTCCTCTTGCCCCAGCTTGACGCTTTCTCCTAGCCTTGGGTGAAGCTCTCCTGGAGTCTCAGAGCTCGGCCTCTCTCTCACGCTGAGGACCCCACGCATGACTTCTGCAAGCCCTATCATTGTCCTGGCTGTTTTGCTTTTCCTCAGCGTCCTTTCTTCCCTGGTTTCAGACACTGAGCTCCGCATTTCCCCTTGGCACTGAACTGTGCATCTGGCTGTCTCTGTTTCTGGGTCTAGGGCTCTGACACCCCATGGCCTCACCCTGCAGTGGCTGCACTGTGGGTTTGTTTCTTTTTCACGGTGCACTGACATTTTTGTCTTGGTTCATGAGCCCATAGGGGCCACTTCCCTGCAGGACAGGACCCTTGTCTCACTGTGGGGGAAGCCTTGGGGTTCAGATGACAGCTGTAGGCTTATAGATGACCACGTGGGGCCTGTGCTGAGGCTGTCGGAGATCTGGAGAGGCCCATGTCTGCTCCAGGGGATCTGGAGAGGTCCACATCTGCTCCAGGGTGTCTGGAGAGGTCCACGTGTGCTCCAGGAGGTCTGGAGAGATCCACGTGTGCTCCAGGGGATCTGGAGAGATCCACGTGTGCTCCAGGTGGTCTGGAGAGGTCCACGTGTGCTCCAGGGGATCTGGAGAGATCCACGTGTGCTCCAGGTGGTCTGGAGAGGTCCACGTGTGCTCCAGGGGGTCTGGAGAGGTCCACGTGTGTTCCAGGGGATCTGGAGAGGTCCACGCGTGCTCCAGGTGGTCTGGAGAGGTCCACGTGTGCTCCAGGGGGTCTGGAGAGGTCCACGTCTGCTCCAGGGGATCTGGAGAGGTCCACGTCTGCTCCAGGGGATCTGGAGAGGTCCACATCTGCTCCAGGGGATCTGGAGAGGTTCACGTCTTCTCCAGGGGATCTGGAGAGGTCCACATCTGCTCCAGGGGATCTGGAGAGGTCCACATGTGCTCTAGGGGGTCTGGAGAGGTCCACGTCTGCTCCAGGGGGTCTGGAGAGGTCCACGTCTGCTCCACGGGATCTGAAGAGGTCCAGGTCTGCTCCAGGGGATCTGGAGAGGTCCATGTGTGCTTCAGGGGGTCTGGAGAGGTCCATGAGTGCTCCAGGGGGTCTGGAGAGGTCCACATGTGCTCCAGGGGGTCTGGAGAGGTCCATGAGTGCTCCAGGGGGTCTGGAGAGGTCCACATGTGCTCCAGGGGGTCTGGAGAGGTCCATGAGTGCTCCAGGGGGTCTGGAGAGGTCCACATGTGCTCCAGGGGGTCTGGAGAGGTCCATGAGTGCTCCAGGGGGTCTGGAGATGTCCACGTCTGCTCCAGGGGGTCTGGAGAGGTCCATGTCTGCTCCACGGGATCTGAAGACGTCCAGGTCTGCTCCAGGGGATCTGGGGAGGTCCACGTGTGCTCCAGGGGGTCTGGAGAGGTCCATGAGTGCTCCAGGGGGTCTGGAGATGTCCACGTGTGCTCCAGGGGGTCTGGAGAGGTCCATGAGTGCTCCAGGGGGTCTGGAGAGGTCCACATGTGCTCCAGGGGGTCTGGAGAGGTCCACGTCTGTCCCAAGGGAACTCGAGGAACACCGTCTGGGGCCCTGCAGGGATGCGCCCACCTTTCCGTGTCTGTTCTCAGGGAAGACCCAACAGACACTTCCTTCTCTCTTAGCCCCAACTCAGTTTCCTGATGTGCCCCTGGTACCACAGGGGATGCTGTCTAGTAGCACGGCTAATGTCATACCTTGCCGGCCTCCCAGGGAAGACAGTGGGACATTAACATAAGGCCCCTTCTGACGGATCAAGGACAGGCTTTTACCAACCCCCCTTACCATGGGCATGGCTAAGTCTTTTACATTGTTTAAAATGCAGTGCTATATTTTCACTACCACTGCAGCATGCTAAAAGAGTGAATTACTGATGTTACTGTGACTGAGGCATAATTTATCAATTTAAAAATCCTTCTGTCACCAGTGCTGAAATAGAATTTAAGAAACTACCTTAGTTGGCAAAGTACTGTACAAGTTTACTATAAAAAAAGTGTTTAGAATTTTTAAAATGTTTAAATTGAGGTCAGCTACACAGAAGATTTACCATCGTGGCCATTTTGTCTATTTCAGTGGCGTTAAGTGCATTCACGCTGTTGTACAGCCATCATTGCCACGAACTCTAGAGTTTCCCGAACTGAAGCTCTGTCCCATTAAACGCCCCCTCGTTCTCCCTCCCCAGATGCTGGTAGCCTCCATCCAACCTTCTGTCTGTACCTCTGGCCCCTCCAGGTGCCGCGTGTGAGGGGGATCACACTGTCCTTGTCCTTTTATGACTAACTTATTTCACTCAGCACAGTGTCCTCAGGGTTCACCGAAATCACAGGTGTAGAATTTCCTTCCTTTCTATGACAGGATAACATTCCATTGGGCAGCTAAGCAGAACTGAACGTTTTCATTTGGAAATCACAACCACCCCATATGCCAAGTATCAATATGCTCTAGTCAACAAAAATGAGAAAAATGTGTAACAAGGGGTTTGGCTTATAGTGGGCCGTGGATATGCATGTCTTAGTAAGACTCTGTTGCCTTTAAGTGGAAGAGTCAGATGCAGACGATAGCACAAGCATCCTTTGGCTGGGACTTTCTCACCTGTGCCAAGCCACCAGCTTAAGACTAGCTGAATTTCTACAAGTCTCTTGACTCAGGTACAAGAGAAAAATAGCTGCAGGCTCACTCTGTGTTCCTTCACCCATGAGGAGCCCACTTTAGTTCACAAGGACATTCCCACTGGCATCCTCTGAGTGCCACTGGAGAGGGCCAGGGACAGGGCTGGCCTAGGGTGAAGTCAGGAGGGAGGCGGAGCTTCCTCAGGCCTCACAGAGCTTGATTCTGGAACAGCACAGCCCAACTCTGCCCTGAGCGGCTCTCACATTTGAAGGTTGTTTGTGGATGAAACACTCCCATGCCCTTAGCCTTTTGCCTGCTAATGAACAGACACATCCCCCCATGCCCAACTGTGGCTGGTCTCAGCATGCTGAGTTCCCTGAGTACTTAATAAACACCTGCTGTGTACCACCCCACGCTGGGCAGGGAACCCACACAGCCGTACCCTCCGGCCTCTGCCAATGACGGAGAGTCGGCTTCCCAAGACGCATCCACCCTGTCTGTTCCACCCACACTTTTTATTTAATGTCAAAGGAACATGTTCCTGCCTTCATGAGATCAAGATGCAGAGGCACATTAAGTCTGTAAGGACAGGAGAGGTTTCCCTGGCATTACTTGCTCTTAGTGAGCATGCTCGTCACAGACATCCTTGCTTTGCTTCCTACCTAGACTCAAGGCAGGTCATTGAGACTTGAGATGTGTAACTTTGCCTGCAACGGACGGAAATTTCACAGGTACATAATTAATAGCCGGAATGCACTTCTTCCCTATTTTGAAAACTAGAATGACATTTTTCTATCCCTGGTCTTCCCTCTCTTTTCCATATTCCATAATTCCTAAAGAATTACCCTCCTGCAGGGGCCGTCTTTCCCGCCTAGCGGCTGAGACATTAAGAGACGTCCTTGAGACTCAGCCACGCTGTCCATGAAACAGGGCAGCTGCTCTGCGCACCCTCTGTGGGTGCTCTGAAATTCCATGGAGTAATGAATGCAGCCTCGCCCTTGGTGCCTGGCACACGTTAGATGATCAGTAAATATCAGCTATTATGATTACTAACATTTTTACCTGTCATTTTTTTTTTGAGATGTTGCCCCCCCAGGCTGGAGTGCGGGGGCATGATCTAACGTTACTGCAACCTCCACCTCCCAGTTCAAGCGATTCTCCTGCCTCAGAGCCTCCTGAGTAGCTGGGATTACAGGCATGCGTCACCATGCCTGGCTAACTTTTGTATTTATAGTAGAGAGGGGTGTCACCATGTTGACCAGGCTGGTCTCAAACTCCTGACCTTGTGATCTGCCTGCTTTGGCCTCCTAAAGTGCTGGTATCACTGTGCCCAGCCCCACCACTTTTACTACAGACAGACATACGGGCTTCCTTCTTGTACATCACTAATCTCTATTCTATCTTTTGCAATCATTACCCTCTTCAGTACATGAAAATCGAACTTTCATAATATTCCTAACTTTAATGAGAGAACTAAACTCCCCTCACCCCATGGAATACTGAGGTGTTAGAGAAAGACTGAGCACGTAGCATGAAAGTGATTCCACATATTTTCAGGTTCTGGTGGCCTATATATTAATTCTGTGTGTCTCATCCGTGTTATTATTCTGGGAGTCTCAGAATGGATTGTTGATGGATGAACTGCAGTCACAACTTCATTCAAACACAGCTGGAAGATTCTAATGCACGCACGGCCTATACACAAGCTTTTCAGTTTAAAAAGCAATGGGTAGAAAAATCAAAGAGAAGCAAATGGCAGGCTGTGTTCACAGATTACAGCAGCTCTCACACACGTGACTTAAGACACTGGGATGTTAGAACTCTCTTCCAGGAAAAATGAGCTCGGTTTCCTGTTTACGAATCGCAAAATTCAAATGCCTGAAAAACATACTTTGGATAAGTTATTTTACCATTTTCTACTACTCACTTATTGGAGACATTGAAATTTTCTCCAGTGTCTTATTCTAAGTCAAAAAGTCTGTGAAACACCCTGCATCCTCCTCAGGGGAATTACAATCCAGGAGCAAGGACCCTTCTCTTTGGGAAGCCTCAGAACAGCCGATTTAACAGCATGCTTACAACGCAGGAAAGGAAGCCCTTGCTGCATCTGCAGCCCTGGAGACGAAGAGACCAAACAGGGCTGAGCAGACTGGGAAGCTCCTCTGAAATGGCACCCACAGGTCTAAACCTGGACGATGACGGGATTTTAATCAAGGGAGCTGTGGAGAGTCAACCTAACCAGATGACCGGGGAGCCAGGCAGCAGGGTATGGGGTGTGTCTGGGAAACAGCAGTGGTTTGACTTGGTGGGAACGCACAGCATTTTGGTGAGAGGGAAAGCATTTGGAGGCACAAACGGGGTCCCGAGAACAAGCGACCATGACCCACAGGCTTCAGCATCTGTGCCCAACACAGAATATTATATTTTGAATACATTCTGGCTACACCGTGAATATCTTAAACGTGTTTTAGTAGGATAGTGATGTGCATAGAGTTGCAGTTTGGAAATTTTCTATGGGATGAGCTGGAATTAGAAAAAACTCCAGGTGCTGAGATGACCTGGGACAGCAGCACCGAGTGGAAGCTGAAGGAGGTGCCAGAAAGAGGCCTCGTTTACGTGCATTTGTTTAAACACTGTTGGGATAGAGTGGCTTCGCACTCAGAGCCCCTAAAGCCCCCGGTTTACTAAGTGACAAGAGCAATAAAGGTCTAACGGTCCTCAGTTACTCGCAGCCAGCCCTTAACCCACGCCTGTGTTTAGCTGATGCAGCTACTCAAGATGGACGCTGCAGAGCGTCAGGAAGGGGCACTTGCCTGGGAAGCAGCCCTGGGTTGTAGGACTGGAACTTCCAGCCCCTCCCCACCCCAGACCTTCAGGGAAGGAAAAGGGACTGAAGGTTGCCGGGACCAGGGGTGGGCAGTGATTTAATGCACCGCGCTTGCGTAACGAAGTCTCCATGAAAAGCCCTAGAAGGGTTTCGTTCTTTGCGCGGCTGACTCGTATTCCATCGTGGCCACGCACCCAGTTCTCCCGTTCTGTCTGCATTGTTCTGTTCACGGACACTCGGGTTGACTCCATCCCCTGGCTACCGTGAATGATGCAGCGCTGAGACCATTTCTTTCCGGCGTCCACCCGGCCGTGGGACTGCTGGTCGTACGGCACCTTTATGTTTAGCTTGTTGAGGAGCCCATGCTGTCTTCCACAGTGGATGGGTAATTTGTGCTCTAAGAACGCCCTTCTCCACGTCCTTGCTACAACTGCTATTTTTGGTCTTTCTGGTGACAGCCGTTCTAAACGGAGTGAGACCGTGTCTCACTGTGGTTTCGGTTCCCGCTTCCTTGGGTATTGGTGACGCTGAGCATGTGTTCGTACACCTCATCTTTACACATCACATACGTGTAACACAGGACCCACAAGTGGGTACCATTACTATGAGCCAACCAAAAATAACCATTTAAAACAGGAAAAACAAAATCTAAATATACATGTGTCAGAGGGTAACTCCGTACCCCACAAATATGTACAATTACTACGAGTCAGCTAAAAATAACAACTCAGAAAAGGAAAACAAAACCCACGCAAGGGTTTGGGGAGCTGGCAGATGGCAGAACACAGGGTGACCCCAGAGAGGTCACAAGTCTCCATGTGGCCCCGGCCACCTTGCCCCACGCACCCCTTCCGTGGCAGCATTTATACCATGTGGGGAAACACTAAGGAAAGTGTTTCCCCGAGTTCCATGAGCTGTTCAAGCAAATCACTGATGCTGAGGTGGGGCCACGGGAACCCTGATCTCTAGCCAGTGGGTCAGAAGCCAGACTTGGGATTGTCCCTGGTCTTGTGGGGCTGTCCTTAACCTGTAGGGTTTTAGGCTCAGCGCAGGTGGTCAGGGTCAGGACCGAAATGAATTACAGGATGCCCACTTGGTGTCCCGGTAGTGGAGGAAACTGCACATGGGAAAAAACCCACACATTTGGCGGCCAGAAATACTGGTGTGAGTGTGACAGAGGAAAAAGTGGAATTTTTCTGGTATTTGGTATTGAGAAGGAAACACATTTTTCTTTTTTCTTTGGCATCAGAGGGGAGTGTTGTGTGAATGTAGAGAGACTACTGGAAACCAGCTGAGGCCTCCATTTTAACTGTGAATGTCGACATGTACATCGTGGGTTTGGGGTGAAGAGACAGGAAGAAGTTAACAATGGCTATGACTTCAGGCCAAGAGACTGGAGAAATAATCCTTTTCTTCAACTGTGCCAGAGTCAAATCCATTCATTAGCTATATTTTTCCATGACGAGAGGATACTGAATCTAAATATCTAAAATGGAATATTTTTCATGTTCGAGGCCATTTAAAGTGAAGCTGTCTAACTTTTAGACCAGGCTATTTAATGAACGACTCAGTTACAACACACGGACATTCATTCCTTAAACATTTAGTAGTGGGGACAAGCGACATCATCATCCTTGGGCCAGCCAAGACCAAGGTCTTTGGAAATGAACGGGAGGGAGAGTGCAGTGCACGCGGCCACGCTTACGGCTGGAGAGCCTTTATTTGGTGGATGGGCAGGAGTTACATTTTTTTCTTTATTTTGGCTAATGAGATGAAAATATTCTTGAGGGCATCTAGTCCTCTACTTCTGTCTAGAACGTGACGAAAGACCCCATTCTCTAAAACACACTGATTTCAGATATTTGATTTCTTTTTTTTCCATGACAGACGAGCTCCGTTTTGAAAATAGAGTATTTCATCAGAGCAAAAGGCTCCTGCGGCTGCACTGTGTGTTGTGAACCCTGAATTCCTGCCAATAAAGACAAGGTAGTAATTGAATTCTTCAAATGCATTAGCTGCATCTGTGGAGACACAGGTCACGTTCTCTGGAGTCATTCCAGGACCCTCTGGGCCATTCACAGGCTCTGTGGACTTCTCCACCTGGAGCCTCACCCAGTGAGGCAGGAGTGAGGCCCGCTGATCCCCTGTGGAATTCTCCACCTGGAGCCTCACCAGTGAGGCAGGAGTGAGGCCCGCTGATCCCTGTGGACTTCTCCACCTGGAGCCTCACCAGTGAGGCAGGAGCGAGGCCCGCTGATCCCTGTGGACTTCTCCACCTGGAACCTCACCCAGTGAGGCAGGAGCGAGGCCCGCTGATCCCCTGTGGACTTCTCCACCTGGAGCCTCACCAGTGAGGCAGGAGCGAGGCCCGCTGATCCCCCCAGAGGCGGCCACACAGTCAAGTCCTTCCCAGCCCCCTGTTTATCTGTCCACATTTTCTCCTCTCCTCCCCCGTTCTGGGCATCGGGTCCCCTGTGCATTCACACCTGTGCTCTGTCCTACAGCCGCCCTGGTGAGGGAACTACATGCCAGCCCAGCCAAAACCACTGTTACCACATTAACCTTCACAGTCAGAGAACACACAGAGCTGAAGTCAGAGAAAAACAAGGTTTGCTTAAACGATCCGGGGCTCCGTGTCCTGATCAGGATGAAGGCGACATCCTGGTGTCACCTGGCATCAGGTGACAATGCCGCTTGCTTCAGGGGATTCTCTGACCATGCCGTGAAAAGCCGCGTACCCACACACCCTGCGGACGCTCAGTGAATGCGGGTCTGCCCCCCATGCCTCCCAGCTTTCTCCTGCTGAGCACACGGGGGAGTGCGGGACAGGACCGTCGACGGCTGTGTGGAGGAGTGACGGGGACCCCGGCCCTGGGCTCTGAGTCCGTCAGCCACAGCCTCACTGAGCTGGGGCTTCCTCACGAAGCAGACCTGTTTCCTGGAACAAAAGCACCTTCTTTGCAGGTTTGAGCAGCATGCACACTAACAGGTTTCAGGCAGAGAACAGATGATGCTCATGTCTGAAACATGTCTGGGAGACAGAAAGGGAGGTGGGCAGACACCTTCCACCGTAGGAGGCACCCAAGGTGTTTGATTCTGTTTGTTACTACGTGGTGTGTGATTCACTTTTTTACTTATTAATCTGCCTGAGAGACACTTTGGATTAAAATGTCAACACGGAAACAAGAGTTTCCATGTTGACATTTCTATATTGAGGTGACAAGAAGCTGTTTGTTTCCATGTTGATGTTTTCAAAGGAGGGGCATCTGAGGAGGCAGACGAACTCTGGTTCCAGACCTCGGGTGGCTCCTTCAGCAGGGCCAGAACTCCACATCCTCACTCATGAAACAGAAGCAGGAAAATCGGAAAATCGGATTCTCCCAACTGACGATTATTCTGAGCAACAGACATGTTTATGGAAAAATTTAATTTGCCTTAGGAACTACAGTATCGCTGCACTGCAGAGGTGTGACCCTCCCTGAAGTGACAAGACACGTCTGAAATACGAATGTGGACAGCTGCACTGACCAGACTGGTCTCCACGGCGGTCGTCACGGGAACCTAGTGATCCCAGTCTCCACGGCGGTCGTCACGGGAACCTAGTGATCCCAGTCTCCACGGCGGTCGTCACGGGAACCTAGTGATCCCAGTCTCCACGGCGGTCCTCACGGGAACCTAGTGATCCCAGTCTCCACGGCGGTCGTCACGGGAACCTAGTGATCCCAGTCTCCACGGCGGTCGTCACGGGAACCTAGTGATCCCAGTCTCCACGGCGGTCGTCACGGGAACCTAGTGATCCCAGTCTCCACGGCGGTCGTCACGGGAACCTAGTGATCCCAGTCTCCACGGCGGTCGTCATGGGAACCTAGTGATCCCAGTCTCCACGGCGGTCGTCACGGGAACCTAGTGATCCCAGTCTCCACGGCGGTTGTCACGGGAACCTAGTGATCCCCTGCCAGGCCATGCTGGTTGCCAGGAATCATCTGGGGACAGGATGGCTTTGACGTCCAAAGTGAGCATTGAAAATACTTTGCAAAGTCTCTTGAGCAGCGCAAGCTGATACTATGCAGGGTCCTCTATGCTTGTCATCTACCAACGTCTCAAAGTCTGTCAAACATGTTTGCATTTTCCACCTGCTTCCCATTGGCAGGGGCAGCCGGTTTGGTCACCAGCATCCTCCCCCAACTGATATGTTCAAACTGCACTTTTAGTCACGAAATTACCCCTTCAGGACTTCATCCCCGCTTTGGGATTGTGAGTTAGTTCAGCCGCTGTGGAAAGCAGCTTGAAGATTTCTCAAAGAACTTAGAACTACCATTTGACCCAGCAATCCCGTGACTGGGTACCTACCCAAAGGAAAACAAATCATGCTACCAAAAAGACACCCGCACACGTATGCTCGCTGCAGCACTATTCACAACAGAACAGGCATGGAAGCCCCCCAGGCGCCTGTCAGCGGTGGATGAGACAGAGATCGTGCTACCTCTACACCATGAAGTTCCACGCAGCCGTAAGAGAGAATGGAATCACGTCCTCCGCAGCAACACAGCTGCAGCTGGAGGCTTTGGTCCCGAGAGAATTACTGCAGGAACAGAAAGCCAGACACTGCATGTTCTCACTTACAAGCAGAGGCTAGACACGAAGCATGTGTGGACATGAAGGTGGGAACAGCAGACAGCGGGGCTATGAGACGGGGAGGGGGTAAGGGGCCGGGGAGAACGCTGCCCACTGGCTCCTCTGCTTAGGGCCTGGGTGACAGGATCATGTGCACCCCAAACCTCAGCATCATGAAACAAACCCATGTAACAAACTTGCCGTGTACCCCCAACTCTAAAATAAAAGTATATAAAAAAATTAGCACCGTTCTCAGCAAACTGACACAAGAACAGAAAATGAAACACCGCATATTCTCACTCATAGGTGGGTGATGAACAATGAGAACACATGGACGCAGGGAAGGGAGCACTACACACTGGGGTCTATTGGGGGGAATAGGGGAGGGACAGTGCAGGGGGGGAGCTGGGGAGGGATAGCATGGGGAGAAATGCCAAATGTAGGTGAAGGGGAGGAAGGCAGCAAAACACACTGCCATGTGTGGACCTATACAACTATCTTGCATGTTCTGCACATGTACCCCAAAACCTAAAATGCAATAAAAAATAAAAAATTAAACAAACAAACAAACAAAAACAATTAGCCCTCAAATCAGAAAGATGCTCTGGAGAAAGTCATAAGAAGATAATTAAAAGTGAAGTTTTGTGTCCTAAAACCAGTCCAGGGCTGCCTGGATTCAAGTTAAGTTCATAGATTAAAGATACAGACAGCCCACAGGTTGGCAGAATAGAGTTGCCTGCGTGTACTCATGTGTGTGCACGTGTGCACCTGTGTGTACCACGTGTACCACAGCTAAAGGCTGGACAAATGTAATACAGGGATTGAGACACCTGATTATTCTCTCTCTCTCTTGTTTTTTTTAAGAAGGAGTCTCACTCTGTTGCTCAGGCTGGAGTGCAGTGGCGTGATCTCGGCTCACTGCAACCTCCACCTCCTGGGTTCAAGTGATTTTCCTGCCTCCACCTTCCAGGTAGCTGGGATTACAGGTGCATGCTACCACCACGTCAGATTAATTTTTGTACTTTTAGAAGACCTGGGGTTTTGCCATGTTGGCCAGGCTGGTCTCAAACTCCTGACCTAACGTGATCTGCCTGCCTTGGTCTCCCAAAGTGCTGTGATTACAGGTGGGGGCTACTAAGCCCAGACAGATGCCTGATTATTTAGCATGAGGTTCCATGCCTGTAAGGCAAGATACACTGAAGGTAGAGACCACCTGGACGTGCGTGGACGGTGGGGTCCTCAGAGACAGCTGCCCCGTAGCTTTGCACAGTCCCTCCCTGCCGCTCAGTCCCTTCCCGCTGCCCAGTCCCTCCCTGCACCTTCTGCTCTGGTGTGGACTCTGAACTGGGACCCACAGCCTGGTCAGTCCCTCATGCCCTGGTGCCTCCTGCCTCCCACAATCGACCGCCTCTGTGGGTCCTCACCCGACTCACACCCTGGACCTGTGGGTCCTCACCCGACTCACACCCTGGACCTGTGGGTCCTCACCCGACTCACACCCTGGACCTTGCATTTCTGCCTTGCCCTTGGCAGGTCCTCACTGCCTCTCCCTTGGCAGGTCCTCACTGCCTCTCCCTGGCTGCAGCCTTCAGGCTTGTTGGCCTCACTTCACCCATCGTGCTGACGACTGTGAAACACCCCCTCCAATCGCACGCTCGGGGTGCCGTGCCAACCCCATGAGAATCCACAGAACACCCCTGCCATGCCCATTTCCAGCTTTAGCACTTCCTCAGATTTCACCTTTATGAATATAAGTTGGTTTCTCTCAACAGACAACTCCCTCCAATCCTGAATATTTAACTTTCTTTATAGCCTGACTTTACAGACCTACTAAGAGCAGGGGAAAAAGCCTGTGGCTTTTTCTAGCCATGTCGCCAAGCGTCCACACAGTGCCCCAAGCTGCACTTCCTATTTCACTGAAATCCCAGCACCCTATTGATTGTGTCTTCAGGGACCAGCTCACAGTGATAAACAAGAATTCACCACAGTGAGGACCCCGTTGGTACTGAGCATCTGAAAGTGCCCCTTCTCGGGCTGTGTCCTGCCGAGGCCCACTTGGCAGGTATGTCATCTGCCCGTGGCCTCTGTAGGACGACAGCCCCAGCAGGGGGTCATCTGCCCGTGGCCTCTGCAGGATGACAGCCCCAGCCGGACGTCATCTGCCCGTGGCCTCTGCAGCTTCCAGAGCCCTTGCTGTTGCCATTAGGTTTTCAGAGCAGCGGCTGAACGTGGCGGATACTGGCGTGGCAGCACCCATGCCCACACTCGGGTGTCCCACATGGGCCTGGAGGGTGTGCTGCAACACTAGGGCCCACGTGAAGGCTCACGACGGCAGAGCTGATTAGGGAAAATTCGCCCTTAGTGAGAGAGACTTCATGCGTAGCTTTCCATAAATTCAAGTTCTGGAAAGTTCACGGAAATAATTTTAGAAGCCCTTAAATGAAGCAGACACGCAGCTTAGTGAGCCTTTGAAATGCGTGTTCTTGGCATTGTTTGGAGTTTAGCAGATGGTTCAGAGCAGGAGGGAAATGAGCGGATAAACTGGGCCAGGAGGAGCACGAGCCCTGACGTCTACCACCTGTATGTGTTCCGCGTTTCCGTTACCTCGTTTCATCTGCTCAGGACTCCACTGGCACAGTTTATAACTCCGTCTTCCCACCAAAGTTGCCAGGCTTGGCGGGCAGGGCAGAGGCAAGTGGGCTGGAGTTACAGCGTCAGCACACATCGGGCCAAGGGCCAGCCAGGACCGCCTGGCGCAGGGGTCAGTCCTTCATGCTGTTATGGTATTTTACATGGGAAACCCATATGTATCCACATTACAATTTCCTGCCTTCAAAACCATATAACATTTTGGTGTTTTGATTATTCTTAACTTTGTTTTGAGTTATAATAATTTAATTCATTACACATTGTTAAAAGACTAAGTTCCAACAAATATAAGCATTCGTTTTCAAACCAAATTATTGCAATGGACGGCTTCTCTGTAGTTGAGCACAACACTTAGCGTACCATGACCGTAATTAGGAGGTGCCGGGTTTCCGCGTCAAGAGACTGGGACTCAGCACCTGCAGGGAACCCTTGGCCTGTGCCCGCAGCCTTCATGGTGACACTGTGGTCACCTGCTGTGCACTAAAACTCAATAAACAAAGCCAGAGAAAGGTTAGGTTAGCTGGCGAGTCAAACTAATGTACAGCTCCATAAAATTATAACAAAATAGTGATTAAAATCTCCTAAACAGAGATGTAAAGATGTTTAAATCTTCACTAGAACTCACCCTTCCTTCCTGGAAAAGACAACTCCAGACAAGGAAGTTTAAATGAAAATTTCTCTAGAGTGAGGCCAGGAGGTTCCCACAGGGAGGGGGGCCACAATCTGGGAAAATCCCTGAACAAGAACACCAGGTTGCAAATCAGCGTCTCTGGATACACTGACCTGGACGTGGGGTTTGGTGCAGGCCGGGGTGGCCCTGACGTGGGGTTTGGTGCAGGCCGGGGTGGCCCTGACGTGGGGTTTGGTGCAGGCCGGGGTGGCCCCTATGCTGTGTGTGAAACGCAGCTGCCGCTTCAGGGTCACAAGCTCTCCCAGGAGTTTTAAGCCATAATTTCACTGCATTTCATTCGAGAAGGGATTTGACTTGCTGCCTGAGAAGTGCTTGAACCTGATGCGTGCGGAAATGCAGACAGACCATGCGGGAAGCCTTCCCCTAGTGACCCCAGGAAACTGTGGGACACCCGACAAAGAATTACGTGAAGCGAGGGGAGAGAGTAAAAAGGAGGCCCTCAGTGGGTATTTCAGAGGGTCAGAGCAGCATCTGCTCTGCTGTGAGCTCCTCGCCACGGTGCCGCACACCCGAGGCCATGCTCACGAGTGTCATCTTCCGTGTCGCTATCACTGGTATCCTCATTGCCAGTGTCCTCACAGTACAAAGATTCTGCTCTGATGCCAGTGAGATTCCGACAACCACCGGACGGTCTGGGCACAGATAGAAGCCTGTGGCCTCAGCAGATCCAGCACGTTCTGAAACCTCCCCTTCCCCTTGGGGTCTTGGTGTCAGAGTCTAACATTGCTGGGAAAGACACCGTTTTTTAGTTAGCCGAGGGTCTACACACCTGGGACACGTATTAGTCAGGGTTCTCTGGAGGAACAGAAGCATCAGGACACAAAGATACTTAAGACGGGTTTATTTTGGGAACTGGATCATGTGATTATGGAGGCTGCGAAGCCCCATGTCTGGAAACCCCGGGGGTCGGGTGTGAGTCAGTCTGAGCCCAAAGGCCCCGGGGTTCAGGTGGAGGCAGGAGAAGATGGAGATCCCAGCTCAAGGAGCGAGGACGTCCTCCCCTCCTCTACTTTTCTGTTCTATTAGAGCCCTCATGGACTGGGGGGGTGCCTGCTGCACTGGGGAGGGGCTGCTTTACTCAGCTCCCAATTCAACGCTGGTCCCTTCTGGAAACACCATCCCAGACGCACCTGGATAGTGTCTTCCCAGCTCTCCGGGCAACCCCTGTCCCAGGTTAGGTGACACAGAAGAGTCACCTCCACAGTGGCAGGCCAGGGAGCAGGAGGGTTATGAGCTCACCATGCCCAGCTCTGTTTTTGAACTTGTGTCTGGAGAATTTCCAAAATCAGTCTTTACTGAGCCCATTTCTTCCAGCGGGTCTCAGCTGGTCTAGACAATTCTGTGCTCAGGACCAGGACTGCCAAGAGGAGCCGGGCACCCGCTCCGTCCACATGTGGAACTGAGGCAATGCTGCTGCCTTTTTCACAGGTGGATTCATCTTTCAGATGCTTCCCCAACAGACATCAATCAAATGTCCACTGTCTCCAACACAACAGACCCTGCAGCCCAGGCGGATGGGCAGGTGGGCACCATGGACCTCCGCTGCCTGGCTTCCTCTCTGCGCCCGCAACCGTAATGTCAAAATGACAGTCAAGTCTTATTAACACAGTGAAAGGGACAGACGAAGGGTCTCTCAGTGACACAGCTGCTACGAGTTCCTAAAACCTGGCTTTCCCTGCTTCTGCTTTCATCAGAAAACCCTTTGCACTGTCCTGTGAAAGCTTGACCCAAACTTGCCAGAAGGCCCTCAAACATCCAGGATGCATTTTCAGAGAAGTTACGTGTGAATCCACGTCTTCTCCTCCAGACAACAGGCAACACTGTGTCTGTGCCTGACCGTGCCGGAATCCCAATGGAGAGCTGCATCCTCAACACCCCAAAGCCTGGAGAAGGGCCCTCTGCAGGGCCCTGGGGCTTCCGGGCTTGAAGATACCTGTGTAGATGACAGGAGGCCCCAGGTGACCTAAGAGGCTGGGTGGAGACGGGCACTCGGAACAGCTAAGCTGGGCCTGGAACTGACTCCTCCTGTGATGAGAACACAGATGCTAAACCTTTGGACGCTCCAGAGAGTGAGGAACCAGACCCTGGCCATCAGGAGGAAGAAGGAACTGAAAGGGCGTCAGGGAATGTGGAAAATGAGGCAGACGCTGAGGCAGAGTCCGAAGAGCACCAGGATTCCTGTTTTTTGATACCAGGGATGAAAACTGAGCTGCAGAGGCTGGAAGGAAAGCGTGAGCTGGAGACTGGAGATGGGGCTTGCCTTGATCACACTGCAGACCAGCTGCTCTCGGGGGACGATTCACCGCCTGGGGGCACTTGGCAATATCTGGAGGCTTCTCTGGTGGCCCTGACTGGCACCTGGTGCTGCGTCTGGAATGCTGCTAAGCATGCCGTGTTCCTCAGGACAACCCCAGGAGCCCCCAACACAGAGCCGCTGGGACGTCCTGAGGGGACCCTCTGGCACTCAGTAATGACTCCCGAGGACAAGGAGGTTCTGAGAACCTCAAATGCCTTCCTGAAGCCTCAATTCACATTTATAGCAAAACTGATCTGTCTGCATTTGTGGGGGAATATTCATAAAAAGAGTCACATTTATCAAAGATGCATGCCCCATTCCAACACATATACGTTCACTTTGGCAAAGTCAAATCACAGACACCCCCGAGTTCTAAGCTGCAGTTACCCAGAAGAAAGAGCACAGCCACGAGCACTGCTGCCAGGCGGTCACCTGCCACAGGCCTGGTCCTTGCTGACACACAGAAGCGCTGACCAAGGCCTTGCCGAGTCCCCAGCGATGCGTGAGGCCCAGCCGCACACAGCAGGCCTGTGTGACTCCCCATGGGTTTCCACACCCTGGAGTTGTGGGGTCACAATCAAAATTCAAAGTGAATATGAAAATAAGCCACCTATTTTAGGCCTTTTCGGACAAGGTCTGTTTGCTCTCACTCAGTTGCACACTCAGGCTCGGCAATGAGGCACGGCAGGACCACGCGGTATCTGAGTCAGTGGACCGCGTTCGCCTTCCCAGGCCGGCTCGGTGCAGTGGCTCGCGCCTGTAATCCCAGCACTTCCGGAGGCTGAGGCAGGCAGATCGCCTGAGGTTGGGAGTTAGAGACCAGATTGACCAACATGGAGAAACCCCATCTCTATTAAAGATATAAAAAATCAGCTGGGTGTGGTGGTGGGTGCCTGTAATCCCAGCTACTCAGAAGGCTGAGGCAGGAGAATCACTTGAACTTGGGAGGTGGTGGAGGCTGTGGTGAGCCAAGATCTGGCCATTGCACTCCAGCCTGGGTGACAGAGTGAGACTCTGTCAAAAAAAAAAAAAAGAAAGGAGGGAGAGAGAGAGAGGAAGAAGAAAGAAGAAAGAAGAAGAAAAGAGAAAGAGAGGAGAGAGAAAGAAAGAGAAAGAAAGGAAGGAAGGAAGGGAGAAAAGAAGGAAGGAAGGAAGGAAGGAAGGAAGGAAGGAAGGAAGGAAGGAAGAAACCCTCTTCTTGGGAGAGCAGGTAACGGGCAACCGTGCACCTCGACCCGGGGTCTGGACTCACGAAGGAATGACTCATCCTCTCGCCCACTTCAGGGCCGCCCTGTCTGTGATCTGGGTGTTCCCGTGGCACCTGAGCCTGGAACCCAGGGGTCTCACTTTCTAGGCCCTCTCTGGTCTCCAAACAATTAGAGCTGTAGATGAGGCGATTCAAACAGCTCCTCCTCTCGATCCTACGACACAGGTTTTTGAAAGATCCTACAGCATTGTAACAATGGGTTATTTTCTCAGACACCCATGGCTCCTCCATGGCCCCACGGTCCCAGGTCGACGCACGGGTGGGTAGGAGGGGAGGGGACGGCAGACACTCGGTTCTTGGAGACGCAGCCAGGCATTTGCTGTTTCCACTTAATTAAAACAACCACTTCTAAGGATAAACTGGCTTGAGAAAGGGTGTTTCCTTCAATCCAGAAAAGATAAACTATTTGCACCAAAGTGAGCTCCTTAAATATTGGAGTAAAATCAAGAACAGAAAATGTATTGCCAGACCTACTGCCCCCAGACCTTTTACGACCCTGTCTCCCCCGCAAACCTTTTATGACCCCGTCTCCTCCTCTACAGCAGCCCCCTGCCAGCCCCTGCCTGGTCTCTGGACGGGGCCAGCTCTGCGAGGCATTGAAGTGGACCACGTGCTGGTAGTGCTCCACCCAACAAAAACACCAATCTCACTGTCATCGCACTGGGCCAGACCCCCGCAAGTGTGATTTCTCATTGACCCTCACTTGCCTGGCACTGTGGGTCCCCCTTCCTAACATTTACATCCACAGCCTGGCGTCCCTGGATGAGCTGTCTGCACAGATCCAGTCTGGGCCTGAATGGGGCATCCAGACACGCGGGTCCCCAGGGCGTTCTGCAGGGTCCCATGCCCCAAACTCCCTGCCTCTGGCAGTTCTCTTTTCATTCCAAACCCTCAAATGCCCGTTGCCTGGGTCGGAAGCGCGTGACGTCGAGCCTTGGGTTCAACATCCGTGACGGCGTCCCTGGGACCCTTCCGGGTTGATCTTTCCTGCTCCTGCCCGGCCAGCTGGGTGTCTCAGTGTCCAGCACTCCTGCCTCCAGGGCTGCTTCCTACTCATGGGACATCTTCTTTCTGCTGACTGAGTCCAACTCATGTCGAGGTCCCGCTGTATTCATCCGAGGCAATGTTCCAGATGGCCCCACGTGGCGGAGGGGCACTGCCGCCCCCTCCGTCCTGTTCAGTGCTGCCGTGCCTGCTGCGTTTCACCTGGCTTGCTGGGTTCTCCCTGCCTTGTCATTTTACAAGGGTGCTGATGCTGCCCTATAATCCTTTGTCTCTTGCACATAGCACCGTGCGTTTGCATTTGCTCTGTGCTCACACTGTGGCTAACAGACTTGAAAAATGGCTTTGTAACAAGTTTGAGCTGAAATCCAGCAGCTCTATTCTCAGGCAGAGCCCTCCGCTGAATGGAAATATCCTCGCTCATCACTGCCGCCCAACGAGACATTCAGATGCAGAGCCTGGTGGCTGAACGGAGCTAAGAGGTGGAGGCGACTATGGTTTGAGGGCAGACGTCCAGTTCCCACGCGGGCAAGGGGCGCGGCAAGCGAGGCCCAGACGCTGGCACACACGCAGGGGCACGCAGCTCTGACAGGTCACAATTCTGTGACTGCAGCGCAGGACTCAGAGGTCCCAGGGGCGCAGGAAGGGTTTCTAGGTGGGCCTGGAAGTAATCCTGATGTTTACAGTTCACGGCCATCTCTTTTACTTTATGCATCCAAAAAGCTTACTCAAGCCAAAGAAATATAAGGAAAAAAAGTATTATTTTAATAAATGCAGTTTTAAAAGGTCACACATAAGAGTTCCTAAAGAAACAAGCACAGCACAGCATGTGCAGGTGACAGCCGTTTCCATGCCTTCTGGAGAAGCTCAGGTGAAGGGCTTGATCTGGTTTCCCCAGCATGATCATCATGGCAGAGATCATTCCAGAGTCAGCTGGTTTACACCTTGAGAGCTCATGCATGGCCTGGATTCAATTACTGATTTTCAGAAGAGCTTCTCCTTTAGGCCCGATACTCCATCAGGGCACAGTGATCTCCATCAATGGGTGAAAGGTCGGCCTGTGAAGTTTCTCCTGCCTGGAAGCATTTCTGGGGAACACAGACGTGCTCCATGGTGCAGACTAGAGCCTGCGACGGCTCCTGTTCACGTGTGAGGAAGAGCCATCTGCGCAGGATCTAGGGGCTCTGCGGTCCCTCTGCGCAGGACACCTGCTGGCTGTTCTTCAGCAATCACCGTTGTCCTCTGATTTTCACGAAAACACCTATCTGGGTGTGTGAGGGATCTAGCTTTGCCTTGGGCTCCTGTGGGAGGGCTTGCTCTGGGGTCTGTGTTTGGTTCCTGTGGGAAGGTTCGCTCAGGTCTGTGTTTGGTCCCTGTGGGGAGGGCTTGCTCTGGGGTCTGTGTTTGGTTCCTGTGGGAAGGTTCGCTCAGGTCTGTGTTTGGTCCCTGTGGGGAGGGCTTGCTCTGGGGTCTGTGTTTGGTCCCTGTGGGAAGGTTCGCTCAGGTCTGTGTTTGGTCCCTGTGGGGAGGGCTTGCTCTGGGGTCTGTGTTTGGTTCCTGTGGGAAGGTTCGCTCAGGTCTGTGTTTGGTTCCTGTGGGGAGGTTCGCTCAGGTCTGTGTTTGGTTCCTGTGGGGAGGTTCGCTCAGGTCTGTGTTTGGTCCCTGTGGGGAGGACTCGCTCAGGTCTGCGTTTGGTCCCTGTGGGGAGGACTCGCTCAGGTCTGTGTTTGGTTCCTGTGGGAAGGTTCGCTCAGGTCTGTGTTTGGTTCCTGTGGGGAGGGCTCGCTCAGGTCTGTGTTTGGTCCCTGTGGGGAGGACTCACTCAGGTCTGTGTTTGGTTCCTGTGGGGAGGTTCGCTCAGGTCTGTGTTTGGTTCCTGTGGGGAGGTTCGCTCAGGTCTGTGTTTGGTCCCTGTGGGGAGGTTCTCTCAGGTCTGCGTTTGGTCCCTGTGGGGAGGGCTCGCTCAGGTCTGCATTTGGTCCCTGTGAGGAGGGCTCGCTCTGGGTCTCTGCTGGAGATGTACCTGGAGATCCCCTGCTGCTCACGGCTGCCTGAGGTGAGGTCTGGGAAACAGGTGTCCTTGAAGAACGTTCTCATGGACAGGCAGTGCTTGTCTCTCTCCTGCATCCATTCTGCAAAATCTGAGGTCTGGGAACATTTTGTCCTCGGCTTTTCCTATCCAGGCTGCTGAGCCTGGCGGGGTAAAAATCAAAGACCTGTGTAGACTGCTTCTCCCAGAAACCTGTGGTCTGCACCAAGCGGCCTTGTCCACACCTCTTGCAGCTCTGAGTGCCCGTAGTGTGCCCTTGCCCACTCCCGAGTTACCATTCCCAGCTTTGCCGCTTTCTCCGACGCATCCTGTGTGGACCCTCCAGCTTCCCTGGGTGCTGCAGCCACCCTCCCCACTGACTGGGAGGAAGCCACATCCCCTTCCCATCGTCCTCCTCCTGGTCCCGCTCCTCCCAGGACAGTGTTTCCCAGGAAGAGGTCCATGTGCCTCCTACCATGAAGAGGCCATGCGCTTTCATCCCCTTAGTTCTGTGTGGCCAGAGCCTCCCCACCCACGGCCTCTGCCTCCCACAGCCCCAAAACCGTGACCACAGCCTCCTCACCCATGGCCTCTGCCTCCCACAGCCCCAAAACCGTGACCACAGCCTCCCCACCCATGGCCTCTGCCTCCCACAGCCCCAATACCGTGACCACAGCCTCCCCACCCACGGCCTCTGCCTCCCACAGCCCCAAAACTGTGACCACAGCCTCCCTACCCACGGCCTCTGCCTCCCACAGCCCCAAAACCGTGACCACAGCCTCCTCACCCACGGCCTCTGCCTCCCGCAGCCCTGAGCCTCGAAACGCTGACACCAGCCCCAGCTCGCATGCACTGCTGCACCCACCTCTGGCTGGTGAGTCTCCAGCAGCCCTGCACCTGTGGTGTTTCCTCATGTGCTGGGGACCCCCACGCGTTGACCCCTAACCCATCTGTGGCCTAACTGTGGGCTGCAGGTCCCCGTGTGAACCCACTCACAGGACATCTCAGCCTCCAGCGCCACCAAATCCACAGGCTCTTAAACTGAAATCTCTGGCCTCCTAGACAATTTTATGCCTTTTCCTGGTTCTGACTGCAGCAGAGGTGAGGCCCTGCCTCCTGGTTCCTGAGAAAAACCTGGCCGCCATGCCCACCTGAAGCCCCTTCTCACCCTTCACTCTACCAGTCGCCAACCACAACGAGACAAAAGCCAGGACCCAGCTTAGCCCCTTTCTTCCTCCTGATCGTTTTGTGTGGTGGGACACAGAAAGCTGACCGTGCAGCCACGTCTCGTGGTGCAGTGCGGTGGCGTCAGGTACTCTCACGGCTGCGCGACGTGACCGCGTCCAGCTCCAGAACCTCTTCAGTTCTGCAAACTGTGCCTCAGCCCCTACGCACCAAACCACCATCTTAAAGCCGAGATATGTGTCTCCAGATGGCGCAAACCCACCCTCCCGGCAGCTCCATGGCCACCACCCAATTCAGGTGTTTCTGCTCTCCGTGAACGTATTCCTTTTATTTTAAATTCAAAATTTCATCTTTATGCTAGTTTCGCACGTATATGGTTTTAAAAACTCCAGTAATACAAGCCTCGTGAAGAACATCAGCAGAGCTGCCTCTCCGTCTCCCCCTCAGCGTGAAGACCTCTCCCCACGGGCGAGCCCTCACCTCCCCCAGCTGTCTCCTTCAGCGCCATCCTCCGTATGGTAATGATGGCGACTGCCATGCTCTTTGCTATACGAAACTGGAGTGTTTCAGCCACACTTGTGGGACCTGCCCACCTCTCATCCCCTGCTTCTCTGGCTTAACAACATGACGTTCAAATTAACGTTTAGTATTAACTTTATTTTAGGTCAATGTTGTTCAACGTGAATCCGCATAATGGGCTTTAGCACCCATCCTTTCTCACGGAGTTACTACATTAGTTTCTAATGTGCATAATTTATGTCCTTAATACAGTTCAAAATTCTCAACACAGTCACAGCATTTTTCCCATCACTGTGGTGAGACCCATTCAAAAACCCATCTTTTCTTCGGACCCCACCCTCCTGCCGCATTCTGTGTCTGTGTGGCCTGGGCTTTCCTCCTCGTCCCGAGCGTCCCCTCTGCCGCTTGCCTGGCTGAATTCCTGGTTCCTGGGTCCCCACCCCTTCCTCTGTCCAGGTTTCTTCTCTTGTTTCTGGATCAGCACATCCTCTGAATCTTCTGAGAGAGTCGGGGAAGGGGAACCTCGAGCACTCTGTGTGGCTGGTCTCTCACTCCACCCTCCCGCCTGGCCAGTGGCGTGCCTGTGTCGAGCTCTGAGGTGGCCGCCACTTCCCTGGGATTCTGGAGGGAATCCTGCAGCTCCTCCCAGCTGTCCTTGCCGCTCTGGAGAAGATGGAAGCCGTCTTGTCTCTCGATCTGCCTTTTCTCACTGGAAGCTCACAGCCTCCGCTGACTCTGCTGGTGTCCAGGAGTTTTACAGCGGTGTCAGCCTGCAGTGCGCTCATTGCTCTGGGCAGTTCATGCACCCTGTGGTCAATAATCTCCCTGACTTTGGGCCCGGTGATTTTTCTAGAATTTCATTTTTCTGGATAATTTCCCCTCCCTGCTTTCTCTATGCTCTTTTGAGAACTTTGTCATCATATGTTGGAGCTTTTGCAAAGTCACTGTGAGCATTTCATCTGTTTACTCTTATTTTCCATTATTTCGTCATTTTCCTGTTTTCTGGGAGATGGTTTCTTCAATTTTATTTTCTAAATCGTAGGTAGATTAAACCATATTTTTGTAACACAGATTTAATTCCTAGGAGTGCTTGCCTGGGAATTGCTCGAATCTTCAGATCTCACTGATTTCTATGTTAGCACTGTGGGTACTGCTGGCTTCCCGTGGCTCCAGGAGAGGGGGTAACTGTGCACCCAAGTTCTCAGGGGCCAGGATGGGTGGGGGTGGAGGAGGGTGCAGAGACGGTGCAGTCACAAGTACAGGTGTGAGCCACTGCGCCTGACCAAGGGCACACCTTCCTGCACACACATTCTGCAGTCACAATTAGACTCTGAAACTGACATCCAAGGCCACTTCATCCCTTAACTTTACGAATCTTTCAGTCATAGAAACATTCAGTTTTAGAAACACAGACCTGGCCCAGTAACTTGCTGAATTCTGGCCTAGGTTTTTGACTGGTACGTAAATAAGCCTATGTTCTCTCCCAGTGTCCGAATGAGCTGGTGAGTAATGAAGCATCCTGTATTCTTGTGATCACGGTTACTTCATCACAAGTATAAACACCAAAACCGCAGAAATGCACGTGTGAGTGTTCCTTCATGAATGTATCGTCACATCAGAGAAGAGAACGGGGGTAACACGCCCTTCCTGTCAGAGTCCACTGCCAAAGACATCTGCCGCTCTGTCACCCATGAAGAGTAAAGAGATTCATTAGTTTACTCAGCCGGAAAGTGCTTGCTGGGCACTACTGGTGGTCATCTGACCCGGAAGTTAATTCCTGCTTCCTGCCACTGTCAAGTTAACGTGGCCCTGACGTGGCTATTCAAATACTGCAAAGTTTTCACTGACCTTACAGAGAGAGAGTCTCGGCCCTGGGCCAGGAGGACGGCACCTTCCCAGCCCCAGCCAGGAAGAAGAGCCACAGAACTGGGTCTGTTGTTACTCAAGCAGTCCTTGAGCTTCCCCCCAAATAAGACCCCGGCAGGAAGGTGAAGGTCTCCTCAGCCTGGTAACGCCGCCAGCTCTGTGTGTACCTAAACCATTGGCTTCCTTGAGCAAAGGCCAGCCAGCCTCCAGCACCGCATGCTCATGTGCATGAGGCAGGGTCAGTGCATCCCAAATGTTTCACAGAATCTCTGCAGCAAAGTCTGAGATTTTCACACATTTACCCTTCAGGGCTGCTGCTCTTTACGTTCTTAGCATCCGGCACAGAGTGGCAGCAGCAGCCCTTTCCCAGCAGCTTTTCCATCTCCGAGAATCTGAAATACTGTAGTATATTCTCCAAACTTTAGAATGTGATGATTTTCAGAAAGCATGTCATTATTTTTTTGAAAATAAAAATCGCTTATTTTTCTGGTTACAAAATTAATGACTATACCTGACAAACTTAATTATACATCTGCCAAAATAAAGGGGCTGATCCCCGCAGTCACACAACACTGTGCCCGTGGTGATGAATACCCATCTGAGAATCTGGATGCACAAAGGTCCTTCGATTTGTGTCCCACAGAAATAAGACGGCACAGCGTGAGCTAATTTTATCAGCCTGATTAACATAATATTATAATTTCACATTGATTGGGCTCTCTCTCCACACACACACACACACACACACACACTCTCTCTCTCTCTCTCTCTCTCTCTCTCTCTCTTTGCACAAAGGCATGCCTTCCATAATTCTAACTGCTTGTAGAGCTTTTCTGGGGGAGATACGCTAAAGTTTACTTAACCAGTCCCCTTCGATGAAACATTCAATATGGCTTCAAATTTCTTGCTATAATAAACATAAACTATATATACGTCTTTTGTGTTTCTTCCTTTGAGACAGGGTCTTGCTATGCTGTCCAGGCTGGAGGGCAGTGGCACAGTCATGGCTCCCTGCAGCTTCAGTCTCCCAGGCTTACACAATCTTCCCACCCCAGCCTCTAAAGCAGCTGAGACTATAGGCACACCCCACTTCACCTGCTTAATTCTCTAAAAGTTTATTTATTGTAGAGATGGGGTCTCACTATTTTGCCCAGGTTGGTCTCAAACTCCTGGGCTCAAGCAGTCCTCCTGCCTCTGCCTCCCAAAGTGCTGGGATTACAGGTGTGAGCCACCGCGCCTGACCAACGATACACGTTTCTGCACATACATTTACGGACCCTTGAGCTTCAGCAGTATTGGTGTGGACTGCTGGAGTCCAGGCGTATGTGGATCTTCCTCCTCCTCTGCCACCCCCGAGGCTGCAGGAGCCTCTTCTCTTCCCGAGCCCACGCAGTGTGAAGACTGGGAGGAAGACCTGTGCGGTGATCCTTTTTCACTTAGTACATAGTAAATGTATTTCATGTTCTTCATCGTTTTCATAGCATTTTCTTTCTCCAGCGTACTTTACGGTCTGAATACAGTACGTAAGACAGGTCGCAGACACGGTGTGTGCCAGCTGACTGTATTATCACTATCTAGTTAACAGGAGTCTATCACTAGTGACGTTTGGGGACGTCCAAGTTGTATGAGGATTTTTACCTGCATGAAGCGGTTGGTACCACTAACCCCTGCTTTTTCACAAGGGTCAACTGTGTACTTGTTTGATTTTTTCAAGATGGCATAAGTGAATCTAAAAGACACTGTGTGGACTTTACTGTTCTTGGTGTTGGGGTTCGGGGTAGACAAGAAATGTAATTTTATATTTCTTTAATGTAAATGTGTAGACATGGAATTCCCGTCTGAACAGCTATGCTCACTTTGAGAATGTCTGTCTCTCTCTCTCTCTCTCTCTCTCTCTCTCTCTCTCTCACACACACACACACACACACACACACACACGTACATGTGACTAAAAAGTCCAGATTCCTAGAAGCAGAGAGTGGAATTGTGGGCACCAGGGCCAAGGACAAGTGGAATGGGGAGATGCGGATCGGAGGACGTAAATTTACGTCACAGGATGTGCAAGCTCTGTGGCTGTGTCTAACAGCAGCCTGGATGGGGACGGGCGTCTTAATTTACCCAGCTGTGGTCATCGCTGCAGATATACTGACATCAAATCATCAAGCAGGACTCCATGAAGAGCTGTGCGCAGTTCCTATTCCCAAACTCAGCCACAGAAAGGTTTAATATACAAGCAGGAAGCATAATGGCCCATTTTTCCATATCTTGGCTGACACTGGCTATGATTCATCTTTGCCAGTCTGACAGCCAGCAGTGGAATCTGATGTTAGCGGCGACACGGACTTGTGGTGAGGCTGAATGTCCTTCTGAACACCTTTCACCATCTCTGCTTGTTTCTGGGTGGCCCCAGGAAGCACCTGTTCTCTTCACTCATCCGTTCACCTTCACGTCACAAAGAGCAGCGCCGCACCACGTGTTGGTGAGCCCTGGATTTTTCATTTCCCTCTTAGGTCTAATTTTGATTTAGAAAGTAACTCCTTAATATCATTTAAGTAAAATATAAATACAAAATGTAAAGAAGAGCTCTTTTGCCTTTTTGGCCTTTTTGGTGCCATTTTTTAATTTTTTTGAATCATGTTCAAAACATCCTAACCAGTTCCGAGATGATACAGAGTCACCAAAATCATGCTTTGTCATTTTTATGGCTTTATTTTCTTAAGTTTAAACTTTCAGTCTCTCTGGAGTTTCATAAGGTAAGGTATTGTAAATTTAGCGTCACTTTTCCCAAGTAGCTGTCCCTGTGTCCCAGTTAATACTAATGTCATTACTTCAGCAGGAGAGTAAAGAATTTTTCAAAGTAGCTCAGTGCTGAGCAGAGTTCCCACGGAACATGACACCTGGATGAACTCTTAACTTCAGAAGCGATTTGCAGTAAGATGTGGTTTGGTGTTTGTGCTGATCCTTCATACGGACTTTAGTTCACGTTACTCTGTAACCAGGTGAGACGCAGAAGGCCTGACGCTGTCTCAGAAGCGAGCCTGGCTCATCACAAGTCTGTGCAGTTGATCTTCTTTGGCAACCAGAGACATGAGCTTCGTGCACTAATTTCTGCTTTTCCAGACTCCTCAGCTCCACGCAATGAAAATTGAGATGTTTCTGAAGTAACTTGTGACTCCATCCCATAATGTCTGAAGAGACGGCTGCTGCCATAACCAGGTGCAGGTAATTTGCGATGCAGCAGCAAAGCCTGAGCTCCCGTCGGGGCCTGCAGCCCTGCCCGCACAGCACACACGCGTGTTCACGTCTCTGCAGCCCCTCCTGCACAGCACACACATGTGTTCACGTCTCTGCAGCCCCTCCTGCACAGCACACACATGTGTTCATGTCTCTGCAGCCCTGCCTGCACAGCACACACACATGTTCATGTCTCTGCAGCCCCGCCAACATAGCACACACATGTGTTCATGTCTCTGCAGCCCTGTCTGCACAGCACACACACATGTTCATGTCTCTGCAGCCCTGCCTGCACAACACACACACATGTTCATGTCTCTGCAGCCCCGCCCGCATAGCACACACGTGTGTTCATGTCTCTGCAGCCCTGCCTGCACAGCACACACGCATGTTCACGTCTCTGCATCCCCTCTCACACAGCACACACGCATGTTTGTCTCTGCAGCCCCTCCTACACAGCACACATGCGTGTTCACATCTCTGCAGCCCCTCCCACACAGCACACACACATGTTCACATCTCTGCAGCCCCGCCTGCACAGCACACATGTGTGTTCACATCTCTGCAGCCCCGCCCGCACAGCACACACGCGTGTTCACGTCTCTGCAAAATGCTCTGATGTCTGCAGTGCTGAGAGAGCCTTTTCCACATGCCAGAACCCTTCTCAGGTTGTCTGTGCACATTCGTTTAAAAGTGTTTACTGAACAACTGCTACCAACCAGCTGCCTGGCTGGGACATAAAAGAGAATGAGACTCAGAAGAGGCAGCCCCTGCCCCTGGCACTCAGTCGCAGGCAGGGCAGGCAGCTCCTGACTAGGGTGCAGATACTGGAATGGAGCCGGCTGAGAAGAGACTTGGAGAAGAGAGCACCCCCAAAATGGCAGGCTCCCGCCAAACAGGAGGCAAGGGAAGGGAGGGCACCCCAAAACCAGCAGGCCCCTCCCAAGGAGGAGGCAAGGGAAGGGATGGCACCCCAAAATCAGCAGGCCCCCCCAAGCAGGAGGCAAGGGAAATGAGGGTGTTGGCCGCTCCCTGTGGGCTCCTGCACAACGTCCCTTCTCCCAGGCACAACTGCCATGCCAGCGTCTGTCACTCATGGCACTGGGGGCTCCTGATGGTAAGTGCTGTGCCCGTCAGTTAGAAAATAAACCCTTTCAGGGCCTGGACTCAGTTTTCCCATCTCTGTGTGACAGAGGCCTCCAGGGCCCTGGTTACAAATGAAGACAGGGGTTACCTCTCTTACAAGAAGAGGTGAAGCGGCCTCGAGCACGGTGGCTCAGTGAATGAGTGAAGGAAGCGTGAAGAGAGAGCTCCCCACAGGGAGGGGCCTCTGCAGACAGAGGCTGCCTGGGTCTGAACCCCAGCCTGGCACTTAGTCTCCCTGCCTGTCCCTCCACCTCTCAGATAAGGGATGCTGGGTGTAGGTGCCATGTGGGGTGGCTGTGCCAATGACACGACTTAGCAAGGACATGGCTGTTAGGCCCGTGCCTGGCACAGAGCTGATGACTTAGCAAAGACGCTGCTCTCAGGCCCATGCCTGGCACGGAGCTGGCACCGCACAGACGTGAGCTAAAATGCGCAAAGGCAGGAGGGCTCAGGCCGATGGCGGTGGGTGGCCCTGCGAGGCTGACGTGCCGCAGTCCAGGCGGGGCTCAGGGAGGAACCAGCCTTGTCTCCTCACTTAGCTGTACATTTCATGGTCTTGTAGCCATAGAAACTAACTAACTAAACCTTTTTGGAAAAGAAATTGAATTTTTTCATTTTAATTCAAAAAGAAGCTTTATCCGTAGCCCAATGTCAGCCCCAGGAACACGTGCTGCCGTGGACGCTACAGGACAACCGGATCTACCCAGAACTAGAAGTGACTGGATTTTCTAACAACATGGAGGCTGAAGGACAGGGCAGCGTGTGTGCTGAACTGGCCAAACACACCACCCTGAAGAGGACGGCACAGACTCCCCAGAGAAGTGAATCAGGATTTGAAAGGACCTGGGGAAATCAAGGAAATGCCAGAAACTACAGACAGAAAGAGTGAAAAGGTGAGAATGGAAATTAGAATGAAACCAAAACATGTGACTTTCCAAAATGAGGGTGACAAAAGCAGAGGAAGGGGGCGCCTCTCCCCGCCCAACCCATGTGGGTGCAGGATGGACACATGAGGAGGATGAGTGTGTGTGGGAGGGACAGGAGAGGCCAGGTGTGTGCGGACAGACAGGTGAGGTCATGTGTGTATGGGACAGGTGAGGCCAGATACACACAGGACAGACAGGTGAGGTCATGTGTGTGTGGGACAGGTGAGGCCAGATACACACAGGACAGACAGGTGAGGTCAGGTGTGTGTGGGACAGACAGGTGAGGTCAGGTGTACGCAGGACAGACAGGTGAGATCAGGTGTGTGTGGATGGACAGGTGAGTCCAGGTATACACAGAACAGGCAGGTGAGGTCAGGTGTGTGCAGGACATACAGGTGAGGCCAGATGCACGCAGGACAGACAGGTGAGGTCACATGTATGCAGAAAGACAGGTGAGGCCAGGTGTACGCAGGACAGACAGCTGAGGTCAGGTGTGTGCAGACAGACAGCTGAGGCCAGGTATACGCAGGACAAACAGGTGAGGTCAGGTATGTGCAGAACAGACAGGTGAGGCCAGATACACACGGGACAGACAGGTGAGGCCAGGTGTATACATGACAGACAGGTGAAGTCAGGTGTGTGTGAAACGGACAGGTGAGGCCAGGTGTACACAGGACAGACAGCTGAGGTCGAGTGTGTGCAAAATAGACAGCTGAGGTCAGGTGTGTGTGGATGGACAGATGAGGACAGGTGTATGCAGGACAGACAGGTGAGGTCAGGTGTGTGCAGGAGAGACAGGTGAGGTCAGATATATGCAGGACAGAGAGGTGAGGTCAGGTGTGTGTGGGACAGACAAGTGAGGCCAGTATACACAGGACAGACAGGTGAGTTCAGGTGTGTGGGGGACAGACAGGGGAGGCCAGGTGTATGCAGGACAGTCAGGTGAGGTCAGGTGTATGCAGAAAGACAGGTGAGGCCAGGTGTACACAGGACAGACAGCTGAGGTCAGGTGTGTGCAGGACAGACAGCTGAGGTCAGGTGTGTGCAGACGGACAGGTGAGGCCAGATGTATGCAGGACAGACAGCTGAGGTCAGGTGTACATAGGACAGACAGGTGAGGCCAGATACACGCAGGACAGACAGGTGAGTCCAGGTGTGTGTGGGACAGACAGGTGAGGCCAGGTGTACATAGGACAGACAGGTGAGGTCAGGTGTGTGCAGGACATACAGGTGAGGCCAGATACACACAGGACACACAGGTGAGGCCAGGTGTATTTGGGACAGACAGGTGAGGTCAGGTGTATGCAGGATAGACAGGTGAGGTCAGGTGTTTGCAGGACAGACAGGTGAGGACAGGTGTGCAGACAGACAGGTGAGGCCAGGTGTATGCAGGATAGCCAAGTGAGGTCAGGTGTATGTGGACAGACAGGTGAGGCCAGGTGAGCACCTGTGTCCAGGTATCTTGAGACTGTTCGCTTGAGCAGGAGCACAGTGAGTCTTCTCAGAAAAAACATGCGGGTTAGATCTCACGCAACTTTCAGACTCAGTGGCTGCTAAGAGGGACCAAGCCTGAGGGTTTTCAGCAGCCACGGGTCCCGGGGGAGGCCGCATCTGCACAGAGATGCCTGAACTCCATCCATAGATGCCTCCCCCAGACAGACTAGGCCAGTACAGCTTGGCTGTGGGGACGCAGGCTCCAGGCCTCCCCTTGGGCACACTTCCATGCCTATGCTGGGTTCTGCAGGGAGCTCTAGTCTTACATCACAAAGATGAGAACGATTAAGAAGCTGTGCTGGACCAAGACTACCAGAACCTGCAATATTATGTTGTCTTGGAAGGAGGCAGGAGGGAGCTGGGCTCAGATCTGCCGACCCCCACGCTGGCAGGGCCCTCCTTGCAGGCCCTTGGTGGGGCACATGGCTTCTGACAGGCTGGGTGAGCCTCTGCTCCCAGCTTCACCTTTCCTGGGATATGATGACCTGTGCATTCACCAGCCCCCTCATGGTCAGCCCTAAATGCCTCTGCTGCCCTAATGCTACAACTGCACACCACTGACCTGGAGGGGCCGGGCAGGGACAGGTGTGGTGGGGCTGGCCCCGAGGACTTCCTCTCGCTGGGATGCACGTGCCTGCCTGGAAGCTCTGTGCAGAAGTGGCAGCGGCCTCGCCCTATTCTAATTTATGCAGTCAGGGACCCGGCACAGCAGCTGACATTGCCATGGCTGGAGGAGGTGGCCCCTGGATGCACTATGTTAATGACATAGTGTGATTAGAAATCAGTTCCCACCCTTCAGAACCGTGTCTGCAGAAGAGGCCACGACCAGCCCTTTGATTTGGGCCTCACTGAGGCCATTTCCTAGTCTTGTGCATTTCGCTTTCACGGCCAAATATGCCTGTAGCAGAAGAAGAACCCCATCCACCAGCCACAGGTCTCACCCGGGCTCCCTCTGAGTGATGGGTCTCAGCTGCCTTGGCAGTGGTGTGTCCCTGCCGTCCGGCTCCCCCTCCTCAGCAGGAGGAGAGCAGCTGCTGAAAAGGAGCGTCTGCCTGTGAACATGCCGCATTGTACCAGCAAGGCTTCCAGCGCCGTGGGAACTCTGAGTTCTAAAGCACAGGTCAGCAGCTTCCAGGCTGATTCACTCACACCGGCAGGCGGGTACAGAGGCTGCATGGCGGGGTGCTTTTCAAGGAAGCTCCTCTCTCTGCAGGCCACCATGGCCAGTGCACTTTAGAGGGCCGGCAGTGCACAGGAGCTGGCTGATGGAGTGAGAGGAAAAGGTACAGAGACCTGGTCTGTCTCCCAGGAGGCGGCTCGCAGCTACAAGACAGCACGGTCTGGGCCCGTCACCCACAGCTGGGCTTCAAGGACTCTCTGAGTTTATTGCCTCATTCAGATTCCTTTCATGGCTGATGTCTGTTTTATTTGAAAAACATTGAGCCCAAATGTAGGAGGTCAGGGCTCAGTTCTGATACGGTGGAGAGGTGAGGTTAGGAATCTAATTTCCTAGAGATGAAAGGCATCTCAGCGGCATTCCCCCAGTGACCACCTGCTGTCAGTGAGGACAGCGCCCCACTGTCACAATGGGCTTGAGATCACACTCATTAAAAAGGCAAATCAGCGAAGACAGAGTGCTAGGCTGTGTGGCACCTGCGTCCCACGCATGGCAAATCAGCGAAGACAGAGTGCCAGGCTGTGTGGCACCGGCGTCCCACGCATCGCAAATCAGCGAAGACAGAGTGCCAGGCTGTGTGGCACCGGCATCCAATGCATGGCAAATCAGCAAACACAGATTGCCAGGCTGTATGGCACCAGTGTCCCACTCATGGCTGGTTTCCTAAGTGGTCACTGCCTGGACAGATTGGAACTCAGCTGTGATGTTAGGTACCTCGGTGCCCTGCCAGGATTCCCACCTTTGGACTTCACTTCCACTTTAGGCATTTTGATAATGCAAAGTAAAACTAACAAAGTCAAAAAGGATGAATAATTACAGAATCAGAACGACTCACAGATGAATTTGGAGCTCAAATCTTTAGCTCCTAGATTGATGCAAATACTCTGTGCTATGCAGTTATATCACGGGAAGAATTTTTAATTTTCAGAGAATCATAAAGCACAACCCAAACAGATCCACCTGAATGCCCTTTGTTAAGTAAATTGGAGCGAATAGAAGCCTCAGAACTCCTGCTGCTTTCAGAATGAGTCTGGTATCTGGTAACCTTTCTTGCAATTATTCTACAGAGAAGGCAAAATAGGCTTTGCTCCAAGAACAAAAGTTGATCTTGTAATAAGGTCAACCTTGCTGACTCCCTGCTGAGGTCACTGGACCCGCACCAAATGTGTGTGTTTGGGGGCTGCGTGGAACCACCCTGGGACAGAGAGGAGGCCCCACCTCTACCACACAGCCCTCTGCAAATCTAACCTAACCACCACACAGCCGCCTGCAAACCTCCACAGCACAGCCTCCTGCAAATCTAACCTAACCACCACGCAGCCTTCTGCAAACCAAACCTAACCACCACACAGCCCTCTGCAAACCTAACCTAACCACCACACAGCCTCCTGCAAACCTCCACAGCACAGCCTCCTGCAAACCTAACCACCACACAGCCTTCTGCAAACCAAACCTATCCACCACACAGCCCTCTGCAAACCTAACCTAACCACCACACAGCCCTCTGCAAACCAAGCTAACCTGCAAACGCTCCACCCCTCATCTTAACCCTAACCTAACCTCCACCACACTCAGCCTCCTGCAAAACTCCACTGCACAGCCTCCTGCAAACCTAACCTAACCTCCACACAGCCTGCTGCAAACCAAGCTAACCTCCTGCAAACACTCCACCCCTCATCTTAACCCTAACCTAACCTCCACCACACCCACACAGCCCCCTGCAAACCTCCACTGCACAGCCTCCTGCAAACCTAACCTAACCACCACACAGCCTCCTGCAAACCTAACCTAACCTCCACACAGCCTTCTGCAAATGCTAACCTCCTGCAAACACTCCACCCCTCATCTTAACCCTAACCTAACCTCCACCACACTCACACAGCCTCCTGCAAACCTAACCTAACCTCCACCTCACAGCCTCCTGCAAATGCTCCAGACCTAACCTCTACCACACAGCCTTCTGCAAATGCCCCACCCCTCAGCTTAAACCTCTGGTTGCATTTTTTGATCTATTGGGTTACAATAAAGAGGAATTACCGACTATTATATTGGGATGACTTTTCTGAAACAGAACGCCCGTTACACTCATTCCATGTGAGCTGCTCTTCACGTGCTGTGGAAAGCATTCTCTGCGTGTCTGAGACACACATATGACCGCCTAGCCCGCAGCAGGGTGGATTCCATGCACTGAACCTAAGCGTCCTTGCAGGCTGCGTCTGTGTGTGAGTAGAAGACATGGGAAAGGGCATGTTCCTGAGCTGGAGGGGTCACAAAGTCGTACTCATTAAGCTCCTAGTGTGTGGACACCCAATGGATGTCGAAGGACATCCCTGACTCTTGAGACTGGAGCCCCTTCTACGAGAGGAAGTGAGGTTTGGGTAGAGAAAGCACCACGGTGGCCTTCTCCCTGGCGAAATGATCTCACAAAATGCTGAAAAAAAACACATCTTGGTGAAGGGAACAATCTCCCACGGCCCTCCGTGGGCAGACATGTCCACAGAAACACAAACCTGACCCCGGATTTGGGTGTCTGCAGACGCGTCTCTGTGTCCAGCCCTTGATGGCGGGTGCCCACCGTTGTCAGGCAGAAGGCCTAGGAGACACGAGGGCACAGGGCTCTGCGTCTAGCGCTGCCCAACCTGCAGCCACAGTCCAGGCACAGTGCCGTCAGGAGGGCTGGCCCACCAGCTGTTGCCCACTGCCCACAGCTCCCCACATGCAGACACCGCTCCAGGCACAGAGAGCTCCCTAAGGACACTCCCCACCCCACGAGCAGACACCTCCCCAGGAACGGAGCGCTCTTGGTAATTACTCTCATGAGCGAAGTCTCAGTGCTCCAGAAGAAACAGCAGGAAGAACGTGGGATTTGTTCTTAAAGGACAGCAAACTATGAATGAAACTATCATCCTGCCCACGCTGCCATGCAGGTGAGCACACAACCCCGACACCCTCTGGTGATATGTTGAATAACACTCAAGTGTATCCCATACGGATCTTTAAACTGAACTTGTATGATTCCACACTGGAGAATAAAATGCAGCTTAAGGAATTCTGGCATTGGAATGAATTTTGACTTGGTTGTATCTAACTCCATGTTCACGTGGGAAAATATCCTGCCTGTATTGTAGCACAGTAAGAATTTCATGATAAAACTTGGGAAATACATCACAACTTTCTCTCTCTGATCTTCCTCTAACCCACATGATCCATGTCCATGTACTGAAAAGCGTTGTGATAACGGGCTTTGAATCACTAGCCAGGTCACTCTGGAGAGCGGCTGAAAGCCTCCGCACCTCCTTCACAAACTGCTCCTGGCATCTAGCGGGCAGCAGCCAGGGATGCTCCTAAAATCCTGCAATGCACAGGTCAGTGCCTACATGGAGGATTACGTAGCCTGTATGTCAGGAGAGCTGAGGCTGAGAAGTCCTGCTGTGGAGGGGACCCAGTGACATCCACCTTCCCCACACCAGGAGTGAAAGGAGCAAAGGCAGGACAGTGTCAGTTTGGTTTGCCTGCAGAGCTGGCCCTCAATAAGTGTTGGCAGCACATTAACCAGTGTTCTAGCATTGGTGCCAGGGTGACCAGCGTCCTAGCGTTGGTGCCAGGGTGACCAGCGTCCTAGCGTTGGTGCCAGGGTGAGCAGCGTCCTAGCGTTGGTGCCAGGGTGACCAGCGTCCTAGCGTTGGTGCCAGGGTGAGCAGCGTCCTAGCGTTGGTGCCAGGGTGACCAGCGTCCTAGCGTTGGTGCCAGGGTGACCAGCGTCCTAGCGTTGGTGCCAGGGTGACCAGCGTCCTAGCGTTGGTGCCAGGGTGACCAGCGTCCTAGCGTTGGTGCCAGGGTGACCAGCGTCCTAGCGTTGGTGCCAGGGTGACCAGCGTCCTAGCGTTGGTGCCAGGGTGACCAGCATCTAGTGTTGGTGCCAGGGTGACCAGTGTCCTAGTGTTGGCATCACAGTGAGACCAGCGTCCAAGCTGGTCCCACTGCCTCGACTTTCTCCCTGGAAAACCCATCTAGAGCACGAAAGCCTGTCCTGTCATGAATCCTTAATGCCCTGTGCTGCCTGCCTACTTCTTAGAGCGCTGGTTTTCAGAGAGTAGCCCTGGGACCAGCAGTCTCAGTTTCCCCTGGAAACTCTTGGTTGTGCCACCCCCAGCCCGGCCCAAGAATCACTGAATCAAAAGATCTGTGCTAGGGTGGGCCCAGAGTTCTGACTAAGGCTCACTGAAGCTGAGCACTGCTGGTCACAGGAAAGCTGAAGCGTCAGGAAACCGGCTTCGTCTCTGCTGCCCTCATTCTAAAGTGAAAGCACAAAGAAGAGTGACAGGTCAGACTTACTTGTGTAAATCCTCTGTTCTGACACTCGACACACAGTATCTCAATGGAATTCAGACAGATGAACAGAGACAGGACCCAGACCTAGGTGCACACGTGACATGGGCACCACATGGACCCTGTTCCTCCAGAGTCTGCTCTCTGGGAAGGAAGGAGGGTGGGAGGGGAGAGGATTTTAACAAATGCCAACTGCAATTAAGTGGCTTTTCCTAATTGGCAATTTATTTTTGTTTATGATACAGTTTGAATAAAAATTGTAAAAAATGCCACCACCCTGAAGGTTTTAGGTAATCAGCAGCCGTGAGCCCATAGAGGGCTGCTATGACAGTTTCCAGCTGCAGAAATGACGGGTGACAGCCTGGGAGGGAGGAGGAGGCCTGCAGGTGAGGCCTAGGTCTCAGAGTTACCCCCGGTTACCCACCCCATTGCCTGGGCATGTGCCTGCAAGTGAGAGTCCAGGTCCCAGAGCTGACCCTGGCCACCCACCCCATCACCTGGGCAGGTACCTGCAGGTGACAGTCTAGGTCCCAGAGCTGACCCTGACCTCCCACCCCATTGCCTGGGCAGGTGCCTGCAAGTAAGAGTCCAGGTACCAGAGATGACCCTGGCCACCCACCCCATCACCTGGGCAGGTACCTGCAGGTGACAGTCTAGGTCCCAGAGCTGACCCTGGCCACCCACCCCATCACCTGGGCAGGTACCTGCAGGTGACAGTCTAGGTCCCAGAGCTGACCCTGGCCACCCACCCCATCACCTGGGCAGGTACCTGCAGGTGACAGTCTAGGTCCCAGAGCTGACCCTGGCCACCCACCCCATCACCTGGGCAGGTGCCTGCAGGTGACAGTCTAGGTCCCAGAGCTGACCCTGACCTCCCACCCCATTGCCTGGGCAGGTGCCTGCAAGTAAGAGTCCAGGTCCCAGAGCTGACCCTGGCCACCCACCCCATCACCTGGGCAGGTACCTGCAGGTGACAGTCTAGGTCCCAGAGCTGACCCTGACCTCCCACCCCATTGCCTGGGCAGGTGCCTGCAAGTGAGATTCCAGGTCCCAGAGCTGACCCTGACCACCCACCCCATCACCTGAGCAGGTGCCTGCAGGTAACAGTCCAGGTCCCAGAGCTGACCCTGGCCACCCACCCCATCACCTGGGCAGGTGCCTGCAGGTGACAGTCTAGGTCCCAGAGCTGACCCTGGCCACCCACCCCATCACCTCGGCAGGTACCTGCAGGTGACAGTCTAGGTCCCAGAGCTGACCCTGACCTCCCACCCCATTGCCTGGGCAGGTACCTGCAAGTGAGAGTCCAGGTCCCAGAGCTGACCCTGACCACCCACCCCATCACCTGAGCAGGTGCCTGCAGGTAACAGTCCAGGTCCCAGAGCTGACCCTGGCCACCCACCCCATCACCTGGGCAGGTGCCTGCAGGTGACAGTCTAGGTCCCAGAGCTGACCCTGGCCACCCACCCCATCACCTGGGCAGCTGTCTGCAGGTAAGAGTCCAGGTCTAAGAGCTGCCCCCAGCCACCCACCCCATCACCTGGCAGGTACCTGAGCAGTGTTAGCAGCAGTCCCTGCACCCACACAGACAGCTGCACCACTAAGTTGACCTGCATCACTGAAATGCCAAGTCTTTGTTTGCGAGATACTTTCCCGCTCTCCCTGGCTCCCTTTTCAGAGAAAAGTGGCATATTGAAAAAAGCATTGCTCTCTGCTGCTGAGCTGTGCAATGCTGGACTCTCGGGCTAAGCCTTCTCATCCTGAAATGCAGATCAGTCAAGCCCCCTTTTGAGGTTAGTGGACAATCTCATGATACCATTAGAACATAGGGGAAATGCACAAATATTCGCTTCCCCTCTTAAGCTAAATGCCCGACCACAACTGTATCCTTCCAGCCCAGCCCTGAGACGTCCTGTTAGCAATGATTTATGCACCTCAAATTTCAACATCCAGTTTCATTACCATCAAATTTAAGAAAACATAAAAGATCTTTAAATTCCTTCTTTTCCAATCAAGTCACGGGAAGTGAGAGGATAATAGAGTTCTACAGAAGAGATTTCCAATTACAGAAGCCACAAACCACTGCTGAATATTAATCCTGCAGTGACCGGGCAGCAGATGCTCTGGGCAGAGCTCCAGCCTGAGCCGCCCTGCCTTCCTTCCATCTCCCACGCCTTGAGTCCAGGAACCGCACCTGACTTCCACCAAGCTGGCAACTGCTCCGAGCCTCTGCCCTGGTGAGAATGCCGCTTGCATGGATACAGCACCAGCCAGCTCCAACTCAGGAAACGGGCAACTACAGACAGAGCCCAAACGGAAGGCTTACGGCTAGGGACAGCCTCGGGTTAGTCCACTCAATGCCTGTCTGAAGACTGCTGACCAGGTGCTGGCGCCGTTGCCGCGTGCAGGAGGGAGGCAAAAGAAAGACGTGC
Source organism: Saguinus oedipus (assembly GCA_031835075.1). Lineage (NCBI taxonomy): Eukaryota > Metazoa > Chordata > Mammalia > Primates > Cebidae > Saguinus > Saguinus oedipus. The sequence continues at coordinate 41,911,030 of CM063182.1, forward strand.
CTTACTCCCTTCCCCGAGGAGCTTATACATGCAGCTGGGAGGCAAAAAACCCACACAGGATGGTTTATAAAAGCCAAGGCTGCCTCAGCCAAGGCTGCTTCCAACGACAAGGACTGCGGTCCTATGACACGAATGTATTAGAAGCAGCTGACACAGAAAACATTACTTTCCAAGGTGTGGAGCACTGTTCTAGGCACTTAATGTGCAGATTAACTTATTCAGATCTTACAACAGTCCTGTGTGGGCGTTACTCATCTTCTGCTCGTTTTAATGATGAGGAAATGGAGGAGTGGAAGATTTCAGGCACTAGCCCAGGGCCAAGCAGTGGTAAGGGTCAGAGCCTGAGTGTTGATTCCAGCTCCTTCGCACACCAGCAAAGCAGAGAAAGAGAAAGCCGGAGTGGGGGGCTCATCTGCTGAGGCCCCGGGAGCAGATGCCTTCAGCCATCTTCTAATCCTCGTCGGGCGTGACCATTTATACTTATTACTTAGGTAGAGATGGTTTAAGGTTAATAGAAGATAAAGGAGCATGGAATTCCGCAACCTCTTTTACGTCCATGCTCCACCTGACTATTTTGAAAGCATGAATGGTAAGACACGTAGTGAGAAGTCCTGAAGGATAGAAAGATGACGGGAGACGGTGTGACCCCCCTGCCTGCAGAGGGCAAGGGTATGGCTGGGATGAATCGCACCACGTGACCTGGCTGCTGACCTTCAGGGAACCACTGAGAACCCATCAGAGCCTGGCACCGCTGGATGCACACTGTCCACCTGCATCCCACGCCAGACACTGGGCATCACATGCACAGAGTTCAGGTGACACCTAGCATGTGCGGAGGACTGGCATTTGGCACAGGAATGGGTCATCAGCTGTGGATGCTGTGTTACAGGAAGAGGCCATCGGAGTCAGTTTGACCTTTGCACTGGGAAACCATCAGGAAGAGATGAATCCAGGCTAAGTAAAAGTTTACCTCCATGCTGCAAAGATGCCGTGGATTTCAAACCAGCATGGGCTGCTGTGGCTGTATTTCTAGAGTCGCCAGAGAATGAATGATCAGATCACCAGCTAATGAGATGAGTCTGTAGCATACCGCGTGGTATGCCAAAAATAAAAATTAAAAAATTGATATATGGCACCGAAAGGACAAAAAGACTCATAAACATCTTAGTCATCCATTTTTAATTGTTAATCCTCCCAAAATAGGCCCACGCTTAATAAACGGAGGTCAGGCTTGATGGTATATTCTTTAAATAGTCACTGTGATCCTCACTGTATTTCTATCTTTCTCACAGAGTACAGCATAGGGGAGAGCTTTGCCCACAGCTCCCGTTGTGGTCACAAAACTTACACACATGCACACATGCACACACACACATACATACATGCACATGCATATGCACACACACAGACATAATACACATGCAATATACACACATGCATGCACACACATGCACACGAACACACATGCACACATATGTGCACACACATACACAGGAACACACACATATACATACAATCAGCACTCGGTGAAAGGAGGCCGCTGTGATAGGTATGCACATCAAAATGTGAGCGCAGAGTCAATACCAGAAATAAAACCAGACATCGCCTATCTGGGGCCTGAGGAGGGAGGTGGATTCTGAAGGCAGGGCCTGTGCTGGCTCCGTGCGAGGCACTAAAGATCATCCAGAACAACTCAGCTTCTTTGGGTATCTGACTTCTCTGCCCCTCTTCCCTCTCTTACCAGTTCATATATGATTTACATCTAGACATAGGCGAAATATCTTGCTGTTTGTGATAAAATCTTGATAGTTAAGCCAATTCACAACAGAGTGACTTTCTGAACTGCAGTGAAGAACGTACCACAACAGCAAATCATTTTTCATGAGACGCGCATTAAACCTTCTGTTACGAGGCTGAGAGGTAGCACAGTTTCCAAGCATAGCAACCACAATCACCTTCCAAAACACTTTTTCTTAACAACGTGTGAGCCACGCCTTTCCTGACGATTTAGAATGGCAGGGCAGCTCTGGAAGGGAGTGACAAGGATCCCGCCGTCCTCCACAGTGCCCTGAATGGCATGCCTGGACTTCCGGGATTCCGGCTGCTCCACAGGCACGCGCTGGGATCGGGAGTTATGAGACACCCAGAAGTGTGTGCTGAGTTTTGTGTGCTTGTTGATCTGTGGACTTTCCCAGAGAGACAGGAACGAGTGTTCACCAGATTCTTAAAGGGTTTGAGATAAGAGGGAGAATCCAAAAGAATCGTCTTCAGGTATCAATCCTAGAGAAAGCTTTAGAGTTTCTGTGATCTGGGTTACATCACCTGTGGAGTCCCCCACACAGTCACCAGGCCACAGCTGAAATCCTTGCATTTCAATTCAATAGTCATCCCCCCATTCCTAAGAGAAGCTATTTCTCGAAACATGACCTGCAGTTCATAGATCACGCTGGTCCCCGGGGTCTGTGGTCACGTGCGTGTGTGCTGGTCCCTGGGGTCTGTGGTCACATGCGTGTGCACTGGTCTCCAGGGTCTGTGGTCACGTGCGTGTGTGCTGGTCCCTGGGGTCTGTGGTCACGTGCGTGTGCTGGTCTTTGTGGTGTGGTCACATGCGTGTGTGCTGGTCCCCGGGGTCCGTGGTCACGTGCGTGTGTGCTGGTCCCCGGGGTCTGTGGTCACGTGCGTGTGTTGGTCCCCAGGGTCTGTGGTCACGTGCGTGTGCGCTGGTCCCCGGGGTCTGTGGTCACGTGCGTGTGCACTGGTCTCCGGGGTCTGTGGTCACGTGCATGTGTGCTGGTCCCTGGGGTCTGTGGTCACATGCGTGTGCACTGGTCTCCAGGGTCTGTGGTCACGTGCGTGTGTGCTGGTCCCTGGGGTCTGTGGTCACGTGCGTGTGTGCTGGTCTTTGTGGTGTGGTCACATGCGTGTGTGCTGGTCCCCGGGGTCCGTGGTCACGTGCGTGTGTGCTGGTCCCCGGGGTCCGTGGTCACGTGCGTGTGTGCTGGTCCCCGGGGTCTGTGCTCACGTGCGTGTGCGCTGGTCCCCGGGGTCTGTGGTCACGTGCGTGTGTGCTGGGGGGTTGCCATGTAAATGTTAACACTGTTAATTACTTAGCGTTTCTTGCATCTCTCAGTAATTCAGACCCACAGACCCCCTTACTACGTTTCTCTTATTCTGAGCAAACATGCTGCAGGGACCTGAGGCAGAATGCCCAGCCTCCGGGACGATGCCTGCTCTCCACCCTCACGGGCGCAGGCTCCTCCTACCACCCCCAGCTCACCTCCTGTCCTCCACTCTTCTTTGTCCGAACCTGCATGTGCACCAAGCAAATTCTGCCACTGCTCCAGGCCACTAGGCCTCCCGCTCTGTTCCTGTGCCCCGCACTCTGGTCGGCCCGGGATGTCTCTGTCCTGTCCCTCCCCTCACACCTCTGCCTTGTCCCAGGACAGCCCGGTTCATCCCTAAAGCTTCACCTTCGGACCACTGACTCTAGGAAGGCCTCCAAGGCTGCCCCTCCTTCAGATGGGAGCTGTGCCTGTTCTCGCTGCCCCGAGGATGCAGTGGCTTGATTCTCTCACAATGTGCCCTTGCAGAACTGCAATTCCCTGTCGCTGGGTGTGCAGCCCCTCCAGCCTAGGAATTCCACGAGAACAGGAGACATGTCTCATACACCTGTATCGCCAGTCCTCGGCACTGGATGCGGTACGAATAGGTGATAAATGTGTATTTTATGAAGGAAGAAACAAATGCATGAATACTCAGTACAGAAAGAGGCACATTAGCATTCATTTCTAAAATGGGGTGGGGAGGAGAGAAAGAAAGAAGAAAACAGGAAACCTTTCAACTTGTAAATATTCAGTGACTCCTCAGCACCAGGTCTGGCTTTCAGGGGCACAGCGGCGTGAGACAGAGCCCCCTGCCCGGCTGCATCTCAGGGGATGGCAATGCTGTGGCAGGAGCCAGGCTGCATGGGGCAGCAAGGGGAGGTTTCACCAGGATGATGGACAGCTGAGCAATTTCTCCATGAAAAGATGCAAAGCCATGGGCGTGTGGCCTCTGCCACCACCTGTTCTTCCTCCTGGGCAGACATTTATTCTGGGCAGTGAGAGAGGTGACGCTGTGCATTTACATCTGAGCTCCGGCCCCCAGGCTCCGGCATGCAGCGCGGCACAGCTCTCGTCCCACACACGCCTTCCCACAGGCTTCTCTCCTCGTGAGCCTCAGAGCTCCCAGGAAAGTCAGTGGCATTGGCGGCAGTGGCTCCGTCTACTGGAACCTGCGATTGATTTGCTTGGCTAGGTGTGCTGGGATGCTTGGTTTTGGAAACAGGTCAACACCTTTAATAGCTACAGAACATCCAGGTAGCAGCTGTAGTGTAGCAAGAACCATTTTATCCAGGCGAGCGGACTCCCCAGAGCCATCCCCACATTCTGCAGGACCCGCTATCCGGGCCCTGGGAGGGCACCTGCTCAGTAACTGCACGAAAGTGCAGTTCTTGTCAGGAGTGAGCCCTGCAGGCTCCAGTAAGCTGTGTCTGCCCCTTCCAGCTCCACGTTCAGAGAACAAGCTCCGCCTGCCCCTTCCAGCTCCACTGTCGAAGAGGAGAGCCGTGGAAAGGCAGGCATGAAGGTGTCTGCCCGCTCCCCTGTGCCTGTTTCCCAGCATCTGGGGACCCTGGGCACCTGCAGCATCCATGTGGAGACCCCCGGCTCAGCACCTGAGCCGCACATCCCCAGAATCAAGGCTGTGGGAGAGTGAGGGGTCCCTAAGGAGTGTCTGCTGGACACAGGTGTGGACCAGGTAGAAGTGACCACACAGGTCCTAACATACCCCTCAACCTCCCCAAACTGCAGATGGCTTTGTTCTGACTGTAGGCCCCCGACCTCCCACTTCATAGAGCATTTACTTCAGAAAAATGTGTCCTTGAAGGATTTTTCTCTGGTCATCTCAGACATAAATCTTCTGCCGGGCTCTAGCCAGCTGCACCTTCTCTCTGAGGGCCCAGGAGCCCTCAGAGAGGGCTGTGAGCACAGATGGCAGCGGGGGCAGGTGGGCCCCTATGCCCAGTCTCTGGGGAGGGTGGGAGACTTGCTCCTGTACTAAGTTGTAAAACTACCTCCTGCCATGAAGATAAGAGAGTCTGGTTTTCCTCTGGGAAAGGCCGATCTGCAAACGCAAACGCACACACCCCAGAGCCTCCTCCAGCTCTGACAAGCCCCCCGCCCTTTGTTCAAGGGGAGCTCAGCACTGGCTGAGTTCAGGGCTGTCTCCCCAGCTGCGAGTCTTCAGCAGAGTCCTCTGACCTGGTCGAGCTTTGCCCAGAGCAATTTTCACTTTGACACAATGCATCTGTGTAACTGACAGAACCACTGAAGAGGTGGCAGGCTGGCCCCTGCTGCCAAGGTGAGGAAATGAAGTTGAGAAACGCTGCCTGCATGGCCCCAGTCCTGGGGGGGAATGTGTCTGCTTTGCCCGCGTGCCCTTCACATGACCAGTGCCCGCCTCTCACAGTGGCACCCCTTCACCAGCATCTGGGTTTCCTGAAGGTCAGGGTGGAGGCGGCCCCCAGGTCTGTGACTCCTATCCTACCCTGTCCAGATCATGACATGGGCAGCTGGGTATCCCCTTGATGGGGCTGTGAGAAGACAGCCAGTTCTGAGTTCCCCTGGAAATGCTGAGGACCCCACAGCCCCTGTGGGGAAACGTGACCCAAGCCCATGTCAGAATGGCTTTCTGCAGACAAGGCCAGGGCTGGGCAGTAGAGGAGAAGCGTGTGGTGGACAGAGTGCCCGTGTGTGCCTTTGTGCCCTCCTGACCTGCGGCGTGGAGCCGGGAGAGGCAGCAGCGGGCATGGGGGAGCTTTTGGGATGCTGCCTGCGCTGTCTGTACCTTCATGTGGATTTCTTCTTTCCCAGAAAGGAAGGCGGTGCCCGCAGCCTGGCAGCCAGCTCCACCTGCAGATGGGTGTGTGGCCCACACGGTATTTTCTTTTTATGAATTACTTGCCGCTTTCTAAAAATGAGATTTCAGACAGAAACCCGATTTTTGGCTTATCTTTAAAGCCTGCGTCTGGTGGCCCTGGTGAGCTGTGGCTGACCCCCTGAGGTTGCCACCCCTAAATGAGGAACGCCAACATGACCGACAGACAGATGGAAAAGACAAGAGACCCTAGCCATTGACTTTGAAACGTACAACAAAATTGACCAGGAGAAGCCCGGAAATCCAGGCGGTCGTGCCTCTTAACCTGAAATGCAGAGTATGAAAGAAGCAAAGAAATGGGCGCTGTCGCTCGAAACTAAGGCCTTAGCTCTCGAATTAAAAACCAAATGTTTAGAAAATAGATTAGGTGATTCTGGGGCTCAACACCGCCCGCCGCTGTGAAACACTTTCAGAGAAAGCAAGGACAGCGCCTGCATTAAGGAGAGAGACGGCCCCACGCAGGAGCTTTCTGCGGTGACTGTGGGAGTGAGAGAGATGAGGGATAGCCACAGTCTGTGTGGAAACCGCGGCTTAAGGGTATCGCAGAGCGAAGGGGGACATGAGGACACTGACGGGTGCCCTTGTCTGAGGCTGCACACCTGTCGCGTGGTCCTTACCCATCCTCACAAGGATGCAGTGACAGTGGGACAGCGGGGCTGCTGTCTGCGTGGACATGGGAAGACGAAGCTCAGGCAGCGGCCGCCTGCTTGGGGTCCTGCGCTCTCAGTGGCAGGACCTGGGTCCAAACCCAGGTCACACCCCTAAGACCCAGGATTTGAGCCGTTTACCTGCCTGGCTCTGTGTATTTACATGTGAGCTCTCATGAGCCCTGGCATACAACATGGTGAAGCTCTCATGCCCCACAACCTTCCCACAGGCTTCCCCTCCTCGTGGGCGTCAAGATGAGTGCGCTTTCTCTTAGAACTTTACTCAGGGAGGTGGATTCGGGGAGGATCTTCTCCTCCACCAGATTTTTTGTACAAGTTGCCGGCTCACTCTCAGCTTCCTCAGAGCTCAGCTACTGTGTGAGGTCATGCACAACACGCTTGACATCAATTTATTAAAAGGAGAAAGCTAATTATGAGGCCCAGGTGGGCTTCCAGGCTCTGTTTAAACTACATGGTGAGTTAAGAATATACCAAGCTCAATAACATATTTAACAGCATTTACCTAAAAGAATTATGAGCAAGAAGAAGCTGAAAAAATGTTTACACAATTCTCTGCACCAGACAGGCACCTAGAGCCGTGTGTGACATTAATTCTGAAGATGACAAGGGGAAAAAACTACAGAGATAAGAGTAATTTTTAAAGGCAACACACAGATTTCCGTTTGTTTTTATTTTTACAAAGCACTAAGAAAGATAAACCTTTCTGTAATCCCAGCATTTTGGGAGGCTGAGCCAGGTGGGTCACCTGACGTCAGGGGTTCGCAACCATCCTGACCAACATGGTGAAACCCCATCCCTAATACGAAACACAAAAATTAGCTGGCCGTTGTGGTGGGCACCTGTAATCCCAGTATTCGGGAGGCAGATGCAGGAGTCGCTAGAACCTGGGAGGCGGAGGTGGCAGTGAGCCGAGATTGTACCACTGCACTCCAGCCTGGGCAACAGAGCAAGACTCTATCTCACAAAAAAAAGGAAAGATAAATTCATGTCCTATAAACAGAATCTGAACCAGAGACTTTGGATGGATGAAAGTCTACTCCAGAGTTTTGTGTTTGGGAGAACTGGGTCCCTGAAACACTGACTGGAAGAGCAGGGTCCCCGCTGTCCTCGGAGAGTCACGCTGTACAGGGGGCATGGTCACGGCTACACATTTGCAGCTGGCGGCTCGAGCCCTGCAGACACTGCTGCGAATCCTGTGTGGTGAAGCCCCGAGGACCATCTCAGCTTCTCTGCACCATCCCCGTGAAAGGCCTCGGTCTGGCCCCAGGGCACAGGCCACACAAAGCTTAAGAGAAAAGGATCACAGAAAAGTTTCCTTTCCCTTCCCAGGATGAAATTTTAAGCCTAGCTATTTTTTTTGTAATCGCCCGCTTCCCTTTTAGACAGTTGGCACTGTGCTCCTCAAACACACGTGGGCGATGAGAGGCGTGAAAACGTGTTCACATGTCCGGTGGGACCAGAGTTCTGGGGCTCTGTTTGGACCTCGCCCTTGAGTGGCAGACAGCCCACGCCCGCCTCAGGGCTCTGCCCAACCATGTCAGGCTAAACAAGAGTCGGGCCATCGTGACCAAACACGAGTTTGGAAGCTACTGGAAGAATGAGGCTGCAGGTCTCCATGCTAGGGGCGGTGTGGTGTGTATTTCTCGGCCTCTGAGAGCTGCAGTTGCCTCCGGGGTGCGGGAGGTTTGCTCACACACCTGGCTGAAGCGGACTTCCCGTGTGCTTTTCAGGGTGCTGGAATCGGCCTGCCAGCCCAGCTCACCCAGGACGGGGTAGCCGCGGTGTTGTGCTGCCTCTCCAGGGGACACAGTCAACCCTGAGCCACGTCCACAGGCAGTGGGGTAGGGTGGGTCCCTCCAACATTCTTCCTGGAGTGGGCAAAACACTCTGGGCACCTGAGGACAGGGTCTTGCCAGGAGGGAGGGCAGGGGGCAGAAGCGCTGCATTGTGGGAGGTTGATTTTCCTGCTGTGTGTCCCCCAGTGTGTCCTTCAGGGTGCCCTGGGCCCTCCTTTCTGTGGTGGAGGGATACACGGCCTTGAGGGGTGGTTCTCCAAGTGCAGTCTCCGGACTGGTGACCTCAGCGTCCCCTGGGAATTTGCTAGAAATGCAGAATCTTGGGCCCCACCCAGAGCTGTTGAGTCCAAAGCTCTGGGGGCGGGGCCTGCAATCTGTTTCAGTAGCTTCTGATGCACAAGGAAGTTTCAGAGCCAGGGCCCGGAGGTTCTGCTGCTGACCTGCAGGACTCTCTCCCTCTGGGGCTTGGGGGAATTCCCGAGTGTCTGCTTGGACCTCACCCTCATGTGGTGGAAAGCCCACACCCGGCCTGTTTCCTCAGGCCTCTGAGGAGAAACGTGGCTGATCAGGCAATTCTGTTCCAAGCCGCTCAACGCAGCATAACCCAAGTCAGAGAACAGGCCACGGTGGGCCCTGGCTCCACACCACGGCTCAGATCACACCGTGGGGTTAACACGTTTTCTCTAAAGACATGCTGCCCATCAGAAGCCTCATTCACATGGCCAGCCTTCAACACCAAAACCAAAGAGCCAGCCAAATGCTACTTTCAGTTCATGTCTGTCTTTCTTCCTTGCAATAAGTTTACTGTACACATTTGAGGTCTGCTGGATGATGCTGTGGGATGCAGAGTGTGAAACAGCTGTGACGGCGAAGCTAATGAGCACACCCCTCGCTCGGTGAGCGTGGAAATGCAGCTAAAATCCACCTGTGTCACGGAGGCCCCCGAGCCATACGATTTCAACCCAGGCCTGGTCCCGCATTGGATCTGTTCAGTTGTCCGTCCTACCTTTTCCCTGTCATCTGTGACTTCACCTGACACATTTGTAGCAAAAGCAGTGACTGGAAATGAAGACATTAGGCAAAGAAGTCAATGAAATTGTTTCGATTCTCACCTAATTCCTTTTGCCAAACCTCCCGTGGCCCCTCTTTCTCTGTTCATCCACATCCTTTTGAATAACTTTTACCTGCAAAGCTACTTCAGAAAAGGATGCGCCTGGGTGTTCTTTTATTTCACAACCTCCACTTCTGCCCGCACTTCCTCAAGGAGGGGCTGCCTTCCGACGCTGTCTGTGCCCCCACTCCCGGAGCACCTGCCGCTGTTCCCCTCCTTCCTCCACGTGGTTGGTCAAGGGGTCCTGAGACAATTCTCTAAGTTGACTGGGTCTGTCCTAAATGTCACCAGCAAAGGAGCCAGAACACCCGGGCACTCACGTGTGGGGAGCCAGCATCCATGTCACGCACCTGCAGGTGTGTGGGGCCGGCGCTGCCACCCATGGGGTCAGGTCCCATGCTGTGCTCCTGAGGCCCACAGCCCTGAGCCCCAGTGTACGTCTGAAGAGCACTACATGGGAGCACGTGGCTGCTCAGAACCACAGCAGAGTGCGGCGCTCGCGGGAGGCTCTGCTGTGCTGGAGCGAGGCTGACCGTCTCATGTTATGAGAGTTAAAATCCATCAGAGGCACCAGCGTTTTTTTTTTTTTTTTTTTTTTTTTTTTCGCTTTTTAAACAATTTTTATTTTGAAAATGCGTAAGAGTTTATAAAGTGTGCTCTCCGGGGACATGTGAGAATATTTTCTGCACTAAAATGCCAGGGCACCTGTGAGGCGGGGAACATTTTCCGTCCTGCCACTGAAGATAGTATCAATATCATTACTCACCAGCAACAGGAATAGCAGTCATTGTGCATTAGAGGACTCCTGATAATTGCACTGACTGTTTTAATAATAATATGGGTGCATCAGGAAGGCGTTGTGTCTGGGCTGTGTCTGGTTTAGGTGAACGGCGGTATCAGTGTGATGGGTCTGACAGATGCCAGAAAAGCGCTGCCCTGACGGACCTCCTACCCCCAGGACTGGCACACTCTGTAGTACGGAGAACTGGGAGTGTCTGCAGCAAGACCAACCGAGCCCACCCTTGAGACCGGGACCCCTGGCGGCTCGCCTCCTAGGCCACAGGCAGCGTCCAGCGCATTTCTCCTGTGGCAGAGCACTGTATGTTTATTTCGGGTTGCTCATGCGCTTTAATGTCGTGGGATCAGAGTCTGTAAACACAACAGACATTAACAGGGAGGATGATTTCTCCCGCCGGATCCTGAGCTGGGAACCCGACCCCGCTGTCTTCCCAGCTGTGAGCACAGCCTCAGCCCTCACGGTTTTACGGAATGAACGTGGGCCGTAGACACCAGTGCCGTAGACACAAGCGCACTATAGACATGAGCGTGTGGACAGAAGCGCACACCCTGGAAACGAGGTGTTTCCTCACTGTGCGCCTCGGCTGTTATTCTTACTATCGTGCTACCTTGAGGCAAACGACCCTTTGCTTACGCTCACTGACTCACCGTCACGGATTCACCAGACCCCACTGTCAGTCTTTCCCTCGTACTTTGCCATCCCTGCACAACTCCGCCACGTTCCACAGTGGGGGCCACAGGATGCCTCTTGCGGTGTGGACCCCAAGGGAGGAGCGCTTCCTGGCATTCTGTCCCAGGCTGCCGGCACAGACAGAACCAGGACCCAGAGTCTGGAGCCGTGGAGATGCCCACGACATCTCCCCTGAAAGCACTTGTGGTTTCACACGGCTTTATTTTTCTGGTTGGTATCCTGAACTTAATGAGCTTTCAAAATCTGGAAAATGAGGATTTGTTTTACTGCCTGTAAACATTCAAATTGTAAAGGTGAGTGGATCAATACATCAGCATCCCCTACAAAACCAGAGGACAGCTGACAGTGGGTGAGCTTTTAGTACAATGCCTCCCATGTCCCATCTCCCAGAGCAAAAGCTTTCAAACGGAGCCTCTCTGGGATCCACAGAACAGCATCGACGACGGGGCGAGAGCCATGGAGGGATTGTGAGGTCCACATGAACCATCTGTCAACTCCCAGTGGGGCACCCCTTGTCCAGGGACCCACACTGGTTGGCACAGCCTGAGGGCTGCCCTATAGTGATTGGCAGTGCTGTGGCCCCAGCCATCCAGGGCAGGGAGACAGGGAAATACACACACACACACACACACACACACACACACAAATAAGGAGCCCTGGGTGAGGGCCACGTGTGTTCCTGTGCAGGAATTTTGCTTAATTTGAACAGATGATTATAATGCAGACAGTGACCCTAGGGTAGAGGTGAAGGGGGGCTGTTGTGAAGAGGTAAAGGTAGAGTCAGGGAGCCACAGGGCTGTGGGCACTCATCTACAGGGACAGGGCCAGTCTTGTTCAGAGCTCTGTGGCTACTAGTCAATCAACCATTTATTTTTTTTTCATTAAAAAACACTCATACTTGCTTAGATAGAAAAAAAAAAAGAATCTCATACAATCTCACTGCCCAGAGACAATCCCTGTTAGCGCCTGTTAGCACATAGGTGCTCTCGGCCTGTGCGTGCACACTGGCACACAGGTCTCACCCCATCACGGCGCCTTCTGCTCTGCGTCGCCTCTTAACACATGCAACGCACATTTCTGCAGCTTTCCCCTTTCATCCACAACATCATCTCAGCAGCCCCATGTTTCTCCTTCCGTAAGTTTTAATTTTTTCTGGCAGCATCTTGCTCTGTTGCTCAGGCTGGGTGCAGTGGCTTCATATCAGCAACTGCAACTGAGTTTAGCTGATTCTGGTGCCTCAACCTCCTTAGCAGCTGGGACTGCAGGCGTGCGCCACCACACCCAGCTAATTTTTGTTTTAGTAGCGATGGGGTTTTGTCATGATGTCCGGGCTGGTCTTGAACTCCTGGCCTCAAGCGATCGACCTGCCTCGGCCTCCCAAAGTGCTGGGATTACGGGCGTGAGACACTGCATGCAGTGTCCATAAGTATCTTCTTTTTTAAATTACATCACAGTGTTCGACAGCTTGTTTTTAACGATTCATGCTGACAAAATATCCTTGAAGGTAAACTTCTAGAATTACAATTTTTGGGTCAAATAAATGAATATTTTCAAGACTTCTGATAGAAAATTGCCCCCCTGAAGATGGCGTCTATTCTTCCTTCCATAAACAGAGGTGATCACTGCCATTCCATGTAACTAGAAGAAGCACTAAGCTTTTTAACTTTTAAAAAATGTCCACTTACTTCATTGCTAGTGATGTTGGAATTTCTTCCTGGGATAATTAACAATTTTCACTGTGAAAAAGAACTGCTATCTTTTTCCCCTTTGCTGATTTTTTTCCCTCTAGGGATATTAACTTGCATTTTTCATATTAATTTGATATTTTTATATACTAAAAAATTTGTGTCAATGTGTTGCAAATATTTTTCCTGTCATGTTTCTGCTTTTTAGTTTTGTATATTATGTTTTTTGACCTATAGAAATTTGAATCTTAGGTTAAGTAAATTATTTTTGTTACTGTTCCTAACTCAATTTCATGCTTCTAAAGGCTTGCTAATCCAAGATTTGCCTCTATTTTTATCACAGTACAAATATTCTTCACCCTATGGTGGGGTTATGTCCCGATAAACCCATCAGAAACTGAAAACATCCTAAGTAAAAAATGCATTTAACACAGCTAACCTCCCACACATTATAGCTTAGCCTGGCCAACCTCAAACATGCTCGGAACACTTGAGCCTACCGTGCAGCAAAATCAGCACAAAGCCTGCTTCACCGTAAAGTGAACATCTTATATAATTCATTGACTACGACACTAAAAGCAAAAACCAGAAGGGTTGTGTGGGACTGGAAGTACTGGTTCTCATGAATGTGTGCTATTTCTGCAGCATCATAAAGTAGAGCAACCTCATGGAACTGCTGTGAGCCGAGGAGCTTCCGTCCCTTTGTTCACAGGTGTCTAGGGACAGCCTCGCGTGCACGCGCAGCCATGCACTGGGTGCTGAGCATGGGAGGAAGCGGATGCGGGATGTCCTTGCCTGACTCTGAAAATCAACCACACGAGCGGTGTGGGAAGCAAACGGACACATTTAGGGGCTGGCAAACTCCACCTTGATCATCAGCCTCAGGTGGGCCTTTGTAGCTTTGTGCTGTTCACAAAGTCATATAAAGAGGGAAGATGGACAAGACCAGCTGGGCCCCAGGAAGGGTTCAAGACTTGACCCAAAGCTTATTCTGAGAAATGGGCCAACTGAAGCTTGCTTGTTCCAGGGACTGACATATGTAGTAATTATTACAAATTACAATGAATTAAAATGATATCATAATAAACACTAAGAATATTAATGTAATGGTGGCACTTAAAGCATCCGTCTGGGGTGGGAAGGGCTTTTAGGAGGTGATGAGAGCTGAAGCCCAGTGGTAACCTCAGGAAGGGAAGGGAAGGGAAGGGCAGGGACCTGGGGGAGTTGCTGGGGAGAGGAGGAGATGGCCCAGTGAGGGAGAGGATATATCCCAGTGAGGAGACGGCCCAGTGAGAAGATGGTCCAGTGAGAGAGGAGGAAACGGCCCAGTGAGGGAGGAGGAGGAGACGGCCCAGTGAGGGAGGAGGAGGAGACGGCCCAGTGAGGGAGGAGGAGAAGGCCCAGTGAGGGAGGAGGAGGAGACGGCCCAGTGAGGGAGGAGGAGACAGCCCAGTGAGGGAGGAGGAGGAGACGGCCCAGTGAGGGAGGAGGAGTAGACAGCCCAGTGAGGGAGGAGGAGGAGACGGCCCAGTGAGGGAGGAGGAGTAGACGGCCCAGTGAGGGAGGAGGAGGAGACGGCCCAGTGAGGGAGGAGGAGTAGACGGCCCAGTGAGGGAGGAGGAGGAGACGGCCCAGTGAGGGAGGAGGAGTAGACGGCCCAGTGAGGGAGGAGGAGGAGACGGCCCAGTGAGGGAGGAGGAGGAGACGGCCCAGTGAGGGAGGAGGAGGAGACGGCCCAGTGAGGGAGGAGGAGGAGACGGCCCAGTGAGGGAGGAGGAGGAGACGGCCCAGTGAGGGAGGAGGAGACGGCCCAGTGAGGGAGGAGGAGAAGGCCCAGTGAGGGAGGAGGAGGAGATGGCCCAGTGAGGGAGGAGGAGATGGCCCAGTGAGGGAGGAGGAGGAGATGGCCCAGTGAGGGAGGAGGAGGAGATGGCCCAGTGAGGGAGGAGGAGACGGCCCAGTGAGGGAGGAGGAGGAGATGGCCCAGTGAGGGAGGAGGAGGAGACGGCCCAGTGAGGGAGGAGGAGACGGCCCAGTGAGGGAGGAGGAGGAGACGGCCCAGTGAGGGAGGAGGAGTAGACGGCCCATTGAGGGAGGAGGAGGAGACGGCTCAGTGAGGGAGGAGGAGGAGACGGCCCAGTGAGGGAGGAGGAGGAGACGGCCCAGTGAGGGAGGAGGAGACGGCCCAGTGAGGGAGGAGGAGAAGGCCCAGTGAGGGAGGAGGAGGAGACGGCCCAGTGAGGGAGGAGGAGATGGCCCAGTGAGGGAGGAGGAGGAGATGGCCCAGTGAGGGAGGAGGAGACGGCCCAGTGAGGGAGGAGGAGGAGACGGCCCAGTGAGGGAGGAGGAGGAGACGGCCCAGTGAGGGAGGAGGAGACGGCCCAGTGAGGGAGGAGGAGGAGACGGCCCAGTGAGGGAGGAGGAGGAGACGGCCCAGTGAGGGAGGAGGAGACGGCCCAGTGAGGGAGGAGGAGGAGACGGCCCAGTGAGGGAGGAGGAGACGGCCCAGTGAGGGAGGAGGAGGAGACGGCCCAGTGAGGGAGGAGGAGGAGAAGGCCCAGTGAGGGAGGAGGAGGAGACGGCCCAGTGAGGGAGGAGGAGATGGCCCAGTGAGGGAGGAGGAGGAGACGGCCCAGTGAGGGAGGAGGAGGAGAAGGCCCAGTGAGGGAGGAGGAGGAGACGGCCCAGTGAGGGAGGAGGAGGAGAAGGCCCAGTGAGGGAGGAGGAGGAGATGGCCCAGTGAGGGAGGAGGAGGAGAAGGCCCAGTGAGGGAGGAGGAGGAGAAGGCCCAGTGAGGGAGGAGGAGGAGAAGGCCCAGTGAGGGAGGAGGAGAAGGCCCAGTGAGGGAGGAGGAGGAGAAGGCCCAGTGAGGGAGGAGGAGGAGACGGCCCAGTGAGGGAGGAGGAGGAGAAGGCCCAGTGAGGGAGGAGGAGGAGACGGCCCAGTGAGGGAGGAGGAGGAGACGGCCCAGTGAGGGAGGAGGAGACGGCCCAGTGAGGGAGGAGGAGGAGAAGGCCCAGTGAGGGAGGAGGAGGAGACGGCCCAGTGAGGGAGGAGGAGAAGGCCCAGTGAGGGAGGAGGAGGAGACAGCCTAGTGAGGGAGGAGGAGAAGGCCCAGTGAGGGAGGAGGAGGAGAAGGCCCAGTGAGGGAGGAGGAGGAGACGGCCCAGTGAGGGAGGAGGAGATGGCCCAGTGAGGGAGGAGGAGGAGACGGCCCAGTGAGGGAGGAGGAGGAGAAGGCCCAGTGAGGGAGGAGGAGGAGACGGCCCAGTGAGGGAGGAGGAGGAGAAGGCCCAGTGAGGGAGGAGGAGGAGATGGCCCAGTGAGGGAGGAGGAGGAGAAGGCCCAGTGAGGGAGGAGGAGGAGAAGGCCCAGTGAGGGAGGAGGAGGAGAAGGCCCAGTGAGGGAGGAGGAGGAGAAGGCCCAGTGAGGGAGGAGGAGAAGGCCCAGTGAGGGAGGAGGAGGAGACGGCCCAGTGAGGGAGGAGGAGGAGACGGCCCAGTGAGGGAGGAGGAGGAGAAGGCCCAGTGAGGGAGGAGGAGACGGCCCAGTGAGGGAGGAGGAGGAGACGGCCCAGTGAGGGAGGAGGAGACGGCCCAGTGAGGGAGGAGGAGGAGAAGGCCCAGTGAGGGAGGAGGAGGAGACGGCCCAGTGAGGGAGGAGGAGGAGACGGCCCAGTGAGGGAGGAGGAGAAGGCCCAGTGAGGGAGGAGGAGGAGATGGCCCAGTGAGGGAGGAGGAGAAGGCCCAGTGAGGGAGGAGGAGGAGATGGCCCAGTGAGGGAGGAGGAGGAGAAGGCCCAGTGAGGGAGGAGGAGGAGACGGCCCAGTGAGGGAGGAGGAGGAGAAGGCCCAGTGAGGGAGGAGGAGGAGATGGCCCAGTGAGGGAGGAGGAGAAGGCCCAGTGAGGGAGGAGGAGGAGATGGCCCAGTGAGGGAGGAGGAGGAGAAGGCCCAGTGAGGGAGGAGGAGGAGACGGCCCAGTGAGGGAGGAGGAGGAGAAGGCCCAGTGAGGGAGGAGGAGGAGATGGCCCAGTGAGGGAGGAGGAGGAGAAGGCCCAGTGAGGGAGGAGGAGGAGAAGGCCCAGTGAGGGAGGAGGAGAAGGCCCAGTGAGGGAGGAGGAGGAGATGGCCCAGTGAGGGAGGAGGAGACGGCCCAGTGAGGGAGGAGGAGACGGCCCAGTGTGGGAGGAGGAGGAGAAGGCCCAGTGAGGGAGGAGGAGGAGAAGGCCCAGTGAGGAAGCCAACACTTCCAAGCTCCTAGGCTGGAAGGTGGTTTTTGCCAGGCAGTGTAGAAACCGTGAGTGTTGTAGTGTTTACTGGCTATTTGCACTTCTTTTGGCAAGTTTCGTGTTCATTTCCTCACCCACGGTTCTGTTGGAGGACGTATGGCATGGAGAAAGTTGTGTTCAGGGGGTATTGGAAACACAGAAGCTCTGAAGGAAGAGCAGTGCCCAAAACGCTGACCACATGCATGCCCGTGGGAGACATTCCAAAACCAGGGGTGAGAGAGAGGGAGACGGCTCTCCTCCTCTGCTCCTACTCAACCTCCCTTTGAGGGGTGAGAGAACAGGCATTTATCGGGCACCGGCAAAGAGCCACTAAGGAACTGACATTTCTGATAAGAACTTAAATCAAGCCCTGTGGCCACCTGGGGCTGAGCTGGGACAGACCAGAGGTTTGTCAAACTGTGGGAGTGAGGACCACGTCAGGCGCTCCTCCGGGATGAGACGTCGCAGCCTGAGGAGCAGCCACCAGGATGGATGGGCCTCTGCCCAGCAGCCACCAGGATGGACGGGCCTCCGCCCAGCTGTTACCAGGATGGACGGGCCTCCGCCCAGCTGTTACCAGGATGGACGGGCCTCCGCCCAGCAGTAACCAGGATGGACGGGCCTCCGCCCAGCAGTTACCAGGATGGACGGGCCTCCGCCCAGCAGTTACCAGGATGGACGGGCCTCCGCCCAGCTGTTACCAGGATGGACGGGCCTCCGCCCAGCAGTAACCAGGATGGACGGGCCTCCGCCCAGCTGTTACCAGGATGGACGGGCCTCCGCCCAGCTGTTACCAGGATGGACGGGCCTCCGCCCAGCAGTTACCAGGATGGACGGGCCTCCGCCCAGCAGTTACCAGGATGGACGGGCCTCCGCCCAGCAGTTACCAGGATGGACGGGCCTCCGCCCAGCAGCCACCAGGATGGACGGGCCTCCGCCCAGCAGCCACCAGGATGGACGGGCCTCCGCCCAGCAGCTTCCTCTGCAATCAGGGTCCGCGTGGCCTTTCCACACGACAAGAGCATGGGGCAGTCAGGAGCTTTTTATTTCTTCCTACATTTTAATAACCAGCTGATTTTACAAATATGATTAAATTATTGGCACCTTTTAAAGGAAACAGTTTCAATATTAAAGCCATCATTTTGTTTCCTTTTATATTAGTTATAAGGTCATATGAGTTTGCTGTGGTTGCTAAGAAAATAGAGCCTCTAGAAAGCGCAGCGTACTTGTAAGAATCTGCGTGGAGAAACAGGCAAATGTGTTGTTGTGAGTATTAAACAAAGATATACAGTCTACACAATTTAACTGAGGCACAGAAGTTACTACACAGCAACAAAAATTGTTAAAGCAATTCAAGGTGTGTGAGGAATTCTCGCTTCTCTATGGAGTCCCCGGTGGCCAGATGCGAAGACACCATCCTCCTTCCTGCCCGTGTGTGGGCGTAATGCACGACAGTCCCCCTCAAACATAGTTTACATTTCTTAACTACTTTAACACCACATTTTAATATTTAAGGCGAGTGTACACCATAATTGTGTTTCATAAAGCTCTGTCTGTTTAGGTTAAGGGGAAGGGAAACAGCCTGATGGGCTTGCTGGCCCCTTAAAAATGGCAATGCTCTTAGAACAGCTCACCCCTGAGGTGACATCACAGGAGCAAGGGGCCACATCTCCACTCTCCAGCTAACTTATCCCACTGTGAGTTCTGGAAAGACAAATAAACACTGAGGATATTTAACATAATGCTAAGCAAGGTGACAGACCATGGTGACCTTTCTCCATTACAATTCAGGTCACATCCAGAACTCTACACTGAGATGATGCCATGAGATTCCAAAGGCACAAGCAGGACATGGATGGGGAAGCAGCCAACATGGGGTGGGGACTGACACTGGCTGGTGCTGAACCCATGAACATGCTCCACCACATTCAGAAGGGGTTTGGTCCTTGGCAGAGCCACCATGTGTGCAAAGCAGGCATGCACGGGAACTCAACCTCCACACAGCCGCCGTGAGTGCAAAGCAGGTGTGCACGGGAACTCAACCTCCACACAGCCGCCGTGAGTGCAAAGCAGGCGTGCACGGGGACTCAACCTCCACACAGCCGCCGTGAGTGCAAAGCAGGCGTGCACGGGGACTCAACCTCCACACAGCCGCCGTGAGTGCAATGCATCTGTGCACGGGGACTCAACCTCCACACAGCCGCCGTGAGTGCAATGCATCTGTGCACGGGAACTCAACCTCCACACAGCCGCCGTGAGTGCAATGCATCTGTGCACGGGAACTCAACCTCCACACAGCCGCCATGAGTGCAATGCATCTGTGCACGGGAACTCAACCTCCACACAGCCGCCGTGAGTGCAAAGCAGGCGTGCACGGGAACTCAACCTCCACACAGCCGCCGTGAGTGCAATGCATCTGTGCACGGGAACTCAACCTCCACACAGCCGCCGTGAGTGCAAAGCAGGCGTGCACGGGAACTCAACCTCCACACAGCCGCCGTGAGTGCAAAGCAGGCGTGCACGGGAACTCAACCTCCACACAGCCGCCGTGAGTGCAATGCATCTGTGCACGGGAACTCAACCTCCACACAGCCGCCGTGAGTGCAATGCATCTGTGCACGGGAACTCAACCTCCACACAGCCGCCGTGAGTGCAATGCATCTGTGCACGGGAACTCAACCTCCACATAGCCGCCATGGGTAAAATGCTCATGGCATGGGCATTGAACCTGTCCCATCGACACTGGACACAGGAGCCAATGTCAGAGTCTGGACCCCATTTCCACGGGCAGCTCAAGGGTTTAGAAGTCAAGCACTGCCTTGTGTCTGTCCTGCCGGGAGTCACTTCACGTGTCTGAGTTTGCCTCCCTCCTCTGGGGCAACCACTAGCGATAATGTCAAGGAGTGCACTCTAAGCATGCTCATTTAATTTTACAACGACACTCAGGTAGGCATTACAGGCATCATTACACCAATCAAAGGCAAAACCCTAGGGAAGTTCAATAACTTGCATTTGAAACAACATCTGTTTGACTCCTAAGCATGAGCCCTTCACCACCGCCTGTGTGTTCAGAGGCCTTTTCATGAGGTGGAAGTCACCACCTGTCCTGCCACTCCTCAGAGCTGCTGTGCTCTGATCAGATTCAAATAATTTCTTAAAATAATTAGGTTGGCGTATTTTAGTAATGTGTAGAACAGAAAAACTCATGCATACTATTATCAAAAACTATTTTCAAGAAAGGGAGAGAGAGTGAAATCGTTTGTGTATTTTGTAGCAGACGCAGTTTCTTTAGATTTTGGCAACTAGGACAAAATGGGGGAAGCTGTATGCAATGTACTTTTTCTCCACAGCAGAGGAAAGAAATTGAACACGTTTGTTTAGAGAGGAGAAAGAGAACCTCGCTCTGCTCTCGAAGGAACTGAACCTGCATTTTTCAGCACAGGATACAGTGGAGCTCTTTAGAACTCTACGTTACGTAAAGCGTACTGGTCCCTGACGGGTTTCTGTGGTCACTGCACCAGAACTGAATTCTGTCATGTGTAGAAGCAGCTGAGCTAATTGTTCCAGAGTCATGATCTCTGCAAAGGGCCAGATCACTGAGCTTTCAAACGATTCCTCGGAAAGATCAATGGCCCCTACATCAAATTTGGAGGAACTTTATTGAAAGTGATTAATTGGTGGTCCAGACCTCTTGTAGTACCTGGTGATGTTGAGTCGTCTTCACAAGACCCTGTCCTTTGGCTGAAAGTGGAATATTCTAGCCCAGGAGAGAGGCCAGCCTTTATACTCCAGTCTCACATTCATTCATTCAATAACCATGCATTCTGTCCCTGCTGTTGAGACAGATGCACGCCCAGCCCTGCATGTCCCTGCTGATGAGACAGATGCACGCCCAGCCTGCATGTCCCTGCTGATGAGGCAGATGCACGCCCAGCCTGCATGTCCCTGCTGATGAGGCAGATGCACGCCCAGCCTGCATGTCCCTGCTGATGAGGCAGATGCACGCCCAGCCTGCATGTCCCTGCTGATGAGGCAGATGCACGCCCAGCCCTGCATGTCCCTGCTGTTGAGACAGATGCACGCCCAGCCTGCATGTCCCTGCTGATGAGGCAGATGCACGCCTAGCCCTGCACGTCCCTGCTGTTGAGACAGATGCACGCCCAGCCTGCATGTCCCTGCTGATGAGGCAGATGCACGCCCAGCCCTGCACAGATGCTCCAGATACCAGTGATCCCCGAGGAGGGGCACTGGAAATGGAATAGAGCCCAGTGTGATGATGTAGCAGAGACACCAGTGCCGGGGTCTGGTACAGGTACAGGTACTCTTAGTCCAGTGTGTGAATTACTCCACGGAATCTCGGTGACACCTTTATGCAGAACACGTGAATATTCCCATTTTACAGAGGGGAAATTGAGGCACAAAGTGTATCAGTAACTTAATGCCCAACAGGTGGCGGCCCCTTGAGTCCAAGTCCAGACTTTTTCCACACAGCCACTGAGTATGGAGAGCAGCTTCTCAGAGAAACAACACTAGACCTCTCTGGAGGATGCATGGCTATGCCCTGGCTGTGTGTGAGGTTTGAGGGGAATGCAGGTGGCACCATGAAGGCCGCGGTCTGCACAGACTCGCCAGCCACCTGGAATGCCAGGCGCACATAGCCTGGGGGGAGGCTGGGTGAAGAGTGCGGCTACAGATTCTACATGGCACTGGGCCCACAACGGGCCCGAGTACCCGGACCCAAAACAGTGCCCCAAATTCACTGACCCACCACAGCGCCCCCAATACACAGACACACGTCAGTGCCCCGAGTACACGGACCCACGACAGTGCCCCGAATACACAGACCCACCACAGTGCCCCCAATACACAGACACACGTCAGCGCCCCGAGTACACGGACACACGACAGCGCCCCAAGTACACGGACACATGACAGCGCCCCGAGTACACGGACACATGACAGCGCCCCGAGTACACAGACACACGTCAGCGCCCCGAGTACACGGACACACGACAGCGCCCCGAGTACACGGACACACGACAGCGCCCCCAATACACGGACACACGACAGCGCCCCAAGTACACGGACCCACGACAGCGCCCCGAATACACTGACACACGACAGCGCCCCGAGTACACGGACACACGACAGCGCCCCGAGTACACGGACACACGACAGCGCCCCGAGTACACGGACCCACGACAGCGCCCCGAGTACACGGACCCACGACAGCGCCCCGAGTACACGGACACACGACAGCGCCCCGAGTACACGGACACACGACAGCTCCCCGAGTACACGGACACACGACAGCGCCCCGAGTACACGGACACACGACAGCGCCCCGAGTACACGGACACACGACAGGCCCCGAGTACACAGACACACGACAGCGCCCTGAATATATGGGGCCCACGTGAGATTCCCAACGTCTTCTTCAACAAATGAGAAAGTAAAAATAAAAACACCATTCATTTTCTCCCTGTCATAAAATAACCTGTAATTCTAGAAAGGGTGGAATATAAGGAAAAAAACCCCAGCTTTTTAACTGGAATATATTTAGTTTTTTTTTCTTAATCTCACCACATGGCCTCAACCCCCCTTTTCTTACTTTGCTGCAGGAAAGTGAAAATTTTACCACACTTGGTTACATCCTTGAGGCAGAGTTTAGAACCCAGTGCTGGAAGCGAGGAGCTCCACAGGGCGTTGACGGATTTCTTATAAACAGATGTACTGTCATGGGGTGAACCATGTCCCAAAATCTGTGCTGAAGCCCTGACCCCAGTATGATTGTAGTGGAGAATGGAAGTTTACAGAGGTAATTCAGGTGACATGAGCTCGCTAGGGTGGGCCCTGACGCAATCTGACTGCTGCCCTGTAAGAAGAGACTAGGACACAGACGGCACAGAGGACGGGCCTGTGAGGAAGACAGCATCTGCACGCCCAGGAGGGAGGCCTCGGGGAAACCGGCCCTGACACTGCCTCGGTCTTGGACCTCCAGCCTCCAGGAGCCAGGAAAGCCGCTGGTCTCTAAGCCATCGCTTCTGCAGTGCTTTGCGCGGGCAGCCTAAGTGGACTCACCTCGTTATCTTATGCAAGGTAAACAAATGTGTAGCCTTGAGCAAGGGCAGTGGGTGAAATCTTAGTTCATAACCTGGTAAGCTCTCTTGTTCTCTCCATCCTGCAGCCATCGGCACCACACGAGCGCCAAGGCCTGAGTGTAAACACCTCCCATTCACGCGACATTTGCAGGCATTATTCCGTCCGTGTAAGACGAGACCCGTTTCATCTGTGAATGAACCTGACACATCTGCGAACAGACCTCAGTGAATGTGGGTCTCTGTCCCCGTGTTTCTCTGTATGCCTGTCCTCAGACAGGAGGGAGTGTCTGGCATGCGTCACCCGGCAGGGAGCGGGCACCCATGACAGGTGCGGGAGGGCTGAGCTCTCCTCATCCCTGGAATTGGAGCATCGCCCCCTTTGTCACAGGTGAGTGTGCGGGGAAGATGTCATGCCACAGCTGGCGTGAGGCCCGCAGCACGGGCCCGCCCTCCCGGAGAAGCTGCTGTTCCACTGCGTGCACACCAGTCTCTAACAGCCCACCCATAAGCAAACTGCTCTGAAAGTCAACTGCAGGGGTCATCTCCCTGTTTTCATCAAGGAGAAACAGGACATGCATTTGCTTTATGTGCAGCGAAAGGTTAATATCACCAAGAAACATCTAGTCCTGACCAGCACCAGGGAGGGTGACCCATGAGCCTTTGGGGCATCCTGCCTAAGAGAGTCTCTGCTCACCTGGGCCCTGGGCCATGTGGCACTAGTTTTCCCTCTGAGGGGGCTGCAGAACGGGAATCTAGGTACAGTCACTTGGGCACCCCAAGCCTACATGACGGACCCCAAGAAAACCCCAGGACACAGGCTTGTGGGCAACCCTGGCGGTGTGTGTGAGCCTTGTCGTGTGTCACTGCTGGGGAGTAAGCACTGCCTGTGTGATTCCATGGGGGAGGCACCTGGAGGCTGAGGCCTGGCCTCTCCTGAGCACTGCCTGGCACACCTCTCCCCGTGGCCGATGTCATCGGTGCCCTTTGCTGTGCCAGAGCATGACTATGCACACTGCTTTTCTGCATCCTTCTGGCATATCCTGAGCCTCCAGGGATCTTCTGCTCACCTGGTGAATAACTAAGCATCATCCACTAAGGACTGGGCAAGGTATGTGTCTCAGTTCATGAACATATGAACAAAAAGTAGAGAAATTAATGTGGCAAGAATAGATTTCTCAGTAATCTCTGCGGTCCCAGTACCCAGCCCCCAGGCATGCGCATATGCCAGAGCCTCACATTTACAGAGAAAGAAACAGCTGATGCCTGGCACCTGGTCTCATGACAAAGATGGCAGAAAGCAGCTTAGGAGGAAAGCAAAAGGTAAGGGAAAGAACGGTGACTTGGAACCCAGAAATATGACACTGACCTAATCATGGGAAGAAATGACAGGCACCACATGACTCTTTCTGGCACTTCGACAAGCACACCATATTTTACAAGCTTGTTAATTTTCATTTTGAAGTTCTGTTTAGTCACTTCCAATTAATGTTAAGAGAGGAATATAAAGTTAGGATGAGAAATAGCTGTAAGTTCAGCATCTGCAAGCGATAAAGCCTTGCTGAAACCCAGCGCAGTGCACTAGCAGATGTCAGGAATCACAGCTTACCATGGAAACCTCCAAACGCTCCGGCCCGTCTGACAACTGAACCAAACCTAAACCGAAAACCAGCCCTGCACACTGAAGTTCCCAGGAATCTATGAATTTTACTCAGTAATGCCCAGAAAATCGTGTACCAGATAGCATGACCACCAGTCACGACCCTAGCCTTCACAGTGGACAATTCTTCAGCTGTACAGTGACTTTTGCTCTCTATTTATTCATCCACAACTTTATTGAGCAACCACAGAACACACTGAATGCTTAGCCAACATGGATCCATGCAGGAATGACACAGGCTCCACCTGCAGCTGCTCTCAGTCCCCACGGGGAGACAAAGGCATCTACAGCAATGAGGAGGAAGAGAAAGGGGCAGCCACCTGCAGTGGACCAGGCTCAGGAGATGATGCCTGTGCGGGACCCTGAAGGACAAGGAGTGGAGGACACTGAGTGCTCCCCTCTCACCTGGCCCTCCCCACCTACCCCTCACCTGCCCTCTCACCTGAGTGTCCCACCTGCCCCTCAGCTGCCCTCTCACCTGGCCCTCCCCACCTGCCCCCTCGTCTGACTCTCCCACCTGCCCCTCACCTGCCCTCTCAGCTGGTCCTCCCCATCTGTCCCCTCTCACCTGGCACTCCCCACCTGCCTTTCAACTGCCCCTCACCTGCCCCCTCATCTAAGTCTCCCCACCTGTCCTCTCTCACCTAATCCTCCCCACTTGCCCCATCACCTGCCCCTCCCCACCTGCTCCCCCTCACCTGCCCTTTACCTGCCCCCTCTCACCTGCCCCTCCCCACCTGCCCCCTGTCACCTGGCAGGGCCCCACCGGGATGTGTGGATGTGCACAGCTGCTTGGTAGAGATGCAGCAGCCGAGTGAGTGTTTGCCCCATCCCACGTCCTGCCAGGTGTGGGCACCTGGGTTTCTCCCCACATTATTCTCCACTTCTCTGAGCTGAGGCTGTTGTGGCCTAGAGGCATTCTCTACCACTGTGTGCCAAACCCACAAATGCCTGTGGACAGGTCATGCAGTTTACAGAAATCAGAGGGGCAAGTGGGCACTTACAGTAAAGAGAGTTTAAATGTATTTCATGACAACTTGAGGGAGAGTTAATGAAGTGCTGCATTAATGTGATTATTACTAATTACTACAATGGATCACCACTAGTTTATTATAAAACAATGTGATCATTGCTAATTACCACAATGGATCTCCACTAGTTTATTATAAAACGATGTGATCATTGCTAATTACCACAATGGATCTCCACTAGTTTATTATAAAACAATGTGATCATTGCTAATTACCATAATGGATCTCCACTAGTTTATTATAATACAATGTGATCATTACTAATTACCACAATGGATCACCACTAGTTTATTATAAAACAATGTGATCATTGCTAATTACCACAATGGATCTCCACTAGTTTATTATAAAACAATGTGATCATTACTAATTACCACAATGGATCTCCACTAGTTTATTATAAAACAATGTGATCATTGCTAATTACCATAATGGATCACCACTAGTTTATTATAAAACAATGTGATCATTGCTAATTACCACAATGGATCACCACTAGTTTATTATAAAACAATGTGATCATTGCTAATTACCATAATGGATCTCCACTAGTTTATTATAATACAATGTGATCATTACTAATTACCACAATGGATCACCACTAGTTTATTATAAAACAATGTGATCATTGCTAATTACCACAATGGATCTCCACTAGTTTATTATAAAACAATGTGATCATTACTAATTACCACAATGGATCACCACTAGTTTATTATAAAACAATGTGATCATTGCTAATTACCACAATGGATCTCCACTAGTTTATTATAAAACAATGTGATCATTACTAATTACCACAATGGATCTCCACTAGTTTATTATAAAACAATGTGATCATTGCTAATTACCATAATGGATCACCACTAGTTTATTATAAAACAATGTGATCATTGCTAATTACCATAATGGATCACCACTAGTTTATTATAAAACAATGTGATCATTGCTAATTACCACAATGGATCTCCACTAGTTTATTATAAAACGATGTGATCATTGCTAATTACCACAATGGATCTCCACTAGTTTATTATAAAACAATGTGATCATTGCTAATTACCATAATGGATCTCCACTAGTTTATTATAAAACAATGTGATCATTGCTAATTACCATAATGGATCTCCACTAGTTTATTATAATACAATGTGATCATTACTAATTACCATAATGGATCACCACTAGTTTATTATAAAACGATGTGATCATTGCTAATTACCATAATGGATCACCACTAGTTTATTATAAAACGATGTGATCATGACTAATTACCATAATGGATCTCCACTAGTTTATTATAATACAATGTGATCATTGCTAATTACCATAATGGATCTCCACTAGTTTATTATAATACAATGTGATCATGACTAATTACCATAATGGATCTCCACTAGTTTATTATAAAACAATGTGATCATTGCTAATTACCATAATGGATCTCCACTAGTTTATTATAATACGATGTGATCATTACTAATTACCATAATGGATCACCACTAGTTTATTATAAAACGATGTGATCATTGCTAATTACCATAATGGATCACCACTAGTTTATTATAAAACAATGTGATCATGACTAATTACCATAATGGATCTCCACTAGTTTATTATAAAACAATGTGATCATTGCTAATTACCATAATGGATCTCCACTAGTTTATTATAATACAATGTGATCATGACTAATTACCATAATGGATCTCCACTAGTTTATTATAAAACAATGTGATCATGACTAATTACCATAATGGATCTCCACTAGTTTATTATAAAACAATGTGATCATTGCTAATTACCATAATGGATCTCCACTAGTTTATTATAAAACAATGTGATCATTGCTAATTACCATAATGGATCTCCACTAGTTTATTATAAAACAATGTGATCATTACTAATTACCATAATGGATCACCACTAGTTTATTATAAAACAATGTGATCATTGCTAATTACCACAATGGATCTCCACTAGTTTATTATAAAACAATGTGATCATTACTAATTACCACAATGGATCTCCACTAGTTTATTATAAAACAATGTGATCATTGCTAATTACCATAATGGATCACCACTAGTTTATTATAAAACGATGTGATCATTGCTAATTACCATAATGGATCTCCACTAGTTTATTATAAAACAATGTGATCATGACTAATTACCATAATGGATCACCACTAGTTTATTATAAAACAATGGGATCATGACTAATTACCATAATGGATCTCCACTAGTTTATTATAATACACTGTGATCATTACTAATTACAATAATGGATCACCACTAGTTTATTATAAAACACACACTTGAGCTTAAACTAAAATTCTCCTTGTTGTTTGTCCAACTAACTGCATCAAAACTAAAACGTGAAGCTACCT
This sequence comes from Saguinus oedipus, assembly GCA_031835075.1. NCBI lineage: Eukaryota > Metazoa > Chordata > Mammalia > Primates > Cebidae > Saguinus > Saguinus oedipus. Next base: position 41,939,204 of record CM063182.1, read on the forward strand.
ATGGAAGGATATTTTCCTGTCTATAGTGATTCTGTTAGGCAGAAAGTATTTAAAGAAATGTTACATATACAGTCCTTACCATATAACACATCACAATGTCTTTATAACGTAACAATAAGGAAGCTCTCTATGCCACTAAGTTCCAATACCACAGGTGGCAAACCATGACATTTTTTGTGCTAAACCTCGCCCACTACCTGATTTTTTTAAATAAAGTTTTATTGGCACACGCTGGGCACATTCATTTGCATATTGTCTATAGTTGTTTTCCTATGACACTACAGTAGCTGTGTCCGAGACCACATGGCCCACAAAACCAAACTATTAACTACTTGGCCCTTCACAGAAAAGGTAGCTGGACTGTGCTCTGTACCATTTTATAACAACAAAGTGGGTCAACATTATGTACACTACACTATATTATGTATAACTTGAAATCGGAAGACCTCTCATGTATCACAAATTAAACGCAGCGTTTGTGAGATCCAGCAATTCACTAAATTGCTGGAAATACTATGTGAGGTTGGGAGCTTTGCAATCCAGTCTCTCATCTGCCTGAAGCAAGTCACTTAAAACTTCACAACCTGGTCAGAGGCGGTGGCTTATGACTGTAATCCCAGCACTTTGGAAGGCTGAGGTGGGTGGATTGCTTGAGCCCAGGAATTTGAGAGAAGCCTCAGCAAGCAACATGGTAAAACCCCATCTCAACAAAAAATCAGCTGGGCGTTGTGGCACCCCCTATTGCCCCAGCTACCTGGGGAGCTGAGGCGAGATCATCACCTGAGCCCAGGAGGTCGAGGCTGCAGTGAGCTGAGATCACGTCACTGCACTCCAGCCTGGGTGACAGAGAGAGACACTGTCTCAAAAAAACAAAACAGATCAGAACAAACACAACAAAACCAAACCTCAGGACCTCAACGACTTCACCTGCAGGCTAGAATCCCACAACACTCCACTGATTTCAGCTCCGATGAGGGATACACCCAAGTTCTGTAGGCCACAAACTTGGCAGTGCGCCAAGACCTGTGGACAGAGGGAACGTGTGGACAGCATTCCTACTGCAGCCAGGAAACGACACCTGCCAGCACACCACAGCGTATTAATGTGCCCAGGAGGGTGGGAATGCGAGACACCAGAGGGTCGGGGGCTCATGTTTCCCTGGGAGGCCCTCTGGTCAAGACAGTCCACAAGTTCATATTTACTTGCAAGGATTCTGGGGAAAAACAGATCTAACTTGTGTACTGGGTCAGCAATAGTTGTCTCCTTCCCATCTCTGATTTTTTCAAGACATGGCTTCAACTAAGTTATCCAGCCCACGCTGTAGGCAGAACTGCTGACGTGAGTATTCCATTAAATATACCTGTGTGTGTTTCAGAGAGGAGTGATTTAGGAAGCTAATGCTCAATAACAATTTGGCTGTGAAGAGTTTCTGGATAAGAACTCTCTAATAACATTAAATGTACCGCAGAAAGAAAGTACGCCAAAAGAACTGTGCGCAACTCTTGAAATATGCCGGGGGATACAAAATACACTTACTGTTCAAACCAAATGAGAATATTGGAAAACTCACTCGAGAGGAATCTCATTTTTTTAAACTTTGATTTTACATTCAGGGGTACACGTGCACGTTTGTCCCACAGGTACGTTTTGTCATGGGGGTCGGCTGTAGATACTATTCCATCACCCAAGAAGTAAGCCCAGTACCCATCACTCTTCCAGCTCCCCTCCCTCCTCCCACCTCCACCTCCCATAGGCCCCAGTGTATGTTGTTCCCCTCTATGTGACCATGAGTTCTCATAATTTAGCTCCTATTTATAAGTGAGAACATGTGGTATTTTGTTATCTGTTCCTGCATTAGTTTGCTAAGGATAATGGCCTCCAGCTCCATCCATAGCCTTGCAAAAGACATGATTTCATTCTTCTTGATGGCTGCATAGTATTCCATATGTACCACATTTTCTTTATGCAATCTACCACTGATATGCATTTAGGTGGATTCCAGGTCTCTGCCACTGTGAATACTGTTGCAGTGAACACACGGGTACATGTATCTGTGCATGTAACAGATGGATTTCTATTCCCTGGGCATATACCCAGTAATGGGATGACCAGGTCCAATGGCATTTGTCTTAGGTCTTTGAGAAATCGCCACACTGTATTCCACAATGGCTGAACTACTACCACACCAACAGTGTATAAGTGTTCCTTTCTCTCCACAACCTCACCAGTATTTTAACTTTTAAAAAATCACCATTCTGTTATATTTTGACTTTTAAATAATCACCATTCTGACTGGTGTGAGATGGCATCTCATGGTGGTTTTGATTTGCATTTCTCTAATAATCAGTGATATTGAATTTTTCTTCATATAATTGTTGGATGGATGGATGTCTTCTTTTGAAAAGTATCTGTTCCTGTCCTTTGTCCACTTTTTAATTTTTTTTGTAAATTTGTTTAAATTCCTCATAGGTGCCAGACATTAGATCTTTGTTGGATATATAGTTTGCAAAAATTTTCTCCCATTCTGTAGATTGCCTGTTTGCTCTGATGACAGTTTCCTTTGCTGTGCAGAAGCTCTGTAGTTTAATTAGATCCCATTTGTCAATTTTTGCTTTTGTTGCAATTGCTTTTGGTGTCTTTATCATGAAATCTTTGCCAGTTCCTATGTCTTCCCATTGCCTAGGTTGTCTTCTGGGATTTTAATAGTTTTGGGTTTTACATTTAAGTCTTTAATCCACCTTGAATTAATTTCTACATATGGTAGAAGAAATGGGCCCAGTTTCAATCTGCTGCATAAGGCCAGCCAATTCTCCCAACACCACTGATTGAACAGGGAATGCTTTCTATAAAACACAAAGTATTTGACTGCTTTTCTCATGTTAAGCAAGGTCACATGATACTAGTTATTCATACAGCTTCCTGTCGACATGCATATATTTTGTCTTTGAATCACAGCATCCCAGAGATAAAAAAAAAAAAGTTCCAACTTTATTATCAGAGCTTACCCTACAGAATTCCTTCCAACAGTGCTGAGTGATAACCCTCCATGCTATTTAGAGTATCTTGACCAAGCAGCACACAGTGCAGGGCAGGTGGCTAATCCACCCTGATGTGCCAGGACGAGACTTTTCCTGTGAGACTCTGGATCCCCCATGAAACGAAGGTCACGATGGCTAACAGCATGCACAGGATTAAACGAGATAATGCATGTGGAGCTCTCATTATGGATTCCACATCAGAAAACATGGAAAAAAGAATCCATACTGAGAGATAATGAGGACTACCTACGTGACACTGAAGCTTGTTCCTGCTGAGGGCACCAGGGGACAGTGCTATTTTTTCAGAATGGAGCTCACCAAGGGAGAGTCCCTGTATGCCTCTGTCACATCTCCAGGCTCCCCAGGCTGTTCTAGGCATCACCTTCTCACTGACGCCTCACTGAGGTCCTGACATGGCCACGCTCCCTGTGCAGTGTCCACAGGGCGTGTGTCCCATTCCATAACGTGTCCCGGCTCACTCTCTCCCCATTATGGGACTGTATGCTCCTGATACTGTACAGAACATACCTACAGATTTTGGTTTGTTTTTAGATTTTTTAAATAAAGGCATAATTCAGATATAAAATTCACTCTCCAAGGTTTACAATTTGGTGGTGTTATATATTCACAAAGGTGCACAAGAATCACTACTATGTAATTTCAAAACATTTGCATTGCCCCAAAATAAACTCATATCAATCAGTTACTCCTTCCTTCCTGCCCCCAGACCAAGGCAATTCAATTTCAGTCTCTATAGACTTGCCTGTCCTGGACATTTCATATAAATAGAATCCTGCTGTAGGTGGACCTGAGTCTGGCTTCTCTCATTTCATGTAATATTTGTATCTGAGTGTGGCGTGTGCTCCATTGGATGCACAGACTGCACTTTGTTTATCCGTTAGCCAGTGGATAGGCTAATGGGGAAACTTCCTGCCATTTCCATTTTCTGGCTGAGCAATGCTGCTATGGACACTTGTGGGTGAGTTTCCATGTAGACATATGTCTTCATTTCTCTGGGTTGAATGCTTAGAAACACACACACTGGTTCATAAGGTAATTGTAACTTTTTGTGGAATTGCCAAACTAAACCATGTGGCAGCACCATTTTACATTCTCCTGGGCTGTATCTGAAGGGCCCAATTTCTCCAGTCCTCACCAGCACTTGGCATTGTCCACTTTTTAGTTACAGCCATCCTGGTGGGAATGCAATTGTATCCTGCTTTGGTTTTGATTTGAAGTTTTGCTTTGGTTTTGACTCATGATGCTGAGCTTCCCTGTACTTAGCGGGACATTTGTAGGCCTTCTTTGGAGAACCGTTTATTCAAGGCTTTTGCCCATTTTTAAGTTGAGTGGTCTTTTTTCACTGAGTTGTAAGAATTCTTTATGTTCCAGACACGAGCATCCTCTCAGGTATTGGATTTACCACATTTCCTACCACACCGTGGGTTGTATTTTTACTTTCTAGATTGTGTCTTTTGAAGCACAAAATACATTAATTTTGATAAAGTTTTACTTGTCTGGTTTTATCCTTGTGCTGCTTATGCTTTTGGTGTCACATCTAAGAAACCACTGCCTAACCATTTTGTGGGGGATGAATGAATGCATTAATCAATGGGGAACCCGAGCATACCATCTACGTCCTCCTCATCACCACCACCATTACGATCATCATCAACAGTTTTTTCTTTTTCCTCCCCCATTCTTTTTCTCCTCATTCTCCTCTTCTTCTTCTCTTCCATCATTACTGTTATCACCATGATCATCGCTATCATCATCAATGTCATCATCCTCACCACCATCATCCTTAAAATCATCATCCTCACCATCACCATCATCCTCACCATCAACATCATCCTCACCATCACCATCATTCTCACCATCATCATCCTCACTACCATCATCTCACCATCACCATCATCCTCCCCATCACCATCATCACTGTTACCATCCTCACCACCATCATCCTTATCACCATCATCCTCACCAACACTGTCATCACCATCATCACTGTCATCATTACCATCATCCTCACCCCCATCATCCTCACCATCACCATAATCACCACCACTGTCATCCTCATCATCACTGACACCATCATCCTCACCATCACATCATTCTCACCATCATCCTCACCATCACCATCATCATCACTGTCAGCATTACCATCACAATCCTCACTACCACCATCATCCTCACCATCACCATCATTTTCACCATCATTATCCTCACCATCACCATCACCATCATTTTCACCATCATTATCCTCACCACCATCATCCTCACCACCATTATCCTTACCATCACCATCATTCTCACCATCATCAACCTCACCACCATCATCCTCACCACCATTATCCTTACCATCACCATCATTCTCACCATCATCATCAACCTCACCATCATCAACCTCACCACCATAATCCTCAACACCATAATCCTTACCATCACCATCATTCTCATCATCCTCACCATCATCATCCTCACCACCCTCATCCTCACCATCATCATTATTCTCACCATCATCAACCTCACCACCATCATCCTCACCATCATCTTCACCACCATCATCACCACCATTCTCACCATCATCAACCTCACCACCATCATCCTCACCATCATCTTCACCACCGTCATCACCACCATTCTCACCATCATCATCATCACTGTTATACTCCCTATCATCACCACCATCCTCCTCCTCATAATCACCACTACCACCATCGATCATCACCATCACCACTACCATCATTCTCACCATCATCACCATCACTGTCATCATCCTCACCATCACCATCATCACCATTACTCTACCATCATCATCACCACCATTATCATCCTCACCACCACTATCATCCTCACCATCACGATGATCACCATCAGCATCCTCACCATCATCCTCATCATGACGATGATCACAATCACCATCCTCACCATCATCCTCACCATCACTATGATCACCATCACCATCCTCACCATCATCCTGATGATCACCACCACCATCCTTCACCATCATCCTCACCATCACGATGATCACCATCACCATCCTCACCATCATCCTCATGATGATGATCACCATCACCATCCTTCACCATCATCCTCACCATCACGATGATCACCATCACCATCCTCACCATCATCCTCATCATGACGATGATCACAATCACCATCCTCACCATCATCCTCATGATGATGATCACCATCACCATCCTTCACCATCATCCTCACCATCACTATGATCACCATCACCATCCTCACCATCATCCCCATGATGATGATCACCATCACCATCCTTCACCATCATCCTCACCATCACGATGATCACCATCACCATCCTCACCATCATCCTCATCATGACGATGATCACCATCACCATCCTCACCATCATCCTCATCATGATGATGATCACAATCACCATCTTCACCATCATCCTCACCATCATGATGATCACCATTGCCATCCTCACCATCATCCTCATCATGACGATGATCACCATCGCCATCCTCACCATCATCCTCATCATGACGATGATCACCATCACCATCCTTCACCATCATCCTCACCATCATGATGATCACCATCACCATCCTCACCATCATCCTCACCATCATCTTCACCACCAACATCACCACCATTCTCACCATCATCATCACTGTTATACTCACCATCATCACCACCATCATCCTCATCATCATCACCACCACCATCGATCATCACCATCACCACTACCATCATTCTCACCATTATCATCACCATCACTGTCATCATCCTCACCATCACCATCATCACCATTACTCTACCATCATCACCACCACCATTATCATCCTCACCACCACCATCATCCTCACCATCACGATGATCACCATCACCATCCTCACCATCATCCTCATCATCACCATCACCATCATCTATTTCTTCTTCCACCTCCTCCTCCTCTCTCTATTCTCCTCCCATTCCTTCTCAGCATATCACACACTGTCATTACTGTTCACCAATGACTATTCTGGGAACTCGTCACCTCCACTCATCAGTCCCATATTGCCAACAATACCTTCATTTTAGGATGGAATAGCTTGTGTTTAGAAAATTTGACTGAATTGCTCAATGCCATTTTGCTAGTAAAAACATGTTTTTCCAGTTCCAGAATCAACACCTTTTAACTACTCCTTAAATTCCTTTGCAGTAAACATAAGGAAAAATGTGTATATGTATTAAATGAGTAACAGCTCTTAAGTAGTTTATTTAAAAACAGTGAAGAGAGTCCACTGCTTTCACTGGCAAACTGAGAGGTCACTGCATGCATCCATCTTATTTAAGGGCAAGAAAAGAGTGGCTCAACAAAAGCAAGACATGGGCCTCCAAGGTCCCCAGCCCCTTCCAGATGCACTGGAGGTGCAGGAGCCACAGGCCAGGCCCCAGTTCACTGGGTGACTGAACAAGCTGTGCCAAGCCCAGTCCCCAGCCCATGGCCTTCCTGTGCTGGGAAAGGCTTCTGGCACAGAGTCACACGCATTTCAGTGGCACACAGGGACACTTCCTCATAATGGAGCCTGTAAAGATGCGGGAAAGAGCCTGACTTCTGCCTGCCTGTCTCTGGCAGCCTCTGGATGCACCGTGTCTTTCCACCTCCTCCTCACCACTTTCCCTCTGCCTCTTTCCTTCCTTTCTCTCACCACCCTTCTCCCTTCTTCCCTTCCACCCTTTCTTCCCAGAACCAAGGTGCTCAGATCTCAAAGTTGCTTGACTTTTTCCATGCTAGCACTGAATCAGCATCTTCAAAATACATCTGGGTAATAAAAATAATCACATTCAAAACCATTCATTGAACACATTATTTAATGCTCAGAACAAATCTGCAAAAGGGAGGACCCAGGGGTCACCAGGGCGGGGAGGACCAGGGTGCTCTTGGATGCAGTGGCCAGGACTGCAGGTGTGGGGGACCAGGCTCCAGGCTCCAGACAGCTGAGCACCAGCACTGCTCAGAGCTCTTTCTATTGTGATGTCATCCCTCCAAGCTGCTCATTACCTTCAGTTTGAAGACAGTCCCAGGGCAGGGGAGGGCTGCTGCACTGCCCCTTTGCGTGTGCCATTTTGCACAGGTACCTTTTCACACAGGGTCTGGGGCCAGCGCTGCAGATGTGAGATTTCTGTCTGTCTCAGTGGATTATCAGGAATGCCTGGTTTTCTTTTTCTTTTTTCCCTGGTTTACAGTTCTCTGTTTTTGCCACTTCAGTATTCTCAATCTTGTAGTAAGCGGTGCTGCCTTCTCCAGGACACGCTGTCTCACCACAGCATGGGTAGAGGGCTTACTTTGTCCTATGAATATGTGTGTGCACTGGTTCTGTATAAACGTGTGTGTGCACCGGTTCTGTATAAATTGTGTGTGTGCACCGGTTCTGTATAAATGTGTGTGTACACCAGTTCTGTATAAATGTGTGTGTGTACCAGTTCTGTATAAATGATGTGTGTGCACTGGTTCTGTATAAATGTGTGTGTGCACCAGTTCTGTATAAATGTGTGTGTGCACCGGTTCTGTATAAATGATGTGTGTGCACTGGTGTGCAAATCTGTGTGTGCACTGGTTCTGTATAAATGTGTGTGCACTGATTCTGTATAAATGATGTGTGTGCACTAGTTCTGTATAAACGTGTGTGTGTGCACTGGTTCTGTATAAACGTGTGTGTGCGCTGGTTCTGTATAAATGTATGTGTGCACTGGTTCTGTATAAATGATGTGTGTGCACTGGTTCTGTATAAATGATGTGTGTGCACTGGTGCTGTATAAATGATGTGTGTGCACTGGTTCCGTATAAATGTGTGTGTGTGCACTGGTTATGTATAAATTGTGTGTGTGCACTGGTTCTGTATGTGTGTGTGCACCAGTTCTGTATAAATTGTGTGTGTGCACCGGTTCTGTATAAATGTGTGTGTGCACCAGTTCTGTATAAATGTGTGTGTGCACCGGTTCTGTATAAATGAGTGTGTGCACCGGTTCTGTATAAATGATGTGTGTGCACTGGTTCTGTATAAATGTGTGTGTGCACCGGTTCTGTATAAATGTGTGCACTGGTTCTGTATAGATGATGTGTGTGCACTGGTGTGCAAATCTGTGTGTGCACTGGTTCTGTATAAATGTGTGTGCACTGATTCTGTATAAATGATGTGTGTGCACTAGTTCTGAATAAACGTGTGTGTGTGCACTGGTTCTGTATAAACGTGTGTGTGCACTGGTTCTGTATAAACGTGTGTGTGTGCTGGTTCTGTATAAATGTGTGTGTGCACTGATTCTGTATAAATGATGTGTGTTCACTAGTTCTGTATAAACGTGTGTGTGTGCACTGGTTCTGTATAAACGTGTGTGTGCGCTGGTTCTGTATAAATGTGTGTGTGTGCTGGTTCTGTATAAATGTGTGTGTGCGCTGGTTCTGTATAAATGATGTGTGTGCATTGGTTCTGTATAAATGATGTGGGTGCACTGGTTCTGTATAAACGTGTGTGTGCGCTGGTTCTGTATAAATGTGTGTGTGTGCTGGTTCTGTATAAATGTGTGTGCACTGGTTCTATATAAACGTGTGTGTGTGCACTGGTTCTGTATAAATGTGTGTGTGCACTGGTTCTGTATAAACGTGTGTGTGCACTGGTTCTGTATAAATTGTGTGTGTGCACTGGTTCTGTATAAATGTGTGTGTGTGCACTGGTTCTGTATAAATGTGTGTGTGTGCACTGGTTCTGTAAAAACATGTGTGCGCACTGGTTCTGTATAAATGTGTGTGTGTGCACTGGTTCTGTATAAATGTGTGTGTGTGCACTGGTTCTGTAAAAACGTGTGTGTGCACTGGTTCTGTATAAATGTGTGTGTGTGCACTGGTTCTGTATAAATGTGTGTGTGTGCACTGGTTCTGTAAAAACGTGTGTGTGCACTGGTTCTGTATAAACATGTGCGTGTGCACTGGTTCTGTATAAACATGTGTGCAGTGGTTCTGTATAAATGTGTGTGTGTGCACTGGTTCTATATAAATGTTTGCGTGTGCACTGGTTCTGTATAAACATGTGTGTGTGTGCACTGGTTCTGTATAAATTGTGTGTGTGCACTGGTTCTGTATAAACGTGAGTGTGCACTGGTTCTGTATAAATGTGTGTGTGTACTGGTTATGTATAGTGTGTGTGCACTGGTTCTGTTTAAATGTGTGTGTGCACTGGTTCTGTATAAACGTGCGTGTGCACTGGTTCTGTATAAACGTGTGTGTGCACTGGTTCTGTATAAACGTTTGTGTGTGCACTGGTTCTGTATAAATGTGTGTGTGCACTGGTTATGTATACATTGTGTGTGTGCACTGGTTCTGTATAAACGTGTGTGTGCACTGGTTCTATATAAATGTTTGTGTGTGCACTGGTTCTGTATAAATGTGTGTGTGCACTGGTTATGTATATATTGTGTGTGTGCACTGGTTCTGTATAAACGTGCGTGTGCACTGGTTCTGTATAAATGTGTGTGTGCACTGGTTCTGTATAAATGTGTGTGTGCACTGGTTATGTATACATTGTGCGTGTGCACTGGTTCTGTATACATTGTGCGTGTGCACTGGTTATGTATAAATGTGTGTGTGCACTGGTTATGTATACATTGTGTGTGTGCACTGGTTCTGTATAAACGTGCGTGTGCACTGGTTCTGTATAAACGTGTGTGTGCACTGGTTTTGTATAAACGTTTGTGTGTGCACTGGTTCTGTATAAATGTGTGTGTGCACTGGTTATGTATACATTGTGTGTGTGCACTGGTTCTGTATAAACGTGTGTGTGCACTGGTTCTATATAAATGTTTGTGTGTGCACTGGTTCTGTATAAATGTGTGTGTGCACTGGTTATGTATATATTGTGTGTGTGCACTGGTTCTGTATAAACGTGCGTGTGCACTGGTTCTGTATAAATGTGTGTGCACTGGTTATGTATAAATGTGTGTGTGCACTGGTTATGTATACATTGTGCATGTGCACTGGTTCTGTATAAACATGCCTGTGCACTGGTTCTGTATAAACGTGTGTGTGCACTGGTTCTGTATAAACATGTGTGTGCTGGTTCTGTTTCAGGCTGCCTTTGGGGGCCCAGGATCAAGCTGGAGAAAAAGCACAAGGCTCTGGCTGTTGAGGAGCCTGATGCCTCCTGCATCGCCATGCGCAGCCCCAGCTCTGCCACACTTTTCTCCCCTCAGTTTCCTTTTAGCTGCTTTTTCTTATTTATCTGAAACTTGTTTTATTACACACAATAAATCCATCCTGGCACAAGGAAGGACATAAATAAACATGGCGATGAAACACATAAATCATACTAAGAGGTCCCTGGGCGTCCTGTGTCCTTCAGACAATATGTGTTCTTCCTGGATTGTTCGTGGCTCTTTCTCCATCCATCAAACTCCTACCCATCCATCACAATCAGTCCAAAACGTCCCTGCTTCCTGAGGCTTCCACCCAGCACCCCTACCCTGCCCTGCCAATGATTGCCTCCTGCTCTGAGTTCATTCAACAGTTGGCACATCTTTCTGGGGCATCACATCTGACATTGCACTGTAATTACGACCCATTCCTGCAGAGGAGGCTCCCTGTCCCGGCCAGCCCATAGTACACACTCGTGTGTATTGTTAAGTGTGAACAGCACTGTCTTAGAGGGAAAATGCAATACCAAACTTGATTTTCTACCCCTTGTCCATGGTGGCCAGTGAAAGGTGGTATCTGTAGCAGCATCCTCATTCAGGCCACCCTAGAGTCCAACCTTCTGGTCACAGCTGGTTCGGAGCTCAACACCACCTGACAGTCTAGGTGTACACTGAAGGAGAAGGACCACACCACCTCTGCCTTGTCATGCCCAAGAAACTCAGAAATTACCTGGGCAGTGAGTCACCAACCACACCCTGGATGAGTTCCCTTCTGCAGAAACGCCAGACCATGGTTCCTAGAACTAAGCGTTCCTCCAGGTTTGCCCTGAATTTCCAGACAATCCAACACCAGCTACAATTTACTTAGATGCTTATAAGATTTCTGCATTTTCCAGAATGAACGGAAAGCCCTGTGAGGGCTGGGCCCTGGGTGCTGCCTGATGGGAGATGGTGAACCTTCCCCCGCAGTAAGGGCCAAGGCAGACGAACATTCAGAGGAAAGAGGGGGTGTCCTTGAGGCGATTTCGTGTCTCTACACCATGTCAACACGTGTGTCATGTATTTATTATGTTACATCACGGCTTCTGGTTGGTATGAGAAATAATTGCCATGTGGTGCCACAGAAGGCACATGACCTGCCTGCTGTGGAGGTCTTTACCCTGGAGGGCCAGGAATGGTGACGAGGAAACCACAAAGGTCGTTCTACTGGAGTCCACACACGGCCCATGTGGACGCATCTCTGCACTGGGATTGAAGGCAGGTGGGGAAGGGCCAGCCTCTCACACTCACGTCCGTGTGACTTCCTCACTGGAAGCTGATTTATGAATCGCATCGGTGGCTTTCACAGAAGATTTAATGGAACAAAAAGTAGACATGAGAAATCCACGGCATGTTCCCATAACATGTATTTATAGAAAAGTCAAGGAACCCTTGAAGTATCCACAGTTTTGATGTGGGTGGTTTTGTTGATGCCATTTTGAATCTGTGATGGGTGGGTGAGGGCCGATGAACTAATCACAGTGTTGGCTCTCAGGGAGCTGCCAGGGCTGTGTGGAGCAGCAGCTACTGACCACCATGGCTTCTCAGCATGACCAGCTCAGGTGTACTGCTAAAAGCTGTGATTTCCATCACAGAAAACATTTCCTTTGCTTTCCATGCAGCCCATCAGAACTTCCAGAACAGCACTGCAGAGCTCTGAGGCTCACCAGCCTCACTGCACCTGTTTCCAGCGCAGGCATGAGCTGCTCTTTGGGGCTCACAGGGGCACAGGGGTCTCTGGGTGAAGTCTGACTCCATGGGCCTTCCTCATGCGAGGAAGCTGCATCCTGGCCATGGTGCTCTCAGTTGCAGAGTGTGTGGCTTTTGCCATGTTGGCTCCTGTGCCACCGCATCTGCACCTTCAGCAGCCCAGGGCCAAGCCTTGGAGTGGAAGGCAGGAACACACCTGGGATCTGAGTCTCCATTCCACCTGCACGGCCAGAGAAGTTTGGGTGGAGATGGACCACCACGCACCTCACCTCCTCTGAAAGAAAGTCCCCCTTTAAAATCGCGTGTGAGAGTAGGTGGGAATCATATGAAACTGAATTTGAGACAAGTCTCACCTGTGCAAGGCCAGACCTGCCTGGGGAGCCTGTGGTTACATCAGCACAGGAACGGCCTGTGCCTTTTCCACTCCACAGCTGCTGCTTTTTATGAGGACTGGATATGGAGTCCGCAAATGCTCAGGCATTGGGGGTGTCTGGATGAATAAATCCGGCATGCGGGACTCATGGGAGGAGAAACGGGGTGTGAACCCCTGTCCGTGGAAGAGCTCCCAAAATCATCACGACAGACAATCTGATGGCGGGATGAGAAAGTGTCAGGAATGACGAGATCACAGTTGGATAAATGAAGACCTGCACTGACATCAGAGGACAACAGCAAAGCCTCAGCCTCTGCTTCCTCCTCTCCGGGAAGAGAGACGCCTGTGCCCCAGGCCTGCCTGTCCCTGTGTCCTGAGAGGACAACAGCAAAACCTCTGCCCCTCCTCCCCCCAGGAAGGGAGACGCCGCACCCCAGTCCTGCCCATCCCGTGTCTGGAGAGGACAACAGCAAAGCCTCAACCTCTGCTTCCTCCTCCCCCGGGAAGGGAGATGCCACACCCCAGCCCTGCCCGTCCCACGTCCTGAGACTCGGGATGCCACGCTCTGCACGGCCCACCACGGGCTCTGGTCCTCCTGACCGGGGTAGTGGTGGGTTTCCCCTCCCTCCCTCCCTGCAGTGTGGAGGAGGCAGCCGCCGAGGCTCTGGATGGTCCCTGGTCTCTCTCCTTGTGATCACACCTGCAGCCGGGGGTCTGTCTGCTCAGGAGAAGCAGCCCCCAGGAGGCATGAAGAGCCTGATCTTCTCCAGACACCATCTCTTCCAACACTCCAGAGGTGTCACACAGCTGCCTCAGCCCTGGTACTCCACATCATGGGAGGAAGGTGGCCAGCTGTGAGGGTAGGCCCACTCCTAGACTCGCCCTGCACTTTCAGCACGCGAGTCTGCTGCACCCAGCAGGAAGCCAGCGTGTTTTCACACATTCCAGCCATGCTGATTTTATGCTCGGCCACAAATGGTCCAGGACCCTACAGAGCCACTGCAGCCTAGATGGCTTTGCCTTGCTTGGGGCGTGAGAGGTGAGGCTGAGCTCACCAATGACTTGGAGGTGAATTCCAAGTGCTCCTTGAGGCTGCAGGCCGAGCCTGGGGGGCCAAAGGCCAGTCACATGGACTTGGGGCCTGGAGATGACTGTGCTTCTCAGATCATGTGTGACAGCCAGGGGCAGAGATGGCTGTGTATGTCTGTAGGGGTATTTACACACTGACACATGTGCAGATATGTGCACGCAGACATCTATATACTCACATGCATACTCACACACACAACCCCCTCACAAGTTCACAACACACATAAATGCAAATACACTCACATTCACACATACACACTCACACCCCACTTCTACACTAGGACGCTCTGGCTGGGGCAAGGGAGGCCGGCTGTCAGGAAAGCGCCTTGCCAGGCCACGGAGACCCTCACAGAGGCCTGCACCCCACACTTGTTCACCGGCAGAAGGAAGAAGGCGCCACACCTGCTTTCAGCCCTGGCCGACACTGGGGCTGTTGTGGGGTTGGCAGAAATGGCTGTGCCCTCTCTGGTGGCCCCCTAGGGATTGTTTGCTGACACATGACTCCCCCCGAGCATTGGTCTAGCAGGAAGTTTGCAGGCCTGAAATGAAGGACCCACAGCCGCTCTCCCTCTGCGTCTGCCTGTTCACAGATCTGGGAAAGGTGCACAGATTCACACCTATCTGAGACGTGAGACAAGGCGTGCGCAGGCCATGAGCAAAACAAGACACGTTCCTTGTATACCTGGGTCATCTTTCACGTCTGAGACATTTTTACCACGTGTGTCACATACCCAAGATGATATTAACACAAAACAAACATTGAAGAAAAACAGAAGACAGATGATATCATCAAATGCTGAGACGGCTGAACAGCAAAGACTCGAAAAGCAAAAAGAGTTTACAAACAGTGTCCAGGCCCTGCCTCCCCCAGATCATCAGAAGAGAGTTTCCGGGGCAGGAGGAGCCTGCTGTTTGCCCAGCACGCTGTCTGGAAGGAGGGCAGGTTTGTGAAGGGGAGGGAAGGACACGTTTCAGGCTCGGGGCTGTAGGAAAGGCTTTCGACCTTCCTGCTGGTCCACCCTGGGCTGTGAAATGGGTGTGCAAGGACAGCGTGCAGCCAACCGGCCAACCAGTGTAACCTCAGAGATGGTGACTTTGAGGACCTCTGAGGGAACTCGGTATTACTTACGGCACACAGTGTGGCTTTGATGAGCACATCGGTGCCACACTGCTGGATTTCTCCCTTTCGAAGAAGAATCCACTTTCCCTAGTACACTGTGATGGCCATTTGATTATTAACACAGATGAAAGGAAACATTTGTGAGTGTGCGGCACATGGCTAAGCCAGCCAGGAACAGACCATCTCCCCGGTGTTGCAGCCTCTTCAGCTCCTGTGAGGCTGTGCTCCCATCCAGAACTCAGTCTCTGGGGGTCAGCACCACGGCCAGCACCTGCTGCCTCCACCTCCTCACTCCGGCAGCCACACCTCTTGCAGGGCAATAACAAAGAAAGGCAGATGCCTGCATCCCAGCCCTGCCCTTCCTCCTGTCCTGAGAGGACCACAGCAAAACCTCTACAACCTCTGCTTCCTCCTGCCCGGGGAAGGGAGATGCCCACACACTAGCCCTGCCTGCCCCCGTGTCCTGAGACTTCAGGCACCATGCTCTGCCCAAAATGAGGGACCATGACCCGCCACAACTGTGGGACATGGAGCAAAGCCACTTTAATGGACACCCATTCAGTCCATGGGGTCTGCAGCTAACTCAGTCCCAGCCCCAGTCAGACAACCAAGGGAACCAGATGCGGAGAAGCAGCTCTGGTATTGTACTGCAGGGCAGGAAAACTGCAGCTCACAGCCATGAGTTGTGCACTGCAGGAGAAGAAGCTCTGGGGTTCTACTGCAGGGCAGGAAAACTGCGGCTCACAGCCATGAGTTGTGCATTGCAGGAGAAGAAACTCTGAGGTTCTACTGCAGGGCAGGAAAACTGCGGCTCAGAGCCATGAGTTGTGCACTGCAGGAGAAGCAGCTCTGGTTCTACTGCAGGGCTGGAAAACTGCGGCTCACAGCCATGAGTTGTGCATTGCAGGAGAAGAAACTCTGGTGTTCTACTGCAGGGCAGGAAAACTGCGGCTCACAGCCATGAGTTGTGCATTGCAGGAGAGCTAGAAGACAAGGTTCTGAAACATAGGCCTGTTCGGCATGAGACACATGGTGGAAAATCCAGCCCTGGCTTGACAGGGCTCAGAGTGGTGCTAAGTCCAGGCTAATGCACCCCCAACCCCAGGGCTCTGCTGTTACGTGGTGGCTTCATGCACAGCTCATGTTCATTCAGCTCGGCCACCCCAGGACCCGGCACAGAACCAGAATGGGGGAGACAGTCAGTCAGTGTCTACTGAACTGAATTTCCCCAAACAGAATTTACTTTTTCTTTGAACATGTACACACGTGCACACAGATGCACACACACACTCTCTAAATGAAGCAGAAAGAAAGGATAGAGCTGCAAAACTCTGGAAATCATAAAAACAATATTTTGGTCTAAAATGACCTTCAAAAATGGATCTGGCTGAACTAGTTGATAAAACATTGAAAATGGATATGGATTCTAAATGAAATGCCATTCAATCTCAATCAGCTGAAATTTGCAGACTGCAGCATTCACTGGTGCGCTTCTGCGATTATTGAGAATAAACTTTACTCCGTGAAACAGTTTCAGAAATGAACGATATTTTTTTTAAGACTGACCAAAAAAACGCTGTTTTTAATCCATAAAGATTTCTCGAAATCTCTTGAGACTCAAGGCTGCCGTGGGCCCCGTCTGGTCCATACTTCTGAATCTGTCACTTTCTGATGACTTTGCTTCCCCCGCGCTGTGGTGCTGCAGCCGAGTCAGAGTAATGCGGCACACACGTGCCCAGCATGCAGCGCTTCCTCCCGCGCTCTCTAAGACTGAGAAGCGCCTTCCGCGCACAGCCCACCACGCAGCCTTCTCAGAGTGTCAGTGCTGCAGAGAACCAGACACTCTGTTCTTTATTTCCTGCAATTTCCTGAAAGCTTCTACCACGTTTCCCAGCAAATGGGCAAATCGCTGCAGTGTGCACATAAGCATCTGTGCTCCACCTTTCTCAGAAACACAGCTCTATGTAAACACCCAAATACACAAGCGGCACCCCAACATTTCCACTGCCTCCCATTACTAGGAGAAGCTCAGGTCATTCTGTTGTGGTGGTGGTTCTGTCTTTCCTAAGAGTGTTTAAGAAGAATGAATAATGATGATCACTAAATTTAAGAATATTAATTGTAAGGCCGGGCATGGTGGCTTAGCCTGTAATCCAAGCACTTTGGGAGGCCGAGGTGGGCAGATCGCCTGAGGTCGGGAGTTCAAGACCAGCCTGGCCAACATGGTGAAACCCTGTCTCTACTGAAAAAAGAAATACACAAAAATAGTCAGGCTTGGTGGTGCATACCTGTAATCCCAGCTACTTGGGAGGCTGAGGCAGAAGAATTGCTTGAACCCAGGAAGCGGACATTGCTGTGAGCCGAGATTGTGTCACTGCACTCCAGCCTGGGTGACAGTGAGACTCGACTCAAAAAAAAAAAATAACTGTAAAAAGGCCCTTGTTACAGAAACACAGTCTCAGCCTCACCCACGAAGCCTGAAGGGCTCTGCTCTGTCTCCCAGGGCTCAAAGACACAAACCAGCAATCCCTGTGGTCTTGTACAGTCTGAGAGAGATCCATCAGAATTAATGAAAAAGTGGAGAATGGATTCATTGTCAAGTGTGTAATTTTAATTATTACAACACTACCTGCATGAATATTAGATGTATTCCCCTAAAGAAAACCCTGTAAACAATTACTCTGCACTGCACCTTAGTCACAGGACTGGGCATAAATCTCAGGGCTCAGTGAAAAATGAAAGCGCAGACCCCTGTGTTACTGAAAAATTATTAAGAATGCCAGGGTGTCAGCAGCAGAGCATTCAGCCCAGCACAGGGTCCTCCTGTGTGGCCTGCAGGCAGGGAAGCCACCTGCCTATCACTGCCAGGAGGCTGTGTGCCTCAGGCCAGCGCCACTGGGCACCAGGGAGGTGCCACCCAGAGCGCAGGAGCTTTGCACACGTCACAGCAGAGATGAGTGCTTCACCTCCACCCTGTGGGCAGTGTGCCTTTGAAACTGAGAAGCCTTTCGGCTGGTCAGACACACAGTTCGCATCATTCCACAAGCTAAAATGATACACATTTATTATTGGTTCTAACCCACTGGAAACAATGGCTTTCGAATCAGGTTCAAGCTAATTTCTAGCAGAATGTCATGATGCTTCTGTTACTGACTCTGTTCCACTGACCGGGTGATGACTGCTTCCATGTCAAGCAAGAGAACAATGACTCCTCTAAGGGCCAACGCGTCACCCCGTGTGCCCAGCACAAGTGCCCAGCACAGGTCTTCATCTACACGGTGTGGCCACCTACACACACAAGCATTCTTTGTATCTTTTCTTATTTTCCATTTTTTACTAATACATATGCTTTGCCTGAAACTGTCACATAGGAATCATCCAACTTTATTGTATATTTGGCTTGTGTTCTAGTTTCCAGAATTTACTGAAGCACATATTTCTTCCCAGTCTGGAGATTTTGTGTTTCTTCCTGGAGTTGATAGAAAATGAGTGCCCATCTGAAGCCTGGGTCATCCTCCTGGATTTCTGAATACCTGTTACAACACTCAAATGAAGGAACCTCGCTGACCCAAAAGGCCGTGTGACCGTCAGTGTACGTGGCAGAGACGGTCCTCCAGGCAACAGGTCCCACATGGTACACAAACCACTGGCTCCTGAGCGTGGGTGCCCGGATACCCTCCTGGAATAAAGGGTGGCTTGAACCCCGCGCCACCGGCCTTACCTGGGAGACTCACATGCGCCACGTCTGTGAGTCACATGCGCACAGCTGAGGTGCATAGGGACAGGCAGCTCTTCCTGTCGACAATTCTCCCTAAGTCTTCCTCGCCCATGTTTCTTTATAGTGGCAAGAGATTTAAACTTTTTGAAAACATCAAGTTAAAGTTCTCTGGACCTATTTTCCACAAACCATAGCAAGTAATAACCAAGTGATCAGACGTCTGTAAACCAATAAATAAGAGAAAGGAAGAGATGGAACGATGACCCAGGCGGGCCTCGTTCTGATGAGCCCGAGACGCTCTGCAGAGACTGACAGCCTAGAGATGAGACCTGCTGCGGCCCCAGGAACCGCAGGTGTGGAGCCACGAGGCTGTGAGCGAGGCGGGGACCCATCAGGTCCTCCTCGGCTGAGGGACCCTGGTTGGTCACTTAGCTCAGCCTTATCTGTAAAATTGCAGAGAACCACACAGCAGTGTTAACGTCCTAAACGATGAAAGGTTATCCCACGCAGCGCCGGCAGTCGGAGGGAGGGCAGGCTCTGCTCTCAGGAGAGGGTTGGGCCGTGTGGACTAGCGCCCTGCCTGAGGGCCTGCCCCATTTTCGCTGTGGAGACTTTTGCTTCAGAATCACTGCCCATGCCCATGCCCCAGTTCACCCTCCCAGCCAAGGCCTGTGTCACTGCTCAAGACAGTGTGTCTTTGGCTAAAGAGTGCGGCTGATTGGATACAACAGTTTTCCATCCTCTTTGTCACTTTATTTAGACATTTCCACAACAACATATAGCACAACAGCAAAAGGAGGACAGAACTGTGAAAACAGGGAATAAATCAGAGTCACATGAAGAAACGAGACACGGAAAAAGCCCTGAAGTTAGTCTCACCAGCTGAAAAAACAAGAAGAAAAACTGGGGTTCAGTCATTGTTCTGACGGGTTTTCACTTCCCGAATGGAAAGCTCCTGCTCACTCGACAAGCGTGGACTGAGCTCTCGCTGTGCCTGAGTGTCAGAAGTGGCCAGGCTGACCTTGGTGCCCACAAGCACCGCCCTGGCTGGGGCGCTCTGTGCAGGGGGCTCGGAACCCCACCCATGGCACCTCCCTGTCCCGCTCCCACAGGGCGCACCCCCACAACTGCGCTCCAGCTTCCGCACGTACACGCCTTGGACTCATGAAGGCAGCCTGCTCGATTCACCACCCCGGAATTCTTAACAACTGTGTCTTTGCCTCTGTGTTTTGTGAATGAGGACCCATGAAATGGTGGAGCGTACCCAGGCAGAAAGGACGTGGCGCACTAAAATGCCTGCTCTTCCCGCCCTCCATCTGCCCGGCCTTCCCAATGTCCTTGGAGCGCAGAAGTCCAGGAGGTCCACAGTCGTTGGGCAAGGCTCACAGCGAGCAGAAGGCCATGCACGGACGAGCGAGTGGGGCACGACCGCCCTGAGGCCAGGCTTTCCCTTCTAACCAGACCGAGCTTCCAAAGCTCAAAGGTGGTGATGGCGTCCGAGAAATACGGGCGGCCAGCGAATCCTATCATGCCGTTCCCTGGGCAGCTTACTTCCCTGCAATGGCCGACCGCCTGTGTTGAGGACGGTGACGTAGGGAAGGAGAGACAGAGTGGCCCAGATTCCTCTCCTTTCATTCCTCCCTTGCTCATCCGTGGGTCAATGGGAGAGAGTTTTGTTAGAACATGGCACACGGGAAGTGGAATTAAGGTACTTGGTTATTTAGTTCAGTATTTTCATCGTTCTGGGAAGAACAAAATATATGTTCAACAGTGAAATACAGATTGCCTAATTTCAGCGATTCTGCATACAACTTAAATGCTTTTATTTTTATTTAAAACTGCTGTCACACAGTATAAAGACAAACGGTAAAATCATGCTAATAGTTTAGACTTTTAATCTTTCGTTACTTAAAATATCATTAAGGAGCAGATAGTACCATGGCAAGTCAAGAACCCTGGAAGAAGAAACAGCTTTATAGTTCATTCCATTTTACGGCGTTTTTCCTGCGTATCGAACGGTGCCCGTATTTTCATTCTATGCCGGGTCCTGAAAACTAGCTGGCTGACCCGGAGGCAGAAACGCACATTCCCATGGGCCTAACAGCTCAGCGGGGAAGACAACGATCACACCTGTAGTTACAACTACAATAAAGATTATAAAATAGGAGGAGGAGATGAAAACGGGGCTGCGCCTGCAGAGCCATCTCCAGGGAGGGTCCTTGAACAAAACCACCCTCAAGGAGACGAAGACACCTTTGACACAGTAATTTAACATTTCATCCATCTCAGAAAAGCGAATTTGAGCTTGTCATCTTCTTTTAGCAAGCTGTACCAAAGCTGCTCTAAACTCTGGGCAACGCATGTGCAGAGGAATAACGAAAATCTCAAGCCTACACTGCTGGAGGCTGCTCTGTGCAGGATCCGTAGGATATGAAGACGCCTCCTTCATTCCTTCAGAGAAGATTCCTTTTGCATCCCAAATGAAGTAGAAGAAAATGTTAATTAGATGCGATTTGGGCTGAGTTAGCAACTTAAGCGGACAAAGTTTATTAAATATAAGTTCACTGCGCACCCCAAACCTTGAAACTATGGCAACAGTGAAAGATCACATGACCAGCCGGTAGCTCAAAAATGCACTAAACAACTGGGCTGCAGGGTCACGGGGCCACACTCAGGCCAGAGAATACCCCGCTGGGGGCAGACGGCTGCACACACAGGCAGCTCTAACTCTGACTCTAAGTTGTTTGGGAACTGCCTTGGTCCAGGAAAGAATCACTGGGCCTCTCACTTGGGGTCCTGCAGCGACCGTCTCATTGCAACACTGACCATCTCAGGACAGCCTTGCTGGATGAGAATCCCCTACACTGGCTCTGGGGGACTGGGGGAAAGTGCCCCTGCAGAGCTGAGTTTTCAACTAACACTGGGAAGACAGGCAGGTGGGTGTTAGGTGAGCTGGAGGCCAAGAGTGCCAGGTAGAGCACCCATCGGTTCAGTCGAGGTCTAAACTGAGAAGGACCTGGTGTGGGGAAGTACAAGTCTGGTTTAGGATATCTGTGAGTCCCTAATTCTCATCCTGAGTCTGCCTCCAGGGCAAGGCTGAGCCAAGCAGCTCTGCACAAAGATGAGGCTTGTGGATTCTTCCTTCATTCTCCTGCTCTCTGGAGCAAGAAAACAAGTCAGCTCCGTATCTCACGGGACTGCCAAGATGAGTTTCGGTTTAGATGGTATAATTCCCACTCCTCTTATATTTTCGGAAGAAAGACAGAAACACGGAAGTCGTACCTGCTCGAGTGTCTTGTATACGTTCAGTCCTCAAGAGTGAAGGGATTGCTGTGTGGCTGAAAAGACCCGGCTCCAGGACACAGGAATTAATCCCGGTCACATGGAGCTTTCGAGAGGATAACACTTTGTGTCCTTAAATTGCAAACCATGCAGCTTTATGGAAAATGGATGTAACACTGTGTCTCGGACAATTTTACATCTTGAGCGATGTGTTAACGGATAAGGTGATCTCGGGAGAAGGTGCCTGCTCTGCATGTGGAAACACGCCACGTGAACGCCGGCGAAGAATTTGACAGTAGTGCACACAAGATCACGTGCAATTTTAAAAGGGCAGCTGAGACATCAATCCAATATTCTGACAGTGCTGTGGAGCCAACTCAGGACACAGCTGGCTCAGGACAGAAGAGGCAGGACGGGAATGTGCTCTGTGAGACACACTGAAGAATGCTGCTGTTGGTGAATCACAATCATCGCTCTGTCTTACGGGGCATGGACCATGGTTTGTCCTAACTTAGGAAAGGCTGAATCGTGTTCAAAGCAGCTTAACAGCAAACAGTCCATATTCAAAATACAGACTCTGAATAGATACTTCCACCCCCGGATGAACACTTCTAATTTCACTAAGCCACGGCCCGAAGGCCGAACTTCAGCCTTTCCTATTGGATGCACACGTTAGCGGCCAGATGAATCCGGTGTAAAGAAACAGCAGCTTCCTTCCTGCGTCAAAACTCCCCACGTTAATCCCATTAAATAACAACTGGGCTGTTTGAAAGAGGCAGAGCATAAATAATCAACAAATAATTAGGGAAACTTGACCCATGAAATGCCCTCATTCCGGCTACAAGTACAGCCCAGGCCTCCACTCATCGGCTCCCAGTGTGGCCCAGCACCCACTCCACCAGCTCCCAGTGTGGCCCAGCCCCCCACTCATCGGCTCCCACTGCAGCCCAGCTCTCCACTCAGCAGCTCCCAGTGTGGCCCAGCCCTCCACTCATGGGCTCCCACTGCGGCCCAGCTCCCCACTCAGCAGCTCCCAGTGTGGCCCAGCACCCACTCCACCAGCTCCCAGTGTGGCCCAGCCCCCCACTCATCGGCTCCCACTGCGGCCCAGCTCTCCACTCAGCAGCTCCCACTGCGGCCCAGCCCTCCACTCATGGGCTCCCACTGCGGCCCAGCTCCCCACTCAGCAGCTCCCGGTGTGGCCCAGCACCCACTCCACCGGCTCCCAGTGTGGCCCAGCCCTCTACTCATTGGCTCCCACTGCGGTCCAGTTCTCCACTCAGCAGCTCCCAGTGTGGCCCAGCACCCACTCCACCGGCTCCCAGTGTGGCCCAGCCCCCCACTCATCGGCTCCCACTGTGGCCCAGCTCTCCACTCAGCAGCTCCCACTGTGGCCCAGCCCTCCACTCATGGGCTCCCACTGCAGCCCAGCTCTCCACTCAGCAGCTCCCGGTATGGCCCAGCACCCACTCCACCAGCTCCCACTGTGGCCCAGCTCTCCACTCAGCAGCTCCCAGTGTGGCCCAGCACCCACTCCACCAGCTCCCGGTGCGGCCCAGCACCCACTCCACCGGCTCCCAGTGTGGCCCAGCCCTCCACTCATCGGCTCCCACTGCGGCCCAGCTCTCCACTCAGCAGCTCCCGGTGTGGCCCAGCACCCACTCCGGACACCATGCTTAGCCAAGGAAACACAAGTGAAACTCTTCCTTCAAAGAGCCAAATGAAAAGGCATCCTGGGCGGCACAGATGGCGACTCAGTCATTGGAGCAGAGGCAGCACGCAGGTCTCACCAGCAAGTCAGGGGTTGTTTTAGGAGGATCATGATGGCCCCTACGAGGTCACAGAGTGTGGGGAGCATTGCGGCCCACTCGGCATCCACACCCCAGCATAGCAGGAACTGCTGCTGCCTGCCCTGCATTCCAATCCTGGTTCAGCAGGAGCCGCCACTGCCCTCACCACGTTCACAAGCTGGCACTGCATCTGCACCCTGGCAGAGCAGGAGCCACTGCAGGGGCGGGATGAAGAGCCCCCTTGTCAGGCCTGTCAATAAACTTACTAGCAAGGCCACCCAGGCTCCAAGCCAGCCCCCATTCAACTGCCTTCCCTCTGGAAGATGTGCATCCTGTTTGTTTAAAAAGCCTTAATAATTGTGAGTTCAACACTACCAACATTTATTAAGTACCTATTCCATTGGGCATGGAAGGACAAAGATGAATTTTAAAAATACGATGATGACCTACAAGAGGTTCATAATCTACAGAGTGAGGCAGATGACCCAATAATAACACACAATGATTACAATGACTATGCTCTGTGACAAATGGCACATCATAGAAACCTATATGTACGGGAACATAGAAGAGGAACAGATGAACTCTCCACTTACGGGAGAAGACCCTGATGTGGGCGGGAGGATCTGATCTGATCCATGTTTCCCAGTCAGGGAACGCAGGGAATCATCTGAGGCTAAAGGAACGACATGTGTGAAGTCACAGAGGTGGGACACAGCATACCAGGTGGGTGTACGGATTTTCACAGATCAACACATGTGAAGTCACAGAGGTGGGACACAGCACGCCAGGTGGGTGCATGAATTTCCACGGATCAACACGTGTGAAGTCACAGAGGCGGGACACAGCATGCCAGGTGGGTGCATGAATTTCCACGGATCAACACGTGTGAAGTCACAGAGGCGGGACACAGCACGCCAGGTGGGTGCATGAATTTCCACAGATCAACACGTGTGAAGTCACACAGGTGGGACACAGCACGCCAGGCGGGTGCATGGATTTCCACAGATCAACACGTGTGAAGTCACACAGGCGGGACACAGCACGCCTGGTGGGGTGCACGCATTTCCACCGACATTTCTCTATTATTACATATCCTGATTTGCCGACATTGTATTTATTGTGGTAAAGAACGAACATTTTAAGTTTGGGATCTCAAAGGTTTTTCAGTATGCTTAGCTTTTAACTAAAATTATATATTTTAAAAATACTAAATAGTCCACTAAATGTTATTCATCTGAAATATTCAGTGGCTAATTAATTCAAAATTAAAGAGTCCACACATGATGAAGGGATAGTTTGCTAGAAATAAGAAATGTATTCACCTAAGAAGTCAGGACTTTATCGGCAGTTCATCGTTATGTCGGGTCTCTGCTAACCTGTAGTCTCACCTACAAAACAAACCCTCTGGAGATGAGAGCAGATGTAAACTATGATCTCTGGAACATAAGCAAGCTTCAGGGCTTACGCTAGATTTTAAACCGCAATGTAAAATTAAATGTATTTACTGAATCAGTTTGCTTAGTTGCTCTGGAAGCTGAAGAACAGCTCTGAGAATGTTAATTCCACTAACAGAAAATAAAGTAAGAAACTCCTGTTTATTTATAATCCAAATAATCACCAAACACATTCTTTCCCTTAGAATTCTAATTACACATTTTCCCACTTAGAATTCTAAAGTCAGAGAATCACTAAGTTTGGATATTATAAATGAGGAATCTGAGTTCTACAGAAGTCCATTAGCTCTACACATGTGATTTTAAACATCCTGATAAGAGCTTCAATTCCTTTCTGGTACTAAAGGTGAATATGCAGAACAGTGTCCTGAATGAAGGAAAACCGATTTTCTGCTGAGTTTCTGTGAGCTGTGGAGGAAAGTTAGCACAAGACGCAGAAGGCAGAGGCCACGAGCAAGTCTTCCCATGAGAGGCAAGCAGCACAGCAGTCACAGACCATGCACACGCACATACACACAGAGACACATGTGTACACATGGACACATGCACACACGTGTGCACAGAGACAGACATAGCACATGCATGCACTACACACACACCTGTGCACACACACAGATGCATGCAGAGACACAGACACATACACACACACAACTGTGCACAGACATGCACACACACAGACACATGCACACACACAGATGCATACACATAGAGACACACACACACACACAGACACAGGTGGTGGCACCTGCAGCCTTGGCTGTTGCCACACTGTTCTTGTAGTACTATGGCTTGGGGGAAGGTGACAGGAGGAGCTGAAGAGGTCCAGCCACGTGTGGGGTGGGTGTGCACATGGTGCTGGGAAGTGGCAGCTGGTTCAAAGCAGAGAGAAGCGAGGAAGTCGTGCGTGGGGACACCTGCGATTGGTCCCATATGACCAGAGCTTGGAACACGTTTGAGAATTCGACAGAGCTGAGCATGAAGCACCAGGCCGAGCCGAAGCATAGGCTTGATTATGCATCAACGCAGGACCCACGGCTCTGCGCCTGTACGTTGCCCCTTCACCTGTCTGCCTGGCTCCTGGTGCCTTCCCAGCCTTGGTAGAGCCCTGGGTCCACCCTGCCTTTCCTTCTTCATCATGTTCCTTCCCCCCCGCTCGTCTGGCTCCAGAGTTCAGTGTCATTTGTGGGTTGAGATGCTACCATTCCCTCTGGTCCTGCCCTCCTTCCTGGTCTCCAGGCATCTCAAGGGAGCTGCTGCCTTGACGCATTTGCCTGGATCTTATGACACTCACTGGGGCTCAGGGAGAACCCGTGACTTTCCCCTGCAAATCATTTCGTCCTCACCCTTCCCCATTTCTTGAAATGATGCTGCTGCGACTAACACCTGGATGCTCAGGTCAAACCCGGGCAGTCGCCTCCAGTGCTCCTCTTCCTTCCTCACCTCAGTCATGGGCTCTGCACCTCCAGTGCTCCTCTTCCTTCCTCACCTCACTGTCATGGGCTCTGCACCTCCAGTGCTCCTCTTCCTTCCTCACCTCACTGTCATGGGCTCTGCACCTCCAGTGCTCCTCTTCCTTCCTCACCTCACTGTCATGGGCTCTGCACCTCCAGTGCTCCTCTTCCTTCCTCACCTCACTGTCATGGGCTCTGCACCTCCAGTGCTCCTCTTCCTTCCTCACCTCACTGTCATGGGCTCTGCACCTCCAGTGCTCCTCTTCCTTCCTCACCTCACTGTCATGGGCTCTGCACCTCCAGTGCTCCTCTTCCTTCCTCACCTCACTGTCATGGGCTCTGCACCTCCAGTGCTCCTCTTCCTTCCTCACCTCACTGTCATGGGCTCTGCACCTCCAGTGCTCCTCTTCCTCACCTCACTGTCATGGGCTCTGCACCTCCAGTGCTCCTCTTCCTTCCTCACCTCACTGTCATGGGCTCTGCACCTTCAGTGCTCCTCTTCCTTCCTCACCTCACTGTCATGGGCTCTGCACCTTCAGTGCTCCTCTTCCTTCCTCACCTCACTGTCATGGGCTCTGCACCTCCAGTGCTCCTCTTCCTTCCTCACCTCACTGTCATGGGCTCTGCACCTTCAGTGCTCCTCTTCCTTCCTCACCTCACTGTCATGGGCTCTGCACCTTCAGTGCTCCTCTTCCTTCCTCACCTCACTGTCATGGGCTCTGCACCTACAGTGCTCCTCTTCCTTCCTCACCTCACTCACTGTCATGGGCTCTGCACCTCCAGTGCTCCTCTTCCTTCCTCACCTCACTGTCATGGGCTCTGCACCTCCAGTGCTCCTCTTCCTTCCTCACCTCACTGTCATGGGCTCTGCACCTCCAGTGCTCCTCTTCCTTCCTCACCTCACTGTCATGGGCTCTGCACCTCCAGTGCTCCTCTTCCTTCCTCACCTCACTGTCATGGGCTCTGCACCTCCAGTGCTCCTCTTCCTTCCTCACCTCACTGTCATGGGCTCTGCACCTCCAGTGCTCCTCTTCCTTCCTCACCTCACTGTCATGGGCTCTGCATCTCCAGTGCTCCTCTTCCTCACTTCGCTGTCATGGGCTCTGCACCTCCAGTGCTCCTCTTCCTTCCTCACCTCACTGTCATGGGCTCTGCACCTTCAGTGCTCCTCTTCCTTCCTCACCTCACTGTCATGGGCTCTGCACCTTCAGTGCTCCTCTTCCTTCCTCACCTCACTGTCATGGGCTCTGCACCTACAGTGCTCCTCTTCCTTCCTCACCTCACTCACTGTCATGGGCTCTGCACCTCCAGTGCTCCTCTTCCTTCCTCACCTCACTGTCATGGGCTCTGCACCTCCAGTGCTCCTCTTCCTTCCTCACCTCAGTCATGGGCTCTGCACCTCCAGTGCTCCTCTTCCTTCCTCACCTCACTGTCATGGGCTCTGCACCTCCAGTGCTCCTCTTCCTTCCTCACCTCACTGTCATGGGCTCTGCACCTTCAGTGCTCCTCTTCCTTCCTCACCTCACTGTCATGGGCTCTGCACCTTCAGTGCTCCTCTTCCTTCCTCACCTCACTGTCATGGGCTCTGCACCTCCAGTGCTCCTCTTCCTTCCTCACCTCACTGTCATGGGCTCTGCACCTTCAGTGCTCCTCTTCCTTCCTCACCTCACTGTCATGGGCTCTGCACCTTCAGTGCTCCTCTTCCTTCCTCACCTCACTGTCATGGGCTCTGCACCTCCAGTGCTCCTCTTCCTTCCTCACCTCACTCACTGTCATGGGCTCTGCACCTCCAGTGCTCCTCTTCCTTCCTCACCTCACTGTCATGGGCTCTGCACCTCCAGTGCTCCTCTTCCTTCCTCACCTCACTGTCATGGGCTCTGCACCTCCAGTGCTCCTCTTCCTTCCTCACCTCACTGTCATGGGCTCTGCACCTCCAGTGCTCCTCTTCCTTCCTCACCTCACTGTCATGGGCTCTGCACCTCCAGTGCTCCTCTTCCTTCCTCACCTCACTGTCATGGGCTCTGCACCTCCAGTGCTCCTCTTCCTTCCTCACCTCACTGTCATGGGCTCTGCATCTCCAGTGCTCCTCTTCCTCACTTCGCTGTCATGGGCTCTGCACCTCCAGTGCTCCTCTTCCTTCCTCACCTCACTGTCATGGGCTCTGCACCTCCAGTGCTCCTCTTCCTTCCTCACCTCACTGTCATGGGCTCTGCACCTCCAGTGCTCCTCTTCCTTCCTCACCTCACTGTCATGGGCTCTGCACCTCCATGCCCAACCACCCCCAAGTTTCTTAACTCCCTGGGCCCACTACAAAACACCTTCCTCTTCACGCACACTCATCTTTCATCTCCTGCCCTGTTCTCCCCACCCCCAGTTACTCCACCAGCATTTGGCACCTTCAGTAACTTGACAGCCCACTCTGGGTCAAAATGAAGTCCCGGTACGTTCTCCAAGGCCCTGGGTCACTCATCGTCCGATCTCTTCCCTCCAGCTTCGTCTTCCATGGTTTTCCACACTGACCACCGTGCTCCAGCAGCTGGACCCTGCCGTTGTTGGCATGTGATCTACATTTCTCTCCAATCTCTGGCCCCTTAGCATGACACCTACCTGACTGGCAACTGTCCCCAAAGCTGCTGAAGTCCGGCCTCTTCCCATTATTCTGACGTTTCCTCCAATGTGCCCTCCTCGGAGAGCCTTTCCCTGAGCTGAGAGGAGCCTCCCACCCACTCTCCAGGCCCTGTTCTCATCTCATCACAGCAGACGCTGGTTGCCAGTGGACATCCTACAAGCCTCCTTCCCTGGGAGAAGACAAGCTCATTGAAATCAGTGACTGAGAGAGACTCCTAACTCGTCTGTATTCCCACAATGAATGCTCTGTTGGCTCCGTGTTGGCTGCCTCCACACCCACCCCAATCTCCCCTAGGGTGCAGCGCTGGAAAGACAGAGGATGGGTGGGTGGGTGGATGGGCGGACAGGCACACCCATTTCCTAGATTCCTGCTAGGAGGTTTCCACACGTGGCTTCTGTCCCACCACCTGCATGAGCCTCTGATCTGGGATTTGAGTCAGAGGAGGTCAGTCTCAGGTTTCAGGGAATTCATTTTACCAGCACACACTGTGGCAAAGGCAGTGGTAATGATTCCAGAGAGCTTAGCTCAGAATTCAGCAGTTCACTGGGGTGGCAGCAGATATCGTGACCAGGGAGGAGACTGGGGAGTGGCCGTTGGCAGCCTCAGCCGGGGCACTGCACGGAGGCAGTGAGTACAAGATCCCAGCTGAGCTCGGCCCTCCAGCCCTCGGCCTCGGAGGCTGCTAATCCCTCCAGGTCTCCATTCTGCTTCAATGAGCAGCAGGGGAGCTCACTGTTCGCCACTGAGCTTGCACGGATCCATCACCTAAATCTCCTAAAACCCCCATAAAGCAGATGCTATATCGATTCCCATCTTACAGGTGAGAAAAAAAACATGTTGAGAGTTTTGACTTAATCCTGAAATCCACGGAGACCCACTGAACCCTCCTAAGTGGTGAAGGGGCATCATTAACTCGGCCTCTCAGGAAGACCATGCTGGAGCTGTTGGTGGAACATACTGGAGGCCCCAAGAAGGGAGAGATGTGGAGCTGATCGCTGACAATGGATCAGTTAGACATCAGAGCATGCTCTTCCACCCGACACGCACACTTTCACATGCACACACAAAATCAATAATGCTATTTGGTTACCCTCGTAATGAGGCATTCCACATGGGAAGAAAACCATAATTAAATACACACTTTATTTTCTCAGCACTCAGTTAGGTATGCCAGTGAAAAGCTACTGCACTCAGCACGCAGTTAGGTGTGCCGGTGAGAAGCTACTGCACTCAGCACTCAGTTAGGTATGCCGGTGAAAAGTTACTGCACTCAGCACTCAGTTAGGTATGCCGGTGAGAGGCTACTGCACTCAGAACCCAGTTAGGTATGCCGGTGAAAAGCTACTGCACTCAGCACTCAGTTAGGTAGCCGGTGAAAAGTTACTGCACTCAGCACTCAGTTAGGTATGCCGGTGAAAAGTTACTGCACTCAGCACTCAGTTAGGTAGCCGGTGAAAAGCTACTGCACTCGGCACTCAGTTAGGTAGCCGGTGAAAAGTTACTGCACTCGGCACTCAGTTGGGTAGCAGATGAAAAGCTACTGCACTCAGCACTCAGTTAGGTATGCCGGTGAAAAGCTACTGCACTCAGCACTCAGTTAGGTGTGCCGGTGAAAAGCTACTGCACTCAGCACTCAGTTAGGTATGGCGGTGAAAAGCTACTGCACTCAGCACTCAGTTAGGTATGCCGGTGAAAAGTTACTAAACTCAGCACTCAATTAGGTAGCAGATGAAAAGCTACTGCACTCAGCACTCAGGTATGCCGGTGAAAAGCTACTGCACTCAGCACTCAGTTAGGTGGCCGGTGAAAAGCTACTGCACTCAGCACTCAGTTAGGTAGCCGGTGAAAAGCTACTGCACTCGGCACTCAGTTAGGTAGCCGGTGAAAAGTTACTGCACTCAGCACTCAGTTAGGTAGCCGGTGAAAAGCTACTGCACTCAGCACTCAGTTAGGTAGGCGGTGAAAAGCTACTGCACTCAGCACTCAGTTAGGTAGCCGGTGAAAAGCTACTACACTCAGCACTCAGTTAGGTATGCTGGTGAAAAGCTACTGCACTCAGCACTCAGTTAGGTGTGCCGGTGAAAAGTTACTGCACTCAGCACTCAGTTAGGTAGGCGGTGAAAAGCTACTGCACTCAGCACTCAGTTAGGTATGCCAGTGAAAAGCTACTGCACTCAGCACTCAGTTAGGTAGCCGGTGAAAAGTTACTGCACTCAGCACTCAGTTAGGTATGCCGGTGAATAGTTACTACACTCAGCACTCAGTTAGGTATGCCAGTGAAAAGCTACTGCACTCAGCACTCAGTTAGGTAGCTGGTGAAAAGTTACTGCACTCAGCACTCAGTTAGGTAGCCGGTGAAAAGTTACTGCACTCAGCACTCAGTTAGGTATGCCGGTGAATAGTTACTGCACTCAGCACTCAGTTAGGTATGCCGGTGAAAAGCTACTGCACTCAGCACTCAGTTAGGTATGCCGGTGAAAAGCTACTGCACTCAGCACTCAGTTAGGTAGCCGGTGAAAAGTTAACTGCACTCAGCACTCAGTTAGGTAGCCGGTGAAAAGCTACTGCACTCGGCACTCAGTTAGGTGTGCCGGTGAAAAGCTACTGCACTCAGCACTCAGTTAGGTATGCCGGTGAAAAGTTACTGCACTCAGCACTCAGTTAGGTATGCCGGTGAATAGTTACTACACTCAGCACTCAGTTAGGTATGCCAGTGAAAAGCTACTGCACTCAGCACTCAGTTAGGTAGCTGGTGAAAAGTTACTGCACTCAGCACTCAGTTAGGTATGCCGGTGAATAGTTACTGCACTCAGCACTCAGTTAGGTATGCCGGTGAATAGTTACTGCACTCAGCACTCAGTTAGGTATGCCGGTGAAAAGCTACTGCACTCAGCACTCAGTTAGGTATGCCGGTGAAAAGCTACTGCACTCAGCACTCAGTTAGGTAGCCGGTGAAAAGTTAACTGCACTCAGCACTCAGTTAGGTAGCCGGTGAAAAGCTACTGCACTCAGCACTCAGTTAGGTAGCCGGTGAAAAGTTACTGCACTCAGCACTCAGTTAGGTATGCCGGTGAAAAGTTACTAAACTCAGCACTCAGTTAGGTATGCCGGTGAAAATATACTGCACTCAGCACTCAGTTAGGTGTGCCAGTGAAAAGTTACTGCACTCGGCACTCAGGTAGCCGGTGAAAAGTTACTGCACTCAGCACTCAGTTAGGTAGCCGGTGAAAAGTTACTGCACTCAGCACTCAGTTAGGTATGCCGGTGAAAAGTTACTGCACTCAGCACTCAGTTAGGTGTGCCGGTGAAAATATACTGCACTCAGCACTCAGTTAGGTGTGCCGGTGAAAAGTTACTGCACTCGGCACTCAGTTAGGTAGCCGGTGAAAAGTTACTGCACTCAGCACTCAGTTAGGTATGCCGGTGAAAAGTTACTGCACTCAGCACTCAGTTAGGTGGCCACTGAAAAGCTACTGCCACTCGATGCAGGCATCCCCACAGCATCAACGGAGCTTTGAAGCAAAATGCACTCACAGATGCGGGGGCTCACGAGGCGAACCCTCATACTAAACCTGCCAGTGTGGATGAGGCTGCAGCCGCCACCGTGTGGCTTATTTGTGGCTTGGTGTGAACGTCCTAAATCTTGGATGCAGATTACAGCGATTCAGGCGTCGGACACTGAAAGAAGACGAGGGTGCTGGGATGACATTGCTGTGGTTTAATCAAGGTGAATACAGCATTTAGTCACCCTGATGGAGCAAATGACATCCCTGTGTGAATTATTTAAACTAGAGACCCTAAAACATCTTTGTGTTTACACAAGTGTGTCCCTCAATCAGGAGGTTTGATGTTGAGGAAAGTCACCTGCTCCCTGACACCCCTGTTCATCTGGGAATGGAGGGAGCAGCTGCCGGATCTCCACGCCGCCCTCCAGGCTCCACCCGTCCCAGCTGCTGTCTGGGTTGGCAGGTCCCTTGCTCACCTGCCTGACTCAGGCGTTTGCTCATTCATTAACTCATGCAAAGGTCATGTTAATTTCTCTGGCATGTCCCTCTGGTGAAGGACGTGATCAGGGAAATGTTGTTCTTGTTCAGGGACCAGAAAAATCTCCAAGTTAAAAACGTTACACTGGAAAACTTCAGCAGTGCAGAGTAACTCTGAAAAATGATTCTGAACTGTACATAAAGTACCTGCATGTGCTTCCTCCAGTTGCTCTAATGAAGCATAAACTGGGTCAACAAGAGGAACTGCTGCCCACTGCGGGCAGGAGGCTGAGATCAAGGTGTGGGCTGTGCTGGATCTTCCCAGGCTTAGAGGGAGATTCTGTCCCAGGCCTCCCTGGCTTCTGGTGGCTGCTGGCAGCGTTCGGCATTCCTCAGCCTCACCGCAATCTCTGCTGGCCTCCCTGCACAGAATCCTGTGTGCATGTCTGCGTTCAAACCCCCCTCTTGAGAAGAGCACAGTCCTGCTGAGCTGGGCCCAACCCTCTCCAGTGCGGCCTCTTCCTAATCAGCTTCGTCTGCAGCAGCTGTTTACAAACCCAGCCACATTCTGAGGCACCTGCAGACAGGACATCAGGAGGGAACGCAGGACACAGCCCCACCCAGGACATCAGCAGGGAATGCAGGGAACAGCCCCACCCAGAACATCAGGAGGGAATGCAGGGGCACAGCCCCACCCAGAACATCAGCAGGGAACACAGGGGCACAGCCCCACCCAGGGTGCTGCTCGCCAATGACTAAACGTAATTGCAAGGACCCTCCTTCCAGTCTCCTTCCTTCCTCACAGTAGAAAACCTTACTATCTCATCACACAAGGCCAGGGCAGCTTCAACCCACGGCTTGAAGCCAGCGTCCACTAGGTGGTTTCCATCTTCCTCTTCACTGTGGTCCTGGAGCCCCACGGCCGCGTGGAGACTCCACAGAGCCCCACAGTGGAGCTCAGAACTCCCTCATGGGCTCCTTCTTTTACAAATGGAGAAAACTGTGTTTCCACAGTGACACTGGGGGCAGCGTAAGCCTGGCAAAGTCTGGCAGCCCTCACCAAACCCTAGAACCACCTAAACAGGACTCACAGACCATAAAATTTACATTCTAAAGTGTACAAGTCAGTGGGTTTTAGTATAGTAGCAAAATCGTGCAGCCTTCACAGCTATCAAATCCCAGAACATTCTCATCACCCCAGAAAGAAGCCCCATTTCTCTGCCCAGCTCCTGACAGCTCCGGAAGTCCTAGTGGCCCTGCAGCCCTGCCTGTTCTAGATGCTCCCCATTCATGGAATCACATGCTCACTGCCCTTCGGTGCTTCCTTCCTCCACATGGCGCATTCCGCCAGACCCTCCCAGCAGGGTGTCTGGTGACTCCTTCCTCCTTACGGCTGCGAGTGGGTGTTCCACTGCCTGGATGGACCACATTCTTCCTCACTGCTGGCCTTCCTGGCTCCCTTTCCCCCATCTCTTTTTCTAAACTTCATTAGCTTCTGCTCTGTCTTGAGATTACATACTTTTTAAGAATGTTTTCACTCTTGCTGCATCTCCAAAATCCTAGCCTCAGGTTGGGCACAGGGAAGGCCCTTCATGCACACTGGCTACACGGGTGGCAGGGGCAGGAAGACATGCACACATCAGGCCCGCTGTCAGGAAAGCTCTGTGTGGGCACGGGGTGCTGGGCAGCCCTCACCCTCTCTGCAGGGTGTGGCTCCACCTTTCTGGGCACCCACAACTTCCTGTGGAGCACAAGAAATACAGCTTTGATTTGGGCACAGCAGGTTTTCCGCCCCAAGCAGCCTCGTCCTCCGTGACTCTGGCTGCAGTGGGTGTCAATGGAGACAGAACTCCATGGAGCTGAAGGTCAGAATGCTTGGAAGGTTTAACTTGACATGTCTAAGCCACAGAAATGGATGACCCTGTGTCGCTGGCTTTCCCATTGCTGTGCTTCTAGCCCATGAGTCCACACAATCAAAAAGGTAAAATTATATTAAATATTAATATGAGCCACTCAATTTTCATTTTGGGAGTGGCAAGTTAATATAATGTGTGGCAGGGTTTATTTACAGCCACAGTTCCCGTTTGGTAACATGAGGGCTGCCCTTCCACGTCGGCAGGGGACCGACGGTTCCCCCGTGAGGTGAGAAACCAGCCCTGCTCCTGGGCCTCCTGGGAGGCTGGAACTTCAAAGCCGGGAACAGCCTTTCGCAGGATGAAAGGCGTGAACAGGGCTGCCATTTTGCTAAGCGGCATACGCTGGATGCCCAGAAACGAAGGCCACTGACAACTAGGCCACACTAGACCCGGACCGGGGGGAGCTCTGCTGGAGAAGTCGGATACGAACATGCCTTTGAAAATAAAGCCGGGACGTAAAACTGAACCGACGAACCCACACGTCTGACACCTTAAACACCAACCGTTGTTTCGTGTTGTTGCCTCGACCTGGAGAAGTCGAAGGTTCAAGCACGATCCTTCAGGAGTTGCGAAGGAATGAAAAGCGGTGACCGTCTGCGGGCCGCCACTGAAGAGCCGCTGTACTGACACGGTTCTGTTTTAAAAGCCACCGAGTTTCTCGAGGGCTTGGAATTATCCCAAGTTACTTCCTGACTTTCCTCAGGGAGCTGTGCTCCTCTCACAGTCTTTCTTACTAAATACGGTTCTATGGAGTCACTTTCCAAAAAAACCGCTCCTGTAAAAAAGTGTGCCTGCGGAAACCGTCACCATGAAGTGGTGTTCCAGAAGTCCCACCGATCATTCAAAAACACCTTAGCTGCTTACAGCTGCCGGGCACGGCAACCTCTCCGCGGGCGGCCCGCACCTTCCCAGGTGGAGCCCACGGGAGCTGTAAGAGGAAATACTTAGTATTTTTCTTCAAAAGGTTTAGGATTCACCCAGGGAAATTCAGAGAACACGGGTTGCTAACGGTTTCAGCCCTGTGTCTATCAATCACAAGGAACAGATAAAACTTCCACAAAAATTCAGAAAACAGAGACAAGTGGTCCTCGACCTCAGGGGTGGGAGGCGGACTCGGAGGAGGGGAGGGGGCCCCGCAGTAGCCCCCGGCGGAGGAGCCCACCTTACACCAGACCATGAGCTGCCTAAATTCTCCACCAAGACCGTCAATCTAAGGCACACGTGAGAGGTGGTGACGCAAGAGTGATGCCAGAAGTCAGAGGACAGCCAGAGGGAAGCAAGGCCGAGTCTCCCGACATGTTACAGTGGTGTTTCTCGGATGGAGAAATCCCAAAATGCTCTTGTTACAGCAGAATACAGCTCTAGAGTGTAACTGCTTTAATGGAGTTTAAAAAAAGTATTGTGTACCCTTTCATCTCACTACTGCTACAGAATCTGCACGTCCACGGTGAAGAGGGCAACGGCGAAATCACTTCGACGGGCCGTCCTGTGAAGTTGGCCTTCCCGGTGCAAAGAAAACCTCGACTTTGTAAGGGTCAGTTACCAAAAGTATTTCACGTATCTATGAAGTCAACGGTAACTCAATTAAAATGGTAACTGAAAAGCGTGTGTTGCTATGAATTCAAACGCAAATAAACGTGTGTTTCTTACATCCAGTTTAATAGAATTTTATGAAATATTCTAATTAAAAAAATCTGATAGCCAATAGTGAAGTGTGATCATTCTGTGTGGAAAGGCTCCCTATGGTGGTTTTGACAGTGAGGCGGGTCTGAGCCTTTGGTCTTGGATGTTACTGTTGATAGGGGATGGTCAGTTACCAAGGCTCAGTTTTAGTGCCAGCTGAACTAGGTCCTCGCTTCCTTCTCCCGTTCCAAGACATAAATTCACCCTTCCTACATCTGATACTTAAAAATCTGACATTTCTGGTCTCTGACTGAAGCCCTCTTTTGTCTTTCAGTGACTGCCGGGTTCGTGCAGGATTTCAGGTACCCCGGGACAGAGCCTGCCACTGTGACGCCTGAATCCACCCCCGACTTTGGGCTATTGTCAGACGGCCTGAGGAGGCATCATGGTACTTGGTAGGAAAAATGTTTATGAGAAGTCCATCCTCACCACTGTTTATTCCTTCCTGATTTTTCTTCAAAGATGTATCAAAATTCTGGCCTTTGTAATTCTCCACAGTCAAGGCTGAGTGTACAAGTGAATGGCAGGCCATCACATCTGCAGAGCCTGGAGGATGATCTTTAGACTCGTGGATTCCTCCAGAACCCAGTGGTGAAGAACACCAATTTGTTTTTGTTCTAAGTGTCAAGTTTTACATTTTAACTGTTAAGTCAACACTGAATATACACAACACGCACACATGCTGAATAACAGCACAATTCCAGGTCCTCATGACTGAGAAACGGTGCACACGTCTGTGCAGACACCTTTGCTACCAGCTTTCCGCTGTTTTCCTTCTCAGAGATGGTCTATGTCTACATAAACAGACACAGGCAAACATGCCCCACAAGGGGCAACATCAAATACCTGGCCGGGTCCAGGGGCTCAGGCCCCACCAGTCAGCACAGAGACTGGTGGGCGGGGACATCAGGGGGACATTTCAGCCCCGACCTGGGCCCTGTGCTGACCTCACAACACACAAGACAGCTGGGGCTCTTCTGCATCTTGCTTTTTAAAAATGAGACACACTATCTCTGAGATCAGTCGATGCTGCACGCAGGGCTTGGTCTCACGGTGCTGCCTGTACAGATGCACAGGAAAGTGGTCCTTTTCTCACAGATGGACACTTACGGTCATTTCCCATCTTTCATTCCTGCAAACACTGCTGCAGGAAGCGGCTCTCCTACAATTGTGAGCATATGGGCGCTTCTAGGGGATGAATTCCAAGTTAATTAAATGACTGAAAAGGTATGTGCATTTAACTTCATTTTTTGTAAATATTTTTTATTCTGGTAAAATACAGATGACATGAAATTTACCATTTCACTCATTTGAAGTGTGTAATTATGTGTCATTAAATACGTTCGAAACGCTGCACGACCGCATTTCCAAAGAGAGCCTCTATCATCATTCATTCACTCCCATTCCCTCCCCACAAGTCCCTAGAAACCTCGAATCTTTTCCTGTCTCCATGTGTGTTTTCTTCTCGTTGCTTCTTAAGAGTTCTTTGTACATTTTGGATACCAGTCCGTTACTGGGTATGTGCTTTGCAAAGATGTTGTCATTTGTCATTTCATTCTGTTAACTGTTTCAGAGAGCAGAAGCCTTAAATTTTAATGAAGTCCAGTCAGACACTCTTTTCCTTTCCTAGGCTGCCTTTGCTGTTGTCTCTAAAAAGTCATCACCAGGCTCAAGGTCACTTGCATTCCCTCTGATGTTAAATTCTAGAGTTCTGGGTTTTCCATTTAGGTCTGTGATATATATTGAGGTAACTTTCATGAAAGGGGTGAGATCTGTGTCTATATTTTTGGCCCAGAATGTGATCTATCTTGGTGAATGTTCCGTGTGAGCTTGGGAAGAATGTGTGTTCTGCTGCTGCTGGATGAAGCAGCCCAGAGACGTCAGTTATGTTCAGGTGATTGAAGGTCTCACTCAGTTCCACCCTGTCCTTGCTGAATTTCTGCCAGCTGGACCTGTCAGTCACCGAGAGTGGACACTGGACCTGTCAGTCACCGAGAGTGGACACTGCACCTGTCAGTCACCGAGAGTGGACACTGGACTGTCAGTCACCCAGAGTGGACACTGGACCTGTCAGTCACCCAGAGTGGACACTGGACCTGTCAGTCACCCAGAGTGGACACTGGACCTGTCAGTCACCGAGAGTGGACAGTGAACCTGTCAGTCACCGAGAGTGGACACTGGACCTGTCAGTCACTGAGAGTGGACACTGGACCTGTCAGTCACCGAGTGGACAGTGGACCTGTCAGTCACCGAGAGTGGACACCGGACCTGTCAGTCACCGAGAGTGGACAGTGGACCTGTCAGTCACCGAGAGTGGACACCGGACCTGTCAGTCACCGAGAGTGGACACCGGACCTGTCAGTCACCGAGACTGGACACTGGACCTGTCAGTCACCGAGAGTGGACACTGGACCTGTCAGTCACTGAGAGTGGACACTGGACATCTCCAACATTAGCGATGGGCTCACCTCATCCTCCTGGCAGCTGTATCAGTCTCTGTCTTATGCATTTTGACATGCTGTTGTCAGCTGCATATACACTGAGGATTGTTGTGTCTTCTTGGAGATTTAGTCCCTCTATTATTGCACAACATTGGACGAAAAACTAAAGGTCTTGGCTGTGGCTCTTCATAAATGCCATTTATCATACTGAGAAATTTTCCTTCCATTCCTAATTTTATGAGAGTTTTTATCGTGGACAATTATGAGATTTTGTCCGACGC
Organism: Saguinus oedipus; assembly: GCA_031835075.1. NCBI lineage: Eukaryota > Metazoa > Chordata > Mammalia > Primates > Cebidae > Saguinus > Saguinus oedipus. Next base: position 41,979,349 of record CM063182.1, read on the forward strand.
CTTTCGCGTGTCAATCAAGATGTGCAGGTAATGTTAACTGATTTTCTTAAACTGAACCACTTTTACATTCCTGGAATAAGTCCCACCTAATCACTGGTCTACACCTTTTAATACACGGTTGGATTAGGTTTGCTGGTTTTCTGTGGAGGATTTTAGCATCTACCTTGATAAGGGATCTGGTTTCCGATTTTCTTTTCTATGATCTTTTTTATCTCGTTCAGCTATCAGGGTAACACTGGCCTCAAGGAAGTGTTGGGAATTGTTCCCTCTGATTCTATTTCTTGGAAGGGTTTGTGGATTTGTGTTAATTCATCTTTACATGTTTGGTGGAATTTACCAGTGAAAGTATCTGGTTCTGGATATTTCTTCCTGAGGATTTTTTTTTAATCATTATAGATTCAATCTTTTAACTTAATAGATCTGTTTACATTTTCCATCTCATCTTCAGTCAGTTTAGATTATTTGCATTGTTATATAAATTTGTCCATTTCACCTGGGCTAGCCAGCTTATTGGTTACAATCGTTCAGTTTTGTCTAACAGTCCTTCCTGTCTGTGTGGTCTGCAGTGATGTCCCTGCTTTCCTTTCCAATGTCAGTTGTTTATGTCTTCTTTCTGCTTTGGGTCACTAAAGGTTTGTCAACATTTTGATCTTTTCAACCAACTGACTTACGTGTTGTTGATACTCTATTTTTAACATTTATTTTAATGATTTTTTTTTTTACTCTGTATTACTGCTGTCTGCTAGCTTTCTTCTTGTACTTTGTGGTATAAAGTTAGGTTATTTATCTGTGCTCTTTCTTCTTTCTAAATGTAGGCTACTAATTGTCCTCAAAGGACAGCCTTTGCAACCATCTGTAAGTTTTGGCATGTTGTGTTTTCATTTCATTGATCCCTAAGTAACTCTTTTTAATTTATCTTGTGATTTCTTCTTTGACTCATTGTCAAATTTCCAGTTTTCCTCCTGCTGTTTAGTAATACCATTGTGGCTAAAGAGTTACTCTGAAAAAAATTCTCCAGGTATGGTGGCGGGTGCCTGTAATCGCAGCTACTCAGGAGGCTGAGGTAGGAGAATTGCCTAAACCCAGAAGGTAGAGATTGCAGATGTCCTGTCCTGAGGCACTTCTTCCACACTTTGCCTGGCTTGCAACCAGCCCAGGGACTAGCTTGGGGTGAAAGCTGTGATCTTCGGACTTTTCTGAACACACACATTGACCTGGGTTCGATATAACATGGCTGCTTTTTTGAAAAAAGGTGGAAAACATTCATCTTAACCATTGCATGCATATAGTTCTGTGGTATGTGAAGAACATTCATGCCATTGTGCCGCCATCATCCCCAAAACGTGTCCTCTTCCTCATCTGAAACTCTGCACCCATTTCTAACTCCCAGTTTCTCCTGCCCTCCAGCCTCTTTTCTCCTTTCTGTCTTTATGAATTTGACTACTTTAGTACCTCATGTGAGTGGAGTCACACTCTCCTTTTGTGACTGGCTGATTTCATTTGGTATAATGTCTTCAGGGTTCATCTACATTGTAGTATGTATCAGAATTGCTTTCCTTTTTAAGGCTAAATGCTCTTCTTTTGCCCATCTAGGCCCCATTTTGCTTATCCATCCATTCACATGTCCATTGTACCTGTGGACTGCTTCTACCTTTGGCTGCTGGAACTAATACTGCTTGAACAGGAGCAAACAATTATCCGAGACCTGCTTCCACTTCTTCTGGGTATAGTCTGGAAGTGAAATTGCTTGAGCAAAGGAAAATTCCATGTTTACGTTTTGAGGACTCACCATGTCATTTTCCATGATGGAAACATCTTTTTATATCCTCACCAGAAACGCATGAGGGTTCTAATTTCCCCAAATCCTGCTGACACCCATTCTGTGCGTTGTTGTGTTTTACAATGACCACTCTAATGTGCGTGGACGTTTCCTTGTGGTTCAGGTTTGTGCTGTCTTAATAATTCATGGTGTTGATATACTTATTGGCCATTTGTAAATCTTTGGAGAAATATCTAATCAAGTCCTTTGCCCATTTTTAAATAGACTATTTTGTTGTTGAGTTGTAGTTCTTTAAATACTGTAGATACCAGTCCATTTTCAGATTGACATATGACTTGAAAATATCTATTCCGATTCCATCCCTTTCGTTCAGTTGAAAGTACCCTTTGATGCACACGAGCTTCAATTCTGATGAAGTCTAAGTTACGTGTCTCTTCTTTTGTTGCTCATCCTTTTCATTCAGTTGAAAGTACCCTTTGATGCACACGAGCTTCAATTCTGATGAAGTCTAAGTTACGGGTCTATTCTTTCGTTGCTCATACTTCAGTATCAGATCCAAGATCACTGTCAAATCCAACATCATAAAGCTTGTCCTCTGTGTTTTCTTCTGAGAATTTCACAGTTTTAGCTCTTATGTTTAGGTCTTTCATCTGTTGAGTATTGTTTATAGGTGGTACAAGGTATGGGTTCAACTTTATTATTTTATATGTGGATATCCAGTTTCTCCAACATAATTTATTGAAAAGACTGTTCTTTCTCCATTGAATGCTCCTGGCACCTTTGTCAGAAATCATTTGACAATATATGCCAGGGTTTATTTCTGGACTCAATTCTGTTGTGTTGGTCTATGTGTCTGTGTTTACGTCGGCACTTACCACACGATTTTGCTTATCATAGCTCCGTAGAGAGTTTTGCAATCAGGAAGTGGAAGGCTCCTACCTTGTTCTTATTTTTCAGGATTGTTTTGAGTATTGGGAATCCCTTCTAATTCCATATAAATTTCAGGGCGGATTTTTCTATTTCTCAAACACCCAGCACTAGCAGTACTGACATCTCAACAATAGTTGATCTTTCAGTCCATGAGCACAGGCATCGTTCCACTGATTCATGTCTTCAACGTCTTACAGCAAGTGTCGAGTTTTCAGTGTATAGTCTTTCTCCTCCTTAGCTTATTTCTAAGAATTTTATTCGTTGACACTATTATAAATGCAATATTTTATGAACTTCCTTTTTAAATTGTTCATTCTGACAGTATATGGAAATACTACTAATTTTTGTGTGTTAATTTTGTATCCAGATACTTTGCTGAATGTTTTCTTTATAACAGGGTTTTTTGTGTGTGTGTGTCAGGGGGCTCTTTACAGTTTTCTACATATAAGATTATGTCATCTGCAAATAGATGATTTTACTACTTCCTTTCCCATTTGGATGATTTTCTATTTTTTTCTCTCTCTTTTTGTCTAATTTCTTTGCCTAGGACTTCTACTACTATGAAGAACAGAAGTGGCATTTCCTGTCCTAAAAAAAGAATTCAGCAAAGTGTCTGGATAGAAAATCACAGACAAAGATTAGTAGTCTTTCCCTATACTATCAGTAAACGGTACAGCGGAAATTAAGAAAATAATCCCATTTATAAAAGCACGTAAGTAGAGGGCAGGAAAGGGCACATTAGCCTTGCGCCTGACCTTGCAGGAAGGACTGTCATTCATTCATTCTGAGTGGGCGGTAGCTCCGGTTACACAGGTGCTCTCGAACGTTCTCATTTACTGAAGAAAGTCTCCCAGCTTCCGCTCCCATTCTTTAGGTGGTAGACCATATGCTTTGAGTGTAACTTTGTCCCGGTTCTGCAGGCTGCCAGAAGCCCGCAGTTTTCAAGCAATGCCCTTAGTTCCTGTGGACTGTTTTAAGTTGGGTGAAGCACAGAGGAGCACCCTGCATTAGCTCTTCAGACCACCCCCAGACAGAAGAGAGAGACAGAAAAGTGTATGAATAAAGTCCTTACAGATACCCAGGGACGAGTGTAAGGGGTTGACATCTCAGGAAAACTGTAAGGACTAATTTCTTTTAAGCCAAATATAAAATAAACACATGAATTATCTAAACCAAACAAAATAATTCTGAAGATCATAGCTTCTGTAGCTCCACAAAATCCCAGAAACAACAGCCACTTAAGGTCATGGCCTGCAGAAAGCCAGACAACTCACCTGTGATGTCTCTCATTTTCACAACTCCCTAACGTGGAGAGATTCTACCTTCACTTTTTAAAGAAGGAAGCTGGCCAGGCATGGTGGCTCGTGCTGTAATCCCAGCACTTTGAGAGGCTGAGGTAGGCAGATCACAAGGTCAGGACTTCAGACCAGCATGCCCAATATGGCGAAACCTCATCTCTACTGAAAATACAAAGTGGCCATGAGTTGTGGCAGGCACCCATAATCCCAGCTACTCAGGAAGCCGAGGCATGAGAATTGCTTGAACCCCAGAAGTAGAGGTTGCAGTGAGCCGAGATCGTGTCATTGCACTCCAGCCTGGGTGACAAGAGCAAGACTCCATCTCGCAAAATAAAAAATAAATAAAAAACATAAAGAAGGAAGCTAAACTCAGAGTCAAGAAGTCATTTGCTTAGGTCAGTGATGGGGAGCAGCAGAGCAAGCTTTTCTATCCAGGCTGCTAACTGCAAAGCCCAGGACACATTGGGGCTTCCAAAAGAGATTCCCGGGCTCACCTCCAGGTGTGGTCACCCGCCAGCCACTGCAATGGTGGAAACCACTCACGATGCCTCCTGTACAATTATTGGACAATTACTTGTCCAACTCAGACCTGTCTTATTTCAGCTGGGTATATGCATGATTATTACCTTACGCACTATCTGTGTGAATGACAGACGATTGTCAAATGTGATTTCAGAGAACACGGACTGTCTTTTCAGCTTACCCTCTGCAGAGCTGAAGGGTGTCTAGCATTTATTATCATTGATGATCCACAAAATACGGATTTGCAAGTTCAGGACCCCAAGGTGTTCATTCAGCAAGGGGTACTTAACGTTGGGTAAATTACCCTCCCTGCTTCTATCAGTCATCTTTCTTCCTTCCCTCTCCTGCCACTCCACCGGACGTACTTCCACGCCGTATTTACCTTTAAGGTATAGCCGTATAGATTTAATTATTTATTGGATTAAGAACAATTGCACTCATCTTTTTTCTCATCCTACTTTCTTCTTTTAAAACAAAGACTCTCTGTTGTGAGCCATAAATCATCACTGAAGCTGGTTTCCTTAGAGCTCCGCCTTTGCTCTAAGTGTTTAGTGTTTGGTTTTGCTATAGGTAGGTTGTCATTTTTTTTTAAATCTCATGTACAACTTTCTCTGTAAGTGAAACCTGGGTACCTGAAATTCCTCCTTGTTCAGTCAGGTGCAAAGGCTTCCAGAGTGAGAGATGGTGCCGTCTTCATCATCAGGTCTGGCTGCACCTGCCACCCTGGGTGTGGGGCCACCATAGCTGGCACCCTGTGTCTCTGTAGCCATGTGTGGGGCTCCTCCAGAAGAGTTCAGCGTGGACACAAAAGCTGTCGGCTCTTAGTTCCTTTGAAGGACATGCTGGCCTGCTCTCAGGGAACCTTTGGGGTGGCTTCAGTTGCAATTTCATGAATATTAAAATGGCCTCTGCACTGAAGAATGCAATAAAACCCCTCTTCCCCAGTTCTGCTGCTGACCTTTGCAGTCTGAGAAATGAGATGTCTGGAAGAGGCTGAGCGGCTAAGCCGCCTTCCAGGGTCCGCATTCTCCTCTTCCCTTCTGTGAGGGTGCGTTGGTGGCTCCATTTACGGGGGAAGTGAATGGCCTCAAAACCCCATCTCCCTCTACCTCCTGGGCTCCGGCCAGGGGCAGGCAAGCTACAGGGTGCCTCCTGGGAATCCTATCCTGCCTTCTCCTCAGCGCAGGGCTGGGCGAGCACTGGATGCAGGACTAATTTAGCCAGTTTGAGAAGAAAAATCCCAGAGCCCACAGACCAGGGGAGGAAATGCCCAGGGGGAGCTGACCACCACCTCTCAGGGAAATCCTGGGCCCCGAGGGCTTCTTGCTGGCTCCTGAGTGCTGGGGAGGGAGGAGGGTGTTGGGAGGGAGGAGGGTGTTGGGGAGGGAGGAGGGTGTTGGGGAGGGAGGAGGGTGTTGGGAGGGAGGAGGGTGCTGGGAGGGAGGAGGGTGTTGGGGAGGGAGGAGGGTGTTGGGGAGGGAGGAGGGTGTTGGGAGGGAGGAGGGTGTTGGGGAGGGAGGAGGGTGTTGGGAGGGAGGAGGGTGCTGGGAGGGAGGAGGGTGTTAGTAGGGAGGAGGGTGTTGAGGAGGGAGGAGGGTGTTGGGAGGGAGGAGGGTGTTGGGGAGGGAGGAGGGTGTTGGGAGGGAGGAGGGTGTTGGGGAGGGAGGAGGGTGTTGGGAGGGAGGAGGGTGTTGGAGAGGGAGGAGGGTGTTGGGTGGGAGGAGGGCGTTGGGGAGGGAGGAGGGCGTTGGGAGGGAGGAGGGTGTTTAGAGGCATGGACAGAGGTCGTTCTACTGATTCTCCATGAAGAGAGGGTTACACCTAAAAAGAAAATACGTAACCCATTAAATGAGTCATGGATAAGACCAGGGCGGGTGCCGCCCAGCAGGGTCTGCAAAGCCCAGATGTTTTTTCCAGGTCAGAGCTGTTTCCCTTCCATGGGAAATCCTGGAGTAAATGCTCCTCTTCTCCGCCCCCTTCTTATTCATTGACTTTTTCCTCTTCCAAGGACGCTGGCTTCCCTGCGAGGTGGGGTCCGGGAGCATCCAGCCATCTGTTTCCTGACGAAGGTCCATCCTCGCAGCCTCCAGCGGACAGCTAAGAAATGGCTCCCACGATGGTGGATTCTCCGAGGACAAGGATGTGCTTCTGAACCTACTGCAAGCGCAGCGGAAGCAGGCGAGTTACAGCCAGAGCTTCTGGAACGCACATACGGACGAGCTGTGAACAGCGGGGCAGAATCGAGTCCAGCGTGCTGTGGGGTGTGGGCTGCCTGGGGCAGCGGGGAAGCACCAGGCTCCAGGCCAGGTTGCTCCATGGTCCCCGGGCAGGCCAGGAGCCCTTCCCTCCCACCTCAGTGCTCGTTACACACCACAGGGGTCATATGACAGTTCTCACAGGACGATCTGATGACCCCACTGCAGGGCCCACAAAATGCTGAGTCAGGTCCCAGGTACGGAGCAGGGCTTGGAAACCTACAGAAAATGCTGGGTCCAGTCCCTGAAAAACCCATCTGCTGAACCATAACGCCCAGTGTGGCTGTGTGTGGAGTGAGGAAGTCATGAAGGAGAGCCGAGGTAGTGAGAGGGGAACCTTGCTCTGAATGGATCTGGGTCTTTTAGGAGGAGACACCGGTCTGTCTGCCTGAGGGTGCCATGAGCAGGTGGCGGGGAAGAGGCCCTCCCTGGGAGCCAGGTCTGCCACACCGTGACCTTAGACTTCTCAGCCCTGGGACGGTGAGAAGATTAATTGCTGTTGCTGAAGCCACCCAGTCTACGGTGTTTTGTTGTGGGAGTTCCAGCAGATTAAGACAAAGTCATTCGGGTTGATTTTCAAATTTTACTTACGTAAGAAAGTTGCTTCAGATCCATTCCTGACCTTCTTTAAAAGTACAGTCCAGTGGGAATTGTGGATGATAATATGATACCATTTTGGTTTTATACAGCACTTTTACTCAGAGGAGCTCACAGTACGTTAAAAAAATAATTAAAAATATTAGATAGGGAATAGCATTATTGCTTCTCATTTGCAGCCAACATCACAAGAAAGGCTTTCAAAATGAATATCCCAGCAGGAACGAATCTGCTAGTCACTGAGCCAAAGGCACGATTGAATTCTGAAAACTGTGTTTCCGTTGGCACGGAAAGTTCCTCCATATGCATTTGTGCAAACCTCCTGCAACCTGGCGTTCCTAAGACGACCACAGGAATAGTGTTACTAAACATCACCACAGTTTTATGGAAAACTGTTCGATGAGACCAGATCCACATGTGGAAGGAGGGCTACGGGGATCTGTTTCCGGATTTCACACTTGCTTGTTCACACATGTGGTGGAGACACCACTGGAAAACCCCAGGAGGCTGGACAGACTGTCTGTGTGTCACGGGGGGTGGCCTCAGGCAGGGGCCTCTGTGAACGGTCAGGACAGGAGCTCTGCTTTCCGCGTCACCCACCACGGAGCCCAGAGCTGAGCTGCCCTGTGTGGTACGCACCATCACGCTGAGCCCCTGAAATGCCATCTGGTATTTGGCCAAAACCAAATTTAGTTTTACCTATTTCTTTGTACGAATTCTGAATGTGGCTACACATTCAAATTTCAGTACCTCAAAGGTTCCCCGCGGGCCTTGCTCTCTGCTGGCGGCCTTGGTCCAGACAGATGGCAGTAATAGCCTTTGTCATCCTCTGCTCTTCCTTGGCTCCTGTGGGGCATTCCGCACAAGCCACTGAGAGAGGCGTGGGCACCGCAGCTCCACCCCAGCCCTGGGAAGAGGCTCTCCCCGGCGTTCCTGCCTCAGGCCTCCAGCAGCCTGTGCTTTTGCCTGTGGGAGCTCACTGGGATATTTGAATCACGGCCACTTTCCCATGAGCCAGTCACAGCCAGCATTATACTGCCCCTCGAGATTAGCTTTGCAAATGAAAGCCTTTATTTTAATTTTTTTATAAGGGGATTGTCTTGCCCTTTTGACAATTCTAGTTACCTCCTTATTTCAGCATCTTTATAAATGATCAAGTAAAAGTCATATAATCTAAGCTATCAAAACCCCCATAAACCAAATGCATCCACTTGCTGGTCCTTTTCTCCACGTTTCTCAGCAAGTGAAATACACAATTTAAAGTTCTCACCAAGCCTGTGAATGCTCGTCCTGGGGCCCCAGGCATCTGTGGTCCTGAAGAGAGTGACGGGCAGCAGGACTGTGGCCGAGGTGCCCCCGTGCTCAGTGCCTGCCAAGCTTCTGCAGGGTACGCCGCCTCCCACTGCTGTGCAGGGCTATGAGAGCACACGCAGCTCCCTCCGGTGTGTCCCCATATAACTGTGTTTATACCTCACATGCAGTACGTGCCACACTCTGATCCAGGGGCTCCTGGGTGTCTCCAGTGATGGATGGTGGCAGTGCCAGGCATGGGGTCATCCTGTGGCAAGACACCACTTCTGTGGCTGCAAGATGGATGGACCAGGCATGGGTCATCCTGTGGAAGGATGCCACCTCTGCGGGCTGCAGGACAGACAGACCAGGTGTGGGACCCTCCTGTGGAAGGACGCCACCTCTGCGGGCTGCAGGACAGACAGACCAGGTGTGGGACCCTCCTGTGGAAGGACGCCACCTCTGCGGGCTGCAGGATGGATGGACCAGCAAGTGGATGTGTATGGGGGTTTAGATAACTTAGATTACATGACTTTTACTTGATCTTTATAAAGATGCCGAAATAAGATGGCATCCCAGATCCTTGTTGTCATGCATGGTGTCCGTTCACACATGCCACGCTTCTCACCACGTGAAACACACAATTTAAAGTTCTCACCGAAGCTCCAGTTCTTAGAGACATGCCAAAAAACAACCTCTAGACACGCAAACATCCTCATTCTAAACTCCAGGGCAGACAAGTTTTTCTGACATACGTTTACGTAGAAGTGTTAAGATGTATTTGCGGATACAATGTATGCCTTTCGCGGAAGGCTGGAGATAAACTCACTGCCTGGACGTCCACATCACTCTCACCGCCCCGGTTCCCTGCTTGTCTCATTCCTGTGAAAACATCTTTCCTCTCCTTGAGTTCATGACAACATGCAGCAAAGAGAAGAGAAGTGACATTTGCCAAGAACCTGCTCAGTGCCCGGCACGACCCTAAGCTTCTCCAGCTCTCCGAGTTCCATCCTGACACAGCCACTAGAGTCCACAGTGCCCACTATCTGGGATGCTCAACTCTGTTTTGGGATTGAATGACTTCCACCCACCCCAGTGTCACGCAGTCTACACAGAGTCAGGATTCTAGGCCTGCCCTCTCTGAGCCCCTCATGAAACACCCCCTCTGAAGCACTGTCCTGTGTGGCTTGGGGCCACTCCAGTGTGTCCATGGCCTCTCTAAGCCTTGCATGAAACACCTACTCTGCAGCACTGCCCTGCGTGGCTCAGGGCCACTCCAGTGTGGTTGTGGCCTCTCTGAGCCCTGCATGAAATACCCCCTGTGCAACACTGTCCTGTGTGCCCCAGGGCCACTCTGGTGTGGTCGTGCACCCACCATCCATCCACACATCAGCGTCAGGCTCACGGACTCACATGCCACGTTTTCCGCAAAGGAATCCACAGGGCCTTCGATGCTTTAAGTGTCTCCTTTATAAAGTGGGGAGGAAAAGGCTGTGTTCTATGTTCACAGGATTTGTCAAAATTCCACATTCAGTAAGACTTTGCATAGACTATGAAACCAGCTTTTATGCTACCCCAGAAAAATGTTTATTCATGTAGAATCCCAAAAAGAACATAATAAAATGCACGCTCCGGAAGACAGGCCGAGACAGAGATCAGCGCCCGCTCCACGGCGGCTCTGCTTCCTGGTGACATACGTATAATTTGGGGGCTAAGAAATATCCAGTGATAACAGCTCCCTTTGATCTGGATAATCGGTACAAATTTTGTTTTTGGAAGTTACAAAGCACATGGAGCCAGCATGGCTCGGGAGATTAAAGGAATGCTGAAAATCACTCCAAGGCACTCGTTGGAATTTATTTATAAAGTTCCAGAAAAGAACCCAAGATAGAGCAAGGATCATATCTATTCGGGAAGAGTGCTGAATTTACGTACATTGATTTCTAAGCTCTCACTCGTCAAGGGGTCCAGCCCACCTGCAGCACGCAAAGGAAGTCAGAAACCCAGGAGCCCGCATTTCACCCACCATGACTCCACCCTGCAAAGTGCCCTTCCGAGAATCGACACTCAGGGAAAGGTTTAAAGGCACTGAGAGGACAGCACCTAAAGCCCAGCTGGAAGGCCTGTCGGCAGACACACTTCCAGGGCTTTCATTAACGCGCCTGGCGACCTTCAAAGGTGAGCTGCACTCCTCCGCATCCGGCTGTCTCCTGGCAAAACCGGGGTAATAACTCTCGTGTAGCCTGCAGGCATGTTGCAATGCTTCATTAATTAAGGCTCCTGAAATCGTTTCAAAATCCCAGGCAGGTGCCAGGAGAAAGTGTGTAAATGATGGCTCCTGCTGTGAGCAAAGCGGAACGTCTCTTCCTGTGTCCCTGTCACAGAGGGATGACGGCCGGACGTGCCCACAGCTCCCTGACCCACATCGCAGCTCCCCGGCCGGACGTGCCCACGGCTCCCTGACCCACATCACAGCTCCCCTGCCTGACACGCCCACGGCCACCTGTCTGGTATCACAGCTCCCCTGCCCGACATCACCCACCCTGAACATCTCCTCCTGCATCCCTGTGATCGAGAGATGATGGCCGGACATCCCCACAGCTCCCTGCCTGGGGTCACCTGTCCTGGACATTTCTTCCTGCTCCTCTGTCATGGAAAGATGATGGCTGGATGTACCCATAGCTCCCCTGCCCGATGTGCCCACAGCTCCCCTTCCCTGTGCCACCCACCCTGCTTTGCTGTCATGGAGGGATGATGGCTGGACACACCCACAGCTCTCCTGCCTTGGGGCCCACAGAGAGATGGAGCCTGGAGTTAGTTTTCCTCTATTTGTTTTTAAAGGATCCAAACTGGATTTTACTGAAACATTTCAGAGCCCTTTAGGATCCACAGGCATAGTCCTGCATTGACCCATGTCCCACTGCCTTTATGGAGAGTCCAGCATGGTCACCAGGAAGCTTGGGTTTTGAGGCTCTGTCATCTTGAACATGCAGATGTGCTGGGTGTGAATATCGCTCCCGTGGACAGACAGAGACGGTGTGGAGAACTCTGAGGTCTGAGGTTCTGCCTTTGGTCTGGCTGGCACTTACTCTCACCGCCGTGTCTGTGGCAAGGGAGGCCAGAATGTGGGCACCCGAGGAGATGGCCGTGCCAACAGCCTGCAGCCGGCAATCCAGCGGTCGTGAATTTCCCGCTCGTCTTTTAAAATTATTTCCTTTCCTTCTGCTCACCAAGGTCACCCTTCTACTAACAACGGTTATGTGGCTCCTTTTCTTCTCAAGTGAAACTTAAATATCTGATAAAATCTTAATTTATATCATAGCCAGTATACAAGTCATCTATTGCTACGTAACAAAACCTACTGGCTTAAAACAAAAACAAGCTTTATTTATTTATTGTTTTCCGAGGTAAGTTCCTGCTCTGTCGCCCAGGCTGGAGTGCAGTAGCACAATCTCAGCTCACAGCAACCTCCACCTCCCAGGCTCGAGCGATCCTCCCGACTCAGCCCCCAACGTGCCAGGATTACAAGCACACACCACCATACCCAGCCCAAACAAGCTTTTATAATCGAACTCTCTCACACATACAATGTTCTTTAAATGAGATGGTTTTGTATTTTAAACCTTTGGTAACAGATATTAAAAAGCCTGCTTACTCTTTTTTTTTTTTGAGACAGAGTCTCGCTGTGTCACCAGGCACCCGGGTTGGAATGCAGAGGCGTGATCTCAGCTCACTGCAACCTCTGCCTCCCAGGTTCAAGCGATTGTCCTGCCTCAGCCTCCTGAGTAGCTTGGACAACAGGTATGTGCCACCACATGCAGCTTATTTTTGTATTTTTTAGTAGAGACAGGGTTTTACCATGTTGGCCAGGATTGTTTCGATCTCTTGACCTCGTGATCTGCCGATCTGCCCATCTCAGCCTCCCAAAGTGCTGGGATAACAGGCCTGAGCCACTGTGGCCAGCGCTTTCTCCTAATTTTAAAAAATCCAATTTGAGATTGACCCAGTAGTGCCAGGACGCAGGCAGGACGCAACACCGCCCTTGCCAGAGGAGCTCGCAGTCACAAGAGGGAGAGACACGTTCCACCGTCACCAGTCACACTTAGAGTCAGAACGTGATGGCGAGAATGTGTTTTAACACCTGGTCCAGCTACTTATTGGAAACATGGGGAAAATGGCGCCTCAAGCAGGAGACCGCATGACAGCTCACCAGTCATGGGGATGACGACGGAAAGGCCAGTCACAATCCGGCTTCTCCGAGATTCTAACGTGACCGTGACATTTTTTGCTTGAATAAGACAATGTTTACCAGCCCAAGTATGATGTAATCAAGAAAATTACATTCTTGTGAAAGGCCTGTGACCTGAATCACGGGCAAGGGGAGAGGCGGGAGGCCACGCTTGGCCCAGCGGGATGACCAGCTCCTCCAGACAGTTTGGTCTGAATTCCAGGAAGCGATGGCGAGTCCGTTCTCCTCTGCCCGGCCGAGAGCCTGCGAGCAGCCGGCCGCCTTCCCGCAAGGGTTCCAAAACCCTGGAAAGGCCGCAACCTTCCTTTCCAACAGGGTGGAAGTCACCTGCAGCCTGATGGTTGTTTTGCCTCAAAATCAATCAGATTTAGGACCTCAAGACACCAGTTTCTGAAGACGATAAACTACATTTTAAATATATTGCTCATTAAGAATACCCGATAGAAATACTAACAATATCCAATGAAAAGAAAACCTTTAATAAGTGAAGACGACGACTCTGAGATTCACTTTGCCCAGCTCAAAAATGTTACTTATCATTTATTTGGTTGTATTGTCAAGGATGGGGAAGGGCTGGGGCTGGATACCATTTCTCTAATAATTTCTGAGAAACGCTAGAGATAGCAGGCGTGAGAATGTTTTTTCTGTTTGAATTGGAGGTTAATGACTGAATATGTGACAAATTTTCACACAGAAGGAAATGAAGAAATAGGTAGGTTATTTCAGGAAAAATTCAAGGCCCAAAGAAAGATAATGGGAAAATCTCCTGTGCCATTAATCTCACTGAGATAAACTGCACAGGAGCCCAGAGAAAGGAGACACAGGGAAGGAGCCTTGGACACAGCCATCCTGGGGGAGCTCCTGCTGCTGCCCGGCTGTGGGCTGTGCTCCACTTCCGAGATCCCTGCTCCATGCCTGAGACCCCCACTCCACACCTAAATCTCCTGCTCCATGCCCGAGTACCCCCACTCCACTTCCAAGACCCCTGCTCCATGCCTGAGACCCCCACTCCACACCTAAATCTCCTGCTCCATGCCCGAGTACCCCCATTCCACTTCCAAGACCCCTGCTCCATGCCTGAGACCCCCACTCCACACCTAAATCTCCTGCTCCATGCCCGAGTACCCCCACTCCACTTCCAAGACCCCTGCTCCATGCCTGAGACCCCCACTCCACACCTAAATCTCCTGCTACATGCCTGAGACCCCCCACTCTACTTCCAAGACCCCTTCTCCATGCCTGAGACCCCCACTCCACGCCTAAATCTCCTGCTCCATGCCTGAGACCCCCCGCTCCACTTCCAAGACCCCTGTTCCATGCCTGAGACCCCCCCACTCCACACCCGACACCCTGCTCCACATGTGAGACCCCCCCCACTCCACGCCCGAGTCCCCCTGCACTGCACCAGGAGAGGGAGAGGGCGTGTGGGCACGTGTGCACATGTGTGTGCATGTGATGGGGGATACAGAGATACAGAGTCAGAGATACAGATGGATAGAAAATGGGGGGCCTGGTCATGAGTTCCCCCTTTCTACCCCAGTTGCGGGTAAAGTTGAGTTGCTCAATTTCTACTCCAGCTGCTTTGGACTCAAAAACCTGGATGAGCACTTGTCCTAAGCAAGCGGAAAAGGAGAGATGAGAATGAGGAACAGCTGCCATGTCCCGGGGGTGATGGACGCACCCAGGATCCTAACACAGGGAGGACCCTCACTTGGGAACACTTGGAGGGGACACCGACCTGTGCACACGGTGGGGATTATTGCTGGAAGATGCAGCATAGGATGGGATATGAGGATGAGCAGGAGTGAAATGAAAGAGCTTGGGAAGGTGTCCCAAGAAGAGGGGTGACGTGAGGGTAAAGGGAAGGCTGAAGACAGTAACACCGTGACCACCCCAAATGATTCCTGGCTCATAAGAAGAGTGGAGCCCATCCATGAGGCTTTCTCAGGCCACGACGTGTCCACGTGAGGGAGGCTGTTACATTTGGTTACAGAACATTTGCTGTCTTTTTGCTCAACCTACTTTCAAAAATAATTCAGGGGGAATTTAAAATAAAATTATACCACATATTTACAGAAGTTATTAACAAAGGTATAAAAGGAACAGACAGAAAGTGTGTAGAGAAAGAAAAGACATGAGCTGTTCCTTCATGCACACTTCTGAGCTGCCCATACGCAGCCAGCACCGGCCCATCCTCTGACAGGAGGCGGCTCTCCGTGATGGGTGGGACGGCCGTCTCCAAGTGGCTGACAGTCCATAGGATGTGGGACTGCAGGCTATGATCACCTCTCCTCCTGTCCCTCCGCACTCCGTGGCCAGAAAGAGCCAGGCAGAGGGAACCCAACACATTTGTTGTTTGTGAGTAGAGGTGACAGAGCTCACATGCCAGACAGCAGAGCAGGGTGTGCAAGAGCGAAGCATGCATCCCTCCAAAGCCAGTGGTCCTGGAGAGTGTTTTTAGTAACACAGGCTCAGCTGGCACGTCACAACTCATCTGCCTTCAGAGAACGTTCTATGGAATTTTCCTTATTGATGTCACATCTCTTAATGTTTCCACCACAAGAATTTGTTTTCCACATCTTCACGGAAAACCTCTCACGTCCCTAGATCTGTCAGGCCCCTGGATTCTGTGATTCAGAGTCTTTAGAGGGTGGACATTCTGTAACAGCCAAAAGTTAGTCCAGGGAAAGACTGGAGAGAAGGTCGGGTGACTGGACTAACCACAGGACCCGGAGAGCAGTATGCGGGGGCTTGAGGGCAGTGAGATGATGGATTCACTTTATGATGAAAACCGGCCACAGGAGTCTTAATGTTTGGAGTGGTGTTGGGCCCAAAGCACGCTGGAATACCCAACCTTGAGGAGGATGAGCTCTGCTTGGACATCCACCTACAGAACCTTAGATTTTAAACTGGAAGGTATTTGGGGATCCCTTAGCCTGATCCCCTAATTTTAAAGATAAGGAACATGCTAAGAGTAGGCAGGACCTCCCCAGGATCACTCCTGGATTAGGAGCAGCAGGGCTTCAGATATGCACAAAAGCCCCTCTGTGTCAAGCCGGCTTCCCTACACCACAGAAAATACGACACTGACGGGAGCCGAATGTGTCTGCCTTTCATTCTTGCCTCACGCAAAATCTCCCCTTTGACCAGTCGTTCACTCTCACGTGTAGAAATCGTGATGGAGTCTCCTGAAGACAGCAGATATCTGATTTGGGATTTTCTACCCACTTTGTGAATCCGTAACTTTTCACTGGAGCACTTACACCATTTACTTTCAACGTTAACACTGAGACGTGGGGTCCACTTCCACCCAGAGACAAAGTTTTCTTTGTGGGGTTATTGTTTACAGGCCCTGTGAATGTTATGCATTCCAGGGGTTCTGTTCTGTGCATACCGACCTTTCGTTTCAAGCTTTAGAATCCCTTTAGTATTGCTCATAGAGCTGGTCTGGTGGAGAAAGTTCTGTGGATGGATGGATGCAGGAGGTGGTTGTAAAATACGGCAAATGTCCTTAACGCCACAGAACAGTGCACTAAAAATAGTTTAGGTCATAAATTTTATGTTATGTCTATTTTTCCATAATAGAACAAAGTAATGCCGTTTCTTTAAAATGCCACCTTACACGGCACTGTTTATGCTGACAGCTCCAAGCCATCAGGCTGGGCATAAGCTTTGTACACACAGCATTTTAGTGTTTAAACTGCATATTGTCTGGAAAGTAAAATGTATACATAGTCTAAACAATCTCCAAGAAAACATGGGAGAGTGCATGGGAGGAAATTAAAGGTCAACCACTGCCCTGCCACAGAGGCCCCTGCCACAGAGGCTGCCACAGAGGCCCCTGCTGTGGTCCTTCTGCTGTGACCACTTCCTCCCCAGGGGAGCACCTGTTTCCAAAGGCTTCTGCTGCTGACTTGTCCCTTTTACAGTTACTAACCTTTGATCCATTACAAAGGATTTAGAGCCTTATATGGCGAATTCAAAGCTATTAAAACAAAGATCTGTTCAACAGTCCTGTGAAATGGCAGGAGCACAGGGGTGCTGCTCAGACAGCCCGAAGTTCAAACCCGGCTGTGACTACACGGGCACTGCCTGTAAGTCAGGACCATCCTATGCAAACTGCAGGTGTGCTGTAAAGGAGAGTTCCACGGAACCGGATGCCCGTGCAGCACGTCGGGAGCGTCACAACGTGATTCCTTTCCCTACGTTCTTAGCTTTGCTGACTTCCTGTCTTCATTTTGCTTGGGTCTGGCTGACTGGATCTGCTCAGGGAGGCCTGTGATGACTCATGTCACATTATATAATAGAGTCGGAGCCTCCTCTTTCCTCAGCACCTGCAGCTCAGGTAGGAATAAATTCCCAACACTGACCACATCACCGAGATGATATGATAGGAACCCTATCATATTATGGTTAGTTTTCCACTTGGTGCATAGAACCTTTTCCAGCAGCCACCGCTTCCTATCTGGCTACATCTCAGCCCCAGAACCTACCATTTGATCTTTCTTGAGTATCAACAGATGGTCAAGAATACAATGAATTGAATAAAACCGCTGAAAAATCATCTTAAATATCTTAGGAGAGATTCTCTAAATTCCTGTCTCTGCTGAAATCCAGTGTTCAGAGGGCAGGAGCAGGCAGAGCTGGTTCTCCTCCTCCTCATCTGTGGCCCACAGCAGAGCAATGCCTGTGTTTGCAGGGAGGCCAGGCTCTCCTGGGGTTGCACAATCTCGAACGCTTAGCCCAGGAGGGTACTTCTGTGAGAACACTGCATGGCGATGCTTCATGGTCCATCTCAAAGGAAGCAGGGACTATGTAGGAACGCAAGTCAGGCTGACCCGCAGGGACAGGTATTCCCAGGGCTGCACTGAACACTGTGACGTGGCAAAGCTGCTGGCAGCCACAAGGAACAAAAGGAGCAAGGTACGAGCTTTACAGCTATACCCACAGACACAGATATTATTAACACTGCCCGGTGTGCCGACAGGCTTACAGAGTAGAAGACAGGAATCCTGCAGAATAGACAGGGCACAAGCGCAGCCACCATGCTGTGAACTAACAGTGGAATTGAAATGGCAACCCTGTATCTCAAACTAAACAACCACTACTTGTTAACTGTGCCTTATACACGCGATAATTTTCCTTTCCTCCAATTTGGTCAAATACGTAGATGCCTCTATGTATTATCAGTCCCATAACAACCTTACTGATCCATGAACCTCATCCAGTCCTCAAATCCTTTTTGGTGAATCCTTCACTCCCAAGGCTGGTTACTAGGATGTAACCACAGCTAAATCCAGACATCAGCTTGTTCCGGCCAGAAACGGCCTGGGCTCTCAGTCCAGGAGCCTCCATGGAGTGCCTCAGCATTGCCAGTTCCCAGACAGAAGCAGTAACAGCTCTATAGGCCAATGTCAAAGGAGAGAACAGATTCAAAGGGACTTTTGTTTTCTTAAATTCAGTAACTCTAATGCACAAATGACGCATTTTCTAAGTCCTGAGCTTCATGTGAAAAATCTTACACAATTTTCTACAAAGGAAGCCAAGCAACTGAATTCATCTGAAGCCAAAGGAGCAGCGAGCACTGTACAGTAGTTCCCCTTCCTACCAGAACCCCACACACTGAATGGAAACCAGTTCCTCTTCCTGAAAGACCCCCCCCCACACACATGCGGCACGAAAACTAGTTCCCCTTCCTACCAGAACCCCACACACTGAATGGAAACCAGTTCCCCTTCCTGAAAGACCCCCACACACATGCTGCATGAAAACTAGTTCCCCTTCCTACCAGAACCCCACACACTGAATGGAAACCAGTCCCCCCTTCCTGAAAGACCCCCCACACACATGCTGCATGAAAACTAGTTTCCCTTCCTACCAGAACCCCACACACTGAATGGAAACCAGTCCCCTCTTCCTGAAAGACCCCCCCCACACATGCTGCACGAAAACTAGTTCCCCTTCCTACCAGAACCCCACACACTGAATGGAAACCAGTTCCTCTTCTTGAAAGACCCCCCCCACACATGCTGCATGAAAACTAGTTCCCCTTCCTACCAGAACCCCACACACTGAATGGAAACCAGTCCCCCCTTCCTGAAAGACCCCCCCCACACATGCTGCACAAAAACTAGTTCCCCTTCCTACCAGAACCCCCAACACACTGAATGGAAACCAGTCCCCCCTTCCTGAAAGAACCCCCACACACATGCTGCATGAAAACTAGTTCCCCTTCCTACCAGAACCCCACACACTGAATGGAAACCAGTTCCTCTTCTTGAAAGACCCCCCCACACATGCTGCATGAAAACTAGTTTCCCTTCCTACCAGAACCCCACACACTGAATGGAAACCAGTCCCCCCTTCCTGAAAGACCCCCCACACACACATGCTGCATGAAAACTAGTTCCCCTTCCTACCAGAACCCCACACACTGAAAGGAAACCAGTTCCTCTTCCTGAAAGACCCCCCCACACACATGCTGCATGAAAACTAGTTCCCCTTCCTACCAGAACCCCACACACTGAATGGAAACCAGTCCCCCCTTCCTGAAAGACCCCCCCACACACATGCTGCACGAAAACTAGTTCCCCTTCCTACCAGAACCCCACACACTGAATGGAAACCAGTTCTTCTTCTTGAAAGACCCCTCCACACATGCTGCATGAAAACTAGTTCCCCTTCCTACCAGAACCCCACACACTGAATGGAAACCAGTCCCCCCTTCCTGAAAGACCCCCCCACACACATGCTGCACAAAAACTAGTTCCCCTTCCTAACAGAACCCCCAACACACTGAATGGAAACCAGTCCCCCCTTGCTGAAAGACCCCCCCACACACATGCTGCATGAAAACTAGTTCCCCTTCCTACCAGAACCTCACACACTGAATGGAAACCAGTCCCCACTTCCTGAAAGACCCTCCCACACACATGCTGCACAAAAACTAGTTTCCCTTCCTACCAGAAGGGAAACCACACACTGAATGGAAACCAGTTCCTCTTCCTGAAAGACTCCCCCTGCACACATGCTGCATGAAAACTAGTTCCCCTTCCTACCAGAACCCCACACACTGAAAGGAAACCAGTCCCCACTTCCTGAAAGACCCCCCCACACACAAGCTGCACAAAAACTAGTTCCCCTTCCTACCAGAACCCCCAACACACTGAATGGAAACCAGTCCCCCCTTCCTGAAAGACCCACACACACACACATGCTGCATGAAAAGTAGTTTCCCTTCCTACCAGAACCCCACACACTGAATGGAAACCAGTCCCCACTTCCTGAAAGACCCCCCCCACACACATGCTGCATGAAAACTAGTTCCCCTTCCTACCAGAACCCCACACACTGAATGGAAACCAGTCCCCACTTCCTGAAAGACCCCCACACACACATGCTGCACGAAAACTAGTTCCCCTTCCTAATAGAACCACGCACACACACACACACACACTGAACAGAAACTAGTTCTCCTTCCTACCAGAACCATGGATACACACACACACGGCCAAAACACAGCCACACAAATGAAGCAATTGGTTCACATTATAAAATTGACCTTTGCTTTTTAAAAATAATTTGCTAAGGTTAATAACTGCCTAAAATAAACTTCTGATGTTCAGTTCAAGCACAGCCCTCCTTGTATTTAACTTTCTGACTCTACTGAGAATTGGTTTTCTCCTAGAAAGCACTTCTGCAAATCAAATCACTTTCCCCATGTTGTCTAACAACTCTCAACCTTCCACGGGAGGTCATCTGAATCCAGAGTCACTGGGAGGTGGTTCAGCACAGTGCCCAGAGGGTGTGCTTTGAAGATAAATGCGGATCAACTCTCCACTTGCTCCGCTTAATGACTTGGAGATATGTGACAGTTCTCATAGGGGCTTAGTACCCAGAACGGATACACAGGACAGGTCAAGCTAGATCATTACAGCAGCAGAGGAGGGTGTGGGCATGGAGAGGGGAAAGCTGATGCTCACTGCCAAACACCTTGGTGTCCCAGACACAGGCCTCGGCTTTCCATTAATGCAATGTCCTCATTTAACAAACAAGAAATAGTCTACAGGTCAAGCTCTTCCACAGATGGTGACTGGAAGAGCTTGCTGTGAACCCATCTTCCTCCTTTGTGCTCTTTGCATTTTGATTTCTATATATATTGTATTCACTGGTATATTAGTCTGCTCTCACACTGCTCTAAAGAATTGCCCAAGACTGGTTGATTTATAAAGGAAACAGGTTTAACTGACTCAGATCTGCATGGCTGGGGAGGCCCCAGGGAACTTACAGTCACGGCAGAAGGCACCTCTTCACAGGGCAGCAGGAGGGAGAATGTGAGCCAAGCGAAGGAGGATGCCCCTTATAAAAACATCGGATCTTGTAGGAACTCACTAACTCACTATCATCAGACCAGCATGGCAGAAACCACCTCCAGGATTTAATTATCTCCACCTGGTCCTGCCCTTGACACGTGAGGATTATTATAATTCAAGGTGAGATCTGGGTGAGGTCAAGAGCCAAACCATATCAGCCTATAAATTATAAAAGAAAACTGTAAGTGGACAAGTCAAAAATGGAAGGGCTTTTGGTATTTTCTGAGACAAGGTCTCTCTCTGTGGCTCAAGCAAGAGGGTAATGGTGCAATCATGGCTCACTGCAGCCTCAACCTTCTGGGCTCAAGCAATCCTCCCATGTCAGCCTCCTAAAATAGTGGGGTTACAGGCAGCAGCCACTAAGATAGAAGTATTTAAGGCATATTTATGGTATATCATTAAAGCGAGCTGTTACATGCTATTTTTCCCCTTAAAAAGCAGTGATTATTGTACGAATCAGCAGAATTATTTCATCCAAAAGGTCTGTCTTGTTCACATGGAAGGTGGAGCATTATTACCCCGCAGCACGAGATATGGGATACTGCACGGGCCTTCCATCATCTCTAGGACAGTCTCTGTTCACAAGCAGATTCTTCTCAAATATCTTTCAAAACTATCTAAATGCACGGTGTTATTTCCATTTGTTAGTGTCTTTTGTGAAGAATGACTGAGCTTTTTGAGAAAGATAAATCAAAAGACAATTATTAAAATAAATGTATGAACTGTTTTATCTGTTTGTTTTTTTTAACAATGAATCACGGCAAACCACTCATACGGTGGACACTGAGATGTGGCCTGTAGTTACTCATACGGTGGACACTGAGATGTGGCCTGTAGTTACTCATTCGGTGGACACTGAGATGTGGCCTGTAGTTACTCATTCGGTGGACACTGAGATGTGGCCTGTAGTTACTCATACGGTGGACACTGAGATGTGGCCTGTAGTTACTCATTTGGTGGACACTGAGATGTGGCCTGTAGTTACTCATTCGGTGGACACTGAGATGTGGCCTGTAGTTACTCATATGGTGGACACTGAGATGTGGCCTGTAGTTACTCATTCGGTGGACACTGAGATGTGGCCTGTAGTTACTCATTCGGTGGACACTGAGATGTGGCCTGTAGTTACTCATACGGTGGACACTGAGATGTGGTCTGTAGTTACTCATTCGGTGGACACTGAGATGTGGCCTGTAGTTACTCATTCGGTGGACACTGAGATGTGGCCTGTAGTTACTCATATGGTGGACACTGAGATGTGGTCTGTAGTTACTCATTCGGTGGACACTGAGATGTGGTCTATAGTTTAGTCATCTACTTATATTCTCATTCCACGAAGGCAACCACTGGGAATATGAGCAACACAACAGAACATTCACAAAAATACGAAGCAAGCATGAAGGTTCTTCATTCCAGCTATGTGGAATTCAGGTTCACATAAAATCATGTAGAATTTATGCTACACATAACCTGTTAAATGGCGTGGGCATGATAGTGCTAAAATTTGGAAAACACCAAAAAGCAAAGGAAAAAAATCAGAATGCAGGTGGAGCCGAGGACCTGAAATTTTCTGGGTTTGAGCC
Organism: Saguinus oedipus; assembly: GCA_031835075.1. Classification (NCBI taxonomy): domain Eukaryota; kingdom Metazoa; phylum Chordata; class Mammalia; order Primates; family Cebidae; genus Saguinus; species Saguinus oedipus. The sequence continues at coordinate 42,002,225 of CM063182.1, forward strand.
CTAAGAATCTAGTGTGAAGAGATGGGCCAGCAAACAGATGTAAAGGAACATAAAAGGCCAAGAATGAGGAGAGAAGGCCGGGCGTGCGGCTCATGCCTGTAATCCCAGCACTTTGAGAGGCCAAGGTGGGAAGCCAGAAGTTCCAGACCAGCCTGGGCAATGCAGTGAGAACTCATTTCTCAATAAATACATAAATTAGCTGAGCGTGGTGGCACCTGCCTGTGGTCCCAGCTACTCAGGAGGCCGAGGCAGGACAGTCAGGCAGTTGAGGTTGCACTGCGCTGAGATGGTGCCACTGCACTCCAGCCTGGATGACAGAGCAAAACAACAAACAAGGAAGATAGGAAAAATGCTTTGGGAGGAACAGAAGAGCGGTAAAAAGAATACAGAGAAATGGGCAGCAGCTGAGAGGGGTGAGCTGACAGCTTGCGGTTTGCATGGGGACTGTGGGCTTGTCTTGCAGCAAATCCTCTCAGCTTTGCATTAGTGCCAGAGCCCACACAGCTGCACACTCTCACTGTCTCCTTTTCATGCTGCACCCAATTACTGATGGGATCATTTTAATGGGTTCCTTTGAAGCAATTTAGAAAATCTCTCCTGTAAATGTAAGTCTGCAGTGGACGCCTTAAATGACCACTGGCGACCACAAAGCCCTGTGTCCTAGAAATTGCTGCACTCAGCTGCTGGAGATGGCAGTGCGTTCATGATGCTCGGAGCTGTCTCACTTTCCTGCCACTCTAAGAACTGGGCAAGAGTAATTCTGAAACCACTTTTCCTATTATCAAGAAAGCCACATACTTATCATAGAAAATGTGGACTCTATAAAAGAGAGACAGGAAGATAATAGGAATCCAGAGCTCCGTCGTGAAAGTTAATCACTTTGGACATCACTATACTTTAGCTACAGATAGTTTTAGATGCCGCTTAAAATCAGACGGACACTGCAGCACTTTCCACGTTTTCAGAAACGTTATAAAACATCACATTGATGGGCTATGTCTGATTTTATCACATGAATGATGTTGTAGTTTATTCTCATACTTCGTGTGGTAGTACTTAAATTGTCTGCTTTTATAAATGTAATGGCAATAAATATGCTGTACTTGAAGCTTTTTTTGAATACTTATTTTCATGGATTGTGTCCCATAATTAGAATGACAAGGCCAGAGGCCATGAACATTTTCAAAATGCTTGTTAGGTGGCAGAAAGAATGTTTACAAAAGGAAAGCTGAATATTCAATGAAAATTGTATCAGCATCATCGCTGTTGCTTTCTGTAGCTTAAGCAAAGGCAAATAGAAAACTGGAAGTCATAACGAAGCAAAGCCGAGCGCCAGGCTGAAAGGAGCTGTCTTCTGCAGCTGCTGAAGTGATTCATCTTTTTGGTGGAGCAAAGGATGATACATTTGTATTTTCTTTTAAAATAACTCATATTCAATAAATTAAAACAAACATGAGATACCCAAATAAAAGTGACTTTTCTCTTATGAATGTGAAATGTATGGGTGCCGTCGAGAGAACAGAAGAGTGACAAATCCAGAGCACTCAGTTCAGGTCACAACCACTTCTGGATGGTTCAAGCCCTGGTGCATGCTCACTGATCAGCAGTCATGGACACCACAGGACCCTCTGGCGGACTTGGTTCCAACGTCACTCGCAGGGCAGACCAACGCCCAGAGGGCAGAGCCACAACCCAGACCAAAGTCCAGTGGGCGGAGCCGCGTTGCAGACCAATGCCCAGTGGGCGGAGCCACGACCCAGACCAAACCCCAGTGGGTGGAGCCGCGTCACAGACCAACGCCCAGTAGGCGGAGCCGTGCCACAGACCAACACCCATTGGGTGGAGCCGCATCACAGACTACCGCCCAGTGGGTGGAGCCGCATCACAGACCAACGCCCAGTGGGTGGAGCCGTGTCACAGACCAACGCCCATTGGGCGGAGCCACATCACAGACCACCGCCCAGTGGGCGGAGCTGCATCGCAGACCAAAGCCCAGTGGGTGGAGCCGCATTGCAGACCAACGCCCAGAGGGCGGAGCCACGACCCAGACCAACGCCCAGTGGGCGGAGCCGCATCACAGACCAACGCCCAGTGGGCGGAGCCGCATCACAGACCACTGCCCAGTGGGCGGAGCCGCATCACAGACCAATGCCCAGTGGGCGGAGCTGCATCGCAGACCAAAGCCCAGTGGGTGGAGCTGCTTCCCTCCCTACCTCTGCTTCCATCTCCTACTGCTGACTTTCAGGGAAGCCTTCCAAGCAGCTGGGGCATCCACCTCTGCTGGTCAGCTCCTCCTTATAGAGTGTGGGGAGCTGAACTTCATGAAAAACACCTGGCACTGTACTCTCGTTTGTGTGTGGATTTTATTAATAACAGCTCCCCACTGCGAATGAGGATGAGCTCAGAACTGGTCAACCCCGGGGCTCCGTTCCCGGCTTTGACACTGGCTGAGCCCTGCAGGTGACCTCAGGGAGCCCAGGGCTGTGTGTTGAGCCTGTGCCCAGAGGACAGAAGGGCTGGGGAGGTATAGGAACTTGGAATATTTACTGAGCATTGAGCCGTAAACCACTGGGGGAGCCTCAGGGACTAGGAATAAAACCAAGGTCACAATGAGAGGAAAAGCCACCCCCAGGCTGCCTTCCTGGGAGCCCGGGAGCTGAGGCACCTGCGCCACCACCCTTGCTCCTCACAGAACACGATGCGGCACGAGGCTCAAACCCCACACCTATGACTTTGGAGGCATGTGCATTCTGAGCACTGCGTAGACACTGACAGGATACTGACTAAAACTCATAGTATGCACTCATACACACATTTTAAAAAATTAAACAACTGCTTTGTGTTAGGCACTATGATAAGAACCTGAACCACATAATCTCATGGAACCCTACAGCATTCTCTAAGCTGGGCACTATTCTCATCTCAGTTTTACAGAGAAGGCTCAGGAAGGTCATTACTTGCCCAAGGTAATGGACCTATCGTTATGATTCCCTGTCAACATCCAGCTGGCTCCAAATCCGCATTGCCCATACAACTTCTGATACAAACGTGATGGACTTGTTCCCAGAAAACTGCACGCAATACTTGAATGTGATTTCAGGGATAGACCTGGAGATACCCTAGGCCCTAGGGATGCCCTGCGGGCCCCGTTTCAGAATCTTCCCATTACAGGTGATGTCTGCAGACACAAAGCTTGCACGGCCACCTGACCCCAAGCTCGCCTTCCAGCCTCTGATCCTTATGCTCCTCGGCTCAGCTGGTGGTGGCACCAAGCTCTCCTACCTCCCCTCCATGCCCAGGGTTCATGTACCTGCTTGCAGGGGCCCTGCTGGCAGGGGTTCTTCCCACTGTTCACTGAATGAAATTCTCCTTACTCCTCAAGACACACATCAAATGTCACTTCTCCCATGAAGTCCTTTTTTTTAACTTCGAGCCACAAGAAATCCCTCCTCCTTTATATAGTGCCAAAGTATTATCTTTTCTTAACTCCTATTAAATACTTTCCTGTTTAAACACTTAGTGGCATGTATTTTTCTAATACAGGGAAAATCAATAGATGTTTGTTAAATAGAGATAAATATGTTTTATGACACAAGTAGGTTTTTAGAGAATTTCCCTCGGTTAAATATTCATGGATCACTTTTAATCTCAAGGAAACGGATGGGAAGGGGTGAGGAGCACAGCAAGGCCATGAACTAAGTGCAGAGATGGTTCAAATCCTTAGGAGCCGGACGCATGAGATCTGATCAATAAAATTGGCTCACGAAGAGGAAATCCCAGAGGCATCTAAGCCAGCTAGTGAGCAAGCATCAGGAATGAATGAAAGGAATCATGCAACCTCTGAAGCCACATTTGGGTATCAGCTAAGGTCACAAGAACATTCACATACCAGAAAGCTCAGAACTTCCATACCCTATGTGAGTGCATGTCAGTAAGTTGCTAAATTCTAAGCTCCTCAAAGTCTGGAACTTTCATTCATGTTACTCCTTCACCCTAGTGCAGTGGACAGAATGTAGGCGCCTCCTCGTGGTTAAGCCAGTGTGTTAGCCCCTTTGCTGGGGCGTAGGCAAGGTCTGAGGCGTCTAAGCAATAGAGGGTGGCCAAGGTCACGGTGTCCCTGCTGTGAGTAGGTGATGTGGCAGCGAAAGGCTCCATCCTGCCTGCCACTTGCTCTTCCTCTGTTGCTGGCTTTGAAGCAGCTGCCATGAATCCTACAGCCACAAGGAAATAAATCTTACCAGCTGCTCAGGCAAGCTCAGAAGCCAACACCAACTCAGCCAAGCCTCCCCGTGGCTGATGCCTTCATGGCAGCCTTGCTGAAGATCCAGCTACGCCATTCCCAGAGCCCGGACTCACAGACAGAGATGACAAATGTGTGTTGTTTCCACTGCTAAGCTCATGGTAGTCTACTGCGCAGCCACACAAATCTAATACACCTACAACTGCAACTTCCCTCTGCAGCACCTTCTTGGCATGTTGATTAGGATACGTATTTCTGCCTTGAAGCTTAGTTTTGAACACACCTAACTTTCATACTTCTTGATAAAATCAATTAGGACAGACATCATATTTGTGTCCACATATTTAAATAAAGTGCCAAACCGACCTTCATTCACGGCAGGCAGTTATGGAATTTTATTGGATTGAAATTGAGTTGAAGAAGATTCTCGAACATAGAACCAAAGAGCTGACAAATCCTAATAACAAAATAATCCAAGGACTTTGGTGCTATTCTTGGCAAGAGCTTTTGAGGTTAAGAACGTCCTAACTTAAAATGGTCACAGTAAGGTTGTGAAAGCACACTCCTCTACTGACACCTCTATTTGCAATGCTGCCCAAGTCCCAGTGAGAAAAAGACCATTTTGTTCTTGTTTTGTACATTTTTGCAGTTAAAGTACATCCCCTGGGGTGAGTGTAGTTCATTTCTTCCCTGTGACTGATAATTTTCTATATGTCCTTCCTCATCTGAACTAGAAGAAATCGTGATTTTCCTCATTAACAATAATCATGGATTTATCAATGCAAAGGACATTTCTGCATCAATATCTCCTAAATATTAAATTGTCCAAAAAGTCCTACCTATACTCTTCCTTGACTCTGGAAAGACCAAGAAGTATTTATGTTTAATCAAACGGAGCATGGAAAGTATTTTTATGGCTTAAAGCTTTTCATTGTCAAAGGGATCTTCATTACATAATTCATTTATCAAGGGAAAGGCAGTTATAGTGGCCTATGCATAAAACATGCAGATCGGAGGGTTACCCCACTGATTAGGTCAAGTAGAGAAGAAGGCACCGTCAGCTATACAGGGATCTCTTTTCTGCAATGAATCCTTGGTTTGACTAAAGAAATACATCATTTTTTAAAATACGAGTTTTATTATACCTGAATTTTAAAGATTCATCAAGTTATTGCCAGTACCAGTAAGTAAACAGAATGACATGCAGTTTTTTTAAAAGTAGCATTAGGATGTAATTGTATTGGAATTCATTTATCCTTCTTGGCATTCATCCCTCAACCAACAACAAAGTAACTGAGTATTGAACACGTTCAAGATTTCAGCGATGATGTGGTGAGCAGAGTCCCCAGAGAGCTGAGGCTCTTTCAAGTCAAGGACCACGCTGTCTAATTGTGTTCTTTTAATCACTGAACTTTTACAACTGGAAGCGATCTTAGAAGAAATATAGATTTTCTTTTCCACTTTTATAGGTAAATTAATTGAGAGCCCAAGGGAGTAAGCAGCCTGTCTGATGTTATCTGGCTCTCTGGTGGCAGAGAAAGGGCTAGAACACGGCTCCTCTGACTTCTGCGAGTATCCACGCCACTCATTCCCCTGACCTGGCGTGAGGCATCATCTGAATAAATGAGAAACAGAGAGTCCACATCTCCTGAATGTTGAAATTGCAAGAGACTACTCAGAAGCTGTTACTGACGAAGATGATTAAAAATAATAATTTGTTTTTTAAGACATTTAATGAGCTCCCATCCCTACCAACTCCCTCCCAATACACAATCTAGAATCCTGTTAAATTAACTCAGATTCAAGTCAACTTTTCTGCTCTAAGCACTGTCACTGACAGGACACATCTGCCTAATGGTCCTTGTGCATTCACTGCCCCAGAAAATGCTGGGGGACTGGGCCCCTTACAGAAACATGTGTGATGTTTCAGAGCAAGCCGGCCTGGCCAGGGCTTGGGGTGCTCCCTGATGCTGGCATGCTGATTCCCGCGTTGGAGCCCAGTGCAGCTGCCCCCCACCTGGAAGTGTACCCACAGTCATCTGCCAGGTTAACACTTGGATGCTGAGATACTCATCTGCCTGGCTAATACCTGGATACCAAGACAGCTCAAGAACTGTCTGTTTCATAATCATGCTTTTCTAATTCACCTGCCTCCTAGTAAAACTGGCCATTCCCACTAAACCCACACCCCGTCCTAGGTCAGATGTTTGTCTGATACGCTCCTTGCTATGTGTATTTTTCCGTTGCTCCTTAATTTCTGCATCGTTAGTATTTAGTCTAGAGCCTACCAAAAATAGGCTGTCTGAATACATTTGAAATAACGAAAAATACAGTTTCCAAACATTTGGGGAGGGCCACATAGGTGCAGATATGTGTCTGCCACTTCAGAATGGGGAAGAAATATGTGTTATAAGTCCCTCCTGGGTTCTAAAAACTGATTAACAAAATAACCACACTTTGAATAACTACTATATTTCTGAGATGTCAAGATTCTGCCCTAAGGAAATAATCACGAATGAGCATACAGATAAAGCTATAACATATTCCCAAAGGTACAACCTATCTCAGTAAAATGAGTAGAAACAGCCTAAATTTCCATTAAAAGGGGACCGATGCAGTAAATCACAATGGACCAACAAAATGGAATGATATGCAACCACTAAAAATGACATTTAGGAATGTATTTCATGTTGTATGATCACATTAGAAAAAAACCCTGTGCCCTGTTCATGACATTCCTGAAAACTCTGCCATGACATGAAAACTTAATTTTATTAATTTTAATGAGAAATTTATAATGTCTTCCAATCCAAGGAACCAAGTTCTTTTTACCAGTATAAAATACCAATTAAACGATGAAAATAACTTTATATTTTAAATAAGCCTACATTGAAAGAAATTTGGTCAACAAAATGTGAGCAAGAGTGGCTTGATATCCTCATCCAAGCAGATTTTTCTAGAGGGATCTGGGGGGAGGCAGTGAAAAGTGAAAGAATGGACAGCAGCCGCACAAACTGGGCTTTTAACATGAAAACTACAGCAAGAAAAACACCTTCAGGGTAACGTAAAGGCTGAACACATGAAGACACATATACAAGCAAGTGAAGATGCCGCCTCAGCAGCCTCCCTCCCTGGCACCCACCCAGCAAAGCCGGGCGGATTACTGGGGTGCAGCCAGGATCCAAGTTGGTGCCATCTGATAGTGCCCGACAGGAATCTGCGTTCCAAGTGAATTGCTGTGTCAGTGCGAGACCCTGGTGTTGAAAAACCACTTTTCATAGTGTTTTGAGTGAATAAGCAGCTATCGTGAGTTTTCCGGTTGCTATAAAAGAAATCTAACATTGAGAGCAGGGGGGAGAGTGGTGTTGACTGGCGCTGGGAGGGCAAGTCCATGACCAGCCCCTGTGTCTCTCCCTGGCAGGATAATGGGATGATGGGGAGTTTCTGTTTTCATTTTTCTTAGTTATATATTATGGTTTTTCTCTTTTGTAGGAAGGTAAAAGTAAAATGGTCAGAAAAATAAAAGGTAGCATTTATACATGGCACATGTACATTAATGAATGTTCCCAGAAGGGACAATACTGATTTTTACAAAAAGCATGTTTCATTTTGGTCCTTGTAGATCTCTCTCGAAATCCTTATTTTGTATGGAATTTCATGTATTTTGCTTTTTTCGGATTGGGGACTGTGGTGGTGAATACTGAGTTTCAACTTGATAGGATTGAAGGATGCAAAGCACTGACCTCGGCTGTGCCTGTGAGGGTGTGGCCGCAGATGAACATCCGAGTCAGTGGCTGGGAAAGGCAGACCCACCCCGAATCCAGTGGACACCATGTAATCAGGTGCCAGGCAGGCAGAAAAATGTGAAATGAGAGACTGGCCTGGCCTCCCAGCCCACATCTTCCTCCCGTGCTGGATGCTCCCTGCTCTTGAACATCAGACTCCACGCTCTTCAGTTCTGGGACTCGGACAGTCTCTCCATGGTCCTCAGCTTGCAGTCAGGTATTGTGGGACCTTGTGATTGTGTGAGTTAATCAACTCCTCGCTTTCTATCAATCAATCAATCATATATCTTCCATCTAACCTATTAGTTCTGTCCCTCTGAAGAACCCTGACTGATACAGGGACAACATTCCAGAAGCCGTAGAGTGACAACTACTTGGACCCTTTCCCTGTAAACTTCTTACAGATAGAGGTTTTGCACTGTCGTTTTGCCTTTGTGTCTACGTAAAGACCTGGGAATGAAAAGAAATTCAGTTTTCATGAAAATGCTGCTATTCTGAGCTCTGCCTGCAGGTGGGATTGAACACTGATGTGTGATTGGAGAAGGGTCATCTCCGGATGGCCCCAGGACCAGTGTCCAAGGCCTCATGTCAATGTGATGCATGTGAGCACTCCGTCAGCATCTGGGGTGCAAATCTGCTGTTGCGTTTTCTCTTCTCATTCCAAATTCTCTGCCCAAGCTAGAGCATGTACCTGGTTCTGTCTGTTAGCGACTCTGTTAGCGACTCTGCCTGTCTGAGCCCCAGTTCCTTAATTGCAGACTGAGAGTTCTGGACCATGGGATCACAAAGGAATTATTTTTCTCTCCCCTTAATACTGGGATAAAGTTTCACACATGATAACTCCAAAGCTGCCCTGTGTAACTCAGGGAGGCCAAATGCAGGTCCTCAGGAGTCCTCTCGGCCTGGGCTAGAGCCTCCATCACTGTGGGCTCTGTCTGTCCACCTGCAGTACAGTAGGCAACAAACAGGGGAGTAAATCAGCGAGCGGGGACCACGGACACAGCAGCAGGCCCTGAACACTCACTCACGGCTGCAGCAATTCCCACTGCTGTGTTGGGGGGTCTATGAGGAACATACATCAAGTAACTGCTAACGAAGGAACTGAAGCAAGAGAGAGCATTTCAAGTCAGTAACTTAAGAGAAAGAGGGTTTCTTGCCTCCTCTTTGGAATTATGTACCACACATCCAGCTGAATATTTGGTATGTAATTCTTAGCCTTAGTTCTGCTTGACCACAATTACAGCAAAAAAAGATACATAAAAACAACGATCTCAGAAAACAAATCCAAAGTCACTCATTTTATGGTTCATGTTCTTACATTTGTTGGCTTTTCATGTTCATATGGATGCATGTGGGGATGCATGTGTGTGTGGATGTGTGTGCTTGCGTGTGTGTTTCACATTCCTATGACTGTGGGTGCACAGGTGTATGTGTGTGTATTCATGCATGTCTTTCACATTCCCGTGTGTGGGTGCACGTGTGGATGCATGTGTGTGTGGATGTGTGCTTGTGTGTGTTTCACATTCCCATGAGTGTGGATGCACATGTGTATGCATGTGTGTGGATGTGTGGGTTGTGTGTTCATGTGTTTTTCACGTTCATGTGTGGGGGTGCACATGTGTATGCATGTGTGTGGATGTGTGGGTTGTGTGTTTCACATTCCCGTGTGTGGGTGCACATGTGGATGCATGTGTGTGTGGATGTGTGTGCTTGCGTGTTTCACATTCCTGTGTGTGCACAGGTGTGTGTGTTCATGCGTGTTTTTCACATTCCCGTGAGTGTGTGGGTGCACGTGTGGATGCATGTGTGTGTGGATGTGTGTGTTTGTGTTTCACATTCCCGTGAGTGTGGATGCACATGTGAATACATGTGTGTGTGGATGTGTGGGTTGTTTCACATTCCCATGAGTGTGTGGGTGCACATGTGCATGCATGTGTGTGGATGTGTGGGTTGTGTGTTCATGTGTTTTTCACGTTCACGTGTGTGGGTGCATGTGTGTATGTGTGTGTGTGGATGTGTAGGTTGTGTTTCACATTCCCATGAGTGTGTGGGTGCACGTGTGGATGCATGTGTGTGTGGATGTGTGTGCTTGTGTGTTTCACATTCCCATATGTGGGTGCACGTGTGGATGCATGTATGTGTGGATGTGTGTGCTTGGGTGTGTGTTTCACATTCCCGTGAGTATGTGGGTGCACGTGTGTATGCATGTGTGTGTGTATGTGTGGGTTGTGTTCATGCGTGTTGTTCACGTTCATGTGAGTGTATGTGTGGGCTCACACGTGTGGGTGTGTGTGTTAACACCTGTGTCATTCCAGTACACTTATGGTGGGCAGGGAAGAGTTCACAATTTTAAATAATTTTATTTGTTAAATAAATTTAAGATTTATTTGAAATATAAATACCTAAAGTACTTACTTTAAAATTAAAATATTAATTTAAATATTTAAAATATAATTATAAAATGTATTATCTATCAAAAAAAGTCTGACTCTTACACATTCAGGCAAGCTAAACAGAGCCGTTAAGCTGTTAGAATTCTAATTATTTTATCTCAAAGCTATTACTTAAATTGACGAGACTCATATATGAAAAATGGTTACTGAATGGCTCCTGTTTGGAACTGATTTCAAAATCAGAAAGCGCATCAGTGAGCACACACCTTGTTGTCCAGAGTCAGTGTAGATTCCCGGCTATCTATGAAAATACTGAAGTCCGTGTATTTCATTTAAAGTCTCCCATTTGGAATTCCACACCAATGTCGTTCTAGCCTCTCGCTCTTTGAACAGAATCCCACTTACCTCCCTGGGAATTCTACAACAAGTTTATCTTAATTTAACATGCAGCATATATCCCGATTCATTAGAAACAGCTTTGACCAGAGGTACCATGTGGGCTGGAGAATTTGGACTTAACTCAAATTCAGGCCAACATTTGCAGCAGTAAACTCCAAGGGCCTGTGCAGAGCCAGGGGCTTCTGGGGAGGATGCAGCTGCCCCTTCACATGGTAAAGCCATCACCACGTGTCTGAACCAGCAGAGCAGGGTGCTCCTGCCCATCACCACGTGTCTGAACCAGCAGAGCAGGGTGCTCCTGCAGCCGGCCACACCCGAGCATGTGAAGTGCTGCAGCTCCAGGCTCCTGGTCACCCATACTGAGCATAAACTTCATCAAGTTAAGGTGGGACATGAAGGCACCTTGACCACCTGGGTCTTCACTCCACAGCCAGCTGCGTGACCTGGGTGATTTAGGGATTGAGCCCACCCTGGGCCTCCACTCCACAGCCAGCTGCATGACCTGGGTGATTTAGGGATTGAGCTCACCCTGGGCCTCCACTCCACAGCCAGCTGCATGACCTGGGTGATTTAGGGATTTGAGCTCACCCTGGGCCTCCACTCCACAGCCAGCTGCATGACCTGGGTGATTTAGGGATTGAGCTCACCCTGGGCCTCCACTCCACAGCCAGCTGCATGACCTGGGTGATTTAGGGATTGAGCTCACCCTGGGCCTCCACTCCACAGCCAGCTGTGTTACCTGGGGTGATTTTGGGATGTGAGTTTTCCGTGATGCTCCCAAGCAAATGCTCAGCTGGAGGAAGGACTCGAGTCACCAGCAGGGCTCTCTCAGAAGACCCCAGGTGGCTCCCAGGCTTCCTATAGCTCCCACCTCTTTCCACACCCAAGTACTGGATATTGGGGTGCATGTGTGTTTGCGGCCTCAGGGAGGGCTCACCTGTAGACTAACCCAGCCAGGTCCACTCAGACACACACCTACCAGAGACAGCTCTCCGTAGCTATCCACAGCTGCTATGTACTCATTTTTATCATAAGAACGGGCCTTAGGTAAAAATTCAGGAACCAGCCCAGGACCAACCACAGCGGTCAAATGGACTTTTCTGGAGATACCCAAGGCAGAGGTGGACGTGGATAGCTTCGGAAACACGCCGTGCACATTCCTTCCCAGGTTCCAGAACCCACAGCACAGAAGCGGCTCCTTTTACTTTTACGTGGTCGTGAGTCTCCATGAAAGTCTGATGAAAACCACACATCCTTCTGCCACCAAAGCCTCTGCAGATGCTTATAACAGTGAGAGGGACTTCCAGGCCTGCAGCTCGTGGACCTTCTAGACAGCTCCACAGAGACACCTGGAGCATGATGGGAAGACTCACCCCCGGCCAGAGTCCTGCGGACCCTCAGCCTCAACACCACGCTCCTGAGGCCTCGCCTGTCTACGGGGTCCTGCGCACTGCTTGTCAAACGCCTCTCCCATGCCCAGCACTTTACCCTCGATTGTTCCTTTCCACAGCTGGAACCATTTGTGCTGCTTTGGGTCCACCATAAAACAAAGTTTAAAATGTCACAGAATTTAGATGAAACATAGATAGATATGAAATATACATTATATGTAAAGCCTTTACATATAATGTACATGTTTTATAGATGTAAATTTTATAATATACAATAACTTCTATGTATATATATACACTTTCTTTTCCTTCTAGATCTCAGTTTTTAGAAACTCCTTGGCCCCTGCCTCAACACCCTTGCACCCTGTGTGTCTGCTATATGCATTGGATACCTTCATTCACATAGACTGAGTTGGTGTTTCCATCTCTAACTACAGAAATATCAACTTAAATTCAATTTGTCTTACATTTTACCTAAAATAAGAATATCCTAATTGCTTTCAAAATGCGATTCCATTAACTTTAATTTGTTTTATTTGAGAACGCGAGAACAATGAAATCATTGTAGACCAAGCACAGGCACTCAGGCCTGTAATCCCAGCACTTTGGAAGGCTGAGGAAGGTGGATCACCTGAGGTCAGGAGTTTGAGACCAACATGTAGTAAAATCCCATCTGGACTAAAATATTACAAAAATTAGCTGTGTGTGTTGGCACACACCTGTAGTCCCAGCTACTTGGGAAGCTGAAGCTGGAGAATCACTTGAATCTGATAGGTGGAGGCTGCAGTGAGCCGAGGTCGCACCACTGCACTCCAGCCTGGGTGATAGAGCAAGATTCTATCTCGTAAAAAAATACAGAAATAAAAATTATAAAGGATAAATCTTTCTAACTAGATCTCCAGAATTTATTCATCTTAAACTACAAGTTTGCACGCTTCAACCAGCAGGGTCCCATTCCCCTCCCCTGGGCCCTGGCAGATGCCATTCATTCTACTGTTTCTATGAGGTCACCATTTGTGGGAATCCTCTTTATAAAACAGCAGATCAATATTCATCATCATTACAGTACAACCACTGCTGTATTTACAACTCTTTATTGCAACTATTGATTGACTTTTTAGACATTTTCTGGATGTGTAACTATCTTGTTCATGCCTGTGTTTCCTTGGCACTCAGGATAATGCCTGATAAATGGGCTTGGAGCAAGACACGTGAACTGAATAATCCACATATGAACAAGGAGGTTCACAAAGTCAAGTCTCCAAAATAAAACTAAGACACGGAAGTAACTACATCCTCACTGTGTGCCACGCACTGTGCTTAAAGAGCATAATTTTCAAAATCACATGGAGTTGGGCTCCTGTTCCCCTCTCCTCACTGAGGACACGGAAGTAACTACATCCTCACTGTGGGCCACGCACTGTGCTTAAAGAGCATAATGGCTCCTGTTCCCCTCTCCTCACTGAGGACACGGAAGTAACTACGCCCTCACTGTGTGCCACGCACTGTGCTTAAAGAGCATAATTTTCAAAATCGCATGGAGTTGGGCTCCTGTTCCCCTCTCCTCACTGAGGACACGGAAGTAACTACGCCCTCACTGTGTGCCACGCACTGTGCTTAAAGAGCATAATTTTCAAAATCGCATGGAGTTGGGCTCCTGTTCCCCTCTCCTCACTGAGGACACGGAAGTAACTACACCCTCACTGTGTGCCACGCACTGTGCTTAAAGAGCATAATTTTCAAAATCGCATGGAGTTGGGGTCCTGTTCCCCTCTCCTCACTGAGGACACGGAAGTAACTACGCCCTCACTGTGTGCCACGCACTGTGCTTAAAGAGCATAATTTTCAAAATCGCATGGAGTTGGGCTCCTGTTCCCCTCTCCTCACTGAGGACACGGAAGTAACTACATCCTCACTGTGTGCCACGCACTGTGCTTAAAGAGCATAATTTTCAAAATCGCATGGAGTTGGGCTCCTGTTCCCCTCTCCTCACTGAGGACACGGAAGTAACTACGCCCTCACTGTGTGCCACGCACTGTGCTTAAAGAGCATAATTTTCAAAATCGCATGGAGTTGGGCTCCTGTTCCCCTCTCCTCACTGAGGACTTCAGATGCAGCGAAGTCCCACTGGCTCAAGGTCTCTCATTGCTGGGTGGAGGAAGCTGGATTTTTACCAAACTTGTTTGGCTCTAATCTTCACTCCTAATTTATGTTATTTGCCCCCTTTTCACACATTTTCTTTTTTTGTGGGTTTATGATTTAACTATTATTTGATCATTTAATTTGGTAATTGTAAGGCCGGTTGCCTTACCGGGAGTCACACAGATACATTCATCACTCTCCGCGCCTGCGTCATCACCTGAGCTCATTATCTGGCTTCCCTGCACCCACCTCTGCATACCATGCCCAAGCCCACACTCGGCACTCCAGCCTGTTGTTAAAAAACCCTGCAGAAAAATTTTTTAAAGAAGCCCCACCGTACCCTGCCCAGCAACAGCCTGACCCTTAAGCCCCCAGCAGGCCCTCGTACCCAAGGTCCCGCCCAACTACCAATGGCAGCTAGCTTCATGTACTTCCTACTTTAACTCCATGTACTTCCTGCTTCTCAACAGCCAATAGGAATGCCTTCTCTTTGTTTCCCCAGTAGTCAATCAAGGCCCACTTACCCAAGGTCCCGCCCGCCTACCAATGGCAGCTAGCTTCATGTACTTCCTGCTTCTCAAAAGCCAATAGGAATGCCTTCTCTTTGTTTCCCCAATAGCCAATCAATTGCCTGCCCTCCCCATAAAACCCCCACGTCCTGAACAGCCAGGTGTGACTTCTCTGGCCCCACCCTGGACCACAGAACCTCGCCCGGGAGCTGAATAAATTTGCTTCTCACTTTCTTATACTTGCCTCAGTTTCCTCATTTTACCTCGGCAATAAATCTTACAGTAATGGTTAATCTGCCAAAATTAACTACCACTGATTTAATGAAGTCATGGGGAAAGAACTTGAGAACTGGAATATGAGGAAATGGGTCATCGTCATTGCAATTCTGAACTTTTAAAAATTACTTCCCATCTGCCTTTTTGCAACATGTCTAACAGTAAGAAACAGAGTTGCACTAAGTGACAGGTCAATGGTGTATACAGTCATAGGAACCAAATTTATACAGAATATCTAGAAAATAAAAAACAGACCCCAATAACAGGCTTCACTCTGTAGACACACAGAGAGAGAGACACAATTTTAAGGTGTAGGAAGTTTTACAATGAGAATGTCAGGGTGGGAGAAGTTATATCCTTAAGAAGCCCTCACTTCCAATTAACGGCAAAGAGGTGAAAACATTGGTGCCTTGTCCTGACTCTGTTCACAAGGCTTGGAGCCTGCATTTCTCCTAAGAAAAGTCGATCTTGGACCTAAGGCAGCAGTGGAAATGGAGGACACATATGATGTAAATGATTTTTAAAGTCAAACAAATGCTTTTGCATCCTGTAAGTGAATGAAGCTGTGATGACTGACAATCACACCCGTTCTCCCTATTGCCCACATCATAGATTCTACTTTCCCTTCTATTTCTGGACATTTTCTAGAGCTGTTGTTCTGGCACGTCCATAGATGTTGCTTCTCTGTTGCCCTAAGTCCCTTGTGTGCATACGGTTCATGCTCTCACATTCTCAGTCCTGTGCTGCTGATGGAACACAGCGCCCTGCACTGGCTTCCCATCTTGGTGAGACAAGACCTATCCGGTTTTTAAAAATCAAAGCAACCCATGGCCAACATGAGAGAGCTTTGTGACATGGTCAGTCAAGCAAGACATGGGCTCTGAGTGGAATACAGATGTTCACAGGGAGAAGGAAGAGGGTGTTCTTCATCAGGAGAGACCAAGGACCCCAAGGGGAAATGGGGAATGGCCACTGGCTGCTGCATGTTGGGAAGGGCAGTGTGAAAACACTCCCCACCCCAGGAAAACACAGGCTGCAAGAAGCACAATTTCTTCCACACACAGGATTCTGCATGTGCCTCTCCACAGTCCATGAAGAGGAAAGGAAGATTTAGTTCAATTTTTTCTTAGAAAATGAGTCACCCAGCGAGTTTGCCTTTTTGGTTCCAGGGCTTCTGGTGTGCCCATTACACCACGGTGATTCTCTAGCTTTAAAAATACAACATCAGTATCTAAAAATTCTCACCAGCCTTTTTTGCTTATTTCTAGGTTCACAGCTTGAGTTCTGGGTCATTTGATCACAAGATTGGCTGGGGGAGGGGGAGGATGCACAGTCATTCTATTCTGGGGTGTTTTCCTTCCAAGGTCATTTTACAAAGGTTGGTGCTGCAAAAATTTCAATCCTTCATAATTGGTAACATTGTTGCTAGAGGTACCAATCAGACAGGAATGCACAACTAAAGATTCATATCCACAATGATAGGGGGTTTCAGGGTGAAGGGTTTCTCTCTTCTCCCAGTCACATAAATAGACAAAGAATATCTGAAACTCAGCTCAAATGTATAAACACAAGCCCTGGAACAGGTGTTACAGGAAGGTGGGCGGCTGTGACCTGGGCTCCTGCACCTGCTCTGTGAGGTCAGAGAGTCATGAGCAGGCATTACAGGAAGGTGGGCGGCTGTGACCTGGGCTCCTGCACCTGCTCTGTGAGGTCACAGAGCCATGAGCAGGCATTACAGGAAGGTGTGTGGCTGTGACCTGGGCTCCTGCACCTGCTCGGTGAGGTCACAGAGCCATGAGCAGGTGTTACAGGAAGGTGTGCGGCTGTGACCCGGGCTCCTGCACCTGCTCTGTGAGGTCACAGAGCCATGAGCAGGCGTTACAGGAAGGTGGGTGGCTGTGACCTGGGCTCCTGCACCTGCTCTGTGAGGTCACAGAGCCATGAGCAGGTGTTACAGGAAGGTGTGTGGCTGTGACCTGGGCTCCTGCACCTGCTCTGTGAGGTCACAGAGCCATGAGCAGGCATTACAGGAAGGTGGGTGGCTGTGACCTGGGCTCCTGCACCTGCTCTGTGAGGTCACAGAGCCATGAGCAGGCATTACAGGAAGGTGGGTGGCTGTGACCTGGGCTCCTGCACCTGCTCTGTGAGGTCACAGAGCCATGAGCAGGCATTACAGGAAGGTGTGTGGCTGTGACCTGGGCTCCTGCACCTGCTCTGTGAGGTCACAGAGCCATGAGCAGGTGTTACAGGAAGGTGTGTGGCTGTGACCTGGGCTCCCACACCTGCTCTGTGAAGCCACAGAGCCATGCGGTTCTACAAGAGGTGGTCTTTCTAGCAGGTTCTCCTGTCTCAAGAGCCTCTGTAAGCTGGGAGTTCAAGGCTGGAACACCCTCTGGCTCCTTCCAGCACCCAGCACTGTGTCCTGGGACTCCTTTACTGCTGTGAAAGGCAGGCAGGGAAACAAGGAAAATCCAGGAGAAGGGCAAGGAAGGAAGCAGCCATGAACAGGTCCTGGAGAAGAGGGGCAGATGGGCCCACCAACCGAAGGGGTGAGCTAGCACACAGGTGCTTAGGAGCCCAAAATATTTAGACTTGATGACATTCACATCTGTATGCCCCACTAGTTCATCAGCGAATTCTGCTCCTCGTGTCTGGTCTCCCTGCAAGGTTCATCTCAGACCAAGGACCAGAGCTGAGCTGTCTGCACAACCAGCTGCAGATAGAGCCAAGGCCCTGCTGCTGTTGGCTCTGGCCACATCATTCTGACACGAAGCCAACTTAGACTGAAGATCTAAATCATATAGAAGCTTCTTTGTCTTTGAAAATCTCTTGGCACGTCCATGTCAGAGTGAGACCCCCAGAGCAATGCTCACATTCCCCAGTGTGCAACATGAGGTGCATGATGAGGAAACTTAAAAATTTTTAAAGAAACAAGCAGTAGGTTGAGATAATGGGACTTCTGAAGAGACGTGTAACTCTCAGGAAATCTAATAACCACTCAAAATCTTTATATTCCTGGAGCTCAGGAAGATCCTAAGAATTCTCTTAAGGATACTTGACTCAGTAGATCAACAGAAAGATGTTTAATTAGGGGCATTTTATGTCTATTGTGAGATGGCACGAATGACGTTCTATTTTTAAAAGTTCTTGCTTTTATGATGGCGACACTCTAACACAGAAGACAGCTGTCAGACTTGAATCCCACATTAAATTTCTCTCTTTAGCCAATTTTTCTATATTGCAAATGAGCTTATTATGAATTATAAGAATACTTCAAATATTTATTTTCCTCAAAATTCGATTGCATATGTTCTACATGTATTTCATTCTCCCAAACATGCTTCAAAATTCAACAATTAGGTGTGTTTAGCAACAAGAAAATAGACAGTATTTTATCTAATCACACTAAACCCATAGCCTGCTATTTAAATTACCCAGTGACCAAAAATATAAAATATTTATGTATTCCTGAGCCTACCAGTGAGGTAAAATTGTTTCAATGCCAGAATGCCTGAACCTTTGATATTGGATATTATTTCTTAAAAAGAACGAAATTTGCAAATTAGGGTTTCTTCGTGAATTTTATATCATTCTGCATAAATGCGTAATTGCTGTGGTCTCAGACTCCAGATGGTACGCACAATTCATCCCCGTTTCACTCTCTCGTCGTATTTAATATCTGTGGCTTCACCTCTGATTCTAAATGCAGTATTTATATTGGTAGTAAGACCAGGCATCCATTAAGCCAGCTTTATGCATTTGATTCAAAACAACACAGCTATGAAATGCAGAGGACTGCGGTGGGTGTGGTGGAGGTGTAGAGAGAAAAAACAGGTCCCATGCTCAGAGTGCCCATAGAACCAGCACTGAGCTCAGCGTGGGACAAACATTATGCCCCAACAGACATCTGCAGAGGAAAGGGAAGGGGTGTCAAAGGAAGCCCAACAGCTACAGAGGGGGCCAGCAACAGGGAGGGCATGGAGGTGTCATCAGAGCTGAACCTGGAGGTCCTTTCCTGGACCTATTTATTTGTTTATTTAGAGTCAGAATTTCACTCTGTCTCCCAGGCTGGAGTTCAGTGGTGTGATCTTGGCTCACCACAACCTCTGCCTCCCAGGTTCAAGCGATTATCCTGTCTCAGCCTCCCAAGTAGCTGGGATGACAGGCACCCACCACCACACCCGGCTAATTTTGTGTATTTTTGGTAGAGATGGTGTTCACCATATTGGTCAGGCTGGTCTCAAGCTCCTGACCTCAAGTGATCCACCTGCTTCGGCCTCCCAAAGTGCTGGGACTACAGGCGTGAGCAACCACGCCTGGCTGGCCTTTCTATTTTTAATACAAACTATTACATATCTTCTCTCCCCACTGTGTGTGCAACTTGTGCTGGGGTAAGAAATTAATGAGGAAACCACTAGTTATCCTGGAAGAAACTGCATACAAAGTGGGGAAGGGGGTGTATTCCAAAGTATTCCTTGATAGCTTTCTCTCTGTTCATAAAATACACACACAAACACCTACACACACATGGATGGCACTCAATACCCCTCCTCTGCCCCATTGTATCCCGCTTTTTCCGTAAAGCCTTCAAAGTCCCGGGTGCACCCACGGAGCCGTAAGTCAGTGTGTGGGTGACTGGAACAGAGGACGCATGTCTCATACGTGGTCAAATACCAACCGACAGACCAGCAGGGCAAGATTACGAATGTGGAATTTATCCAGCAGATGAGAACTGATGACATTTGAGGAAGGAAATGATACGATCTGACTTATTCTTTGGTAATAGTTATTCATGGCCGGCCATAAAGATCAGCGTGATGGGGAAAGAGAGTCTTAGAGCTTCTGAGGGCCCCAGGAAGAGAGAGCAGAGATGCTGCTTCCAGCCCACATCTTGACCCACAAAGAGAATGTCACCCAGGTGAATCTGTGCTCATCTGGAGACCAGAAGGGTCCTGCAAATATTTCCAGTGAAAGCATGGCTGTTTGGATAAGTGCTTGCTAAAATGCCACTTAAGCCAAAAGTATAAAAGGACTGAAGTCAACCAAAAAATTAAACTTTGCAAACTTGGCAAGAACCCTTTTGGCAGACAGCAGAGAGTGCCCCTGTTGGGAATGCTGGGGGCCAGGGAAACCCCTTTCAGAGTTTCTCTGATTTTGCTGGGTGGGACCCGCTCCCTTCAGTGAGGTTCTGTGTCCTTAGACAAGGGTGTCTGCTGTCATAATTTTTCATTTGTTGGTTTCTCCTTCTAATTATTTTTTTCTTTGCATATTTTGAATCTATTCTTAAGTATATGGTTCTTATAGCTTCTTGAAGCAGATTCCTTTTATCATTAAACAATGATTCTAGCTATAAAAATACTTGAGTCATCCTACCCCAAGCTTTGCATTGTCTGAGTCTTCTTCTCTCCCCTCCTGTCTCCTCTTCTATTCACCTTTACGTTCAATATCTGGCATTTTCTTCACTCTCTTTTTTGTCTCAGAAATTCTTAGACATTATTCCAATGCCATCTGGCACCAATATTGACTACAGAAAGTCTCCTGAAAATCAAGTACATTTGTCTGTATTCTCTCTGGCTTTATCGAAAATTATTTGTCTCCTACTCTGTGGTTTCACTTTAGAAGGCATTTAGAGTGCCTGTCTTAGGAGTCTTCAGATCAGAAGGTCAACACGTCTTCAGTTCTAGGAAAATCCTGGCCTTTATTTCTTTGACTAATGCTGCTTTTCCTTTCTCCCCACTCTTTTTCATTTCTCATTTAATTCCAGACATGTGTTTATGTTTCTCAAGCCATCTTCCATGCAACTTAATTCTTCATTTACATTTCCCCTTGTACTTTTTATGCAAAGTTCTAGGTAATATCCTAATATCTAGTTTCCAGTTTGGCAATTCTCTTTTCAGCTCTGTCTAATCTACTTTTATAATACTGTATCCACATAGTGGTCAATTCTTGTTTCCATATATTTGGTTTGTTTTTAAATCTTTCTTTCCTCATAATAGATGCTTCTTACATTATGGTTCCTGTTTCTTTTGAAAACCTATTTAATAATTGTAAATGTATCTAATATTGAAGAAAGTCCATTATTTCTAGGGCTTTGAATGTTCATTCTCCTATTGTGTCTTCTTACTCCCGGTATTAGTCCATTTTTATACTGCTATGGAGAAATACTCAAGACTGGGTAATTTATTTATGAAAAGAGGTTTAGCAGACTCAGAGTTCCACTTGGTTGGGGAGGCCTCACAATCATGGTGGAAGGCAAAGGAGGAACAAAGGCATGTCTGACATGGCGGCAGGCAAGAGCGTGTGTACAGGGGAACTGCCTTTTCTAAAACCACCAGCTCTCGTGAGACTTACTATCATGAGAACAGCACAGGGAAGACTCACCCCCGTGATTCAGTAACTTCCCACTGGGTCTCTCTGATGGCACATGGGGATTATGTGCGACAATTCAAGATGAGATTTGGATGGGGTCACAGCCAAACGATAAAACTTCCTTAAACTTTCTTTATACAAGCTATAATCTTTTCTGTATATTTATCTAAAGTGGGTACTATTTTATAGTGGAGAAG
The DNA here is from genome assembly GCA_031835075.1 of Saguinus oedipus. Lineage (NCBI taxonomy): Eukaryota > Metazoa > Chordata > Mammalia > Primates > Cebidae > Saguinus > Saguinus oedipus. Next base: position 42,023,926 of record CM063182.1, read on the forward strand.
TCCTTTGACCCCATGTTGTCAAGAATTCTGTGTAGATTCTGTGTAGTTTCAATTTTGTTGTGGTTTCAATTCTGCCAGAGCCCTTAGGTTCTGACAGAGTCATAAGTGATGTTGGAATAATTTTCATGTGAATTTCACCATGTGGTCCTTCTGCAACACACAGATCTGAAATTCAGATCTCAGATCCATACCTGGAGTGTGCGTTTCTCATTAGTAACTTTATGTCCTACCCATGGCCCTGGACATGGGATGAGCTTCCTCCACACTTTCCCAGGCATGTTTTTCCACTTATTTTCTCACAAATGGGGAAGCTGGGTGAGTGCTGGGTTTGACTTGAGAGGCTCAGTCCCAGTGTTTCTACCACTCCTGCCTCACAGGGCACAGACCACAGCCCCAGCTCAATGTCAGGCCCCTTTGTGGGACTGCACCTCAGGAGCCACTGCCGGAAATCATGCTGATCCCCTGGCTGGAATTCCTTTTTAGGTCTTGGGGCTCAGGGGATCCCTTTCTTTTGTTTTCATCCAAGCTCAACTATGCACTGAAACAAATTTTGCTACAAATTATACAGCATTTTATTTTTTCTTAATGGGCATGGGACAGGGCTCAATTCAGTCTTCCATCCAGGGCAGGCCAGAAGCAGTGTTCTCTCTCTTACCCTAGAGACTGTTTTCTAATTTCCACTAAAACCCTAACCACGTTAAGGTCCTAGAAGACAGACTGGCCTGTTTTCCTTCAAATATTAGTTGAACCTTTTAGTTCTTAAGCAACAATAATCACTAAAAAACACAAATAGCAATCAGAAAAGATCATTTTTATACAAAGCATTCAACTAAAAAGGTATGGTCTCAGAGAAACAGAGTGGCAGCTCTCTCTGAAAAGACGGTGTTCTTGCTCTCCACAGAGAGCAGGGAACAGGGCTGGGGGTGCTTTCTAAGCCCTTCAATGTTTAGTTTTCAAGAAGCAAAACTATCATTTTTTATCCCCAGAATTGTTAGGAGGTCTTAAAATGTCAAAAAGACACAAATTCAATTAAGGTTAAAAACAAAAAACCACTAAGGAGTCTGCAATGTTTTGAGTCCCTTATGGGGAAAATATTACTTAATGCTGCTAACTGCAGGAAAACTTCCCACTATCTTGACTGTGAGTGATGAAGGGAGATGAGGTGGTCTGGGTCCCTCCTGGTTGTGATAAAACGTGAGATTCTATGTGTCTTCCCAGAATTCCAAGGGCAGCATGCAGACTGTGTTTTCCAATAAACAAAGTAAAAACAAAAATGAAAACTGATTTAGAAAGAAAATCTCTTACCTTAAACTACTTAGATATTTTTTAAGACTTGAATTTTGCTTTTGGACTGGAATTTCTACGTTACTCAAACACTCCACTATATATTTCTGCCATCACAAAAAATCATCTACTGTTTCTTAAAGCTCCCATCTTAAGGCCTCCATTGCTAAAGCACCTTCCATGTCAATGTATCCCAACATTTCTTTACTGTTCTCTCATGCCACATTTCTATAATAATATTAATAGCTTATTTTATTTCTTAGTTTTAATGGGGGCAAACAACACAGATCTGAGACATTGTTATTACATTGCAGTGGATTTGAAATACGTCATCCCAGCCCTGCCCGGGCATCATTACCTGTCTTCCCACATAAGAAAATCTATTTGCTATGGTGACAAATCAAGCCATAAAAACATAAGCCAACAGACAAATCCATGACCTGACATCTGTGGACCCACCCAATGTCCGTAATTTTTTCTGTGTTCTTGTTGAAAAGCAAGTGGTATCATGCATCTGTCAAAAGTTTAAAAAGAATCATGTACTCTTAAATTACTGTCCTATATTAAATTGACAGATGATATCATACATGGATTTTTGCTATGTCAAGATAAACCAGAACGTCCTCTTATTGTTATATAGTATCGTTACTGCCTTTATCTAAAGGTAACAGGAATCACTAAGAAAATTATACAAATTGAGGCTGGGCATGGTGGCTCCTGCCTGTATTTCCAGCACTTCGCGAGGCTGAGGCAGGCAGATCACCTGAGGTCAGGAGTTGGAGACAGCTTGACCAACATGCAGACAGCACATCTCTACTAAAATGCAAAATTAGATGGGCGTGGTGGGACACGTCTGTAATCCTAGCTACTCAGGAGGCTGAGGCAGGAGAACTGCTTGAACCCAGGAGAGGGAAGTTGCACAGAGCGGAGACTGTGACATTGCACCCAGCCTGGGCAACAAGAGTAAAACTCAATCTCAAAAAAAAAAAAAGACAAAAAGAAAAGAAAATTATACACATTAAGACAGTCCTAGTATTCAGTTGGCAAATTATTATGACAACTGAGATTATTCTTAGTAAATTCATTATTATTGCTATTATTAGAAGTCTCCCTGGAGAAACTACATTCCCGTGAATGGCATGGAGACCCTTGTTAACCAAAACGCGTCTCCATGTTCACACTGTCGTGCATTTCAAGGGTTTAGAGTTGGGCTGTCTGTATATTGTTGGTGGGAAGAAAGGTATCAATGAATAACAATCAATCTGTTTAATATTTTTATCTCATGAAAACATGGTCCTACAAGTTTCAAAACCTTGCAATACAGAACATGTAAGTAATTTGCATATTCAGATCATGATCTACATTTTATATACAATTAAAATTTTAATTTCTCTGAAAAGCAGGCCACCATTATAGAGATTCCCCAACTGTAGAATTCTGAGGTCTCCAGTATCCTGTAAACTTTGTCCCTGGTCGCCTGTGTTTGACAGATATTATCATCTGCTACCAGGCTAATTATTCAATCTGTATCCAAAGAACTAGCTCTCACCAAAAGAACTCATCATTAAAATGCAAATAGGTGTTTCCCACTTCACTGGCTTAGCGGTGGCAGGCTGTTAACAGCTTTCTGACAAGAGAGAGAGAAGCTAAATGAGGTGGTGCCTTAACCTTCTGGATGTACTGAGCGCTACACACCCACCTCCAAGCCGCATGCGCTGCCACCAGCCTATGGCTGGTCATTTCTGTGCCATGACATTTATGAATTAACTCACAGAAGCTGCCGAAGAAATCACGGAACAAAAAGGCTGATTTCAGATTCTCCCTCTGTGCCCAGCCAGCTCTCACTTACACTAATTACTTAAATGATTTAAAAAATGTATGAATATTCATATGTCAGCGCTTTGCGAAACTAAAGCACAGCTGAGACCTCTCCAGGAGCCCTTCCTCCTCCCTCATCGGGAGCAACCCCACTCGCACATCTGAAAGCCCTGGGCAGCTTCAGAGAACCACATCCCAGTGGGGAAGGGCAGGCCAGAGCAGCGGGTCGCCGCCCCACTGCCCAACCTGCCTCCACCCCCACCCTTGGCCGGATGGGGGACTGTTATTGGAGCGAGTCTGTCTGGTTTTAAACATCTGGAAGCTGATCTGCCCTGCAGAGCAGCAGCCCGCATGTTTCTTCTCTTTTCATGCCACTGTCACACACTCGCTGTGAACCGACAGGATGTGTGATATGGAGGCCCAGCAAATGCAGGTGACAGGGGAGGTGCCCCAGGATTGTCTGGCTGCATGCTCTGGTCTGACGTCCATCCAGTAGTGCTAGGCCTGAGAAGCCACAGACCCTGGCTGGAGTGCCCCGAGGGAGCAGCCCACTTCCCCGCATCCCAGACAATTATGGTAGTCTTAGGGCAGCCCGGGAGAGCCAGGGTTCCTTATAGAGTCAATCCCATGACCTCGGATGTTCCCAGAAATCATCCAGTATCCCTCCCAGGACTCCGGGCTGATTTACCAGCCTTCCTTCCGTCCAAACCCTCGCCTCAAACATGATTGATTCTGATGTATTGGGACCAAGCTCTTTCCACGGCAGCACTAAGTGGCACGTGACCATAAAACACACCCGACATGGCCACTGTCCTTGGCTGAGGCAGACACTTGTTAGAAACGAGGAGACGAAAAGCGTAATTCATGTGTTTAAACCACTGTATACAAGGTTTTATATTTCACTATTTCTCACATGCTGAAAACTCTGGATAGGGGCCTGGGGGGAAAGAGAATGAAGCATGAAGGCCAAGCATGATGCACGGTTCCATGGTGGGAGTGACAGCGATAAGTAACAGAACTCAAACACCCACAGACAGGGTGGAGAATTTCATCAACCTCTGCTGCAGCCTGGGTGTCTGCAGGAGAAGGACCCATGGCTTCCCCCTCTCAGGCGGCCTGTGCCACACCCAGACCAGCATCCCAGGCTCTACCCAGGAACAGCCCCCACCCGCCTGATTCTAAACCATCACCTAACTTTTGACTCTGGAAATGCCAAGGGTCCAAAGTCTGATGTTTTGGATAAAACTGAAGCTTAAGATTTTAAAATGTACAGTCACTGACTTTCCCATGGACACATCTATGCATTGTATGCCAACTGAATGACATAGGAAAAGGTTTTAAAACTTTGTCATACCTCTATTAACCACCAAATGGCGGAAACTGAGTCTTTGATAGAGGTTCCAAGTTAACCCTGTATTCACTTTGTATTTTTTAACTTGCGAGTAAGAGCCTTTCCAGGGGATGTGATTGAGCTTCTGAGGGCCTGAGCATACAGAAGCCTTTCCCTTTCGGCTCCTAGAGTCACGGGGCGGCATCATCTCACCAGGTGGGAGCAGAGCTGGGCTGGGCCCTGACCCAAAGGCATGTTCCTGGGGTTGGCTGCGTCCCGAGTTCCTGAGGCTGACTCGTTTTCTAGCCAGCTTGCCTCTTTCTACTGAAAGCAGACCTCCAAATCAAAGCTCTGGTTAATTCAGAGTCCCCATTAACAGGGTCAGGTGCTTATACATTCTCCTTATTCTCTCCAATTAGACCATTGGAAAATATCACATAAATGCTGCTTTCACTAATTTCCAACACAGTCAATAAATCACAGGCTCAGGAGCCCCACTTTGCCACGTGCTCTAAACATGAGACTTGGGCTGAAAGTTAAATAATCACGCACTGGTGACCATCACTCACCACAGCAAAGACCCCACACACTCTCAGGATGAGCCGCCCACTGCCGGGCAGGGCTCCCCAGCCCCACTCAGCCCATGGCTCACTGGCACCCTGGGTGAGGGCACTCAGAGCCAGTAAGCCTGTCGGCATGTGTTACCTCGCAGGAGCTGAAGAAAACATATCAATGCAGAACAAAACAATCATGAAGAAAATATCTCAGTCTGATGGTAATGCCACAACTCTTCTTCAGAGCCGAGCTGCTCATTCCTAACGCCCATCCTGCCCTTTGCTTCAATTATCTTATTCACGTTCATTTCAAACAGCACACAGAACGCGTCCTCCACATTCGAGGTTCTCTCCAACACGCTTCACGCCAGATTGTCGCCAGCCACACATCTGTGAGCCACGTGGCCACGCCCACCCCAGGCAGCATGTCAGGTACTCACCTTCCGGCTCCCCGCAGAGCGTGCACTGCGACTCTGAAAACAGAGACAGAGAGAAGCTGTTATACCAGGGGTCTCAACCATGCCGTTAAAACGTTTCAGCAGCAGCAGCAGCAATAACAAAACTACAACCTTGAGACGATGTGGCCGGGCCCCGCCGGTGGCTCCTCCGTAAACACAGCTGGCTCTGACCTGCATGCCAGCAACCGCTATTTCAACCACAACCCTTGGCACATGTTTTACAATTTTATTTTTGAGAATTAAAATTTTTTTTTTTAATTTTAAGTTCTGAGATATGTGTGCAGGACGTGCAGGTTTGTTACACGCGTTTACGTGTGACGTGGTGGTTTGCTGCACCTACCAACCTGTCATCTGGGTTTTAACCCCCACATGCATTAGGTATTCATCCTAATGCTCTTCCTCCGCTCGCCCCCCGCCCCCCAACAGGCCCTGGTGTGTGATGTTCCCCTCCCTGTGTCCATGTGTTCTCACTGTTCAGCTCCCACTTAGGAGTGAGAGTTTGGTCATAACGACCTCTCTGTCACATGCACACAGCAAACACACTTTCTTCACTGTATATGGCTAAACGCAAATTACCTAGATGAAACAAGGATGGCGTATTTTATCACAATTTCAATACTGAAGCCTTGACTTCGGCTACAGCTGTTCCGTCTCCTTTCAGGCACAAAATTCATGAGCAAAGTGTATTATTAGATTTCAGGAAAGCTCTGGAATCCATGGGTACTGACTGAGTCCTCTTTAAGAAGGTCCACGAGTGACTGTGAATGTGGCTCTGCCTGTAGGATAGACGCAGATACTCTGGGAGCACGGCATTCGCAATTCATCCTCACACAGGAGAGCCATAGCAAGTGCATCATCAGCACAGGCACAAGGGCTTTGTGGGAAAGAATTCAGACTTGGAGGCCAGGTAGGCCTGGGTTCAAAGCCAGCTACCATCCACTCTCCTGAGAACATGTGGGCAGGTGACCTAACCCCCTAGACCTGAACTAGTGTCGAGGCTCCTGAGGTCACAGGGGTGGGAGGGGTGAAGGAGTACATGTGTCAGCTATCAAGGCCATGGGGACAGTGCTGCCTGCATGGGCCCCCTGGAAGACACCGACTCCTCCACGCCAGCCACAGAGGCGCACCCTCTGCCATTCAGGTGACAGCTGGGCCCACAGAGGAAACGCCATGTGATGCCATCTGGGCTGAACCTTGAAGGACTAACAGGATTTTAAATGGGAGTCTGGGGAGGGAGCACAGAAATCCCAGGAAGGGCACGAACGAGATGAGCAGGCAGGGGATGGCAGCAGCATCTGCCTGGAGGGACGGCACCGGGGAGGTGGGGAGGCAGGGAGGCAGGGAGGAAGGGAGGCAGGGAGGCAGGAAGGTGAGTGGAGAGCGTTCAGGAGGGAATGGAATGTCGCAAAAGGGGTTGAGGTTTTCAAAATAAACGTTAGGAAGCAAAAGTGGTTTTTGGGACAGAGCCTCACAGGGGTTCACGGTTCCTTCGGAAGGTCACCTTGGTGGCTGGGCTGGGTGGGCAGGGACAGAGCCCACACAGGGCCCATGTGTTTGCGGCAGGTCTGGCTCTGTGGGAGAGTGGGAGAGGGTTCTGGTGGAAAGAAAAGAATATGAACTGTCATTTAAAACTGACTGACTGAGCTCTCCAGACTTCAGGGAGACAGAGCCACGTGCCTCAAGCGGACACTTCTCGTCGCACCTGCCTTCAGGGGCACCACTGGAGCGGAGGGGAGAGAAGACTTTGGGGGCTGCAGGGAAGACCTCAAGGAGCAGCCCTCGGACACAGGAGCCCTGGGCCCAGGGCCACGTGGTTCAGTGTGAGAGTAATGGGCCAGGTACTGGTCCACACACAGGGCCACCACCAACAAAGCCTGTGGAGGATGCCGGGGCTCCTGTCACTGAGGGCACACGGGCAGCCAGCGCAGGCTGGGACCGTCCCATCACTGCCATCACTGAAGCAGACCTCAGGTTTAGTTAACCCAGAAACGCAGGCACCACCTTCACACATTCTGCAGAAAGTGGGAACGGAGGGCCTCTTGCGTGGGAACAGAGGGCCTGGTGACTCAGTTTCCCTTCGGGTTCTAGGGTGAGACTCCCCATACTGGCATCCAGCCGCAGGAGGCATGGGCACAACTGGGCCCTTATGCACACACATAGTGCTGGGCTGGAGAGGCTGGATGAGATGGCCGGGGAGTGAGGCCATGGAGGAAAGGCCAGGAGCAGGCTTGGCAGGTGTGCAGTGTGCTGCCAGGACCGGGCTTTGCCGGAGTGAACTGCAGGGACCAGGGAAGCTGGAAACCAGAAGGAAACAATTCTGCACACTCGGCCTCCGGAAACCCGAAGGGGGTTTCTCTTCTCCTCCTGAGAAGAACTAGGGCAAGAGTCTCCCAGGAAAGAAGCCACTGAGTCATACAGACAAAAACTGCTTTAAATAAGAGCAGGAGGTCCTGAAAGCCTGTTTTAGAATCAAGACGCGAGAAGCTGTCTCAGGCCACAGATCACTTTATTTTCCCCAAACCAAAAGGAAATGTGCCAGCGATCACCCTCCATGGTAACTTCATGAGAATCACTCCCAAACCAGAGGCTGTGGGGAGTCCCATGACATAGGAGCCCACTTCATCTTATTTAATCAAGAAGTTTCTAGATGTGACCCCTGAGACCTTTGCAGGACACCCAGGAACACAGAGTGAACACACTGTTAGGAACTGTGGGTTCTGCTCTGGCCTCCCATGTGGAGGAGACCACGAGGCTTTGGTGGACCCATCAGAGGCCACATGCCAGGGACAGAGTAGAGTCCTGGATGAGCCCAGAGTCCCTCCAGGGCAGGGCAGATGCTGACTTCACTATGGTGCCCGTGGAGGCACTGATTTCAGGGAAGGGAGAGGCCGAGCGAGACCCACGAGGCTGGGATCTGTGACCTGCACTCAGCACCGTGCCTGCAGGCACACTGGGTCCAACTCGGGCCCCTGGCCGTGGCTGCCTCCCGCTCTGGGCCCCCAGGAGGGACTGGAAGCCTCACAGGGTGGCTCACTCAGATGTGGATCAGGGACTTTGGTTCTGTACCTCTCGCTCAACGTGAACCAAAATGTGCATCGAAACTGACCAGCATTCAAGGCTTTCCCCACAGATCTCATCTTCATCACAGGTCACACGTGCTTAAAATCACCCAGCAAGCTGAAAACACAGCAGGCTCACTAACAGCATCAAGGACCCTTTCCGAGAATTCTTCCCCAAGTAACACCCATTAAGAAAATATTCACAATACAGAGGAGAAGCAAACTCCATACACTGTGGATTCATCATCATTAGCGCAGTCTCATTTAAACTAAGAGACCACACTGATCTGTGCTGATGGACACAGATGAAGAAATCCACCTGGCGATGCTGTGTGTGAAGCTGTCCCTGCAGCACACACAGCCCCCCGAGGACCGGCTCCTTCCCCAAGCTCCAGATGCGGAGAGCACAAGCCTGGCCAGTGTCTTCTGGCACGAAGTGTGCACCTTATTTTAATCTCCCAGAGAAGAGGAGCCTGCAGCATCTCCTGTGCAAATGCATACGGCGTTTTATCTCTGGAGGCTACTCTAAGTCTATGCACATGTTTTTGGAGAGGCAGCTTTGAGCTCTGTGGCCCAAGCACACACTCCCTTGGCTTCTGCCTGGTGGCGGCTTCCACAGCACCCATCCTCCCTTCTGCCACCAAGCCGGGGAGGGGTGCACAGCAGCAGCGGAAGGACCGGGAGATTAAGGAGCACTGCAGCTCTCCTGGAGCCCCGAGAAGAAACGGCACACATGAGACCCCCCCAGCTGCTGCAGCCACACATGGTGGACACAGCCTGGGCCCTCAGCCAGAGCTCCTCAGGGCAAGACTGAGCTCAGCGTTGCTGGGGATGGCACTGCTTTCCTGAAGCTGGTTCCAACCCAGCCAAGAATGCAAAGAGCATCCCTGCTCCTTCTACAGGAAGCCAGGTGGGCGGCATATGCCGTGGGCCGTGCAGGCAGCAAAGGGGCAGTGGGAGGAGGGCTGGCACTGGGAGGCCCATGGGGGTGCCTAGATGTGAGGCCCAGCATCTGGCTGCTGTGACAATTGCACTAATTTGCTGCCTCCCCCATCCTCTGTCCTCCTCTGCCTCCCTCCAGCTGTGACAGTGACTAAGAGAGAGGGAAAGAAATACCCCAACGTCTTTCCTCTTCCAAGTCTCAGAGCACAAGGCAGGATGCTCTGCTGTGCTTATCAAGAAAGGCTCCGTGTCCACAGCCACCTAGAGGCTCCGTGTCCAGCTTCAGCAAGAGCTCTAGATGACAGCAGGCCTGGCAGGCCGCCACAGATATTGCCCAGCCGTGGCACCCGGTGGCCTCACCAGCACTTCTCACCAGCACTGAGTGCAAAACTATGACCCTTTGTCAAGACTGTGTGAACAGGCACTTACTTGTGCAAGCACTTGATGGAACAGAACCGTGTGACCCCATGACCCAGGACAGCATCACTGTGAGAACACAACAGGCCCACGTGACATGACAGTGTGAAGATGTGACTGTGACCCCATGACCTGCAAGCACTTGATGGAACAGAACCGCGTGACCCCATGACCCAGGACAGCATGTGTGAGAACACAACAGGCCCACGTGACATTATAGTGTGATGATGTGACGGTGACCCCATGACCCAGGACAGCATGACTGTGAGAACACAACAGGCCCACATGACATGACAGTGTGAGGATGTGACTGTGACCCCATGACCCAGGACACCATGACTGTGAGAACACAACAGGCCCACGTGACATGACAGTGTGAGGATGTGACTGTGACCCCATGACCCAGGACACCAGGACTGTGAGAACACAACAGGCCCAGGTGACATGACAGTGTGATGATGTGACGGTGACCCCATGACCCAGGACGCCATGACTGTGAAAACACAACAGGCCAAGTGACAATACAACAGTGTGACAGTGTGAGGATGTGACTGACCCCATGACTGTGAGACAACACAACAGGCCCACGTGACAATATGGCAGCAGGACAGCATGAGGATATGACTCTGACACCATGACACAGGACACCATGACTGTGATAACACAACAGGCCGCGTGACAACACGACAGTGTAACAGCATGACTGAGACAACACAACACGCCCAGGTGAAAACACAACAATGGGACAGTGTAAGAATTTGACTGTGACCCTGTGACTGTGAGACAACACAACAGGCCCATGTGACAACATGACAGCATGACAGTGTGAGGATATGACTATGACACCATGACCCAGGACAACATGACTGTGAAAACACAACAGGCCCATGTGACAACACAACAGCATGACCACATAATAATGTGACGTGGCTATAGGACACATGACCCTGAGACAACATGATGCAAGAATATGCAGCATACCTACATGGCCATGCAACAGTGTGATAACGTGATGTCACTGTGGGAAATCATGGCCCTAGGATGAGAGGACAACATGGCTGTATGACAACAAGGCCAGAGGGCTGTATGACAGGATTCCATGTCTCCATGACCACATGGCTATATGACAACATGGCCACGTGGCTGTATGACAGGATTCCATGTCTCCATGACCACATGGCGGTATGACAACATGGCCACATGGCTGTATGACAGGATTCCATGTCTCCATGACCACATGGCTGTATGACAACATGGCCACATGGCTGTATGACAGGATTCCATGTCTCCATGACCACGTGGCTGTATGACAACAGGGCCACGTGGCTGTATGACAGGATTCCATGTCTCCATGACCACGTGGCTGTATGACAACATGGCCACATGGCTGTATGACAGGATTCCATGTCTCCATGACCACGTGGCTGTATGACAACATGGCCACGTGGCTGTATGACAGGATTCCATGTCTCCATGACCACATGGCTGTATGACAACATGGCCACGTGGCTGTATGACAGGATTCCACATCTCCATAACATGGCTCTATGACAACATGGCCACTTAGCTGTATGACAGGATTCCATGTCTCCAGGACCACATGGCTGTATGACAACATAACCACGTGGCTGTATGACAGGATTCCATGTCTCCATGGCCACGTGGCTTTATGACAACAGGGCCACGTTGCTGTATGACAGGATTCCATGTCTCCAGGATCATATGGCTGTATGACAACATGACCATGTGGCTGTATGACAGGATTCCATGTCTCCAGGATCACATGGCTATATGACAACATGGCCACATGGCTGTATGACAGGATTCCATGTCTCCATGACCACATGGCTGTATGACAACATGGCCACGTGGCTGTACGACAGGATTCCATGTCTCTATGACCACCCGGCTGTATGACAACATGGCCATGTGGCTGTATGACAGGATTCCATGTCTCCATGACCACGTGGCTGTATGACAACAGGGCCACATTGCTGTATGACAGGATTCCATGTCTCCATGATCACATGACTACATAGCAATGTGACATGACAAATGTGACAATCACATTTGTGACAATCACACACTCCCATGACAACACGACTGCAGGAAAATATGACTATGAGGTACTGGACTCTGGCAGCACGACTGTGTAACAATAACATGATTATATCACATGACTGCGTGGCAACAGGATGACATGGCGATGACCCTGTGACAATGTGCCTCTATTCCAACCTGACTGCATTCCAACCTGACGGCGTTCCACCATGACTGTGTTCCAGGTGACTCGACAGAGGCCAAAAACTCCACCAATCATCAACTGAGTGACGCCTAAATAAACTGCAATTCAGCCAGACACAGCGGTTTGTGCCTGTAATCCCAGCCCTTGGGGAGGTCAAGGTGGCATCACTTAGGTCCAAGCATTTGAGGCTGCAGTGAGCCACAGTACACCAGTGCACTCCAGCCTGGGGACAGAGAGAGACCCTGCCTCAAAAATAGATAAATAAATAATATTTATGGATGCTATGGAATCTTATCTGCTAAAATGGAAAATTGTCAAACATTAAAAACCCAAAGGGCAAAAGGTAAAACACTATCTCATTTTTATTTTTGGATGTGTATTCTTTAATACTGACTTAGTAAATATTTATAGAAAACCTACCTGTGTCAGGTACCACGCTAGGAGATAGTCATTGATAATATTCCAATACACGAGTCATGTATATTTATAAATGCGAAGTAAAAGCCCAGAATGACACTGAATTCTTGGAAATTGTTTCTCAGGGAGAAACTGTGGTAACAGTAGTGCTGGTTGCATGTATTAAGGAAGGGAGAAATGAATATAAAGTGAAATTCTCGGCAAACGTGTTGATTTCTAATTTGAAAACCAATGTTTAAACTGCAAATAGTCAATGTATAAAGAAAAGTTACCTGCAGCACAAAGTAAGCCCCTAAAGATTTGCCCAGATTTCACTGCTGTGCAATGAAGCCACGTCACACACTGTGCTCATATCCCTTAAATTTGTGCAAATGAAGACCACACCCCAAAGCCGCCTCATGGCACATTTCTCAGACCGTAGAGCCTCATCCCCGACGCCTGACTGTAACCAGGAAACGTGGCGACAGTAAACGTGCTCCACTGTTAATTAATGAATCGTGTAGGATACTTCCTTCAATTATATAATTGCATTCAAATTCAATTCTCATTCAATTTTTTTTAATTAAGTGAAAAATATGTGACGACAGACCCAGGAGTGAGTGGCTTCACTAAAGCAAGGAAGCGTGGGGAAAAAACGTGGAAGTCAGAAGCTCAGACACAGAGGCAGCGCGTCCTCTCTTCGCCTGCAGCCATCATTTCAAAAGCTCAGACAGGGAGGCAGCGCGTCCTCTCTTCACCTGCAGCCATCGTTTCAGAAGCTCAGACACGGAGGCAGCGCGTCCTCTCTTCGCCTGAAGCCATCATTTCTGGTCCTGGGTAACTATCTGCTCCGGATCCTCATGTGAATGCCACCAAGTTCTTATGGCCAGATGGACACGAGGATGCTCAGCTATCCTCAGAAAAGACATTCATTCACTGCCTTCTTCCTTCAACGAACATGACTGAACCACCTTCGTGGTCCTAGCATTGCTCCTCATGCTGGGGCCGGCTGCCATCAACACAGGATTGTCTCTGGCTCCCAGAGCTTTTATTCTGGAGCCCCTGATCCCACAGCTGTGGCAGGAGGAAGTGCGCAGTGTGCAGACCCGACGCTCGAGCTGCTCTGGAGACAAACTGTGAGCTCACAGCTCAGCCTCTCTGCTCATGATTGAAATGGCATATCTGACTTCAGGGTGTTTCCGGGGAGCAGATTTACCTTCAGAGTAAGCTTAGCCTAAGAAAGTTAAACAACTGCTGGGCACAGTGGCTCATGCCTGTAATCCCAGCCCTTTGGGAGGCCAAGGGGACAGATCACAAGGTCAGGAGTTTGAGGCCAGCCTAGCCAACATGGTGAAACCCTGCTGTCTCTACCCAAAATACAAAAATTAGCCGGACATGGTGGTACACACCTGTGGTCCCAGCTACTTGGGAGGCTGAGGCAGAAGAATCGCTTGAACCCAGGAGGTGAAGGGTGCAGTGAGCCAAGATTGCACCCCTGCACTCCAGCCTGGGTGACAGAGCAAGACTCTGGCTCAAAATGTAAAGAAGGAAAGGAAGAAAGTTAAATAACTTATTAAAATCTCTAAGGAAAAACAAGGTCTCAGTATTATTCAACCCACACAAGAGCTCACTGCCTGGCAGATGGGCACCCAGGGTTAAAAACTAGCCAAAAAGTAGACAGCCCACCCCGGACAATCAATAGTTCATTTTTCTGTCCTGTTAATCCATGAAACTCAGGGCTGCACATGACTCCAATCTCCACAACTCCTCAACAGCTGTGTGTAAATAATCAGCTTGTTTATGTCCTTCATTCAGTTCAGGAAAAAAATGCCTGCAGAAATGAAGTGATTTGCCTGTGGTCAGCTATTCAGTCATATAAGCAATTATACAAGTTTTGTTCTTAAAACTTCAAAATGTTTCATCAAGCAGAAGATTGTGCTGTGCAACCTCTTTCCTAGCTTTTTTTTTTTTGAGATGGAGTTTCGCTCTTGTTACCCAGGCTGGAGTGCAATGGCGCGATCTCGGCTCACCGCAATCTCCGCCTCCTGGGTTCAGGCAATTCTCCTGCCTCAGCCTCCTGAGTAGCTGGGATTACAGGCACGCATAACCGTGCCCAGCTAATTTTTTGTATTTTTAGTAGAGATGGGGTTTCACCATGTTGACCAGGATGGTCTCGATCTTTTGACCTCGTGATCCACCTGCCTCGGCCTCCCAAAGCGCTGGGTTTACAGGCGCAGGCCACTGTGCCCGGCCTCTTTCCCAGCTTTTTATTGCACATGAGAAATACACGAGAGCAGAGACAGAAGAAAGTTGTATTTAGGCCTCAGCAGTTAACTGCCTGAAGAGGTCAACACATCAGGAACCAGGTGGGAAGATGTGAAGGGTAAGCTCCACCTATGGGCAAACGATGGGCACGGGGACCCTCGCTCATGCAGGCCTGAGACCATCACGTGGGGCCCTCACTCACACAGGCCTGAGACCATCGTGTGGGACCCTCGCTCACACAGGCCTGAGATGGTCACATGGGGCCCACAGGCAGGCCCAGTGGCCCATTTCTGAGTCCGCCATTCTGCTCCTGAAATGAACCCCCAAGAGTCCTGAGCCTGTGGAGTTCTTGTCACTCTCTTCTCTCAGCAGCAAAGCAGGCAAGGGCAGAGCGGTGCTTTCTCCTTCATCCAGCCGCCCTTCCCAGAGCGGCATGCAGGACGCACGTGTCCAGCTCCATGTCTGCTGTTCTCAGCCTCTGTCCCAGTTCAGTCTCTTCAATGTCACAGGAGCATAAAGGGCCTCTCTCCTAAAAGCAGGATGTCCCCCAGGCCCTGCTCTTGCACCGTGGCTGAGCTCAGCCTGCACAGCCTCTCTGGGAAATCCATCCAATGTCAACGTTTTCACCTCCACTCATTTATGCCAAAGATGGCCTCAAGCATCAGAGGCGTGGAGCCCGACACCTGCTGTTGTGTGCAGGTCCCATCTCCATCGTCCCAGTGGGGACATCACTTCCCACAGTCCAGACCCAGAAGCCTTCTCCATTTACCTTTCTTCCCACATTCAACCTCACCATCTGCTTCCCCCAATGGAGCGCCTGCCACCCCACTCTGCTATGCCCAGCCCCCTTCCTGGGTGCCCTAATCTCAGTCAGTACCAAGGCCAGCACCACCTCCTCAGTGGCTCCCACCGCTGATCTCAAAGGTTTTCCAGGCCATGGACATGGACCCTCAAACTCACACAGGTGTCGGCATGGATGTCAGGTCACATCCCCTGCGTGGCAATGCCACACACATCCCCAGTGGTCCATGCTCAACCTCCAGGAGTCCTTCAAGTACAAACCCTTCCAATTCTGTCTTCGTCATTTGAAAGCAGGTGCAACAGCCTTCACTAAACTTGGCTGGGAGGTTTGGGATCTCTAGGAGTCAGTGTCTCAAGCAACACTTAACATAAAAACAGCACTATCCACACAGTTATCAGGGCTAGAATAATTAACACACTGGAGCAGTGTTCGCCTTTTTCCTCTCACGCACACCTGCAGCCAATACGTAATCAGGAAGTCCCCCCAAACTCCGTAACTTAGGTTGAATCCCATCCATGCTGTAGCACCTAGACAAGCGGCCCACATCGAATGTGCTGCTGTACCAGCTGCTGGGCGGCCCCCTGTTACCACAGAAGCATCCACTCAGCTGACTCTGGAGCCCACACTGGACTGCGCCATCTGTGCCCATTCTTTAACCCATGAGTGGTTCACCGCCACCTCCAGAGGACATCTCATGATGCCTGCCAAGCCCCGCACCCTGGTCCCTGCCCTCCTGGGTCTTGCATACTAGGTGAGGGAGCACCTGTGTCTGTTCCCAAATGCTCTTTTCCCAAACCTAACATGGGTATCTTTCTCTTCCATGGAAACGTCCTGCATGGAGCCCTCACTGGCTTCTTGCTGAACCCCACACCTGAGTCATTTCTTTAAACATTTGGTTAAATGCTTGTTCCTGCCCTTGTCCGTGGGGAACATGGGGCTACCCAGAGCCTAGGCATGTTTCACATGCTCCCCTCTCTTCCCAGACTTCCTGACACATAAGAGAGACACCCTGTGGTTAAATAAGCAAGAGGTTTATATCCTGCACAACAGCCCCACCTCCATGAGAAGCTACGTCACCAAAATGCACAAACCACTGTGATCTTGAACCCCAGAATCCACAAGCAATGGGAGCTGTGCATGCTCGAGGCCCTCAGCCAGGCAGGACACGTGCGCTACTCCATCCTGTGTTAGAGGACACTGGCAGACATGGAGTGAGGCACAGGGAGGGCAGGAGGAGACCTGGCCCTGCAGCCCCTGCCAGCTGCAGTCAGATGCAGGATGGCGCAGGCAATGTCCAGTGAGAGATGACTCCATGACTCCATACGGGCTGTGCCGGGAAGGCCCAGGGGCCCAGGTGCACCTGCTGACCACGCAGTACCCCCTTCCATGCTGGCATGGAGCCTGGGTGGACCTCTCCTGACCCGCCCCTACATGGTCCTCACAAGCGTTGCCAGTGGCGCTACAGGCTGAGCCCGCCATGGCCTCCCCCGTTGGGTCAGGAGATTCTCTACATTCCAGTCTGTGGTTCATCTTCTCCCCACGGGACTGGGCGTCCTGAGGCAGAGGCTGGGCCACTAACTGAAGATTCTGTTCCTCTCTAAAGAGGAAATCCTCCAGTCCTGTGTCTTACTACGGGTGATTGATTCCTCTTCACCAGTCTGACGTTGGAACCGACCAACTACATTCCCACGGGTATTTGTCATTCATCTGCTAAAGTTTCCATTGGCATCTAATTGTAGAAATATATCAATATGCATATGTCCACACACATTTATATACACATATATAGGCATTGTGAACAAATGTAAAATCAATCTTACGTATGATACATATGTGTATATATACATACACATGAACATATACAGTTGCACATATTATCGTACTACACACACGTCTTACATATGCAGCTCAGCACAAACACAGAGCTGGACGGATACAGGTACAAACACGTGTGTGCACAGGACGTGTCTGAGGTGGAATGCACACTCACTAGGTGCTTACATAACAAATGTTCATTTAGTCACACTGCACATCTATTTCTGATCATTGCACATGGAAAATAAATACTGCCCTCAGGAGACTTGGCCTAATGCTCTTAGTATCGTCAAAATGAAGGAGGCATGTTTGAAAGGTGGAAGGCACCCAGCACTCTGCAGTAAGGCGGTGAGTCAGGTGCAGTCCCTGCTGATAGCCCTGGAGGCGACAGCAAGTCCATGATTGTACAGGGTGACTTTAGTTCCCTGAGCCACAGACATTTCCACTGGAACTTTCTGCATCAAACATCATCTCCCTGACATCAATCTGCCCTTAGCTTCTTCCAAAATGTCAGGAAAACACAGCTTGTTTGAGGGCCTTTTTTTGCGCCAGGCAGAGTGTTGGTTTGTTAGAGTGGGATGCGCGGAGCTGATAACCGGGCGTCACTTGGTGCCACGGTCCCAGCTGCTTTCACCTGCCAGGTCCCGGTTCCTCCCTCCCACCATTGTAAGGAAGAACTGCTGCAGAAGCTGCAACAGCCACGAGTGGAGGCCGCCCCACTCTCATCCTACTGGGGTTTCTATTTTCTATTTTTTGACCCATCACAACCCATTTTTTTTCCCATTTCTGTTACTAGTAGGCAATGCATAAAGTCGAAAGGCGGTTAAACCTATCTGGAAAGGTATGGGGTCTTTAAGGATATTTTTGAATTTCTAGTGAATTTATTTTTCAGAGAAGAAGTCTTTGCAATGGCTTGAGACTATACGAAATACTACCCTAAATGGGAGCCAGAAACATGGCTCCAGTGGAAGGCTTGTCTCTAATTCCTGGAAGCTGGCAGTCATTTAAAATACGGGTTCTTAATTCAATATTTAATTTTGCAACCTGAAGCAGAAAAGCACGATTAATTCCCGAATCTGAGGGCTCTGTGCCACTCCCCCGAGTGAGAGGAGGCTGAGGAGACTCACTTAAGAGAAGGTCCTGGGCTCTCCGCAGGCATGGACAGACGGCAGGGCCCCTGGTGTGGGGAAGGAAGCCCAGCGGGAGGTGGGAAAGCAGTCAGTGCCTCCAAAAACACCAGGGCTTTAAATTCAAACCCACGAACAGAACTGTGAACAGTGGGAAATTCATTTACGGACGTCCAGACGGACTGCAAGGTTCCAGAACTCTGCAATATTTTCCTTATGTTCTCGCCTTCATTTATTGCTTTTGTCAAATGACCCACATCCTGAATTATTAACTTGTCCAAGTGCTATGGAGTAACTACAAGGTATTCAGAAGACACCTACAGGAATCCTAGTCATGACACATCTAAGATATTTGGAAACCAAATGGCTTCATTTGAATTAAAACATAGACACTGATAGTATATAAATTGAAGGGACAAATGGCAACATGGAATTTGAGTGTGGAAGTGGAAAGAGTTCCTCCTCAATAGACGAGTTTCCTGAACGTGAGGTCTTTCCTGCTCAGCAGGCTCAGGAGCCACCTCCGCCTCCCCGTGGTGGTCACACTGGGACCCCCGCCCACTGTGCTCACCACACCAGGGTCCCGTGCACCTCGGGCTCTCCGTGTGTGCCGCTCTGCACAAAGTATGTCAGCCTCTGCCCTTTTTTCCTGGAAAACTATGATTCATTGCTTTTTAAAAAGTGATTTATTCATAACAGCTTTATTCAGATATCATTCACACACCATATGATTCTTCTACTGAAAGTGCACAGCTCAATCGCACACTCACAGAGCCGCACAGCCATCCCTACAATCAATCACAGAACATTTCACCGCTCCAAAAATAAACCCATACCCTTCAGCAGCCAGCCCTCATTCCCTTACCCCCAGCCCCAGGCAACCACTAATCTACTTTCTATATAGATTTGCCTGTTCTGAGCACTGCATATCAATGGAATCCTATCTGTGGTTTTCATGACTGGCTCCTTTCACTTAGAAAATCTCTGTGAGGTTAATCTGCATCGTAGCATCCTCAGTGCTTCATTCCTTTATTGCCAGAGAATATCCCACTGCGTGGGTGGACAAGAGTATTCATCCCCTCCTCCATTTCTGGATACTTGACCTGGGTTTTCTCTCTCTTGGAGTATCACGAATAACACCCCTGTAAGCATTCAGGCATGAGTTTTTTCAGTGGACGTGTTTCATTTCTCTTGGGTATGTACCAAGAAGTGGGATTTATGGTCATGTGGTAACTCTATGTTTAAACTTCCAAGGAAATACCAGATGGTTTTCCAAAGTGGCTGGACCGCTGTCTCCTCCCAGCAGTCATGTATGAAGGTTCAGTTTCTCCATGATCTTGCCAGCACTTGTGATTGTCCGTCTCTGCCATTATGGCCATCCAAACAGGTGTGCAACGGCGTCTCACTGCATGTTGATGTGCATTTCCCGGCTGGCCAGTGATGCCCACTGTCTTTTCTCACCTTCTGTGGAGGAACTGCCTATTCACGCCCCCTGCACATCCTTTCTTGGCTCAGTTGCCTTTTTTCGTGTTGTAGGCATTCTTCTAAACATAAGCTTTTTAGACACACACTTTGCAAACATTTCACCTCACTGAGTTTTCTTTTTCCCTCATTGATGAACCTCTGACACACACACAAATGCATTTTGTTAAAGCTCAGTTGGTTTATTTTTTCTTTTGTTGCTTCTGCTGTGTGCTTTGGGTGCCATCTCTAAGAAACCACTCCTTGATCTACAACCACGAAGATTCCTGTCCATGCTGCTTTCTAGTTTCACCTCCTCCTTTAGGCCTTTGACTCATTTTGAGTTGTTCTGTGCATGCGGTGGGCGCGGCTGGACTTGCATGTCTGCTGTGGGTGTCTAGTTGTCCCAGCACTAGCTGGAGAAATCCTGCTTGTTCTTTAGATTTGTTGTAAATATTGACCCTTTGGGGAGGCAGTCAACTCCTCCGTCATTAATGAAATGCCCCTTCGTCTGTTTATATAGCACCTTTTTCAAAGACTTTAATTGCATTTTTTATATATATACACACACACACATATTTGCCTCTCATTATATATAAATTTATATATGTGCCTCTCATTATATATAAATATATATATGCCTCTCATTATATATAAATATATATATGCCTCTCATTATATATAAATATATATATACATATTTGCCTCTCATTATATATAAATATATATATACATATTTGCCTCTCATTATATATAAATATATATATACATATTTGCCTCTCATTATATATATACATATTTGCCTCTCATTATAAATATATATACATATTTGCCTCTCATTATATATAAATATATATATATATATTTGCCTCTCATTATATATATATACATATTTGCCTCTCATTATAAATATATATACATATTTGCCTCTCATTATATATAAATATATATATACATATTTGCCTCTCATTATATATAAATATATATATACATATTTGCCTCTCATTATATATAAATTTATATATATATATTTGCCTCTCCTTATATATAAATATATATACATATTTGCCTCTCCTTATATATAAATATATATACATATTTGCCTCTCATGATATATAAATATATATACATATTTGCCTCTCATTATATATAAATTTATATATTTGCCTCTCATTATATATAAATATATATATACACATATTTGCCTCTCATTATATATATATATACATATTTGCCTCTCATTATATATAAATATATATATACATATTTGCCTCTCATTATATATATACATATTTGCCTCTCATTATAAATATATATACATATTTGCCTCTCATTATATATAAATATATATACATATTTGCCTCTCATTATATATAAATATATATATACATATTTGCCTCTCATTATATATAAATTTATATATATATATTTGCCTCTCCTTATATATAAATATATATACATATTTGCCTCTCCTTATATATAAATATATATACATATTTGCCTCTCATGATATATAAATATATATACATATTTGCCTCTCATTATATATAAATTTATATATTTGCCTCTCATTATATATAAATATATATATACATATTTGCCTCTCCTTATATATAAATATATACACATATTTGCCTCTCATTATGTATAAATATATATACATATTTGCCTCTCATTATATATAAATTTATATATATACATATTTGCCTCTCATTATATATAAATTTATATATATATACATAATTGTCTCTCATTATAAATATATATACATATTTGCCTCCCATTATATATAAATATATATACATATTTGCCTCTCATTATATATAAATACATATACATATTTGCCTGTCATTATATATAAATTTATATATATATACATATTTGCCTCTCATTATATATAAATATATATACATATTTGCCTCTCATTATATATAAATATATATACATATTTGCCTCCCATTACACATACACACACACACACACACACACACACACACACACACACACACACATTTGCCTTTCATCCTCAGGAGCCTGCATCTCTATATTCCTACAGCGTTTAATGCGTGTGCTCAGCCAACAGTGGATATTTTTTAGTAAAAATGGCCCGTGATGTGTCATTCATTCAACAGCTATTTATTAAGCCCCTTCACAGTGTGACAGAGCCTCTGTCGGGCACTAGGGTGAAAATGAAGTTGTCTACTAGGGAGACAGGTATGTGTACCCACAAATGCGCCTTACCCGCATCACACCCTCAGAGGCATTGAAGAGCCTCCAGCATGCACAGGAGCCACACCTGCAGGCATCTGGGAGCATCTGGCAGTCGCCATCCCTGCGGCGGAGTGTGGAGGCTGTGAGCTGGAAGGCAGACCAGGTCACACAGCAGGGCTTGATCAGGTGGTTTAATAGGAGAACAGATGCTGAGGCACCGGGCTTAACCACATGGATAGTGGAGTGACTTATGGGCTGGAGGAAAGGGAAGTTTATCTGGTGGCAAGATGGGTGGCCCACCTGAGCCAGGAGATAGCAGAGGTGAGGTGCTCTTTGCTCAGGACTCAAGGAGGATTAGGGTGTGGCCGAGGTGACAGCTGGGCTTCGACAGGCTCCAGCTGCACTGACTATGAGACGAAGGACTGTGCACACTCGCCAAGCCCTCCAGAACCCCACCCCTGCCCTGTCACCTGCATCCTCTTGTGTCTCTGACAACCAACCCCTCTCCCCACAACCTCCCCATAGCCTCCCATGGCCTCCCCCTTCCACAAACACATCAGGCCTCTCTCAGGCCCTCAGTTCCCAGAGCTCTGCCAGCAAATTGGATAAACTCATCAGTGTCCTCACAATAATTAACGTTCTGTTGTTTATATAAGCGATGGGATTTCTGTTCCTGCCATGGTCCCTTCAGGTGGCTTTATCTACAAACAAATTCAATCCCATGATACCAGATTATACTGCAATATATGCCAATCATCAAAGCACCTCTACCTGCATGCCGTTCCCTGTGGTTCCCTCAGAGACCAGCTCGTGCCATGAAGGAATGTTTAAGGAGAGGGAGTGCTCATCATTCATGCACCTTGTCATATTACAACTTCAAGATGATTTATTAGAAAAGTCATTTTAACAGTGTGACAACTACATTTTTCTTAACATTACCAAGTTATGAAAATTAACTCATCAGATGTAAGAATGTCAGTGCTCCTGAACTTTAAATTAAACAAGACCAACCTGAAGGTTTCCAGAATCACGTTTTTTTCTTTTTACCACTTATGTATGTTTTGCAGGCTTAAATCTAAATCACACTCTTGCGCTGAGAAATTGAAATTACAGAGCTAATTCAAGGCATTTCCAGTAGTTATAATGGAGTATTTTTAAAATGCCTCTGCCCATTGTGGAGTGAGAAGTCTCTAAAAGCTGACTGTCTCCACCCAGAAGAGAACCATATCAAAGGGCCCCCATATGACACATACTCTACTTCCTCTAAAACCCTACAGGCCTCCAACAGTAACTGCAGTAACTCCATGGAAGAATGAATAATACTTCCGGGTGTGAGAGAACTAGACACGGGGCTGAGTGAGAGAACTGGACACAGTGCTACGTGAGAGAGAACTAGACACGGGGCTGCGTGAGAGAACTAGACACGGGGCTGCGTGAGAGAGAACTAGACACGGGACTGCGTGAGAGAGAACTAGACACGGGGCTGCGTGAGAGAGAACTAGACACGGGGCTGCGTGAGAGAACTAGACACGGGGCTGCGTGAGAGAACTAGACACGGGGCTGCGTGAGAGAACTAGACACGGGGCTGCGTGAGAGAGAACTAGACACGGGGCTGCGTGAGAGAGAACTAGACACGGGGCTGCGTGAGAGAGAACTAGACACGGGGCTGCGTGAGAGAGAACTAGACACGGGGCTGCGTGAGAGAGAACTAGACACGGCGCTGTGTGTGTGAGAACTAGACACGGGGCTGCGTGAGAACTAGACACGGCGCTGTGTGTGTGAGAACTAGACATGGTGCTATACATGAGAGAACTCCTAGACACAGCACCGTGGCAGTTAAGTGTTGATCCGTCCACGTACCAGTCCTGATGTGATGCCGCACACTCATTCATTTGCTTGGAGCACACGCAAGGCCCCAGTTTGGTGATGCAGAGGCAGCTTGATCCTAAGCACCTCTGAGTTCCCGGAAAGGACGTGACATGCAACAGAATCACTGTCAGTCCAAAGTCAAGCTAATGGGACATAATTTTAAGCCTTGTTTTCCATCTGTTTCCAGAGATGGGATTATTTTAGAGCTGAAACCATCTATAACAGGTTGTGTCCCCACAAAATTCCAATGTGAAGTCCTAACCCCCAGGACCTCTGATTATGACACTTTCCTACAAATAGCGTCAGTGTCATCATAACTGAAGAGGTCACCTCATGCTGTGAGGACTGGCCCCGACCCAGTGTTACTAGTGTCCTTAATAAAAGTTGACATTTGGAATCAGAACCACAGGGAAAGTATCAATGTGAGGATTGGGGTGTTGCCACCACAGCCAAGGAATGGCCAGGAATTCAGAGAGACTCCTGGAACACGTGCTGCCCTCACAGGCTCAGAAGGAAGCAGCCTGTAGACACCCCGGGTTCAGACCCACAGCCTCCAGGGCAGGGGGACCTGCACTCCCGTGCTTGGTCCACTGGGGGCTGTGTCACAGGTTACAGAAGTCCCAGCAGACGAGCGCCTCACCTATGACAACAGCCACACGTGACACTTCCCACACAGTGTACAGTAGATGTCTTGCACTTATTCCTTCAATCTAACTGAAACGTTCTGTCCTTTGACCAAGAGCTCCCCAATATTTCTTCTTGAGTTTCTTTTTTTAGTAGTATGTGCTTAGTAGAAATCTGTTCATTTCATTTAAGTTACCAAATTTGTTGGCTTAAAATTGTTCGTACTTGCATATGATTTTTTTTTAAATGTTAAAATTGAGCTATAATTTAAAAACAGAAAAGGAAGCCTTTTGAAGTGATCCGTGTAGTGGCATTTAATACATCCCCATGTTGTTCAACCACCTCTGTCTAGGTTCAAGACGTCTTTCATCAGGCCAAAGGGAAACCCACCCTAGCAAGTGACTGTTTCCCGTTCTCCTCACTGGTCTGCTGCCGGCAGTTACCTCTGTGTTCTGTATCCGCGGATTTACCAGTTATGGATATTTCATTTGTGTGAAGTCATATGTGACCTTTCGTGTCTGGCTTCTCTCACTGAGGTTCCTCCTCCACAGTGACATCTAGCATTCCCGCACTCATTTTCATCACTGAGAAACGTTCCGTTGGCTGAATGTATGGCACATGCTTATCAATGCACCCCATGGACATCCAGGTGGTTCCACTCCAGCTGTCACGCAGGTGCTGCTCTCAGCAGGGATGTGGCTGCACTGGCTGGGCACCAACGTATTTCCCGTTCTTCTGGGCACACAGGCAGGATGGCATTCTTTTCCACGTGTAAGTTTCTGTGGATAGTGGCAACAAATTTTTTCTACAATGGCTAAATAACTTTACATTTCCAACAGCAACATGTGGGAATTTCAATTTGTCCATATCCTTGCTAACTCTCGTGGCTTTGCTTCCTGTTAATTTTGTTACTAACAGTCACCCTAGCAGATGTGGAGGAGCACTTCGTTGTGGTTTTGATGCGCATCTCCCTAATGACTGAGAACTTTAAGCATCTTATCAAGAGCTTGTTGAACATCTGTGTATCTTCCTTGGAGAAATCTCCATCCGGTTCCTTACTCATTTTAAAATTAGGCTTTTTTTTATTCTAAGAGCTCTTTAAATATTATAGACACTATAATTCATTTTATTCTTGTAAGGTTAGCAGTAATCTGTCTTCTTTTATTCTGGATTTTAAGTAATTTGAGGCAACTTTTCTTCATAACTTACCTAAAAGACTTAACAATTTTGTTGATCATTTCAAATAATAAAGTTAGAGTTTCACTGATTTTTTCCATCATTTATTTATATTCTGTTTCATTAGTTTCTGGTCTACTGTTATACACAATAATTGTAAGATGAAATAAACATATGAATGTGAAAGCACCTTTAGAAATGAACTTGTGTATAAATGTGTATTAATTCAGTGATGTTTAAGATGCTTTCTATCTGCCACGCAGGCTCTGTTCTTGGTGCTTGGGATATGACAGTGAAAATCTGTTCTACATGATGGTACTGACAAATGTGCATATCAATTATGTCTCTTATATGAAAGGATCGCACCTTACTCATTTCTATATTCCCTCTTCCTGACCCATATCAAGTGTTCCATGAATGTTAGGTAAATGCTAAAGGAAGAAATATTTTTCATCTGTCATTTTCTTGCAATTCTTCTTAGACGATGGCTCTTTGAGAGGAGAAAATCTCTTAATCATCCTTGTGGTTTCAGTTCCTTCTGCCAGACGCCATAAACATACTGTATGCTCAAAGATGATCATTTTGATTAACTGCTTAACTTGAATCTGCTTCATATTAATCACCATCAAGGGGAAGCAAAAAAGGAGAAATCAAAATTAATAAAGAAATTGAGGTTGAGAAAATATCCTTATTGTTTTTAACAAGGACTACGTCTTCTGTTTTCTTCCATCTCACACATTCTTGCTATAGAGCATATAGATGCTCAATAAACAAACACATATAGAGCATACTGGTGCTCAATAAATCTCTGCCCAGTGTTCAGTTGATTTTGTCCTTGGGATTACAACAGGTTAATGATCCCAGTTCACTCAGGGGAAACTAAACAGTCATCACACAACCCTCCATAATCACTGCAGGGGTCCACAGGGCCAGATAAGTCTTGCTCTTCCCTTTCAGGAATTTTACTGTGGAAACACAAATCTGTGCATGTGTCTCTAATGTTCAAGGCACATACTATTTTTAACGTCATATTTTTTAAAAAGAAAACATGAAGATCAATGACCCTGGTCAAACCATTCTTTCAAGCAACCCTTCTTATACAATGATTTTTTTTCTTTAATATTTTAAACTGTAGTCATCTTGTGAAAGAAAGAGAAATGTCATCCACCCACTAACCGTTCCAAAGTACTTCTTCTCCTCCCCACCCTGAGCAGTAGACACTGTAAAAACTGCAGCCTCAGGGAGAAAAGCCAAGCTGGCTGGCTCGGTGCAGGCAGGAATCACTTCTCACACAGAGAGATCAGCCCATGGTGTAGCCCAGCACACTGAACACAGATCCTTGGAAAAGAGGCTTTGAGAGTGGACAGTGAGGACACAGACGACCGGCTGAAAGGGGAGGAGGCTGGGAACCTGCACACGGTTTCTGGGCACCAGTCATTGTTCCTGGTCTGGAGCAGCTCCTAGGGAAGGACTGAGACACAGGCATGGAGTGACCCACTCTTGGCCTGGCTTTCCGGGATCCCAGCTATGGGAGACTCAGTGGCCCCCACAGACATCTGAGCTGGCAGGGAGTTAGCAGACAGTACTCCAGAAGATTTGGTGCAGGAATGACTGAGTGGAGCTCAGTCATGGGCACCCCTCCCCCAAGGTGTACTACACACTTCTAGGTGGCTTTAGGCTTTGTTAGCTGTGGGACCAGGAGAGAACAGGGCTGTTCTGCCCCTGGGATGTGGCCAGAATGATCTGAATGCCCCTGTGACTTCTGGCCTCTTCTGGGCTCCCTGCCTAGATGCACCCACTTGCAGTACAGCAACAATTGCCTAGCCAAGGCACCCATCAGTGGCCACAGCTACAGCTCTTTCACTGGCAGAGCCCACCTGCCCATCAGAGCATTTCTGCAGATAAACTACCACCAGTGCACACCCACCCAAAGCCCTTCCCTGCCAGCACGCACCCACCTGCAGCCTTCTGCCATCAGTATGCACCCACCCATAGCTTCCCCCCTCAGCATGCACCTACCTGCAGCCTCCCCCTGCCGTCTCGCCAGCACATACATGTGTGCACTTATCATCACTCTGCAAGAGCACTTTGGCTTGTGGCCCCCACTGGAGTGCTGTCACCAGTGGACTGGGATCACCGTGGCCCCACCAACACAACAGGTGCTTAAGCTTGAGGGGCCAGAGAACAAAGCCATGGGACTGGCCTAGCCCCCCAGGGTAAGAGCATGCAGCTTAGGAGTGATGAGTGAGCCTTTATCTCTCAAAATCTTCCAGAAATAATGTGCACTGACTAAGCCCAACTTTTACCACAGTCAAACTCGCAAGGGCATCAAAGAATATAAAACCAAAATGTCTCATCCAAAAAATAGCAACGTCAAAGATTAAAGGAACATCAGCCCACACAGATGAGAAAGAACCAACATAAGAACTCTGTAACTCTAAAGGCCAGAGTGTCCTCTTACAACCAAATACTGCACTAGCTCCACAGCAATGCTTCTTGACCAAACTGAAATGACTGAAATGACAGACATAGAATTCAGAATCTGGATGGCACAGAAGCTCTTCGAGATTAAGAATAAGGTTGGGTGAGGGATGGAGACTCAGGCTTGTAATCCTGGCACTTTGGGAGTCTCAGGCAGGTGGATCATGAGGTCAGGAGTTCGAGACCAGCCTGGCCAACATGGTGAAACTGTTTTTACTAAAAACACCAAAAATTAGTGGCAGGTGCCTGTAATCTCAGCTATCTGGGAGGCTGAGGCAGGAGAATCACTTCAACTCAGAAGGGGGATGTTGCAGTGAGCTGAGATTGTGCCAGCCCAGGTGACAGAGACTCCATCTCAAAAAAAAAAAAAAAAAAAAAAAAAGAATAAGGTTGAAACCTAATCCAAGGAAAACAGTAAGATGGTCTAAGAGTTGAAAGACAACAATTTTCAGATAGAACCAAACTGAACTTCTGGAAATAAAATTTGGCCAGGCATGGTGGTTCATGCCTATAATCCTAGCACTTTAGGAGGCTGAGGTGGGTGGATCACCTGAGGTCAGGAGTTGGAGACCAGCCTGGCCAACATGGTGAAACCCTGTATCCACTAAAAAAGATAAAAATAAAAATTAGCTTGGCATGGTGGCAGGTGCCTATAATTCCAGCTATTCAAGAGGCTGAGGTAGGAGAATTACTTGAACCTGAGGGGCAGAGGCTGCAGTGAGCCAAGATCGTGCCATTGTACTCCAGCCTGGGAGACAACAGTGAGACTTTGTCTCAAAAAAAATCAACACAGGAATTTCAGAATGGAATTAGGAGCATTAATAATAGAATAGAACAAGCTGAGGAAAGAATCTGAGTTCAAAGACCACTCCTTCAAATCAATACCCAACATCCTGAAAGAGCTGGAGTGAGAGCAAGCAACTTGGAAAATATATTCAAGAATGCTGTCCATGAAAACTTCCTCAACATTGCCAGACAGGTTGACATGAAAATTCAGGAAATTCAGAGAACCCCTAAGAGATACTATACAAGATGACAATCCCTGAAAATTCAGGAAATTCAGAGAACCCCTAAGAGATACTATACAAGATGACAATCCCTAGGACACATAGTCATCAGGTTCTCCAAAGTCAGCATGAAAGAAAGATGCTAAATGCAGCTAGAGAGAAGAGGCAGGCCCTAAGGGAATCCCATCATGCTAACAATGGGCCTTCAGCACACATCTTACAAGCCAGAAGAGATTGAGAAACTATGTTCAGCATCCATAAAGAAAAGAAATTCCAACCAAAAATTTTATATGCAGCCAAAATAAGCTTCACAAGTAAAAAAGAAAAATAAATCCTTTCCAGACAGGCAAATGCTAACATAATTCATTCGCACCAGACCTGCCTCAGAAGAGGTCCTAAAGGGAGTGGTAATCATGGATGTGAAAGACCCTTATCTGCCACCACAAAACACACAAGTACATAGTCTACTAACACTAAAAAAACAACTGTACAACCAAGTATAAGTAACTATCAGCTAAGAACATGATGACAGAATTGAATCCTCACATATTAGCACTGATATAAGCTGGCAGGAAAAAGTGCCCACAGAGTTGGCAGACAGAACTCCAGAAGATTTGGTGTGGGAATGGCTGCACTTAAAAGACACAGGGTGGAAAGCTGAAAAAAGAAGCAAGACTCAAGTATATGCTGTCTTCAGGAGACTCATCTCACACGTGAAGACAGCCAGAGGCCCAAAGTAAATGTATGGAGAAAGATCTACAAACAAATGGAAAACAACCAAGAAGAAGAGTTGCTATTCTTATTTCAGAAAAATAAACAAAAACAAAAACAGGAGATGGCTGAATAGGAACAGCTCTGGAGTGCAGTTCCCAGTGAGAACAACGCAAGGGTGAGCGAACACCACATTTCCAAACGAGTTATTACTGCCCACAGACCAGGAGATTCCTGGGCCGAAAAGTGCCACAAGTTTCCAGCATGGCTGTTTCAGCTGGCACAGGAGGTCTCTGCACAAAAACTCACACGTATCTGGGCAGCCGTTTCAACTAGCACCCATTCAACTGAAAAAAAGGGGGCTGAAATAGGGAGCCAGGTGATCTGGCTTGGTGGGTCCCACCCCCACAAAGAACAGCAATCTGAAATGTTCTGGATTGAAAGTTTCATAGCAAGTGCAGCTGGACCCAGACAGTACAGCTCTCTTGGGGGAAGGGTGTCCGCAATTACCTAGGCAGTCTGCCACTACTGAGGCAGTCCACCAATACCGAGGCAGACTGACATTATGGAGGCAGTTCTAACTATACCTCTATAAACAAAACTGCAATGAAGTTCACATAGCAGCTGGGCAGAGCCCACGGCAGCTCAGCAATGCCTCTGCTGGGAGACTGTGATTAGGCTACCTCTTTGCTGGGCAGGGCAGCTCTGAAAAACGGCAGCAGCATGTAAGGAACTTATAAAGACCCACCTTCCCAGGACACAGCACCTGGGAAAAAGGTGGTTAAGAGTTCTGCTGCAGCAGACTTAAATGAGGAGCTCACAGTTCAGCACTTGAGCTCCAATAAGGGACAGACTGTCTCCTCAAGCAGCGCCCTGACCCCTGCAGATCCAAAGAGTCACCTCATAAAGGAGAGCTCAGGCTGACATCTGGTGGGTATCCTTCTGGGATGAAGACAACAGAAGAGGAAACTGGAAGCAACCCTTACTGTTCTGCAGCCGCTACAGGTGACCCCCAGGCAAGCAGGGTCTGGAGTGGACCTCCAGCAGTCCTGCAGCAGAGGTGCCTGTAAGAAGGACAACTAAAAAAAAAAAAAAAAACAGAAAAAAATAACTTCATCATCAACAAAAAGGACATCCACTCAGAGACCCCCATCCAAAGTCACCAACTACAAAGACCACAGGTAGATAAATCCACAAAGATGGGAAGAAACCAGCACAAAAAGGATGAAAGCACCCAAAATCAGAATGATTCTCCTCCTCCAAGGGATCACAACTCATCACCAGCAAAGGAACAAAGCTGGATGGAGAATGAGTCTGATGAATTGACAGAAACAGGCTTCAGAAGGTGGGTAATAAGAAACGTCTCTGAGCTAAAAGAACATGTTCTAACCCAATGCAAAGAAACTAAGAACCTTGAAGAAGTGTTTGATAAAATGCTAATGAGAATAAACAGCTTAGAGAAGAATAGAAATGATTTCATGGAGTTGAAAAACATAACACAAGAACTTCGTGAAGCATACACAAGTTTCAATAGCCGAATTGAGCAAGCAGAAGAAAGGATATCAGAGATTGAAGATTAACTCAATGAAATAAAATAAACGACAAGATTAGAGAAAAAAGAGTGAAAAGAAATGAACAAAGCTTTCAAGAAATATGGGATTATGTGAAAAGACCTAATCTACGTTTGATAGGTGTACCTGAATGTGACGGAGAGAATGAATCCAAGCTGAAAAATACTCTTCAGGATATTATCCAGGAGAACTTCCCCAACCTAGCAAGCCAGGCCAATATTCAAAAGAAAGGGATGGAGGAAGATTTACAAAGTGAATGGAGAGGAAAAAAAAGCAGAAGTTGCAATCCTAGTCTCTGATAAAATAGACTTTAAACCAACAAAGATCAAAAAAGACACAAAAGGCATTATGTAATGATAAAAGGTTCAATTCAACAAAAAGGCTTAACAACACTATGCATATATGCACCCAATGTAGAGCACCCAGATCCATAAAAGAAGTTCTTAGAGGCCTTCGAAAATACTTCGATAACCACACAGTAATAGTGGGAGATTTCAACATCTCACTGACAGTGTTACACAGATAATTGAGGTAGAACACTAAGAGAGATATTTGGAACCAAAACTTCAACCTTGACCAAATGGACCTAACAGATATGTATAGAATGCTCTCCCCAAACAGCAATAGAATATACAGTTTCCTCATCTCCACATGGCACATACTCTAAGACTGATCACATATTCAGCCATAAAGCAATTCTCAACAATAAATTCAAATAAACCCAAATCATACCAACCATGCTCTATTGTGCTCATACCACAGCACAATAAAAACAGAAATTAACACCAAGAACGTCATTGCTCAAAATCATACAGTATCATGGAAATTAACCTCCTCCTGAATGACTTTTGGGTAAAGAATCAAATTAAGACAGAAATCCAAAAATTATTTGCAACTAATGAAAACAAATATACAACATACCAGAATCTTTGGGACCCAGGTAAAGAAGTGTTAAGAGGAAAGGTTATAGCACTAAATGATTACATCGAGAAGTTAGAAAGATCTCAAATTAACAAGCTAACATCGCACCTAGAGAAACTAGAAAACAAGAGAAAACCAATCCCAAAGCTAGCAGAAGAAGAGAAATTGCCTAAATCACAACTGTACTGAACAAAATTGAGACATAAAAACCATTTAAAAGATCAACAAAACATAAGTTGGTTTTTTGAAAGAATAAATAATATTGATCAACCACTGGCAAATTAAGTTTAAACAGAGAGAAGTTCCAAACAAACACAATCAGAAATGAAAAAGCGGATGTTGCCACTGACCCCACAGAAATACAAAACGCCTCAGAGACTATTACTAATACCACTCTGCCACAAACTAAAAAGCTTAGAAAAAAACGGAGAAATTCCCGGAAGTGTACCATCTCCCAAGATTGAACCAGGAAGAAACTGAAATTCTGAACAGACCAATAATGAGCTCTAAAATTGATTCTGTAATAAGCTACCAACTAGAAAAAGCCCTGTACCATACAGATGAACAGCCGAATTCTACCAGACATACAAGGAAGAACTGGTACCAAATCAATAAAACTATTTCAAAAAATCAAGGAGGAGGGATTCCTCCTTAACTCATTCTATGAGGTCAGCATCGTTCTGATACCAAAACCTGGCAGAGATACAAAGCAAAAAGAAAACCTGTGGTTGGTATCCCTGACGGACAGAGACAAAAACCCTCAACAAAATACTAATTCAAATCTAGCAGCATTAAAATGTTAATCCACCATGGTCAAGTAGGCAATATTTATCCCTGAATGTGAGTTTGGTTTAAAATACACAAATTAATGAATGTGATTCATCACATAAACATAACTAAAAACAAAAACCACATGATCATCTTAATAGATGCAGAAAAGGCTTTTGATAAAATTCAAAATCCTTTTACGTTAAAAACCTTCAGAAACGTGTCATCAAAGGAGCTTACCTCAAAGTAAGAGCTGTCTATGAGAAAACCACAGCCAACATTCTATATGATGGGTAAAGGCTAGAGGCATTTCCCTTGAGAACCGGAACAAAACAAGGATGCCCTCTCACACTACTGCTATTCAACACAGTACTGGAAGTCCTTGCCAGAGCAGTCAGGTAAGAGAAACGAATAAGCACTGAAAGAGGAAGAGAAGCAGTCAAACTACCTCTCTTCAGACCATGTGATTCCATACCTAGAAAATACCATAGTTTCTGCCCAGAGGCTCCTAAAACTGATAAACTGCAGTAAAGTCTCAGAATACAAACTCAGTGTCCAAAAGCTAATAGCATTTCTATATACCAATAAAATCCAAGCTGAGAACCCAGTCTAGAACACAATCTCATTCACAATAATCACATAATGAATACAATTCCTGGGAATACAGCTAACCAGGGAAGCAAAATATCTCTACAATGAGAATCACAAAATTCTGAAGGAAATTAGAGATGAATCAAGTGAATGGAGAAACACTCCAAGCTCATGGTTATAGAGAATCAATATTGGGGAAATGGCCATACTACTCAAAGTAATTTACAGATTTGATGCTAATCCTATCAAACTACCAATATAATTTTTCATATAATTAGAATATATGTTCTAAAATATATATTGAACCAGAAAAGAGCCTGAATAGCCACAAAAGTCCAAAGGCAAAAGAACAAGGATAGAGGCAGCTCATTACTGAACTTTAAACTTTACTACAAAGCTACAGTAACCAAAACAACATGGTACTGGGGAAAAAAAAGAAACAAAAAAACTCAGACACACAGACCAAGGGAACAGGACAGAGAACCCCAAAATAAAGCTGCACACCTATAACCAACTGATCTTTAACAAAGTTGGCAATAACAAACAGCTAGAGAATGGACTTCGTATTTAATAAACGGTGTTGGCTGAATGTTGTCACTCATAAGTGGGTGTTAAATAATGAAAACACATGGACACAGGGAGGGGAACATCACACAATAGGGCCTGGGGGATGGGGTCTCAGGGAGGAGTAGCAGGGGGTGGGGGGATTGAGGAGGAATAGCATTAGGAGAAATACCTAATGTAGATGATGGGTCAATGGGTGCAGCAAACCACCATGGCACACATATACCAATGTAACAAACCTGCGTGATCAGCATGTGCCCCAGAAATTAAAGTATAATAAAAAGTAAATAAATAAATGGTGTGGGAATAGCTGGCTGGCCATATGCAGAAGATTAAAACTGGGCCCCTTCCTTTTACCATATGCAATAATTAACTCAAGACGGATCAGTCTTACGTGTAAATTCTGAAACTATGAATAATCTGGAAGAGAACCTAGAAAATACCATTATGAACACAGTGTTGGCCAAGATTTTATGATGATGCCTCCAAAAGCAATTTCTACAAAAACAAAAATTGACAAGTGGGACCTAATTAAAGAGCCTCTGCACAGCAAAACAAACAAACAGAAACTAACAGAGCAAATAGGCAACTTGCCGATGGGGAGAAAATATCTGCAATCTACCCATCTGACGAAGGCCTCATATCCAGCATCTAAGAGGAACTTAAATCAGCAAGCAAAAAAAAAAACCCATTAAAAATGGGCAAAGAACATGGACATTTCTCAAAAGAACATACATGCTGACAACAAGCATATTTTAAAAACGCTTATCATCACTACTCATTATAGAAATGCGTATCAAAGCCACAGTGAGATACCCTTTCACACTGGTCAGAAGGGCTGTTTTTAAAAAAATTGCTGCTGCTGCCACAGCTGCAGGGCAAAGAGAACACTTAAGGGAGTGTAAATGAATTCAACCACTTGGAGCTAATTTAAAATTCCTAGGAATATAGCTAACCAGGGAAGTGAAAGATCTCTACTACGAGAATCACAAAACTGCTGAAGGAAATCAGAGATGAAACAAGCAAATGGAAAAACGGTCCAAGCAGTTTAGAGATTTCTCAAAGAAATAGTAATAGAACTACGTTTGATCCAGCAATGCAGTTTGGTGGAATATAAATCCTTCCACCAAAGAGACACATGTGCTCCTATGTTCATCCCAGAACTACTCAAAATGGCAAAGACATGTAATCAACATAGGGCTCAGAATGGTGGACTAGGTACAGAAAACGTGGTGCATATGCACAATGGAGTATTATGCAGCCATAAAAAAGAACAAGATCATGATCTCTGCAGAAACATGGAGGCAGCTAGATGCCATTATCCCAAGCAAACTAACACAGGAACAGAAAACCAAATACTGCATGTTCTCCCTGATAAGTGAGAGCTAAACACTGAGAATTCATGAGCATAAAGAGGGGACTATTTGCTCTGGGGCCTACTTGAGGGTGAAGAGTGGGAGGAAAAAACGTGTTGAAAAACTCCCTATCGGGTACCATGTTCACTAGCCGGGGATGAAATTTTCTGTACACCAAACCCCAGCTATGCAATTTACTCATGTAGCAAACCTGCCACACACCACTAAGGTAAAAGTTGCAGAAAAAAGAAAGCGGCACCATCATCCTCGCCAGGTCTCACGGTAAATGAGAAATAGTACGTGTGTGTGGAATAAACACCTCATATTTACCTTGATTCGTAAACTACTTTCCACCAACTAAGAAGAGAACTCATTCCCTAATTAGGTTACTACTGTTTACTTCATACCAGATTCCAAAACCTCTGAGCTTCTTGGTGGAGGAAGAGAGGACAGTGACATGTGAACAGTCATCGTCATGGATGAAGCTGACTTTACCCTTTGCATGAGGGAACGTGCGGGCTGGGTAATATGAGCTCACAGGGTGCCGTTTGAGGCAAAAGCTACATAAAAACTTATCGGTGGTTAAAAATCAATTGAGGGCAGGATGTGATAGCTCATGCCTGTAATCTGAGCACTCTGAGGGGGCGAGGTAGGAGGACTGCTTGGGCCCAGAAGGTTCAAGGCCAGCCTAGGCAACATAGTGAGACTGTCCATAATTCTTTTTTAATTAGCCAGGCATGGTGGCACTTACCTGCAGTCCCAGCTATCAGGGAGGGGTTGAAGAGGAAGGATCTCCTTACCCCAGGAGTTCAAGTCTGCAGTGAGCCAAGATTGAGCCACTGCATTCTAGCCTGGGCAACGGAGTGAGACCCTGTCTCTTAAAAAAAAAATCAATTAGGACAGAGCCTGAGTCTCTGAAGTATGGACATGCCTTGCTGGATGCCAAAGCCCCCTGTTTGAAGTTGACCTGGCTGTCTGTAGTTACTACTCAATGTATAGGATAATTAAGACCTCGGTTCACATGAGAGCTGAAGATTCCAATCTGACATGGTTAAGCATACTATTAGTCCCCTGCAGATGTGTGCAAACATGCAAATGCACACGCCTTGTCCAGGCACACCCTTTAAAACTGAGAAGGTAAAACCTTTCACAAATTAGAAGTAATTCAAACGTGGAACCAACCAACACGCACAGACGTGCCAGAAAGCTCCTCCCAGGCACTGCACGAGCTGAGACATCTCCAGGTGATGTGCCTAATGACCCATCAAGGTACCTGGGCATCTCCAGGTAATGCACCAAATGAACCCATCAAGGTACCTGGATGTCTCCAGGTAATGTACCAAATGTACACCTCAAAGTACCAATGAACCATCAAGGAACCCATCATACATCAACCCTGTATGATTGGCTTTTGTCCTCAGCGCTCAACCAGCCTCAGCTATCAGCCTCCAAGGATCATGCTCAGAAGGCATCGACATGTCAAGAAGACAACTGATAACACATTATTTCAATTTTACTCTCTCTTCTCCCACTCACTAATTCGTTCTCTTAATTCCCAATTTGATTTTGAGATTTTGCTTACCTTTGTAAAAACCAGACACTCCATTACTGACTTTCTTCAATTCTGTCCAGTACCATATTTTTGTTAGTGTCCCAAAGCTCCTCACTTGACATTTACTGTTTCCTACATGGATGAAGCTGACTTTACCCTTTGCATTCTTGTCTATTTCCATGAGCCTTAGAGAGAGAAGTGGGCAATGAGACACAACAGCACAGATTGCCATCCTGAAATGAGCTTGCACTGCATTTTTTTTTTTTTTTAATTTTTATTGTATTATAGGTTTTGGGGTACATGTGCAGAACGTGCAAGATAATTGCATAGGTACACACATGGCAGTGTGTTTTGCTGCCTTCCTCCCCCTTACCCACACTTGGTATTCATCCCCAGGCTATCCCCCCCAGCCCCCCCCGCTGTCCCTCCCCCATTTCCCCCAACAGTCCCCAGTGTATAGTAGACCGCCTCTCTGTGTCTATGTGTTCTCATTTTTCTCACCCGCCTATGAGTGAGTATATGCGGTATTTCTTTTTCTGTTCTTGTGTCAGTTTGCTGAGAATGATGTTCTCCAGATTCATCCATGTCCTTACAAAGGACACAAACTCATCATTTCTGATTGCTGCATAATATTCCATGGTGTATATGTGCCACATTTTCCCAGTCCAGTCTATCATCGATGGGCATTTGGGTTGGTTCCAGGTCTTTGCTATTGTAAACAGTGCTGCAATGAACATTCGTGTGCATGTGTCCTTACAGTAGTATGATTCACAGTCTTTTGGATAGATACCCAGTAATGGGATTGCTGGGTCAAATGGAATTTCTATTTCTAGGTCCCTGAGGAATCGCCACACTGCATTTTTAAATGCATGTTCTAGGGTGTTTGAGCCAGAGGAGGGATGCACCTGTCCCAGTTATGTTCAGGTTATGGCCACATACGTGGAAAACACAACAGCAGCAACAGATGGCCTTTAATTCATTAGAACATGTTATGCGTAAGTCAAGGCTCATTAGAAAATCTTGATAGCAGTAACAATAGCAAATATTTATACATTCATTCACTCTACATAGATTTAAGGCAAGCCTGCTGTGTCTGTGCTGAGAACTAGGTGCAGTGCAGGGAATAAAGATGCCAGCCTTGTTAAAAAAAAAAAAAACCTCAGAGCCTAATTGAAAACACAGACACTAGGGAAGAAGCAGACAAATGACCAATTAATTGAAAGAGGCCACAGGATAAATGAGGAGGAGGCCGTGTGAGAGGATAACTCGGCTCCTGGGATCTGACTTTCTGGGTAAGGGTCTTACCACGGCCACTGCCCTGTGACTCAGTGTCTCCTGAGTAAAGTGGGGGTAATAATCATAGCTGATACTTAAAGCCACCAAACAGCTCGCTGCCTGCAGTCCCAACCTACGAGTTGCCCTTCTGTGATCAGCAACGTTACCTGTTCCCTCTAGAAGGCACCAGGGCTGGTCACCGAAAACAGCTCGCTGCCTGCAGTCCCAACCTACGAGTTGCCCTTCTGTGATCAGCAACATTACCTGTTCCCTCTAGAAGGCACCAGGGCTGGTCACCGAAAACCTTATCGCCTGAGTGGCGGGCCACAGGTACTGAGCTTTTGTCCTGGAGCTGTGGTTTTGACAGCAATTCCTGGGTTGGTCGGGGGAGGCACTGCTGA
The DNA here is from genome assembly GCA_031835075.1 of Saguinus oedipus. Taxonomy (NCBI): domain Eukaryota; kingdom Metazoa; phylum Chordata; class Mammalia; order Primates; family Cebidae; genus Saguinus; species Saguinus oedipus. Next base: position 42,062,976 of record CM063182.1, read on the forward strand.
GGAGGGTCATTTAAAATGAGACTTGAAGAATAAAAGGATCCTGCGGGGTTGGCAGTTCTGGGAGGCCTGGCAGGGAATGAGGTGGGGTGGGAAGGGGGTTGGGAGAAAGTGCGGGAAAAACCAAGGCCCCCGGGGGCTCCACCCTGGGAGGAGCCTGGGAACCACAAGCAGGCGAGGACAGGTGGCTGTGGACAAGGGAAGCACAGAGGCCATGGCCGGGTCTCTGAATGGATGCTACAGCAAAGGTGGCCTCTGAAGGCTGGAGATGGGGAAATTGCACGGTCACCCTGAGTTCACTGTGGAAAAGGAACTGGTGCAGCGACAGGAGTGAGGACACCAGTGACGGGGCGGAGTCTGCTCTGTGATCATCTTCAGGGCAAGCAGGGACAGACAGACTGGCTGAGGAGGCAGTGGTGCAGCCAGCACGACGGCCATGGGAGCCGCCGGAAAGACGGATGCTGGTGTCCAGAAAGCTCCCCATGGAAAGCTCTGGGTCCCAGGCATCCTGATGGGAGAGGGCCCTTGAATATTAGAGGAGATGTAATTCCTGCACCATTTAACCTGGATTGGTGCCTGAAGAAAGAACGGAAGCTCCGTAATTAGTGCATGAACCCCGCTTGCCCCTGCTGTCAACATCTGGGCAAGATGCCACAGAAAATCTACCCAGCAATCTTATGAAGACAGGTGGAAATTCCTGAGACACAGGCGATATAAATTCAGCAATAGTTAACATTATCATGTGACCAGTATGCTGCATACAGGAGGACTTACTCTGGGATATTCAGGATGATGTAATATTAGGAAATCAATGTTTATTCCCATAAATTAATAGAGACATACTCAATTATCACTGCAATACATAGTGGAAGGGTATTTGAAGAATTTTATTTCAAAACTTGATGAAAATTTTAGTAAAATCAAACAAATGTGGGCCTCCTGAGCTTCTTAAACGATGAACATCATGGAGCCTGTGGGTGACTCTGCAGATCGAATCCCAGGAAGGCCGGAGATGAGATCGTGAGTGTGACGCGGAAAAACAGCGGGTAACCTCCCGCCGACGGCAGGAAGCAGGGTCATGACTGGCGGACGATGTGACCCTCTTTCTGGGAAAACCACGAGACTCTGAGAGCCAACAGGGTGCTAAGGTGCTGGCCCCTCACCCTTGCGTGGACGCCCAAATTCTCATCATAAGACACACTACAGCTTTAACTAGAAAATCTCCACCATAGAAGGAACAGCAGCATACAATAAATAGAATCAGCCTCATAAGAGATGTTGGTGATAGAATCAATTTTTTTCAATGTTTATAAATGAAGAGTTGTATAAACTAAGAGATACGTGATGTTTTTGAGAAGAAGAGTAAATATTATACATGCCATTCTTATTAAGAAACATGAATATAAGAAAATTAATCTAATTAAAATTCTAATCATGGGAGAGAGGGAGAGACGTCTTGGCAGAAAGGTACTGGAAAAATAAAGATTTAAGAAGTTTCCTTAATCACACCAGGGGTGATGTCATTTCCCAGCAACAGTCCCTCACAACCCAGATCTAAGTCACTTCCTCCAGGCAGCCTTTCTGGATGACCACGTCTGCCTCCTCATGCTAGACTGCAGTTTGTTAGTACGTCTCTCTCTCCACCACGACGCAAAACATGTGAGCACAGAGATGTCATGGATCGCATCTCTTTACGGACAGTGCTCCATGGCTCAAAAATGTCTGGTTCATACTAACTAGACACCAAGTAGGAAGGATGGCACTGTGTGGGCCATAACCTGGAGTCCGTCTCTTCATGCTCCATGGGTCTCAGCATGAGAGGAAGGAGGCCCTCTTGTCTACCTTCAGAGACTGAGCAAAAGTTTCTAGTGTTATCTTCCCTTAGAACTGAAAGTCCAATCCCTTCTTTCCCTGGGGAGATTCCAGGTACCCAAAGGGCAAGGCAACAGTTCATAAACATGAGGCCCTTGGGAATGCGGGGATTTCGCTCTTGTTATTTCATTTCTGTTTCTATGTATTCTCTGATTCACTGCAGATCCCCAGGTGTAGATGTTTTCATTTATTCAGAAAATAATTGTGTGCCTTCTCTGCTCTGTGCTTTTGGGCTGTCAATCAGGTGCAGAACACAGGACCAAGAGCTACCCGTTCCTGCAGCACCAGTCAGACCTGCGTCCCGACAACGGTGCCTGGAGCACGATCCGCACTGAAAGCAATGGAGGCAAATGAGGGCGATGATGATGACGATTGAGATGCAGTCTCACTCTGTCGCCCAGGCTGGAGTGCAATGGCACAATCTCAGCGCATCGCAACCTCCACCTCCCAGGTTCAAGCAATTCTCCAGCCTCAGCCTCCTGAGTAGCTGGGATTACCGGCATGCATCACCATGCCCGGCTAATTTTATACTTTTAGTAGAGATGGGGTTTCACCATGTTGGTCAGGCTGGTCTCAAATTCCCGAACTCAGGTGATCCACTTGCCTCTGCCTCCCAAAGTGCTGGGACAACAGGTGTGAGCCACCTACTGGCTGCAAATGATGACTGATCAACAGATATGATGACAGGGTGGCAACACCTCACATAAGCTGTTTATGTATTTTACAAACAGAAACTTTGGCTATAATGCGAGTACTTTGTATCATTGTTGGGGACCTTTTTAATGAATTCTGGATTTAATTAAAAATCCAACAGCTCCAGGTTAAAAAGCAAAACCTTTTTTGCTGCACCAAAAGAGCCTTCTGTGTGGTTTTTCTGTGTGCGTATCTTACGGAAAAACCATTTCGCGGGCTGGTCGTGTTCACCCCCCTGCAAAAGCCCTCACAGGCTCCAGTGGGTAAGACCCACTTTCAACAACGTCCTCGTGGCCACCATGTCTTTCTCATAAAGGAAGGTAGATTTTACTCAGGCAGTGACAGCAGTGATGAGTGGCGGGAGGACCTGCGGGTCGGCTGCTCCTGAGAACGTTGTGCTGAATGCAGGCTGTTCACATGAGATCATGGTGCAAAATCATGGAAGGTTGTTCAAAATAAACTTGGCAATGTGTTCCAACCATGGCTCGTCCTCACCTGATCTGCACATGCCCAAGGCTGGCGGAAGAGCCGATCCCCCAGCTCTGCCCTGGTGTCAGCTGCCTGTCCTTTAAACCAGCCGCAGCCTCACTGGACATGGGGGAGGACTGTCCTTGAACCTAATGGAAAATGGGATTGATTGCTGGGTGGAAGGGCAGTGTGCTGGGAGGGACTGGCAGGGGTTCTGGAAGGGAGGGGTAGCCACTGGGCCGTGACCTTAAGTGTCCCAGATGGGAAAACTGTCCACACTGTGCCCAGGGGAGCTTCAGGAAGGGGCCCAGGACTCACCGGCCCTGCAGGGGTGCCACCATCAGAATCAGGATGTGAGGGAGGGGGTGTCAGTTTCACCAGTTTCCCTTCTTTAGCCTCAAGTGGCCCCAGACTCACTTCTGAAATATTCTCAAGGCAGCAGCCATTACAAGAGGGAAACGGGTCCCCGAGGGAGCCCCATGCCACACCCCACCTGCCAGAGAATCGTCTCCACACACTCCCCACACATGGGGCCTGTGCTGTGGTTGCTGTGGGCATTCTACGGTTCGGCAGAGCTGCCTGCCCCGGCCCCCACCTCCCCGACTCCCCCCACACACTCCTGCTGCTCTGAAGCAACATGGAAACTCTAAAGTGCTTGGACTGAATGACTTCCTAAGCTCCCCTGCTGCAGGCTCCATCCAGGTTCTTAGGCACCGCGCTGGTTTCATGTGGCCCTGCACACGTGCCCTTCCAGTCCAACTGAACCTCCTCCTACCCTGTCATCGCTGAATCCCTCCCGCGTTTCCAGCATCACCCTGCCCCAAGCCGCCCACTCCACGAAGGCCCCCTGAGCCCTGGAAGGATGGGACCTTCGTAGAGCCCACTCCACACAGCCTGGCCTGGACCCTGGGGGATGGTGACATGTAAATCTGGCCACTACTCAACACCAAGCAAGGCCCGGTCCCCAGCTTCCCTGGGATGAAGTCTGTTACAGGCTCCTAAGCTCCGGGGCTGGAAGGCTCAGGGCCAAACGGATCACTAAGTGCCATGACAGACACTGAATCCGGGAGATTATGGAAGTGACATGTTATTCGAGTTGCCAAAAAGATAAAATTTCTCTGGTTGAAAGTGGTCAAGCACTGTTGATAATGCAGTGTTTCTCATGGGGTAGGTGGGATTACGAGGGGGCAGGGCCTGCCTGGGGGGTTCTGAGCGGCTTCTGCAGCAACAGTCCTAATACCTCCATGAGCTGTGACAACTCAGGACACAGACAAGTCAGACACTCAGCTGTGCAGAATAAGCTCACTTAGGACCAATTCCTGGAAAAACACCTTTTGATTTTTTCCTTTTATTATAAAAATGACTCACTAATAACACGTTCAGACATTCCAAGAGTGCTTGGAATAGGGGGTTACTCTCATGATATCCCCCAAACCCAATTACCTCCCCAAACACCATCACATTGGTAGTAAGGGCTTCAACACAGGAATTCATCAGAGTAGTACATAAATTGATGAATTAATTGAACTTGTGAAAATGATTCACTCAAGAAACATTGGACAGCAAATGTCTGTCATGGGGCCAGCACAAGTTTAGGGCTGAATGTGCAATAATATATCACAAACATGATTTTTTTTAAAATTTAAGATGTAGGGAAGTAAAAAGCCAATAAATAAGTAATAAGTCCATAGGGGAAAATTACACTTTATTTCTGGGACCTCTAGTCTGCTCCATTGGTCTATGTGCCTATTTTATACAAGTACCATGCTGTTTTGGTGACTATAGCCTTATAGTATAGTTAGAAGTTGGGTAATGTGATGCCTCCAGATTCATTCTTTTCGCTTAGTCTTGCTTTGGCTATGCAGGCTCTTTGTTGGTTTTAAATGAATTTTAGGATTGCTTTTTCTAGATGATGGTATTTTGATAGGAATTACATTGAATTTGTACATCGCTTTTGGCGGTATGGTCATTTGTACAATATCGATTCTACCTAACCATGAGCATGGGCTGTGTTTCCATTTGTTTGTGTCATCTATGATTTCTTTCAGCAGTGTTTTGTTGTTTTCCTTGTAGAGGAAAATACCCTTGGTTAAGTATATTCCTAAGCATATTTTATTTTATTTTATTGCAGTTATTTTAAAGGGATTGAGTCTTTGATTTGATTCTCAGCTTCATCACTGCTGGTGTAAAACAGCAGTGCTACTGACTCCTATTTTGTGTCCTGAAACTTTACTGAATCATTTATCAGATCTAGGATCTTTTGGGTGAGTTGTTAGGGTTTCTAGGCCTACAGTCATATCATTAGTGAGCAGTGGCAGTCTGACTCCCTCTTTACCATCTGGATGCCCCTGATTTCTTCTTGTCTGAGTGCTCTGGCTCTGACCTCTAGTACTGTGTTGAATAGAAGTGGTGAGAGTCAGCATCCTTGTCTTGTTCCAGTTCTCAGGGAAAATGTTTTCAACTTCTCCCCATTCAGTATAATAGTGGCTATGGCTTTTATAACCTTAAGGTATGTCCCTTCTATGCAAATTTTGCTGAAGGGATGCTGGATTTCGCCAAATGCTTTCTCTGCATCTGTTGAGATGATCATGTGATCTTAGAGCCAATTAATCTTTAATGAAGCAAACAAAAACATTTAGTGGGGAAAGGACACCCTATTCAACAAATGGTGAGATAATTGGCGAGCCACATGTAGAAGATGAAACTGGAGCCTCATCTCTCACCTTGTACAAAAATCAACTCGAGATCGTTCAAAGACTTAAAGCTAAGACCTGAAACCCTAAAAATTCTATAAGATAATACTGGAAAAACTCTTCTAGACATTGGCTTAGGTAAATACTTCATGACCAAGAACCCAAAAGTAAATGCAACAAAAGCAAAGATAAATAGAAGAGACTGAAACTAAAAAGCTTCTGCACCACAAAAGAAATAATCAGCAGAGTAAAAATACAACCCACAGAGTGGTGGAAAATCTTCACAAACTATGCATTCATATCCAGAATCTTCAAGAAACTCAGACAAATCAGCAAGGGAAAAAAACCTACCAAAAAGTGGGCTAAGGACATGAATAGGCAAACTTAAAGAAGATACGCAAATGGCCAAGAAACATATGGAAAAATTGCTCAACATCACTAATTATCAGGGACATGCAAATCATAAAACTACAAAGATACCACCTCACTCCCACAAGCATGGCCATAATTAAAAAATCAAAAAATAATAGATGTTGGTGTGAATGTGGTGAAGAGGGAACACTTCTCCACTGCTGGTGGGAATGTAAACTAGTACAACCACTATGGAAAACTGTGGAGCTTCCTGAAAGAACTAAAAGTAGATCTACTGTTTGACCCAGCTATACCACTCCTGGGTGTCTACCGAGAGGAAAAGAAGTCATTATACGAAAAAGATACTTGCACACACGTTTACAGCAGCACAATTTACAACTGCAAAAATACAGAACCAGCCCAAATGCCTATCACCCAATGAGTGAAAAAAGAAAATGTGGTATATTTATACATCACGGAATATTACTCAGCCATAAAATGGAACAAAATAATGGCATTTGCAGCAGCCCGGATGGAGTTGGAGACCATCATTCTATGTGAAATAACTCAGGAATGGAAAACCAAACATCACATATTCTCACAAGTGGGAGCTTAGCTATGAGGATGCAAATGCATAAAAATGACACTGTGGACTTTGGGGACATGAGGGTAAGGATGGGAAGGGGTTAGGGATAAAAGGCTACACACTGGGTACAGTGTACGTGGCTTGGGTGCACCAATATCTCAGAAATCACCACTAAAGAACTTATGATATAACCAAACACCACCTATTCCCCAAAAATCTATTGAAATAAAATAAAGGAAGAAATTTAAGTTTAGGTAACACTGTGAAGAACACATCTCAGAATGGAGTGAGTGAATCCAGGGTGAGCTGTGTGTATGGTGAGGACAGGAGGAGCCTCTCTGGGAGGGTGGGCAGGAGAGGTTTTACCAAGGTGGTGCCCACTCAGCACTGAGATGGATAAAAAGGAGCTGACAAATCAGCAAGAAAAAAATATCTTTCTTGTAGATTCTGGATATGAGTCCTTTGTCAGATGCATGGACAGAGATGGGGGAAGACCCAGGGCAGGGCCGGATCACAAGAAAGCTGAGGTAGAAAGCACTTGCTGTGTCAGGGATAGAAGAGGGGTCTGTGGAGCCTTAGACTGCAGGTGCAGACAAAGAATGGTAGCAGTGACAGCAGAGAGCTAAGCAGGGCCCAGTAGGCCAGTTCTCCAGCATGCAGCTGGGTCCTGTGCCAGGTACTCAGGAGAAGAGGAGGGTGTGGAGATTAATCACACACAGTCTGCCCCACACCATGGATGGCTAGAGATGAATCACTCACAGTCTACCCAGCCCACGAATAGCTGGAGAATAACCACTCACAGTCTATCCAGGCCATGAATGGCTGGAGATTAACCACTCACAGTCTACCCAGACCACAGATGGCTGGAGATTAACCACTCACAGTCTACCCAGGACACGGATGGCTGGAGATTAACCACTCACAGTCTACCCAGCCCACGAATGGCTGGAGATTAACCACTCACTTATTCTATCCCAGCCCACAGATTGCTGGAGATGAATCACTCAGTCTACTCCAGCCCATGAATGGCTGGAGATGAATCACTCACAGTCTACCCAGCCCATGGATGGCTGGAGATGAACCACTCAGTCTACCCAGCCCACAGATGGCTGGAGATTAACCACTCACAGTCTACGCAGCCCACGAATGGCTGGAGATGAATCACTCACAGTCTACCCAGCCCATGAATGGCTGGAGATGAACCACTCACAGTCTACCCAGACCACAGATGGCTGGAGATTAACCACTCACAGTCTACGCAGCCCACAAATGGCTGGAGATGAATCACGCACAGTTTACCCAGCCCATGAATGGCTGGAGATGAACCACTCACAGTCTACCCAGCCCACAGATGGCTGGAGATTAACCACTCACAGTCTACGCAGCCCACGAATGGCTGGAGATGAATCACTCACAGTCTGTCCCAGCCCATGGATGGCTGGAGATTAACCACTCAGTCTACTCCAGCCCACAGATGGCTGGAGATTAACCACTCACAGTCTATCCAGCCCATGAAAGGCTGGAGATGAATCACTCACAGTCTACCCAGCCCACAAATGGCTGGAGATTAACCACTCACAGTCTACGCAGCCCACAGATGGCTGGAGATGAATCACTCACAGTTTACCCCAGCTCACAGATGGCTGGAGCTGTAGAGTGCCCAGTGGTGTATGGCCAAGAGACTCTGGTGCTCAAAGACCCAAACGTCCACCAGCACACACTTGTACATGCCATTCCCACAGCATCTTCTATTCCAACTCCTTTGTGACCCACCAAGATGCTCACAGCAACATCATCTTGTGTGCAGAGGGGTGAACAGGATTCTAAAGACTCAGGGATACCCTGACTGAGATGGCTGACTCAACTTACAGCTTGATTTACTGATGAAATCCCCAAGGTCACCCTTCACTCTGGTTTCCTTGAGATGGGTTCTTGCTACATTGCCTAGGCTGTACTCAAACTCCAGGGCTGAAGCAACCCTCCTGCCTCAGACTCCCAAGTGGCTGCGATCAGACACATGTCATTGCACTCGCTGCCCTTTATTGTTGAAGGGAAAAAGATCTACTTGGCATTTTATATGTTCTCATTCATGTTGCATGATGTCTCCCTAGGACTCCATGAATTTCGAGTCACAGCACAGCATTCTCCCTCCCCCATCACAAGGACTCCATTCAGAAATGGAGAGGCTGAAAACCTCTGAATTCCATGCTCAGGTCACCTGCTACCTGCACTGCCCCCCACCACCCACCCCCAGGAGAGGCTTGTTCATGCACCTTGGGTCCCAGTGGCAGCTCCTGGCTTCTTGCTGTTGCAGAAACAGCTCCCAGGGTTCCTCCAAACAGCAGACCCTGCCAGCCATCTGGGAATTAATCAGTGGCTACAGAGGTCCTCCTGTCAACCGCCTGGACTCTCAACTAAGCCCTTTGAGGCTGTGACACTGTGTGTTTCTAGAGCCTTTTCAGGAAGAGTGTGCACTTCCAGTGTCATCCTTTTCTCAAACAGCTGAGACCCTGAGGAACAGGATGCCTGCTGCCAGTGGCCACCCCTCACCGCTCATGGTTGGACACACCTCCATAACATCAGCTGTAAAACTATCCTTTTACTGAGGCAGATTGACTTCTTAACCCACAGTTAAAAACATAAACATACAATGCTTTTCTCTTAGGAGAGGGAAAAGCTCAGTGGACCTCTCCAGCATAAGGGACATGAGATGCAGAAATTCCCATCGGTGCCTTCCTCGATGGATGTGGAACACATGAAATCCAACACAGTCAGATTCCCTGCGATGCACAGACTGGCCCTAATGACTGCAATTATGGTTCTGTTTAACAAACAAATGACTGGACGTTACAATGGAGCTGTCAGCCCCACTGAATCAATCCTGCTGGAGACCATGCTCATCTGTTGCTCACATTCCAGGCAAACAGACTTGTGGGCTCTGGGACCAAGTCCAAGCTCCAGAGAGGGCCAGTGTTCAAGGCCATTTGTAATTTAGTTCAGCCTCATAAATCTAAACTTATCTCTCTTTCCACTCTACTGCCCATAAGAACCTCTTATTCACATTTTTGTTCCCTCTACCTTGCTTTCTCCTCTCCCACTGCCTCATCCATCTCCATCCCTCCCATATTTCCATGCAGATGTCAAGGATCTCACCCTAAGGATGGGGAAATGGGCATTGAGGGAGCTTTGAATCAGCCAACGTAAAGTTCCTGCCTGTCTCTCCTGTCCTTCACACCTCAAAATTATCTGTAGAAACTATCACATCATATGTGTATATAAACATCATATAGACAAACGCACACATGTGTGTTCTTTGTTCAGTTTCATCAGATGTGAAAACTAAGATCAAACATACAAAGCTATGAAGTAACTTGTTCAGGGACGAACATAGTCATTAATCAGCCTGGCTTCAGCCACAGTCCAACCCCACTCACACCCGCACATGAAGCCCTCAGCCTGGCTTCCAGCCACATCTATCTCCACTCACACCCACACATGATGTGGTCAGCCTGGCTTCAGCCACAGTCCACCTGAACTCACACATTCCAATCTCACAGATTCTAACACCGAGGTGTAGACGGCCGTGTCACTGAAGGACACTCCAGCCTCACGGATTCTAACACTGAGATGTGGACACTCCAGACTCATGGATTCTAACACTCAAGTGTGGACGGCTGTGTTGCTATGGGATATTCTCCAGCCTCATGGATTCTAACACTGAGGTGTGGACAGCTGTGTCACTCAAGGACACTCCAGCCTCACGGATTCGAACACCGAGGTGTAGACGGCCGTCCCACTGAAGGACACTCCAGCCTCACGGATTCTAACACCGAGGTGTAGACGGCTGTGTCACTCAAGGACGCTCCAGCCTCATGGATTCTAACACTGAGGTGTGGACAGCTGTGTCACTCAAGGACACTCCAGTCTCACGGATTCTAACACTGAGATGTGGACACTCCAGACTCATGGATTCTAACACTCAAGTGTGGACGGCTGTGTTGCTATGGGATATTCTCCAGCCTCACAGATTCTACCACTGAGGTGTAGACAGCTGCTTTGCTGAAGAACACTCCAGACTCATGGATTCTACCACTGAGGTGTGGACACTCCAGTCTCACGGATTCTAACACTGAGGTATAGATGGCTGTGTCACTCAAGGACACTCCAGCCTCACGGGTTCTAACACTGAGGTGTGGACACTCCAGACTCATGGATTCTAACACTCAAGTGTGGACGGCTGTGTTGCTATGGGATATTCTCCAGCCTCATGGATTCTAACACTGAGGTGTGGACACTCTAGCCTCACAGATTCTACCACTGAGGTGTAGACAGCTGCTTTGCTGAAGAACACTCCAGACTCATGGATTCTACCACTGAGGTGTGGACACTCCAGTCTCACGGAGTCTAACACTGAGGTATAGATGGCTGTGTCACTCAAGGACACTCCAGCCTCACGGGTTCTAACACTGAGGTGTGGACACTCCGGCCTCATTGATTTTAACACTCAGGTGTGGACGGCTAAGTTGCTGAAGGACATACATCTGTAATTCCGAAGTTCCAGCTAAACATGTGCTATTGTGGTCGGTGACTGTCTCCTGCCACCCAGCGCTCTTCCTGGCCACATCCCTGATGCAGGGTCAGGTAGTGATCAGTTACTACAGAGTCTCCAGGAGGCTGTGGAATCTCTGTGCCATGTCCGTCACCCAAGTGTCTCAGACACCGGAGTGCATCACTCATCGCCAGCCTGATCTTCCAGGCCAGTCCGCTGTGGGGTCCTCAGTGATGGCATCCCCACCTGCTGCTGTGAACATCTGTGCCTCCTGGGTCTCCCTAGACCCCATGGGTGTGGTGATGAAGCAGGAGCCAAGAAGTACGAGGGTGCAGAGCCCAGAACAGCCGCTCGGCAGGAGGGCACCACCTCCCGCATGGGGCTCCTGGGATGTAGGTGCCATGCCCATGAGAAGATCCCAAACCCAAAATGCCCAGCACTGAATTTCCATGATTCCTCACCTTCTTTTCCAGGCACAGTGGGATGTGACCTCTGACGCCTGGCTGTATGGCACTACACTTATGAGAACAGAATTCCCATATTTGCCTGAAATCCACGCAAATAGTGAATACCTTCAAGCTAAGTTCCACTGACAGAACAGAAAGGCCATCTCACCAAAGAGTCCACCCGGGAACAGGACCGGGGGCCCTGACTCTCCATCTCACCAGAGTCCACCCGTGAACAGGACCAGGACTCCTGACTTTCCATCTCACCAAAGAGTCCACCCCTGAACAGGATGGGGGCTCCTGACTCTCCATCTCACCAAAGAGTCCACCCGTGACCAGGACCAGGACTCCTGACTTTCCATCTCACCAAAGAGTCCACCCATGAACAGGACGGGGGCTCCCGACTTTCCATCTCACCAAAGAGTCCACCCGTGAACAGGACTGGGGCTCTTGACTTTCCATCTCACCAAAGAGGTCACTTGTGAACAGGACGGGGGCTCCTGACTCTCCATCTCACCAAAGAGTCCACCCGTGAACAGGACCAGGACTCCTGACTCTCCATCTCACCAAAGAGTCCACCCGTGAACAGGACCAGGGCTCCTGACTTTCCCCTTCAGTCTTCTACAGACCTGAGGTGCTTAGGTGGGGAGGGACTATCTTCTTGCCCCAGACCAAAGGGACCCTGTCCCACCAAAAAAGGGATTTCACTGCCCCTTCCAGAATCTGCTGAGGGGCACCCAGACCAGGAATGAACAGCATTTACTTCTTTGTGGATAATTAACGTATATTAATAATAACAGACCTCAAACAGTCAAACAAACAAACCAACCCCTGACATGAACAGCCACACAGCCCACTCGGGAGATCCCGAGAGTGGCTTCCAGGACACCGTGGATATGTATGTTGGAAGGATGGGGTGGGGTGAGAACTCTGGAATCTCTGGAGTAAACAGAACCTGCGACATCACACGGCTTCCCGGGAGCACTGACGCTCACTCCATCCGTGAAAAATGCACGCGTCTGGAAGAAGCATGAATGGGGTGGGCAGTGGCTGATTAAAGGCTCAGACAAGGCATGGGTACTTTTCCCTGGGAGCTGCATCTCATCAGGTGTGTTCAGGGGCTTGAGCGATGATCATTCGGGTGGATTCAAGGTGAATGCCGAGTCCTCTGGATCTCACAGGTGCAATGGAGACCGAGGAGGAAGCATCAGGGTCGGAAAGGGGTTCTGGTTCCCACTAGCAGCCTAGACTGTGAGAGCTGAAGGTGGCATGGCCCAGACCCTCGATTGAGAGAGCTGGTGGGGGCCTTACCTGGACCCTCGACTGTGAAAGCTGAAGGGGGCACAGCCTGGCCCCCATCCCCAGAGCCTCCACCTGTGACTGTCCTGTGCTGTGGCATCTGTGGCATCCCCACACCTCCCATGTCCTGGGGGAATTCCTATGCATTTGCTAATGAACTTGGAATGCATTTCTTAAAGCATGTTTTTGTATGCATGACATCTCCTTCCTACAGAAAAGGTAATGATTCCCCATATAAGAAACCCAAATTCAGATTCAGACTACACATCCTCAGCCACTGTCTGGAGGGCTCACGTGTGCCCCCCCAACGGCACGGACGTCCACTGCACAGCACAACAGCTGCCAAGAGGAGCTGTCTCTGACCCTGGCTCAGGCCTCACTCCCACTGCATACACGCAGAGGCATACACATACACAGATCCACAATGCAAACATATATATACAGTACACATGCATACACACACACCGACACAGATACATCACACATGCATACACACACACACTGTACACGTGTACATACCCACACATGTACGCATACTGTACACATGTGCACACATGCAAACATGTACATACGCACCAGAATGCAGACACACACACCACACACACATATACACAGGCACCCCTGTGTGTCTGCAGATGCTGCCTGGTGCTGAGGGGGGCACAGCATGTAAGCTTCCCACAGAGAAACACACTCTGGGTCAATCAAGCTCCATTCACTGGATCCCACAGCCCGGGCCATGTCACAGGCATCTGAGGAACAGGCACTGAGCCAGGAGCTCCACGTGTCACGTGTAAATCCCTTTGCCAGCTGCCCTTGTGTCCAACTCTGCCACACCAATGACCACACACTGGGTGTCTAAAGCAATTTACATTGGCCGGGAGATGCGATGTCCAAAGGCGCCTCCCTGGGCTGAAGCACACAGACCCCAGGACCGGGCTTCCTTTTGGAGGAGTTGTTCAGGAGAATCTTCCTCTGCTTCCAGCTCCGCTCCATGTCTTCATCCAAGCCCTGAAGGCCTGAAGGGAACAAAAGGCCAGCCCTTCCCGAGGAAGCGGGAGTCCCCTGCCCCATGGCCTCTGAGCAGGAGGAGCAGCTCCTGCTGATTCAACAGCCACTGCCAGCCTCACACCTGGGTGGGGACATCGGCTCTGTGGTTGGGACCTGTCAGCCTCCATAATCACACACGTGCATGTGCCCCTGGATCTGCTTCTCTTGAGAACCCCGATGGACACAGGGCTCCCTCCTCAGCGGCTGCAGCCTCACAGGGCTCTGTGCCATCCTCCTCTTCCTCCCACAGCTCCAGGCCTCAGGAATGGGAGCAGCCTCCCCGGTGCTGGTCTCTGGGGATCTCAGCACCTGCCTGGCCCCTTGCGCCACATATACGTTTAGGTGTGGGTCCTTAATGTGGGGTCCATTTTCCAATAGGGTCCAGGGAGGTGACTGTGCCTTCTCTCCCTAAGGCTTAGCTCAGTGCCGTGCATGCAAAACTTGCCACTTGAGCTGAGTCTCTCACAGCCCGGACGCGGCATGGAGAAATTGTGCATAGGAGCCAGCAGCGGGTGTGTCATCTGATGCTAAACCAAAATGTGCGAACAGGAAACAGAGTCAAAGCCACTGCTCTCTATTAACGGAGTCTTTCCCAAGCTTCCATCCAGCAAGCCAGTCACCTGTGTTATCAACGTAACGTTCTAGAAATCCAGATCGAGGCTCCCTGATTTCAATGTGTCTAAACAAGATCCAAGCTTTGAAGGTCAAGGGCTCTGCACTTCCCTGAGGCTCTGTCAAACCAACATTTGCAATTTGCCATCCAACGAAAGTGACACTTTGGTGGCGCTAAGGGACGTGGGAGGTGGGAAGTGCAGGCGGGCGGCTCTTTCTGGAGGTCCGAGGGGGCAGCGGCTGAGGAGCCAGCGAGGAGCCAGCGAGTCAGACCAGAGAACAATCAGCGTCCAGGCCCTCCGGCCTCCGGGGGGACAAGAGGCCAGATGGGCGGTTTACGATGAACGATCATCTCAGTGTGAGTGGAAACACCATGAATCATTTCGGAACAACTGCTAGTGAGTGTCCTTGAGGAAATAAATCTGAAAACACAGTTTTAACAAGGGCTGAAGATGAATTAGGAGCCGGGGCCGTGGGACTGAGCTCAATGAGAAAAGAACACACAGAAGCCCAGGACGAGAGGCTGGAGAGGGCGAAGGAGGCCTTGCTGGAGAGAGGCAGGCGAGGGAAGGACACCAAGCTGTCCTGGGAGGAGGCTAACACCCAGCACTGTGTCGGGAGGACACGGCAGGGAAGCCGGCCTCCCCCACAGGCCCACGCCGGGGTCTGCTTCCGGCCCCCACGCCCCAGTCCCTCGAGTCCATGTCCACCCACTGCCTCCATGTACAGTCATCCTTGTCCTCCTATTCTCAGGACCCTCCCAACCTCCCCACAGGACCCCGGCGATGCACAGGCTGACCCCTGCTGAGACTCAGCCTCCGGGGGGTCCTTCTACCTCATGGCTGTGTCTTTATGAGGGGGCCGGGGGCTGGTGTGGACATCATGCTGTCCACCAAGCGACACAGCAGAGGACTCCTGGTTTTCTAAGTCTTATTTTTTCCTCTTCGCTGATCTGAAAATAATCATTCTTTAAGTATCTTCCTACACCTTTCATCATGTGAGAGTTCTCATACTAAAGTGCCCCAGATACGAACGTTCAGCTGAGTGAGGGCCATCGAGCACAAATACCGCTGAGACTCTCCACCTGAAAGTGGGATTTTGCACTGAAAGGATAGAATCCACTTTCCAGCACTCATCTGGCTGGCACGAGTGGGGGTCAGGAAGATCGTGTTTCCCCATGTCACATTTCTGAAGCCAACTGCTGAGTCTCCTGAACTAGAGGCCTGGAGGCAGCCATCTGCAATCCCGACACACACACGAGCTTCACTGGGCTGCCATGCGTGGGCCTTCACTGTGTCCTCTTGCCCCACTTTTAGCCAGTGTTTGAAAATGTCCCCTAATTTGTGATCAACGCTCACTTCTCTTCCCTAGTCCTGGAATCTATTATTTTACCAAGTATGAAAAAAAGAAACTGTTACATATATTAATATGTAGAGAGGCAGGCGAGGGAAGGACACCAAGCTGTCCTGGGAGGAGGCTAACACCCAGCACTGTGTCGGGAGGACACGGCAGGGAAGCCGGCCTCCCCCACAGGCCCACGCTATATATTAATAGCCAAAATGCATCACAAGGGAGAAGCTTAACCTGCTCAAATATTGCAAGTTACTTGTCTTAAACCAAACCTACTCAGCCATACTTCCAATTCTTCCCACTGAGAGGGAAGATACTAGAATCTCATTTCTGCACAGTTACTCAATATCCCAGATTTCTCTTGAGTAATTCAGATGATTGTTGCTGTTACTGGTGGTACGTATGTGTGTGAATATTCTGTAATTATTTCAGATGACTTGGAACCTTTCTAAACTGAGCAGTCTGGAAGTCTGGAACTTCGCCTTTATTCTGCCATGTGACCTGTGCTATGTTTTAAGGAGCAGCTGAAACTCAACTCTGAGGACTCATCAAAACAGGTGCAGCCCTTGCCAGGTGCGGTCTGCATGTACCCCGGTCCTGGGCACACCTGCCCGCTGCCACCATTCCCTGTGCGCCTGTGCAGGCAGGCATGAGGGCAGAGCTCCTAATACCCAGCCAAGAACAAGGCCCAGCTGCAAGGGAGGTGACCATCCCCCTCCTGTAGGGCTCACTCTAAGGGGAGCGGGAAGCTTCCTTCAGGCGCTGTCTTGCCAGAGGACACCTTCCCGCCCACCCAGAGGCGCACAACATGAGGGGCCTGCCTGACCCGTGGGCACCCAGTGGAGCTGGGCTTCAGCTGCTCAGCCTCTCTCTCCTTCCCTTTTGGGGTCTGCCTGTCTGCAGAGCACAAACTCACCTGCAACCCACATCTGCCGCCCAGACCTCACCCTCCTGAGTTGTGAGTGGTTGCAGCCCCTTCCCCTGAGCTCTGGGGGTCACTCAGAGCCCCTTCCAAAGCACAGGCCCCGGCTACATCTGCACTTATAGAGGTTGGCAGGAGGCAGCTGGCACCTGTGCTCCCTCTGCACACCCAGGGCGCAGGTCTGGGCAGGTCTCTGATGGTGCAATGGGTGTGACACTCCACAGCGAAGCTGCAGCTGTCATTTCCAAACGATAGGGAGGTTTTTCTGCGTTGCTTTCTGGTCACAAACTTGAAGCTGACAAAAGGCCTTTTCCTTCTCTGAGGGAAGTACGGCTCGTGAATGGGCTGAGGAGCTGGTGAAGGAAATTGCTCCTTCCGGCTGCAGCATGGCCCAGCACCACACCGGAGGGCCTGTGTGAGAGTCTTTGTCTTCCTCCAGCTCGGGCTTGAAAGGTGAAGAATGCTTGAACATTTCCTTTCGGGGGCACGGGAAGCTCTCTGTTCTCATCACTGCCCAGTTCACTCACTCACACTAACCTCACCCACCCATCTGGCTCCCCCCCCTTGTTAGCTCCTGTGCCGATGCCTGGGGACAGGGAAATAGAGGCACACTCCAAAGAGGAGAATTTTATGGTGCTCGGGGGCTTTTCTCTGTGCAGATGCATTTACACACACACAGTGAAACATGGCTTACTTATAAAAGAGCTGGAGGATAGGCTGGGCGCAGTGGTTTACGCCAGTAATCCCAGCACTTTGGGAGGCTGAGGGGCGTGATCAATCACGAGGTCAAGAGATTGAGACCAGCCTGGCCAACATGGTGAAACCCTGTCTCTATTAAAAATACAAAAATTAGGCAGGTGTGGTGGCGGGTGCCTGTAATCCCAGCTACTCAGGAGCTGAGGCAGGAGAATCGCTTGAACCTGGCAGGCAGAGGTTGCAGTGAGCCCAGATTACGCCACTGCATTCCAGCCTGGGTGACAGAGCGAGACTCCATCTCAAAAAAAAAAAAAAGAAAAAGAAAAAGAAAAAACTAAAGAATAATTTACCAAAACAAAACATAACATGGGAGCAGGGTCTTTCACAGGTGACCATCAATGCAACAGGTGGTTAAGAGGATCGAGAAAATCGTGACAGGCCCTGAACCCTGGCGATGCCTGAGCTGTGACCCAGGATTCCCGGCTGCAGCCTCGATTTCATTTTCTCTACATCACGGCTATTTACAGAGGGGCTGAACTCTGCTCATGAACCCAAGCATCCCCATAGCCGCCCAGTGCAAAAATCAATACTAATTAAGCTGGAAGAAGACATTCCTGTACTTTATGGGAGAATCAGAAATGCTACAAACTTGGGTTAAGACAGATGACCCTGATTTGGAAGATTTTTCATAGAAAGAATCTATCCCTTCAAAGCCTCGGGGCAGGTCACACGGTCAGCTCCTGGGTGAGCGACGAGGTTAATGGGGCCATTTAAAATTAAACAATCGTTCTGCCGCACAACACACGCCCCTAACACCCGGTAAGGTGTCCATCAACGAAACAGAAGAGAATCCTCTAGAAGATAACTTTAAAATAACTCTCCAGAAATTTATACATAAGAATTGCATGTTTTACGAGGGAATCGCTGTTAAGACTAACATGTTTTTAAAAGACTGTTTTTAGGAAGGTGCCGAGTACTAGATATGTAGCAGGCATTTTTCCAAATAGAGAAACAATCACTTTCTCAGCAGAGCTTTTAGAAAACACTTTTCTGTCCTGGTTCACTCTGTGGCCTGTTTCCCTTTTAAAATCCTTCGCCACATTCTCACGATAGCATAGACATCTATGTCTCCAGCTCTATACTGACCTGTCAATGGCTGCGTGCACCTGACCAGGCCTCCATGCCTGGCAGACAGCCCTGACCTCAGGCTCTCCTGGTTCTAACCGGGTGCTTGGCTGGCAGCAGGCAGAGCAAGGAGGCCTGTCCCGGACGACTGCAGCCCCAGTCCCGGCTGGGATGACCCATGGGGTGCCTTCCCGACACTCTCATCGAGTGTTCACCGTTCTTACACCTTTGCAGCCACGGGCACTCTCACCCCCACCCGTTACAGCAGTGAGGACACCAGGGGCCTGGACAGAGCTTGAGCCTCCCGCTGGGGTGGACGCCTCTGAAACAAACAGTGTGTTTGAGCTCAGGAAAGCAGGCCATGACGAACAGTGTGTTTGAGCTCAGGAAAGCAGGCCATGAGGAAGGCTGGGAGAGCAGAGGGGGTGCAGCCCTGTGCACCCAGGCGGGGCAGCCTTTACCATCAGCATTGGTGGGTGACAACCAACTGCCCGGTGGTCTCAACGGCAAAGTGTGAGCATCAAGTGCAGAAGCAGCCCCCAAGAACCAAGGGCACACGCGTCTCACAGCGGTGGCCTGAAGCCAGAGATAACTGAGAGACTTGTGTAGGAAGCAGAGGGCTTCAAAGTTCAGGCCTCATGAAGCTCGCTGGGTCATGTGACTCTCCACGGCTGCCCAGGAAACCTGAGGTAATTCGGGGAACAGCCTGTGGTTTCCTGAAGCAGCAGCACCAACATGTTCCTGTAGCAAGGACTCAGCTTCCAGAACCTTCCCTGCAGTACCAGCAGATGTGGGTGTTTGAGGGCTTCCTGGACCCTCCATATGATGGAGAATTTCTTCACACCACAAGAAGTGACCCACAGGGAGTCCTGGATGACCCGGGAAGGGGGCTGAGGAAGCTCTGTTGTCCTCCCTAGCTGGGGCATGGACGATCCAGAAAGGGAGTCTGAGGAAGCTGTGCCATCCTCCCCACCTGCAGGCCACCCGGGGCAGGAGGAGCCTCCAGCTCTGCCTGGACATGGCAGGGACGGAGCCCTCACGGAGGCTGGCTGCCAACCGAGTGCTGACTGGCTGCCAGGCATTCGGGCTCCCTCCACGCAGCGGCACTCAGCACTGCAATTGTCTCCTCATCTCTTGAAGGTTCACTCTCAAAATCACCAGAGCCTCTGTGTGGAACGTCCCAGCAGCCGAGCCCCTCCTGGGCCTGGTTGAGAACAAGGTGTGGCCTCCCTCGTTTTCCTTTTTTAAAACCACCCTACCCCTCAAGGGTACTGAATGTGTCTCACTCAAGTTACCTAATTTCCCACAGCTTCAAACCTGCCCTCGGTACACTGCAGCATCTCAGCACACATTTGTCGCGTTGACCTTATTGTCACACCATGTGGATTTGCTCCCATAATTCCAGGAGAAATTCCACCAGAGGCTTTGCACACCATGATCTCCTCCCCATCAGGCTCTCAGCAAAGACCTTAAATTACTGAGAACAGAAACGTCCCTACAGCAGCTCCTCTGGCAGGGCAGGTTGGGGGTGCTCAGTGCAGAGGCTCTGGAGGCCGAGGTGCAGGGCTCTGCCCACAGGAGCCCCCACCCACATGCTGTCCCGGGGTCTCAGGTGCAGATAGCGCCAGCCATGTGGGACCAGGTGGCGTGAGGCGTCCATGAGATCCTTCACAGGAACAGATATGCCAGGGAATCAGCCTAAGCGTCCCCCGGAAGACACACTGCTAATGGGGTGGTTTCTGGGCAGAGCGGCGTATGTTCAGCTTTAAACAAGAATGAAACCCTGCTGTCTGCAGCAGCATGGATGAACTCTGAACACAAGGTGCCAAGCGGTATCAGCCGGATACATAAAGCCAAGCAACCCGATACGACACCGACAAGAAGTATCCAAGACACTCAATCTGTGTCTTGGGGACTCAGGGGAGTGGAGAGCCGAAGGGCAGCTGCCGAGGGCAGGCTCGGAACAGTCAGGAGGGGCTGGACGAAGGTGTGAGATTTCAGGCAGGCAGGAGGAGCACGTGGAACAGCGCCATTGCTCATCATGGCGACTGCAGTTCACCGAAACACAGCATATTCTTGAAAATCACTCAGAGTACAAGGAAATGTGAAGTCATGCATATGTTAATTAGCTTCATTTAGCTATTCCACAAGGTATTCATATTTCAAAGCATCATATTCTATACCACAAATAATATATTTTTGTCAATTAAAATTGAAAACTTAAATAAATACTTGAAAAGAAGGGCAGAACCCATTGCCTAGCTGGACCGGCACCTGCTTCATGGCCCTGGCAAGGACTGATCACAGTAGAGGAGCGCCTCGACAGCCCCACTCCCGGTCAGTTTCACTGTGTAGGAGAGGAGAAGGCCATTCAGAAAGTGCAGGGGCCAGGTGCGCCTCAAATCCATCTCAGAGAGCCCTGGGAGAGGCTGGGAGCAGCTGTGGCTCTCCAGCCATACAAGGTAACCAGAAGTCAAGCCCATGCGTCGATCTTGAGGCATTAAGTTTTAAAGTCATCATGCAACAAATACACATGAGCAAACAGTGGCCACGGCCAAAGTCAGCAGTGAGCTTCATGTTCACAGGGCTGGCTGTGCCAGGAATGAAGGGGCTTCCCTTATTGTAATGTGAACACGTAATATCAACTTAAAGGCATATCTTAGGTAAGATAATACAGCTTGTTTCTATACCATTTAATTTCAAGGTAAAGGCCCCCTGGAACAAAGAAAATACAAAAAAATAGGAGGATGTAGTGTAATAAGAGGTGGAAATTAAGGAGTCAGTTGCAATGAGCTTAAGTCCTTTCTTGATGTCTATTGAAGTTTTGTCTGCTCATTGGAACACGGAGAAGGGCCCTGATCTTACACGCGCTGTCATTAAACGTTATCATATCAACACCTACGGTGCATTGTGGCTGCCTGTCTTGTTCTATGTTAAGAAGGGTGGAAGGTGGATTTTCAGACTTAAAAATTTCAAGAGGAAACGCTTTTTACTTTTTGTTTTACTTAGTATGTTAGAAAGGATTGTAGAATTTCTTGTAGATAAAATGTATCTACTTACATTGAAAGACATAGTTACACAGAAATTTACTCACAAAATGTATCGCAGGACATCCCATATAAATAAACCAAACACCCTCCAAGCTTCAGACCCAGCCTCTCCCCGTGGGGCATGGCAGGTCATGCTGAACCCGCTGGACTCGGGTTCGTCAGCTCCCCTGACTGTGAGGAACTCGCCCGGGCCTCACACACCCTCGCTGGGCTACTGTGGACATCGTGTGGTGAAACGGCCTCCGTAGGAGAAGCATGGAGCATAGACACACCCCAGGTGCTGAGCTACCACAGGCCTCACACCTTGCTGTAGCATGCACCTGCAGCCTGGGCTCCAGTCGTGGGTCTGCCCCTGCCATAAGCAACTTCATCAAGGCAGGTGACCTCTGGCCCTGGTTTTCCTCTTCTCTACATGAGACATAGGGTCGGGGGATGAGGAGAAGCCTCCCGGCCAACTACACCCTCATGACCTGATACAGGCACCAAACAGCTGTGTCAGCTCTCAGCGCTGATCGTGACAAGTAGCTCATAATGGCAGGTGAGATGAGAAGTGAGGACAGTGTGGCCGGAGGCATCGAGTGGGACAGGTGCCTCCTGCATGAGACACAGCCGGGAAAGATCGTCCAGCCGGGAAAGACCACCCAGCCGGGAAAGATCGTCCAGCTGGGAAAGATCATCCAGCCGGGAAAGACCGTCCAGCCGGGAAAGATCGTCCAGCCGGGAAAGACCACCCAGCCGGGAAAGATCGCCCAGCCGGAAAGACCGTCCAGCCGGGAAAGACCACCCAGCCGGGAAAGACGGTCCAGGCAGGAAAGATCGCCCAGTGGTAAATGTCACAGGGAGCTAATCCCATAGCAGGCCCCGGGACCCTGACTCTCACCATGCCAAGCACCATAACTGTCCAGTAACACCAGCCTCAGCCTCATGCGTCTCTTTCCGGCCACATGAAAGGAAACAGTGGATGGAGGGCACGTTGGTGCCACCGACCACAGGAACCAGAGAGTGCCGTCGACTCGGAGGGGCCTCTGGGAGACCACCAGAATCTGGAAGAGTCTGCACCTGAGAATTAGGGCAGCATGGAATCCATTTCTCTAAAGCACAAACCATAACTCAACTCAGGCCCTACAAAGTGGAGTGGTTTATTAGCACTGAAACCAGAGGACACTTCCCTCAAGGAGCAGAAAACCAGACCCCATAATTACCCTGCCAACCCTCAGTGAATAAACAAGGCTTTTAAACTCCAGAGAATGGGGGATTCTCCTTTCCCTGGTGTTAACAATTTGCTGCACTCACATTCACCCTGCTTCAATTTTCCTAGGATTTTACCTCCTTTCCTGTTTTCCTAGGATTTCTCCTCCTTCCTGGCTCTCAAAACCGCGCCTTGTCTTGCCCCATCACCTCTGCCATGTTCCTCAATCTCCACCTCCTGCCTGGCAGAGCAGCCCCTTCTTTTCCGTCAGGACACCCTCCCGAGGCCCTCCTGGTATGGAAATGCCCCAGGCAGGCGACTGCATTTACCGTGTCCCGAACACAAACTCCCATTGGATAGCGTCATACTGGGAACTATAAACTTCAGGGGAAAATCCAGCCCTGACATTGATCCATCCCAGTTTCCAGGCATAGGGACGGTCCATCAACTGCTCAACACGTTTGAACGACGAAAAACACTGTTTCTACATCATGAAACGTAAGGTTTAAGCTGGTCTTTCCCTAACTAACTGCCATAAATTCATAATCAAGAGAGAGTAAACTTGAGTCACTGCACGCTCTCTGCTTGAGTGGATAAAGAAAGGTCCGGTTCAAACGTCTCCTGGTGGCGACGTGGTGACCACAGTCCATTTAGACAGTTCAATGTCGCAGACGTTATTTAGGGAGCACGTAGATTCCCACCGAGGGCTCCCAGGTCTCCCACCCTCACAACTACACGTGTGATCCGTGGTGCCGACACTGAGTGAGAGACTCCCACTCACCTGAGCCCTGTGAACTGTTGACACCAACAGCAGAGAGGTCCGGGAACGACGCCACAGGCACCTCCGCGTGCGTGAGGAGGAGAAGGTGTGGCGGCATGTGTGTCTGGAGGCACTAACGTTTTGGAGTGACAAGTCAGTCATCCCAAGGACGCAGCAGGCAGCCACCTGAAACTTTTCTTCCACGTGTAACGGGAAATGTCTTTCCAGACGCTGACAGCTCAGACTCTGCACTGTTACTGTTCGATTGCTTGCAGAAGAGGAAGCAGCATCTAGCGAACGCCCCCAGGTGCCTGGAAGGTGAGTGGCTGTTCCATGGAGAGGTGCTCAAAAATTTCCTGGGGGAACATCATAGAGGTCCCAGGCGTTGTGATGACTGCCCCTATTTTTATATCACAGTCAATATATATCCAATGCTCTTTCGTCAACTCATAATCATCTTTAAGGTACTGAAGAGCTGTCTGCATCTCCAGGCAGCTGCTCAGAATGGCCCTTCAACAGGATCCTGGGGCCTGGGGAAGGTCCATGTCTGCCGCCTGCACTGAGGCTGGGCTTAGATTGCTCGATTAATGGGTGTGATGGAAATACGGGGGAGAATAAGGCTCCTCGATTTTTATTCTGCCCCAGGTGATTTCCCACACACCTGATCAAGGGATACGGGGTGGATGAGGTAGGGCAGATGTGCGGGCACTTGAGGGCGAGTGAGAACAGTAGTAAGAAGAGAAAAAAGCAAAGCCGAGCCAGGCACCCTGCAGGGGGCTTCCGACAACCTCCAGACAAGACCAGCCTCCTCAGAACCGGGAAGGTGGTGACTTAAAATTATCCCACAGATACTCACAACAGATACCAGTTCTGAAGACCCTCCTCCCGCTGTCATCACAATAACATTTTGCAAGGTCATGAGGAAGCCTGGAGAGGATACGGCATGTGGAGTCTCTGCAGCGCAGGGACAGTCTCGTTGATGGGTATCTGCTGGCTTAGGGCACAAAGTGAGTAGACTCCAGGCACAGTGGGGCTGAGGGGAGGCTGGGAACAGCTCCTACCCATCTCTCTACCTGGTCAGTTTTGCTGCTGGCAGATTCTATCTTGGTTAGAAGAAGGAGGAATTTCTTTTTGAGACAAAGTCTCACTCTTCTTGACCAGGCTAGAGTGCAGTAGTGTGATCTCGGCTCACTGCAACCTCCACTTCCCGGGTTCAAGCGATTCTCCTGCCTCAGCCTCCCAATTAGCCATGATTACAGGCGTAAGCCACTCTGCCTGGCCAGGAGGAAATTTTTATGACCTGCCTTAATGGTGGGTACGCTGGCTATGCTCCCAAGATTCCCAGACTCTGGGACCCCGGCAACCCTGGCACAGCTGCTGCTGGAGCACCTGCCATACGGTGCAGCCCCACCCTCAGTGCCACGGATCCATCGTAATCCTGACTCCAACACTGACACACCTTACACCTGCAGACAAAGATGCAGGGGGAGCTGGGAGGTGGCCCAGGAAGGATTCGACCCAGGGCTGTCTCTAGAGTCCCGCCTGGCCACACTCCCAGCCTGATTCACCCACATAACAGGATAGGGAGAGGAAGCCGGCTCTGGTGAACACTCCCTGGAGGAGGCGGCAGGTGGCCCTGAGATGATGGAACTTAGAGGCGAGAGGTCCTTGGCAGAAGGAAACTCCTCCTCAGTTCCGGAGCGTTCTCTGTGGGGCAAGCTTGTTGTCACTGCTGATTGCGTCTCCTGAGTGAGTTTTTTAAAGCTAGTTTATGATGTTCTTCCACCAGTCTTGGTTCCTACTGCATTTGGAATTGTCTGGGTCTTTCTAAATTTTCTTTTTTACCATTTTGCATGATTAGGGAGTTAATGAATGACCTTGGGGATGTTAGGATGTTTTCTGGAATGATGATTCCTAGAAGCTTCATCAAACAACACACATCCCAAAATTCCTCCTTTTAGTCCATTTCAGCATCCTATCTGCATCTTAAACCATTCAGTCTCATCCCCAAGGCACACCTGACCAGCCTTGGGAGTGACCCCGTGGCTGCAGACAGCTGGGTGCTGCTGACAGAGACCGCAGGGTGCTGCTGACAGAGAAGGCCAGTGCTGCCGACAGTGCCCCGGAGTCAACACCCGATTCCAGGATGACGTCAGCAGACGATGGTGTCCCTCACCCAGGTTTATGTTCATCGCACCACAGCCCTGACGTTTGACAGAAACTGTCAGAGCCCCCAGCGTATCGGGCTAGAAAATACAGGAAAACTACTTCTCTGTGGAGTATGTAGAGGAACAAATGGAATAAAAATCAACAGAATTTGCACAGCACGTGTTCAACACCTCTGACATCACCTCCAGGGCCAGGGTTCTCCTCTCCCCAGACAGCCCAGCAGGGGCCAGAGGAGGCAGAATCCTGGCCCCAATGAGTCATATCAACACCCTTGGCCCGCCAGATCAGACCCTTCAACAGCTCCCCCACTCCTGCTCTGAAGTCTCGGCTCCCCACCAAACCTGGGTCTGAAATCTGCCTCTTGTGCACCAGGTTACATGATTTGGGGTAAGTGAGTCACCTTTGCAACTCACGGAGCTCCCTTCCAACCTGGAGATCCTTAAGTGGCTGGAGGCTGTAAGATTAAAGCACAGCACGTGTGCCATCACCTGGCTCAGGCCTGGAGGGTGCCAGAGTCACCAACACGTCCATGTCACCAGCACCCCAGCCTCCAACTCGCCTCACCTTGCACCCAGGATACAGTGGCTCTGAGCCTCCCGCTGCTTCCGAACCATGCCCCACTGCCTCCCACACACTCAGACGGTGCTGCCTGCTTAAAACAGCGTCACGCTCCAGCCCTAGGCGTCTGCCTGGGAAATCACCACTAATTTACTTTTAAGATGCAGGTCAATCACCCATTCTGTGGTCACTACAATTTCCAGTGATGATTCCCTCCAAGTGCCCTGAGAACCGTGCATGCACCCCACATCCCCACTGGCTCTTCGGCCTGTCTCCTTCACCTGGGATGTTTCTAGCACAAAACTGCTACCACGAAAGGAAGGAAGAAGTGAGCTTGCAGACAGCACGCTCCCCACAAGCGCTCATGCTCCAGGCTGCATTTCGGACCCATCTCCCCATGGCTGTGCACCTATGTTCACTTTCACCAAGCTCCATGTCTTGAAATAATAAATCACAAATGCTTCATATTTTAGTATATGTTATCTTTGGTACGACTTAAATTTTAAACTTTTTGTTTGTTTGTTTTTTCGAAACGGAGTCTCGCTCTGCACCCAGGCTGGAGTACAAAGCACGATCCTGGCTCACCGCAACCTCTGCCTCCTGGGTTCAAGCAATTCTCCCGCCTCAGCTTCCCGAGTACCTGGGATCACAGACGTCTACCACCATGCCCAGATAATTCTTTGTATTTTATTAGAGACGGGGTTTCACCACGTTGCCCAGGCTTGTCTTGAACTTCTGACCTCGGGATCCGCCCACCCCGGCCTCCCAAAGTGCTGGGATTACAGGCGTGAGCCGCCATGCCCGGTCAAATTTTAAACTGTTAAGTGGCACGCTCTCCATGGTTTTAGAACGAGAGTATTTTAGAATGGAGACCACTGTGCAACTTGGAGACATCACGTAGCTTTCAACACAACGCAAGCACATCGCTTCCCCAAAGCCTTTCAGCCATCGGCGATCCATGAGCATCATATAACATCAACACTAGTAACGGTGAAAATCCACAGAAATCTTTTTATTGGCCAAACATCATTTTCATGTATATTATTTCATGTAATGATCACACAGTGATTAAATACTATTATTCCTATTTGATAAAGGCTCAGAGACATGAAATAATGTACCACGGTGCACACCTGCTGAATGGAGGCAGGGCGTTCTTCCCTGCCTGAAGGCTTGCAAAGGGTGCTCCGTATTCTGCAGCTTGGTTTAGAATTGTAATTCAGAAAGCACAGACATCCATTAATAAGGACTCAGGGGGCAGGAGGCGGTAATAACATGAATGAGGACTGGGATGGAAGCAGCCTTTTCTGCCCCGTCTCCTGGCTCCGCTGCCTGCCCTGTGGACCTACTTGAGCCAGGAGCTGTCTCCCTCACAAGCATCCACCTCCGTGGCCAGGATAGCCGCCTCCCTCACAAGCATCCACCTCCGTGGCCAGGACAGCCGCCTCCCTCACAAGCATCCACCTCCGTGGCCAGGACAGCCGCCTCTCTCACAAGCATCCACCTCCGTGGCCAGGACAGCCGCCTCCCTCACAAGCATCCACCTCCGTGGCCAGGACAGCAGATGCACTGTGGGGATAGTAACAGCATCAACTTCGCAGTCTGCTGTGATTAACAAATCGCTGAGGACATTTCCGTGCTTGGAACCCTTCCTGAGAGGTAAACATTTGCAATTACTCTTAGCAGTGCGCTCTATAGATCAGTAATGTCAACAAACTGGATCAAATATCAATATCAGAAAACACACACCGAGCACTGCCAAATCTATAATCTAAAAATAAATAATTGCTAGGCTAATTACAAATTGGCCATTTTCCCTTGCAGTTATTTTATTTATTGTGTGAACTGAAATTATTCTGAGTTCTCCCCTTCTGTGGACCTCCATGTCTGTCACATTCTCCTCTCCTCCACGCCAGGACCCTGCTCTGAGATGCCCTCCCAGCTCCCTCCCAGATTCCAGCACTGTCTCCTCGAGCAGTTCCCTGTGTCCCTGCCCCACCCATGAGGCATCTCCAGGGAACCAAACTTGAATGCATTTGTGTCATCCCAGCTCTTACCAAAAGCTCTCCAGTACGTCCCACTGCTGGGTGAGTAAATCTCACGCTCTCCACACTGGCAGCGACACACTTCCAGGAACTGGCCCCAGCTTGTGCGAATGTCCACCTTCCACCGGCTCCACGGCACGCGCCGCCCACCCATGCCATGCGGGCTATGCACTCACCGCATCCTGAGTGCCCCTGAGCCTGCTCCGCTTCACTGGACACAGCTGATCCCACAGGCTGCAGAGCCCGTCCCCCACAAGCTGCTGCCCAGAGTCGCCAACCCATGGACTGAACCCTCCCTTCCTGCTTCTCACGTGTACGCCAGACATGGGAGAGTGTGTCCTGCAGAATGTGCTGGAACTCCTTTCTCAGGACAGTGCAGACCTAATGGCAGAACTGACTCAGTGACCTATGGGAGCTCAATGCCCAATTCACCATGCGGAGGTCACAGAAGGACAGGCGAGGGTGATGCTGAATGCCTGCTCAGTTCCTATTGACACAATTCTCTTAGGGCACGAGCGCCAACTCTGAATCCAGCAACGTGGGGTCTCACATAGACCTCACGTATGTGAGCATTGACACAGTCAAGGGACCTCAGAACACACATTGTGCCCTTCTCTGCATTTGTCCACTTTAAAGTAAGAACATGGCAGCCACCCCTAAGCCCTGCTGGGAACTCGCAGTGGTCTCTGCCCTGCTTAGGGCACCATGACTGAGATGCCCCATGCGAATGAAGCAATTACCCCACACAGTTCAGCACCTCAAGGACAGAATGCTGAGGAGAAACTTCTGTGACCTGCAGATGAGTTCTGTAGCAAGACCCATCTATCACACACAGGGCTCTTTCCCACCACAGTCCAGAGGCTGCAGTCTCCCACGTGGGCATCTGGAAAGCACAGCTCCACCTCACCCTCTACCTCAACTCTCTGCCGTATCTATGTTCACCTAAAATGGTATCGTCTTTCTTCAAAGAACTGGAAAAAACCACCTTGAACTTCATATGGAACCAAAAGAGAGCCTGCATAGCCAAGTCAATTCTAAGCAAAAAGAACACAGCAGGAGGCATCACACTACTGGACTTCAAACTATACTACAAGGCTACAGTAATCAAAACAGCATGGTACTGGCACCAAAACAGAGATATAAACCAATGGAACAGAACAGAGGTATCGGAGGCAACACAACGTATCTACAACCATACAATCTTTGATAAACCTGACAAAAACAAGCAATGGGGAAAGGATTCCCTGTTTAATAAATGGTGTTGCGAAAACTAGCTAGCTATGTGCAGAAAGCAGAAACTGGATCCCTTCCTGACACCTTACACTAAAATTAACTCCAGATGGATTAAAGACTTAAACATAAGACCCGACACCAGAAAAACCCTAGAAGAAAATCTAGGCAAAACCATTCAGGACATAGGAGTAGGCAAGGACTTCATGACCAAAACACCAAAAGCATTGGCAACAAAAGCCAAAATAGACAAATGGGACCTAATCAAACTCCACAGCTTCTGCACGGCAAAAGAAACAGTCACTAGAGTGAATCAGCAACCAACAGAATGGGAAAAAATTTTTGCAGTTTACCCATCTGACAAAGGGCTGATATCCAGAATTTACAAAGAACTCAAACAGATTTACAGGAAAAAAACAAACAAGCCCATCCAAAAATGGGCAAAGGATATGAACAGACACTTTACGAAAGAAGACATACATGAGGCCGACAAACACATAAAAAAATGCTCATCATCACTGGTCATTAGAGAGACGCAAATCAAAACCACATTGAGATACCATCTCACGCCAGTTAGAATAGCGATCATTAAAATTTCTGGAGACATCAGATGCTGGAGATGATGTGGAGAAATAGGAACACTTTTACACTGCTGGTGGGAGTGGACATTAGTTCAACCTTTGTAGAAGACAGTGTGGCGATTCCTCAAGGACCTAGAAATAGAAATTCCATTTGACCCAGCAATCCCATTACTGGGTATATATCCAAAGGACTATAAATCGTTCTACTATAAGGACACATGCACATGAATGTTCATTGCAGCACTGTTTACAATAGCAAAGACCTGGAATCAACCCAAATGCCCATCGATGATAGACTGGACTGGAAAATCGTGGCACATATACACCATGGAATATTATGCAGCAATCAAAAATGATGAGTTCGTGTCCTTTGTAGGGACATGGATGAATCTGGAGAACATCATTCTCGGCAAACTGACACAAGAACAGAAAATGAAATACCGCATGTTCTCACTCATAGGTGGGTGATGAACAATAAGACCACATGGACACAGGGAAGGGAGCACTACACACTGGGGTCTATTGGGGGTAATAGGGGAGGGACAGCGGAGCGGGGAGCTGGGGAGGGATAGCATGGGGAGAAATGTCAGATGTGGGTGAAGGGGAGGAAGACACCAAATCACACTGTCACGTGTGTACCTAAGCAACTATCTTGCATGTTCTGCACATGTACCCCAAATCCTAAAATGCAATTAAAAAAAAATGGTATCGTCTGTCAACGGTTCACAGACAAGGACCAGGAGCAATGCATCCTGGGACTGCAGGGATGATGGCAAAGTCGTTTCCAGGGAGTGCTGGGGAGGCAGGAGGGTGGCGCTGTCACTCATGGCCTCCTGCGTGGCCACCGTCTCCTGGAAGCGTCCATGGTGCCTCCTCCCGGCTCTCCATCCATCACTCCCTGGCCCAGCCCCGCCACACAGGGGCGCTTTTGCTTCAGTGTTGCAAATGTACATCCTTCCCTTCATTTGTTCATTTCTTATTTAAATTCAGGGATAAACGTACAGGTTTGTTTTATAGGTAAACGGGTGTCATAGGGGCTTATTGTATAGACTATTTTACCAACCGGTGTCAAGATTATAATCTTACAGATGATTCCACTACCCGGGTGTCAAGATTATAATCTTATAGATGATTTCACCACCCGTGTATCAAGCGCAGTGCCCATTAGTTACTCCTGCACCTCTCCCTCCCCCGCCCTCCACCCTCCGACAGGCCCTGCTGTGCATTGCACTCTATGCATTCTCCTCATTTAGCTCCACTTACAGGTGACAAACTATGCAGCCATCAAAAAGAACGAGACCACATCTGCTGGAGGGACATGAAACTTTAATTTTTCTAGAGACCACAGAACATGGTAAGCGTGCTGCCTTGCACATGACGTGCGCCACACACACTCATTCTTGTGTGAAATTACGACTGATGATCTGTGGTGACACAAGTCAGAAGATGAAGAGCTGGGCACGGTGGCTCTGGCCTGAGATTTCAGGCATGCGCGCCGATTTCAAGACCAGCCTCAGCAACACTGTGAGGCCCTGTCTCAAAAATAATGAGAAGTAAATAAACCAGGCTGGGTACGGTGGCTCACGCCTGTGATCCCAGTACTTTGGGAGGCCAAGGAGGGCAGATCACGAGGTCGGGGATAGAGACCATACTCGCAAACACAGTGAAACCCTGTCTCTTCTAAAAATACAAAATATTAGCTGGGTGTGGTGGCATGTACCTGTAGTTCCACCCACTCAGCAGGAGAATCGTCTGAACCCTGGGAGGTGGAAGTTGCAGTGAGCCGAGATCACGTGCTGCCATCCAACCCCGGCAAAAGAGCGAGACGCTGCCTCAAATAACAGTAATAAAAACCAACCAACCAATCAAAGAAATCAGAAGTGTGCTTCTGGTGGCCAGAGTGTAACTGGGATTTGGCAGGAGGGAAGGTTCTGGAGTGTGGAAGAGCCCCGTATCTGACTGGCACGTGGGTTACATGGACATACACGAAGCTGGAATCTGGCACTTCACCGTGAGTACCTTGTAAGTCAATTAAAAACAAATCTGGCTTCATCAGAAGAGAAGTGTAATTTACGTCCTCAGTTTGGAAAAGGAGGAAGTTCTTGTCACTGTGAAGGGACATCCATTTTCTTAATGGTTCAATGTTATGGAACTGATACAATCTGAACATTCAACAATTCTTTGCAAGTGCTTCTCCATTCAAATAAAAAATTGTGTGTTCACTTTAACTGGCCGGTATAAAACGCAAAGTATTTTAATTGCATTTACTCAAACAAGCATGCAGTCTTTATTTCTAAAGGCATGCTTTAATTTTCCACCTAACGGTTATTTTGTTTTCACATAATTATTTGTACACTTCAGCTACTGTTACGTATTCAGTATCTTTCCATCTATTCTTAGCAATCACTGGGTATAAATTTAAGGGTGTTCCATAAACCCTAAAATATTTTTATTCTTTAGTTCAAAATTTTATACTTCTACCTATTTTCATAAAAATATTATAACTGTAACTGTATATTAAGGTAGGGTCTGATATTCCAATGTCACTTACCATATGTTTAAAACATAAATTATGATTGCAATACACATAGAACACCAGCTTTATTTAAAACTGCAACGCAAAGGCAACTTGGAGAGCTAACCTAATTACACAGTACCATGTTAATTCCACCATCATGAGTAAGAGGAGACTTGGAGAGAGGTGGGAGACTCATCCCAGCAGCCACAGTGCCTGTGGGGCAGCTGCACCTCCTGCAGAGCCTACTGGGGACGCTATTGACAGTGCTGAGAGCAGAGAGCTGAGCCTTCCCGGAAAGCTTGTAGCACAGGTGTCCATGTCTGTCAACCACAAGGTCAGAGTCCCCCAGTGAAGCGCTCCCTCTACCCACAGCCTCGGCTGGTGCCCAGCCAGGTCACCTCCACACAGACGAAAACAGGGAGGCAAGGAGCTGAGTGCTCACCCACCCCCACCCTGCATCTAAGGTCTCTGAAATGCTAAGCCAATCTCCCAAATCCCAAAGTGGGAGCAGCAACAGGCTTCGTGTTTGCCATTGACTTTCTATGGACACTTGAGGGATTAAAGAAATTAAGTCCCCGAAACACTCCAGGCACTCTGGAATCGTAACCAGGTGTAGGAAAGTCACTTGATGTTTCTTTTAAAGCCTGTTTAAGTGTGTACATGCTTTTAAAACTCAACTCCTTATAGAAGCTGGGCATTTTACAGCAGGGTCACAAAATAAATCTGTAGGGGACCTAAAGCTGGTGAACTTGAGATAAGATCAGGGAGGCATCAGATCCTGGTGCAGAGGCCAGTGAGCCAGGCTGAAGGGGCAGTGGTGTGGGGTGGGGGGTTTCTCCTAACTGAAGAGGCCGGTGAGCCAGGCTGAAGGGGCAGGGGTGTGGGGTGGGGGGGGGTTCCTCCTAACTGAAGAGGCCGGTGAGCCAGGCCGAAGGGGTAGTGGTGTAGGGTGGGGGGCTCTTCCTAACTGAAAGAGCAGTTGGAACCGAACCACACCCACACCTTCTTGTGGGAAGCCAGGGTGGACAGACCCTTCGGTGGGCACAGGTGCCCTGGTCTCCCCTGGAATCAGCAGAGTCATTACAGATGAGACAGTCTCTGTGCCAAAATGGAAGAAGACTGCTGCCCTGTGGCTGCTAAAACTTCTACACTTCGTGCTTTTTCCCAAAATCCATTCAAGGTGGGTCTGAGACTTGAGCTACATTTAAGCTTTAGGATCTGAGCAAAACTAGATACGAGCTAAGCTTGCCTTAAAAAGAGAGAGAGATGCCTGACTTTGCCTCAGAATGTGCACTCTGCTAAATCCCAGACGAAACCAAACGCTGTGTTCATCAACGTCACCTGATACTTATGCTCAGCCATTTTAATAAGGCTGTCTATGATTACAGCAGAAGCAGGACAGAAATCCAGAGTGAGTAGGGGGTGGCAAGTCCAGAATCCGGCAAGTGGAACCTTAGGAAATGCACCTCTGCCAAGCAGACACTTGCTGGAGGTGCAGGTTTCGTATGAATGAGGAAAGAATGATATGCACCCTTCTAACCTCTCCAGCCAAGAACCATCCCGGATTTACTCTGTAAGTCACCTCTGAGACATCACCTGCTTATGCACACTTAACTACTATCTTCCTGAATTCAACCTTGGCTGCCTTCAGGCAGTCCTCCAGGGGCCCCTCGCTCTCTCTGAGCCCTTGGATTCCCTGGAGTAATGGTTCCAGATGCTACCAGCTCAGGTCCCAGAGCACCACGTCCCACGAGCCGAGAGATGCCAACCACCACCGGCCACACCCACAGCCCTTCACAGGGAGAGGCTGTGCTCAAGATGTTAATCACTTGAGATGTCAATTGCTGAGGCCTCAGCTGGTGCTTCCTGCAGCTTTGCTGTTTGGAACACGTCTCCCTGAAACTCATACGTGGAAACAGAACCCCTACGGTGGTGATATCATGAGGTGGGGCGCTTGGGAGGCAGAGCTCTCATGATGGGGTTCATGCCCTCATTCATACCAGAGAGTTCCCTCACCCCTGGTGCCCTGTGAGGGCACAGCAGGTGCCATCTACAAACCAGGAAGCAGCCCTCACCGGACATGGAACCTGCTGGCATCGTGACCTCAGACTACAGCCTCTACAACTGTGAGAAATAAATTTCTATTATTTATAAATGACCTGGTCTGGGGTATTTTATGACAGCAGCCCAAAAGGACTAAGATAGGCTTTGCCTGTTTTCTGTTTGAGATTGAAATGGAATGAAATAAATGTCACCTAAGAGTAAAGACACAAACAAAGGAAGCAACACAATTATATACCAAAGCAACGCCGCTCACATCAGACATGGACGCTGGGCGTTGAGAATCGGGTCTCACACAAATACTTGACATTGATGCTGAGCATTCCGAATCGTATCTCGTGCTAATATTCAACATCAACGCCAGGCGTTCAGAGTCAGGTCTCATGCTGATATCCCACATCATTAAAGCCGAGCATTCAGAATCAGGTCTGTGCTAATATCTGACATCACTGATGCCAGGCGCTCAGAATCAGGTCTGTGCTAATATCGACATCACTGATGCCAGGCGCTCAGAATCAGGTCTGTGCTAATATCTGACATCACTGATGCCAGGCGCTCAGAATCAGGTCTCATGCTAATATCTGACATCACTGATGCCAGGCGCTCAGAATCAGGTCTGTGCTAATATCGACATCACTGATGCCAGGCGCTCAGAATCGGGTCTGTGCTAATATCTGACATCACTGATGCCAGGCGCTCAGAATCGGGTCTGTGCTAATATCGACATCACTGATGCCAGGCGCTCAGAATCGGGTCTGTGCTAATATCGACATCACTGATGCCAGGCGCTCAGAATCGGGTCTGTGCTAATATCTGACATCACTGATGCCAGGCGCTCAGAATCGGGTCTGTGCTAATATCGACATCACTGATGCCAGGCGCTCAGAATCGGGTCTGTGCTAATATCTGACATCACTGATGCCAGGCGCTCAGAATCGGGTCTGTGCTAATATCTGACATCACTGATGCCAGGCGCTCAGAATCGGGTCTGTGCTAATATCTGACATCACTGATGCCAGGCGCTCAGAATCGGGTCTGTGCTAATATCGACATCACTGATGCCAGGCGCTCAGAATCGGGTCTGTGCTAATATCTGACATCACTGATGCCAGGCGCTCAGAATCGGGTCTGTGCTAATATCTGACATCACTGATGCCAGGCGCTCAGAATCAGGTCTGTGCTAATATCTGACATCACTGATGCCAGGCGCTCAGAATCAGGTCTGTGCTAATATCTGACATCACTGATGCCAGGCGCTCAGAATCAGGTCTGTGCTAATATCTGACATCACTGATGCCAGGCGCTCAGAATCGGGTCTGTGCTAATATCAACATCACTGATGCCAGGCGCTCAGAATCAGGTCTGTGCTAATATCTGACATCACTGATGCCAGGCGCTCAGAATCAGGTCTCGTGCTAATATCTGACATCGGTGATGAGCATTGGGAATTGGGTCTCGGCATCTACTCAGTGTGCCCAGAAGATGGCGGGAAACCCAGGAGGCCTTCCGACAACAGATGGTGGAACTCGGGCAAGGAGACCACATGTTTGTCGATCTGGTAAACTTGATAAACAGCCAGTCCTATTATACAATACCTCTCCTGAGCAAAAATTACTGCAGGAACATAAGGAGAAAAGATAAATAAATATGGGCACTGGCAGGGATCTAAAATAAAGTTCAACTGTGGGACACAAGACGAACTGTGGGCCCAGAACAGCTGTTCACTCATGGGACACTGGGCGTGCGCGTGCACTCAGAAGCTGGGGCTTTCAGACCACGTATAACAGGTCAGACCACGTTGACTACCTTGTTACAATATGCCAAGGCAAGTATAATGTTTTAAGTGTTAACGCAACACCAACGATCTCAAGGACGGAGAGGCTTTTCCCAGCTTCTAGAGCCAGGCCGCTGCTTGTGTGGACCTGACCTGCTTTCTGAGTTCCCGGAATTCTCTCAGTGTGCTGCTTTGCTGCCATGGCATGAAGCGTTGCATTCTGTCTGATTCGGTGACGTATCTGGTTCTGCTACCCCATGAGAGTGTGGAAAGAAGCTGTACTGAGAGGATGTGACCAGCAGGCCCGCCTCCACCGAGAGCTCTTTCCGCAGACCCAGTTCTGGACCAGCAGACGGGGCTGCCTGGGAGTGCATAGCAGGCAGCGTGGCAGACAGAGCCGTGGTGACCTTCGCCTTCCCACCCTTTCACCCAGCCCCCAACTTCCTTCCTAACATCCTCACAGGGAAACGCCAGAGGGGTGCTGGATTGTGAAGGTGGGACCTGAGCATTAACACTGTCAACAAACCAGGTATGTTCGTTCGCAGGGCAGCGGTGAAGGCACACCTCAAGGGCGGTCCCCCGCCCGGGTCGTCATGCTCACAGCTCCATTCATTATTCTACCTATGGTTTAAACACTCAGAACAGACCCCAAAACACAGATCTAATGGAGCTCACAGAAACTCCAGTGATACGTCTGCTCTGTGTTCCCACCTTATCTCCAACTGTAAGCCCCACCTATCAATCGAGGAACCTGGAGGAGCTGACTGGATCATGGGGGCAGCTCCCTCCATGCTGTACTTGCAACGGAGAGGGAATTCTCAGGTCTGATGGTTTAAATTGGCAGCATTTCCTGCAGTCTCTCACCTGCCGTCATGTAACACGGACCTGCTTCCCTTTCAACTTCCACCATGATTATAAGTTTGCTGAGGCCTCACCAGTCACATGAAACTGCGAGTCAATTAAACCCCTTTTGTTTATAAATTACCCAGTGTCAGGTCGTATTTTTATGTCGTGTGAGAATGGACTCATACACCTGGGAAGATGGACTAGTCAATATTTATCAGGTGGCAGGTGTGACACAGGCCCCGTGCCCACATCTGCTCATCACTTCGTCCTCACTTTGCAGACAGGAAAGCTGAGAAAGGGGAATGTGGCCTCCCCATGGCTACGTGGGTAATATAAAGCAGACACAGGGTTTTAATCAGGTTTGTGTAAATCAGTATCGAGTGCCTTCCTCTATACTATGTGCCTAAGTAACCATAAAGATTTCCCTTTCCGATGAGGTATGGAGTGAATAACCTACATCCAGTTCTTCATTCACACAGACCAGGCCTAGAATCGCGTTCTTAAAGGTGCTGATAACCAACTCCACACATTGTCTCCTCAAGTCTGACAAAACCGAGCCACGGCAGAACACAGGGATGTATTTATTGCAACACGCTCCAAATTTCTCAGGCAGCCTTGCATTTAGTCATGTTCCTACCGTCCTAATGGACTCGTAGACGGAGCTGGAACACAATGTTCTCCCTTTCACTGACAGCCCCAGTGACACATGATAAACAACTCTTATTAGCCCAAGTACATATATTAGGTGATCAAATTATGCTTTCATAATACAGTTTCCTTTTTATAAATGAAGGCTATTTTAGTCCCAAAGATGATGGTAATGTAATTTTTACAGCTAATGATATTCATCTACGCTCTCTTGGATGTGCTACAGAGGTCCACAGAAAACAGCCTACGCATTCATGTACTGATCTTCCCCATGAAATGCACTGTTGGGCTAAATTTAACACTAATTCTTGGGGTTTTTTTTAAACATTGGTTTTTTTTTAAACATCAAGCATGTGAAGACATTTCTGTGCTCACGGTGTGTTGCTAGTTAGTAATTTTATGGCCATAACATAAATGCCACTTGATGCATCTTAACATTGAACAAAACAGGTTCTCCCAGATCTGAAGACAGGAGTTAGCAAAGAAGTGTGGGAAGGGGAATCCTAGATTAATTGTACTGGGAAACTAAATTTACTTTTGAGTTCAAGTTCAAACTCTCTACTGTTATCTGACCACTTTTGTAGGAAAATATTTAATTTTCATTCTTGGGGGAAACTAGAGAGAGGAATTTTCTAATCATCATAACAAGAAGGGCGAGGAGCAACATAAGCTATCTCAGAGCAGCCTCCTACCTGTCTCACCTTCTTTTCCTTGCTCAGGATTTTGTTAACAGAGACAAACAGAACCTGGCTGCTATAGTCTAGATGATGGTAATGATGCACGTGGTGATACTGATGGTGGCGATGGTAATGATGGTGATGCCGATGGTGGTGACAATGACGGTAGTGAGGGTAATGATGATAATTTTGGTGATGGTAATGGTGGTGGTGATGGTGATGGTGGTGATGATGGTGATGATGATGAAGATGGTGGTGATGATGATGGTGATGGCGACAATGATGGTGGTGATGGTGATGATGATGGTGATGATGGTGGTGATGGTGGTAATGATGGTGGTGATGATGAAGATGGTGGTGATGATGATGGTGATGGCGACAATGATGGTGGTGATGGTGATGATGATGGTGATGATGGTGGTGATGGTGGTAATGATGGTGGTGATGGTGATGGTGGTAATGATGGTGGTGATGAAGATGGTGGTGATGATTTTGGTGATGATGGTGGTGATGGTGGTGATGATGATGAAGACGGTGGTGATAATGATTTTGGTGGTGATGGTGGTAATGATGGTGGTGATGAAGACAGTGGTGATGATTTTGGTGATGATGATGGTAATGATGGTGATGATGGTGATGATAATGATGGTGATGATGATGAAGACGGTGCTGATAATGATTTTGGTGGTGATGGTGGTGATGGCAACAATGATGGTGATGATGGTGATGATGATGGTGATGGTGGTGATGATGTTGATGGTGGTGATGATAATGATTTTGGTGATGATGGTGGTAATGATGGTGATGATGATGGTGATGATGGTGGTGATGATGATGGTAATGATGGTGGTGATGGTGATGATGATAATGATTTTGGTGATGATGGTGGTAATGATGGTGATGATGATGGTGATGATGGTGGTGATGATGATGGTAATGATGGTGGTGATGGTGATGATGATGGTGATGGTGGTGATGATAATGATTTTGGTGATGATGGTAGTGATGGTGATGATGATGGTAATGATGGTGGTGATGGTGATGATGATGGTGATGGTGGTGATGATAATGATTTTGGTGATGATGGTGGTAATGATGGTGATGATGATGGTGATGATGGTGGTGATGATGATGGTAATGATGGTGGTAATGGTGATGATGATGGTAATGATGGTGGTGATGGTGATGATGGTGATGATGATGGTAATGATGGTGATGATGGTGATGATGATGGTAATGATGGTGGTGATGGTGAGGGTGATGATGATGGTGATGAAGAAGATGGTGATAATAATGATTTTGGTGGTGATGGTGGTGATGGTGATGATGGTTATGATGATGGTGGTGATGGTGATGACAGTGGTGATGGTGATGATTGTGGTGATGGGTATATGTGTTGACTTACCACACTCTCTACAGAATAGCAATTTTTCTGTTTTTCTTCTTAGAATTCTGGAAAATGTATCTAATTCCGAACTCACTCTTCAATATACAGTTCCAGCCCACTCAGATCTCCCAGAAGCCCTGAGCTCTCGTCACTATTTAACATGGCTCCCATGACCCCAACGACAGCCCAGGCATAGCTGTGTCATAAGCAACTGGTTCAAGTTAAGTACTTCTAGCTTGTCTGTCTATATCCCTCTACTGAAAGTTGGCTGAGGACCCAGACCATGTGCTTTATACTTGACCTCATGCCTCAGTGTCAGGCACTGTAAACATTCAACAACTGTTTACCACAATATCCTAAGAATTCCAGATTTCCCTAGGCCAATAATATTCAATTTCATGCCCCCTAACCTAAAGAAATTAACTTTCACAATGATTTAAACAAGGTTAAACTATGTTCAGTATAATTTTAAGTATTAACTCAACGCGGGCCACTTCTGATCATCTGATTAAAGGAAACTAGGGTGCGGCTCATGACTAAGATCCCTTGGGGCCACATAGTGCAATTCCAGTCACTCATGCAGAAACACCATGGGTTTGACACACATAAAACCCTGAAACTCTGCTTTCCTACCAGCCAGGGGCACTGCCTCGGCCCCTGCCAGCCTCACGCCTCTCTTTGCTTTTTTCTTCCTGCTTAGCAACTCCCTGTGAGGTGTGCTGGTCTGCCCTGCAGGGTGTACTGGAGTTAAGAAAGCCAATTACTTCTCTCCTGCTCTTGAAATTGCTGTGGTTGAGGGTTTGTGACGAATTTCATGGAGTGAGAATCTGTGTGGGCTTATTCTTGAGAATTTCATGCATGCGCTTTTTCTTCTAAATTTTCAGTCACGTAAGTCAGGAGGCTTTTATAAATTTTTTCTCTTTTTCTTCTTTTAGAGACAGAACCTGGTCTGTCTCCCAGGCTGGAGTGCAGTGGTGCAATCACAGCTCACTGTAGCCTCAACCTCCCAAGCTCAAGTCATCCTCCCGCCTCAGCCTACAGATTAGCTGAGACTACAGGTGTATGCCACCATGTCTGGATAATATTTGTAACATTTTTTGCAGATATAGGGATCCGTGTTGCCCAGGCTGGTCCTGAACTCCTGGCCTCAGGCAATCCCCCTACCTTGGCCTCTCAAAACACTAGGAGTGCTTATTTTTTCTTTTAAAATTCATAAGCTACTTTAATATACAATAGTCATTATCCATAGTAGAAAACCATGAAACATGTTTACCAGAGATCATTTTTTACTGTATGTAAATTTTATTTATTTTAATTGACAAATAATAATTGTATAATTTATTGGGAGGTAAGTGTGATGTTTTGATAAAAGCTCACGATGTGGGATGATTAACTCAGGCACGTTTGGAAACTGAGAAACGCTGTGACCATGCGGTGTTGACAGGAGACTCCGTATGCTCAGAGAGGATGAAATAATTGGAGAAATAAACACCTTTAACTTGCAGGGACACTTCTCATGAACGTTCTGCCCTTCTAAAAACATGTCAGCAAAATGGAGCAATTCATGTGGTGAAAAGGCGGAGAAAAATCAAACAGAATATTCTAACGCGAAGGCTCCGCCCACTCCTTCCCGGAGACGAACAGAGGATAAAAGCTTGAACTACCAGAAGTCAAATCAGATGGCTCATTAAATAATCAGCCATCTGGTTACGTCTTCAAGGAGATGTCGTCCTGAATGAAGAGAATAATTACCTGCCAGGGCCTCAGGAATAAGGAAACCCGGAGACTCAGGAAGGAAGCAGGAGGGCAGAAGGGTGTGGTGCAGGTATTTGTTTAAAATATATGACTAAATTCCTATGCTATAAGACGGACAAGGCCTCAGAGAGGTCCGGGGAAGGACAGGCCTGGCAGCATGGCATGGAGCCACTACAGTGCCATGAGCTGAGAAAGAGCAGGAGCCTCCTCTTCAGATAACCATGGGCAACAGAGCACCCGTGGAGATTATTCAGTCTCTTAATAATTAACTACAGTTTCCCAAATATTACTGGAAGAAAAAAGTCAACAGCAACTACAAGAACCTCGATAATGGTTAAAATAGCAACCAATAAAATCTGTTATTATCTAAAAAGTGGCACATCTATTAAACCTTCTTGAGTTCTTCTCCCCTAAATCTAACATGAGAAAATTAGGCTTTTAAGAAAAGATAGCCAAAGAAGAAAATTTAAAGTACCAGGAGGAGGCAAAAATGATAAAATTTTAGAGTTCCTAAAAAAAACTGAAAAAGCAAATCTTCATAACATTGTCTGTAAAGTCTACACGGCAATCTGAGCTAAAAGCGTAATTTCAACAAATATTAAAAATTAAAAAGATGAAAATCATTGAACAGTCAGGCACGGCGACTCTTCAGTTCCACAAGGCCAGGAGCCACGGCCTACCTTGCTGGCTGATGGATTCTGGTATCTAGTACAAAACAAGGCTTGGCAACATGTGGCCATGCGAATCGCCATGTGATGAGCGAGTATACACATTAATTAGTGCAGTGCCATTTACACAAACAAATGCACAACAGACACACACACGCACTTTGTGAAAACTCAGCCTCCAATCGCAGTGCCTGTCACCTAAGACCAGAGCCCGCTGTGCCAGTGCTTAGCAGCCAGGGGCTGACAGTCCTGGGGCCCTGACGGCTGCTGCTCTCTCTCTCTCTCTGTCTGTGTGTCTGTCTCTCCCTCTCTCTCTCTTCTGGGCAGCAGAAGTGCACGGTCTGAGAAGGAAGGACACACATCATCTGGAGCAGCCCAGAGGGAGAGGAATCCTCAGCCGGGACCCGGACTGACAATGCCCAACCCCACCCCTGAACTCGGACAGTCTCCAACTCCCAGGCTTTCTAATGGGAAGATCCTCTGGGTTTCTACAGCCAGAGAACGTCATCATTTTCCACCACGGTGTCTGGCGTGTGTTCTCACAGGAGAGAAGGCCAGGGGTGAGGCCACAGACAGACCAGAGCTGTCTTGGCGGCGCTGACAAAGGGGCCTGGTGGCTTCGCACTCACATACCCACTTTCCACACGCAGCAGTCGGAAGCTACCCTGAAAGAAGAACTTTTCACGCAGACCTAAGACATCTGTGTTAGGCCTGAAGAAGTCAGGATAACGAACTTCACAGAATTGATGACGGAGACCCCGAGAATGCAGCTCAATTTCAGGCAGGAGCCTGGGAGTTGGGCCCCGGCAGCTCTGAGTGCCACTTCTCCCTCTGACTTGGCTCTGTGGCGTCTGGGCTTCGACTATGACCCACAAGGACTCAGGTCATCACCTCCAGACCTTCACATGGGGCTGAATCGCAGCTCCACACCAACCAAAATGAGAAGCCCTGGGGAGAATCACAAAATAATCTGATCCCACCACCGGGAAGAGCAGACAGACCCAAGGTCAGCCTTACGAGCGGAGTCTCATTGAAGGAGATGAAGGAAAGCATCTCATCAGAGAAAGAGCCTTAACAATATCTGAGTCTCAGAGGGCTCTTGTCTAGGACGCCTGGGAGGCGGCCAGCACAACCTCACCAGGAGGAAGCCAGTGCTCATGGACACTGGACTTTCTCTCTGAAGGAGCCCAACAGCAAGAGGACAGCTGTGGTGCCGAGCAGAGCTCCTCAGCCTCCCCATCCAAAGCACATCCCAAGGCAGCTGCTTCCTCACCACCGTCACTTAGAAAACAGAAGGCAAGAGAGCTCTGCACCCAAGGCGGCCGTGTTACTTCCACCACTCACCACCGAATGTGCCCAGTCATTGTAAGCAGCTCCTGAAGCACTTTCCCTACCCCAGCCCTCACCAGGCAGCCGCCCGCAGCCTCTCCAGGGCCCTGTGCTTCCAAGTGAATTACATAACTGCACCCGTGGCTCACGCAGCGCTCTGCCCCAAAAGTGCTTTGCTCACACTGGCTCATTAATCCCAAATCCTACAGCTCCCGAGTCTTTGGAGTCTCGGTGAATAAACAGTTGTCACTGGCATCCACAG
Organism: Saguinus oedipus; assembly: GCA_031835075.1. NCBI lineage: Eukaryota > Metazoa > Chordata > Mammalia > Primates > Cebidae > Saguinus > Saguinus oedipus. The sequence continues at coordinate 42,107,189 of CM063182.1, forward strand.
AGTTTACTTCCTGCTGGAAGGGTCACAGGGTGTCGGACACAGGCCTTTACTCATCCACCGTGCAGCCACCTGGGCCCACCTGGAATGTCAGAACGGCTCAGCAGAGGCAAAGGGAATGCGACACCCTGGGAGAGTGGGCTGGCAGGCAGGAGGTACAGCACAGCCGGTGTCACCCTGTCTGAGAGTTCAATATCCCCCGGGAGATTCCCAGGCCGACAGGAGGTGCAGCACAGCCAGTGTCACCCTGTCTGAGTTCAACATCTCACAGGAGACTCCCAGGAGGCGAGGCGATGGATAGGGAGCCCGTCTGCCATCGTCAATGTTTCCCTCACATAGATGCATCAGTGGCCTCCCGTACGAGCAGCGGCTTCAGTGCCCATGTGTCCTGGCCACAGAGGGCAGGAGAAGGGGACAAGACTCACAATCACCCCCATGCACCACAGCTCTGAGCCTCTTATCAGCCGAGGACTCTGCGCTCATACTCCAGGTCCTCTCCTCAGAGTCCCAATGGAACACCAAGGCTCCCAGATGGATGAAGCTCCTGGGAGGCCTCACAGGTGCCTTCTGCCAAGCTGTGAAATTCCTCCCCAGGTGGGAGCCTCCTCAGCTGAGCAAACAGAGGGCACGCCATCAGGGACCCCAGCCCAGCACCCTCTTCTGGTGCCCCAGGGGCCCGAATGCAGCATCAGCACCCCCCCCCCCCCCCCAAGATCAGGGATGGACCATTCGACGGCCACCGCACGGTACAGACAATGCAAGGACGAAGCCTCCGGCGCTGAATCTTCCCAGTCACTCCCTGGGGCCGTCTGAGTACTCAACTATATTATGGAACTAATAGCATGAAATAAAAATGTATCCACAGAACACTCAGCCTTCTAAGCCCTAAGCTGGAACTTAAATGTGTGCACACTCACACTTCGCATCATTTAGACCGAACCTCATTATCACGAGATTACTGGACAGTTTATAGTTTGATAATTTTAAAACCTGCTTCATTTTCTCTGTTCCTAGGGATGCTAGCAGCGAGGTGCGGACTTCTCTTGCACAGATAAAATGCTTTAATGGATGCATTTTCCTACTGAAAACAATACTGTTTTCTGCTGCACTGAAGACGTCTCCACATCGGTATGTTGTTTCAGCTGCTGCTCAATTCGGAAGCAAACATCTAAGAGTAAGAGGCACCTAGGCAGACACGGTGCATGGCAAACACTGGCAAATATTTGCTACATGAATAAGTGAATAATGACACTCTTCATTCAAAATGGATGAATCGTGTCTCCCTCGCCTCTGAGTTCTGTAGCATAACCACCCCTGCTCCCAGGAGGGCTTCCTCCCTCTGTAGACTGCAGAGCAGTCTGCCCCATGGGGGCTCAGGAGCATTCATGAGATGAGAATCAACTGGGACTTCTGCAGCAAATGCAGGTTCCTGGCTCCCCTGCCAGCCAGGCCAGTGCATCCTGGGAAGGCCCAGGCACCTGCATTCTAGCAAGCAGGCCTTTGGTGACTCTGATGCACACCCGACTTCACACACCCACCGCTTGTCTGTGCCCTAAGCCCCAAGGGTGAGAACCATGTCTCATTCGAGCTTGTGCTCCAAGGGCACCTGCAGGCCGTGAACACAGGAAGCCACTGAGAGGCACCAGTGTGGCCTCTGTCTATCCCCAGTAGGCCTCCAGGAGGTGCACCACAACCCCCGGGGGAGGCTTTACCTGTATAGGGCGGCTCCAAGAGTTCAGACCATAGTACCCTGACGTACAGATGCAGGTGCCTGGTATGAGCCCCAGGTGGGTTCATTTCCCTACAGGTGTCCAAACCCCACCATGTGTGTGACTCCAGGGCTTAGTCATGTTGGCTCATTCTGTGGAGCAGAGTTTGGGAAGACGCCGGTTTTCTAACCTGAAATTTGAGTGTGTGTCTGCTGGGAGGTCTTCCACTTGTGCTGGCCCCCACACACCACAACAGAATCTGTCTGTCCCTCTTACACCAATTTGCAAGACTGCTGAGCATTCTGCCAGCATTTAACCCTTTTGATCTCTGTTACAGACAGAATCTTCGATCAGTAAGTTGAAAAGCTCAGTGAAATCTTCCAGCTGTCTGTAAAACTTTAAGCTCGCCTTTCCACTCACCATTTCCTTTCCTGCTCCTACAACACCCAGTTCATGCCCATTCCCTGCCAGGCCCTGGGCCGGTGGCAGTCAGCTTGCATATTTACAATCAGCTGATGGTTCCATCATGCCATCCACAGAGAAATCTATGTGTTTACAAGCTCACGTCATGCAAACTGTTAATAAATGCAAGTCCTTTTCTATTCATGACTCCTGTGATGATTCAGTAATAACTGCCATAAAAGTAAACGTGCTGGAATACGCAAAGTATCTTACACGTTTTTTAAATACTTTCAGGAACAAATTGGATATAAACAAATGCATTAGAATATTATCCAATTTGAAATATATTCACCAACATCTTGGTGGCTACTTGTGCCACCAATATGGGGTAAAATAATTCCTTAGGTGAGAAACGCAGGCGATAGCCAGTCTTTAGTTACTTACCTGATTGCTACACCTGGATTTAAACAACAAAAACAAACTGGAGGCCGAATCGTGTGCTGGTCTTCGAGTTGGTGAAAAAACCATCCCCAGGCTTTGCATGGAAGGAGCCAGTCCCCCCCAGAGGAGCTTTGTGCTTTGTGGCCCGCGCCATGCTCACGATAGGGTCCACACTCTCTTGGAGTCAGCCTCATTACACACACTTTTAAGTAAAAATGAATGGGGTTGGTGGAGAGCAACCGTCTCTTCTAAGGTCTATATACAGAACTAATTTGCTGCCCTAAAACTGCCAAAATAATGAGCATGAGATAAAGGCATCCAAAGCAAGAACACATGGCCCATGTCCTTCTCTACCGCGTCAAAAACTCACCACAAAAGATTGCCCTCACTGAATGAAAAGCATCTCCAAGGCTGGAGAAAATTATGCACACGTGCACACACACCCGTGCCCACATCGAAGAGAGCCTTAAGGCCAAGACCAGCCCTTCCTTGCCCCAATTTTGGGGTGGGGCTTCCCTCATACTCTCGAGGAGGAGGAGGACCCAGAGAAACAGGTGCAAGATCTGTCAATCACTGACTGGCAAGGGCACGTCAAAGCCAGGGCTCCATGCTCAGGTCCCCAACAAGGTGAAAAACTGTGCTCTTCATATGGGCGTTTTCTACTGTGAACTGCCCACTTCTAAGTAGTCGTCTATGTTTCATGCTGCCAAGTAGTGAACAGCGATTTGTAGAATTCAGAACCCACGGGGCTGGCAGCGTCAGCTTCTCGGCTGTGGAAGTCGGAAGTTGGCCTGTGACACACAGTGGAGCTGGTTTAGGATGACCGTCAACACAGACGGTGTGTGGGTGACGCTGCGTCTTCACACTTACGGGCAGCTCCACAATGCCAAGCACTTTCAGGAGATGCCTATTCTAAATTTTGTTCTACACTCACAGGGAGATGAGAGCAGCATTCTAAGGCAGGGGGGTCCCACACCTGCTTCAGGGGCTGGGGGCCTCGAGACAGACACCCATGCGTGGCTGTCATCAACCTTGTTCCAGGTCATCCATCAATAAACACAGAGCAAGGTTTCCTTCGTTCCTTGAATACTTCACTAGTATTTTTCGATGTATGATTGAAATCATATAGCCTCTAATTCCATAAACTAACTTCACCAGCTGTGTGCAGAGTGAAAATGTATAGAAAATAACCAAAGTATCCCAATATTTCCATTCTGAGATACTTGTGATAAATGTAGGTGTTCTCTCTCCGTCATACAAATCCAGATAGAAAAATTAAATATGCGTAAGAGTGCGCTGGTTCATGAGTTGTTTAATTAGTACACGTCTTGGTAAAACTCTAACAACTAAAGCTGCAGTGTCTCCATAAACCAAGTGCGATTTTCTGCACATAACAAACGTTGATAACTGCATAGTAATCGACAACCTGTGCCCCATCTCAGTGACCAGGGCTCCGAGACGCAGGTTTGATCTCACAGAAGAAACCAGTCCTGAAAGTCAACGCTTTCCTGCAAACCGAGACCATCATTCCTGATGCCTCTTCTTACGCTGCTTAATCACAAGTTTCCTTAAAAGATTAAGCAACAGGAGACTCTTGAGACAGATATAGTAGTAATTTGATTTCACAGATGGAACAAGAACCAAAACAACAATTGCTCAAATTTATAACAGCTTTGACTAAATGCAGGGACCTCAACCTTTTCTCTATTTTTTATTAGACATCTTCCCAAGAATCACACAAATCCTCTAAGGTGTCAGAGGGCCAGGTCTACTGTCTTCCCTCATCAAGGGGAACAGAACGGCATGGCTCCCAGGGAAAACTCACCGACATCAAGGTTAACAGGAAAGTGTTTTCATGTCTGTAGAAGTTCAGGGAGAGGAAGAGAATCTTTATACAAAGTTCTGTACCTTTGAACAGGGTCAGTCCATGCAACTCTCCTTTGATTTTAGTAATTTTCAGTTCCGCTGGCCAGACCCGACCCTCTAAGCATGGCCTTTGGAAAGTGAGAATATTCCCACTAATGGGATCCCACAAAAAAATAAACTGTGCAGTTGTCAATGTGGATGGAATTGTGGACGAGACTTCAAGGGATCTGTATGACTTGGAGCCACCAGGACCTGCGTGGCTCTGGGCATGCAACCCACAGAGGGCAAACACCAAGCATAACAGCTGTCTGCAGGTGGGTGGCGTCATGCAGCAAACACCAAGCATAACAGCTGTCTGCAGGTTCAAACTACCTGGCATGATAGAGGACTTCCACATAAACCGATCGTTTCATGGGCATTGTCCAAAGCCGTGAAAAGAAAGCAATTTCTACATATGAACATATTATCTTCAGAAAGATACTCACACACACAGCACTGGAACGGTATAATTCTATTAATAACTCCCAATGGTCCAAGGTATCATGACACTAATTATATATCGAGTATACAGTAAAAGGTGACATTCTCAAATGAAAGTCAAGAAAACCTCTCTATACACACTGCATTCTGAGGGAAATAGATTACATATGTATATACATATACCCACACACACATATATACACATATGCATACACACACATGCACATATACACACATGCACATATACAGACACAGATACATGTACACACATACAGGCACATATACACAGAGATACACGTACACACACATACACACAAATACACATACATGCACATGCACATACACACAGATATGCATATACACATGCACATACAGATATGGATACACACACAGATACAGGTAAGTGTACACACACATACAGAGATACATGCATACACATGCACATACAAACAGATACGTGTACACTCAACACCCACATACACAGATATGCATACACACACATACACATAAATATGCATACACACACATACACATACAGATATGCATACACACATGCACATATGTACATGCACATACAGATACACGTACACACACAAATATGCATACACACACATACACACAGATACACATGCGCACATACACACAGATACATGTGTACACACATACATGCACAAATATGCATACATACACATGCACATATACTTACAGATGGTACACCACACACAGATACACATACACACAGACATGTACACATGCACGCACACACGGATGTGCATACACATGCAGATACACACAGATACACGTACACACAAGCATACACACAGATACATGTACACACACATACATACAGATACATGTACACACACGCACATACACAGACACATGTACACACACAGACACGTGTACACATATACAGATATGCATACACACATGCACATATACACAGATACATGTACACACATACACAGATATGCATACACACAGATACATGTACACATGCACATACACACAGATACGTGTACAGAGATACACGTGCACACACAGATACCCATATACACATGCACATATACACAGATACACATACACACACATGCGTACACACATGTACATACAGATACACATACACACATATACGCAGATATGCATACACATGCACATATACACACAGATATGCATATACACATGTGCATATACAGATATGCGTACACACATTTGCATATACACACACAGATACATGTACACACAAGATGAACGATGTCTGCTCCTTCCTCAGTGTAGCATCACAATGCCCATTTTTTACATTGCCTCTTTTTGGTTCAGTTATATTGTCCACAAAATCATTATGTAGCTTATTCAAACTGGCAAATTTAGACTGACCAAATATGCTTGATTTACATGAACTTTATATAAACAGCTATAAAGATGTAGCAGCATGGTCTATTAGAAAAACTAACCCGGGAGGTGCAGCTCCTGGCCACTCAGCGCCGTGAGCTTGGGTGAGCCAGGACTTAATCTCTCTGGTGCCCAGGATCCTCCTCCATGAAACTGGAATCTGTCTCCTGTGTCACTCCTGATGCTCTTGAGCCACGGTGAACAGTGTGGATGGTAACTGCTGATTTACATGAGGTGCACAGAAGACTACACAAGATGGAATGCAGGAAGCGCCTGGGACAGCGCCTGGGACATGCACTGTGCTCAGTGGACGGAGCACCCTCACTGCCACCCTCTGATCCCAAGATGACCTTGTGTTGAAAATGTTTTTCAAATTACGAAGCTCCACGCACTGGTGGGTGGCTGGTCTTCTATGAGGTCACTGTGCTATTTTCACTAAGAGCCTATGATTCCTTTCATTAGAGTTTAAGACTTGTCTTTCTATTGTACATTTGCCAAAGCAGACGTGCACCCAAGAACAGCCCCAAGACAAACGGCGCTGTCTGCTGGTCTTTCTCAGAGGCTGAACGACTCTGAAACATCCACGAAAGTCAGTCTGGGTCCAATTTTGAGATGGGTCTCCCGGGGTTGGGAGATGGTATTGAAAACTTTACACTGAAAGGGATAAAAGAATTGCAAAGTTTGGTTTCTAATTAAGATTCTACCATTCCTAGCATGTGTCCTTAAAGAGGACAAGTTCTCAAGAAGACAAACTCCCGAGGGCGGAGCCCTTCACCCTCCCATCTGAGGTGTGCTTTTGCCACTGGAACAGCATCCACGGGAAATGACTGTGTGGGCCATCTCCAAACGCCACAGCCCTAATCTGTGCCACGAAAGGACATCCTCCAGGGTGTCTGGGGAATCATGTGAATGCTCAGTGAACTGCCTCCCACATGGGGCCCTGAACCCACAGGCTGTTCACAGTTAAACAGATAACTTTTTCCTGTGGTCACCAGTAAATCCACAAGCCTAGGAAAGACCAAAGGATAAACCAACTTTGGTCCATCAAAACTTCTGTAATTAACTGGCACCACTGAGTCCCTCAGAGGCTCCCTCTGAAGTCCCCACTGAGAGCCTGGGCGCTGGCAGGCCTAAAACTTGGATGGGACTCAGGGAGGAGACGGAAAAGTGGAGAGTTACACACAGACGAGGAACTAAAGGATGGACCGACTGAACCCCTAGTGAACAGCGGGACCTTCCTGAGTCGGCCTCCTCATCTTCATGAGGAAGTCAGGATCCTTCTACCAATCCCGCTCTGTGTGAATGAAGGTGGATGAGAAACACCACCTGGAAACAAGGCCAAAAGGAGACCTCGTCAATGGCCAGAGGCCCTGAGCTGGGGGCTGAGCTGAAGGGCTGAGCTGGGGGGCTGAACTGGGTGCTGAGCTGGGGGGCTGAGCTGGGGGGTGCTGAGCCGGGAGGCTGAGCTGGGTGCTGAGCTGGGGGGCTGAACTGGGTGCTGAGTTGGGGGGCTGAGCTGGGGTGCTGAGCTAGGTGGCTGAACTGGATGGCTGAGCTGGGCACTGAGCTGGGATGCTGAACTGGGTGGCCGAGCTGGGGCACTAAGCTGGGCTCTGGGCTGTGCGCTGAGCTGGGGACTGATCTGGGTGCTTAGCTGGGGTGCTGAGCTAGGCACTAAACTGGGGTGCTGGGCTGGGGTGCTAGATTGGGTGCTGAGCTAGAATGTGGCCAGGACCTCAGGGATTTGGGTCCACTCCTAATGACGTCTGACTCCCGACACGATGAGCTGTGCCACCTAGGCAGGTGAGGTGGAGATGTGACATGCAGTGTAGCACCATGTGAGGTCTGGCAGGGGCACCCATGTGTGCCACCGCACACAGCCAAACCCAGGGGCACCCAGAGTGAGGCCACTGCCACTTCCCCTCCTCTCCTTGGGGGTCCTGGGCTCCTGCAGCTCCGATCATCTCCTAAGGAGCAGCTTTGGCTCTCCTTGGGTAAGTAGCACCAAACTGAGAAGAAGGAGACCTCCCCAGGTCCTGGTTTTCAGGTTAATTGAAGGGGCTGCTCCCACAGTGCAGGAGCGACTGGGCTGGGGTCAGCGAGGGTCAGCAGGGCTCAGCGCAGGCATTTCCTGAAGCCTGAGGTCGGGGCTCTCACAGCCACCAGAGAGTTCACAGGGGTCAGAGTCCTTGTGGAGCTCGTTGACAGTAGGGAACATGCAGGATACTAGCAGAGATTCCTGAATTTAAAAACGGCTCCAAGCACAGAATCTTCACAGCATGGAAGACATAGGTCGGTGGGGTCATCGCGGTCCAGGTGCTAAGCCTCACGGCTGGACCTGGGTGTGGAAAGGGTGCCCCTGGCCACTGCCTCTAGCAGCGCTGCGGTCAGAGCTCCTGTGGCCACATTTGCCACAAAGCAAAACTGCAGCCAGATAAGATGGGAGCTGGGGCTGCCTTCCCTCGAAGATTTCTAGAATGATTTTTCTAAAGTTGCTAAAAGACACGCAGGGAAGCCAGTGGGCCGGTGAAGATCCCAGCCAACAGCCCCCAGCAAGAGCTTCACTCAGAGACTTCCCAGGAGACCCCCAACCTGTGTCCCTCATAGGAAGCCGTGGATGTTCCAGAGAGCCAGGGAAAGCCGGTGGCAACCACTCCCTCCAGGAAGACGGGGTGCAGTCAAAACCAGAAGCGACGGGTCTGGAAGTGACGATTCATTCACACATCTGTTCACTCATCCAGCAAGTGCTCCAAGAAACTGGTGTGTGCTGGGCAGAGGAGAGACACAGGGGATGTGGGGACCTGGCCAGCCCCTGCCCCAGGGACACTCAGGGACAGGACCTAGGCAGGGGTTGGGACAGCCCCTCTGAAGAAGGCAGTGGCCAGGTTGAGGGGTGCTGGAGGGTGCAGGGGCCCAGGCAGAGGCCTGAGAGGGATAAATGGGAAGGAGCAGGAAGGGAGGGGGAGAGGGACAAGGTCGGGGAAGGAGGAGCCATTGACTTTAAGGTGAGGGGCTGCAGTGAGGAGAAACAGGAGGAAGAGAGACATGATTCTGTCAGCTGAGGACACTTTGGGTCCAGGTAGCAAACTCCAGAGGGTGACAAGCAGAGCAGCAGCTGAAACCCTAACTCCCAAGGCACCCCTGGGCTCTGTCAGGCCCACAGTCCTGCTTTAGGGTGGGATGGACGGGGCCGCTGCAGAGGGTGCCCAGCCATAGTGAGGACAGGAAATCCTGACCAGCTCCCGGAGAAAAGGTGGCTCTATCCTTGGCTGTGGAGGGGACTGGAAAGCTGGTAGAGTAACTGGCAACCGGGGTTTTCCTGGATGGTGAATCTATTTCTTTTCTTGTGATTGTGATGAGAGAATAAAAGAACAAGAAAGCAAGCAGAAAAGAAATAAAAAGCAAATTGCTGAATTTAGTCTCTTAGTTTTGTTCTGATCAATTTTCTCTGCCTTGTCTTTTAATAAGGGGAATGAATACTCGGCACGAATAACGTTAGAAGTCAGTGACACCTACTACTGTGATCAGCTGGAAGAGAGGCACGTTGAAAAAAAACGTGTCTTGGTGCATTCGTGTGGGGGCAAATCCTGGCACATGTCCGCACCTGATCGCGGCTGTTCTGCCGGGCGGGGGAGCTCACCAAGTCGGCCAGGCCAGGAAATACCTCTCTGAAGCCGACGGTGGTGTCATTTGCGATGCATTGTCCCTCTTGCTTGGATGACATCGTAGTCATTCAAAATCACCTCTTACATTATCCTGATGCATTCAGCGTTCATAACATCCACATGAAGCCATCTGGTTTGATGTTGGTGCATTTCTACCGTATGCACATTTTTAGTTTCTTATTTCTCTTTTCTGCTTGCTGGTTCCTTTTCTTCCCCTTTTCCCTTGTTTATGCTTGCTTTCTTTCAATAAAGTTATTTTTGAAAGGAAAACACAGAAAAAGAAAATAAGTAGAAGATAAGATCACTGCACACATGAAGCCCCCTAGGAAACAGGAGGAGACAGGAGTCCAGTGCACTTGAAGTCATTTTCACGTCAGTCATATTTCTGCCAACGCAAGTCCTAGATGCATTCATCAAGGCCTCGGGTGGTGACATTTTACCAATGAAATGGGATCTGCAAAACATTATGCTGTGTTTCCTGAGAGTTATGACTGCGAATGCCAGCCAATGAGCAGAGCTAATGACATTAAAATAATGTTAATGGTGTGGCAATGCAGGAAAAGCCTAATTCTGATGAAGTAGATCTCATTATGTCCACATTCTGATATGACTGTGAAAAGTTTACAAAATATTGGTTTTGACTTTCACTTAATGTTGGTTGATAATTCTACTCTAAGGAAAAGAGGATGAAAACAGGTTAATTAACTCAGTGGGTACCATATACATCCCCGTCGGTTGGTAGAATGTCTTCCTGGATTCACTGGCAGGGAAAGAGTTTTGTATAATAATCCACGTGACCGGTGGGCTTAGAGAAAGAGCGAGCTGTATAATGTTCTACACTAATGAGATCAGCGACTAGAAAGAGGCTTGCAATATGTGTAGGAGCCTGAACAAGCTGCGTTTAGAGCTCTTGAGGTAGGCAGGTTATGATCTAGGCACAGCCAGTGCCAAAAGCCAATTTTTTTTCCTTATGAAGAACATGACCTCAATTATCTGGGCATGTTCAGATCGAGACTGATGACCTTCTGCCCAGACCACGAGGAAGCAACCAGGCTGCCAGCCACATGACTCGGAGTCTGGAACCTGAGGAGTCAGGTCCTTTGCAGGAAGAAATGTGGACGTGTGCTACGTCAGGGTGGGTCAGAGCGGGGGGAAAAGCCATCTCAAAGGCAGCGCTCTGGAGATAAAATCAGTTCCCGACTTTCACAAGAATCTTAAGCATGAATAAAGGAAGTTAAGTTTCGTTTTAACTTCTACAGAACACCTTGAATTAGTAGTGCCAAATACATCGGAGAGGGAAAATGTTTGAGTGGGCATGCTTCCACATGTTGCAAAAGATGCTGATTTGCCCAAATTCCAGTTTCCAAAGCAAATGGTCTGCAAGATAAATGGCTGTTCTGTGGAAAAACACAGCAACACTTTTGCACGGAGCCACTAAGAGACAACATGTGATTCAGGTTTGGCCCACCTGGTTTTACACACACCCGTTAGCTTTGACATCTGGGAGGAAGTCAATTCTCAGCAAGCATGTTTAAGACAGTGATGATACCAACAGACGGAAGACCCACTTCTCCCCAACCCCAACTTTGCATCCCAGGAAGCACTGCAGGCTCCCCCAGAGTTCCCTTCCAGACCACAAAACTTCCCCTTCTGGACCCTCCACGAAGTCATTTGAGTAACCACCAGCCTACTCACTGCTTTGTATGTTTAAGTCATCCAGAAAGAGCATTTGGGAGAGGCATGAACATACATTTTCCTATTTTGCTATGACCAGATAACAGAAGAAAGAAAAAGTCTTCTAGTCAGTCATTCATGGCTCCGGAGACTATTTCATCCCATTTAAATACTTACTGTCATTGCACTGAGGTAAGACATTCCATCAAACTCCCCACTCTAGTGACGGTATGTACGAGTAGAAAATTTAAGACTACATCACAATTTATGTATGTTAAAAATGGCGTTGGTGAAATAAAAAGACAGGGGCCCAAAGTGGCTCCGGCCGGATGTCGTGGCACTTGTGAAGGCGAGGCCAAGAGTTCAAGGCCAACCAACCTCAGCAACCTTACAAGCTCTCATTGATTGGCAAAAAAAAAAAAAAAAAAAAAAAAAAAGACAAAAGTCTGCTTGCAAATATATTTCTGTAAGTCACAGTAGTATCAACAATATATATTCAAAAAAAAAGAAAATCACTGTCATAGCAAAATAGATAAATGTCCACAAATAAAATTTACAAAAGAAACAGTGAATATTTGAATGTATATTGTGCCTCTCAAGGCAACAGAAAAATGCAAACTAAAATGAAATATAATTGTCATCTTCTAATTTTGAAAACATTAAAAATGAACTACAATTTAATGAGTGAGGTTGCAGTGGGAAAACTACTATAGTGTTTCATGGGAACAGACATTAATTTCGACAGCCAGAAAAACAATTAGCCTTTACGTATCGGGATCCTTAAATGTTTACAGTATTTGACCCTATAATTTTACTTCCAAAAGCTTGTTCCAATGGAACAACCAGAAACGAAGCCAAAGATTTGCGTAAAAATAAGTTCACTCTAACAGTACAAATCGTAGTTTGCAAAAATAGAAAAACCTGTGTCCACTCACAGGGATGAAGAAGATGAGCCTGCGCCACGTGACCATTTGCCTCCTTGGCCGAAAGGACTGCTTTGAGCTGAAGGCGAGACAGACCACAGACACAGGAAGAGCTCTCTGCTCAACTCCTTCCTACCCCAAAGCGGCACACACATTCTCCCTCGTGAAGGTGCCCCTCACCTCCCACACCAGGCAAAGAACAACCAGAATCGCCACTGAGGGGAGCTGCAAAGAAGCCTCCTAGTTTACTAATATAACCCTCATCTTACATCCATGTCTCCACGTGTCCACCGTCCCAAAGCTCCCACCACGAAGGCCAACTCTTCTTTCCTTCCCTCCAGTCACTTCTCTGCATGGTGTCACCCTTTATCAAAGTGCCCGATGAGCCCCTGAGGCTCACTGCTTCTCTGAGCTTTTCACTTTTTACCGTGGAGCTTTTCATGTTTTACTGTACATGTAAAAACGTTAACATCAAGTAAATCAGGTACAAATTTTATCCTATTAATCTGTCATCGGTTAATTGGTAGATTCCAGCCAAAAAACAAAAGTGGGTAGAGGAAAAGATTTCCTCCCTACAGAGATATGGTTAAATGAATAAAAATGCATCCATGCATCATATCCATGAGATATGAGCCAGTCATTACCTGGGATCATCTGAAAAACATTCAATGAAATATAAAAATGTTCACATCGTTTTTAATGGGAAAAAAAGGGGGACTACTGAATCAAAAACATAGCATATTGATTACATATGTGTGTGCATGTTTCATACATGTGTCTGCAAATATATCAAAAAAGTGAAATAATTATATAAAAATAATAATGAACATCTCAAGAAGTAATACTACATATATTTTTCATGTCTGTCTTATTTTTAAAGTAAGAAAAACTTGTTTGACATGTGATGTTAAACTAATATATTTCAAATGATATTTACTGTGTCAGATTCTCACACAACCTTATTTTTTCAATTTTTAAGAACTCATCTATGTTTTTGAGTCTGACAAGTACAATCTGACTTCTACGTCCATATTACAATGAAGAAAGCATTATGTTCAACAATTTTGTTTTCCTTTCTCCCAAGCCGAGCTGTGTCTAATCCTGTAAACAGGACATGGACACCACCCGTCTCTTCTTGGATTTTCAAGAAGCAACAGTAGATTAATTGGAATAAGGAACGATTACCAATCCCTGTCTCTGCCCCAAAGGGAACTTTAAGTATAAAGAACAAATCTGGCACAGTCCTGCATTCTCAGATAGAAGACTCTTCAGCCTTCACTTCTAAACAGAACACAAGGACACAAAACCATGCCGAGGACAGCAGGGTAAAACTTTAAAAAAACCAAAGCCAAAGAAATGTAATATTTAAGCAATGATACCATGCCCTGGCTTCGTAATAAAAGCAGTGAAGGCAGAAGACAGTATAATGACAGCTTTAAAAGGCTGAAATAGATAACTGCCATCTTACAGTCTGGAACTGAGAAAACATCTTTCTGATCGAAAGCCAAAATGAAGACATTTCTAGGTAAACAAAAATTGAGAGAATTTTCTTCCAAGAGATCGACACTAAAGCAAAGATTAGGGGAGTTCTTCAGGGAGAAGCAAAAGAATCCCAGACAGAAACAAGGAAATAAGTGAAGGAATGAACAGCAAGAAAGGTGCTATGTGGGTCACTAAATCTAAAAACAAACCACGCAAAACAGTAACACTGATGTCTGACTGACCTTAAACATATGCACAGAATTAGTATTTATAGCTAAACACAGACATGGACCATGTCAGACGGGTTAAAAGGTTTCAAGGTCTTGGCATTTTCTGGAAGGGAATAGTAATACCCATTTATCTGAGCTTCTGATCGCCTAAAGCTGACTGTGGTCATCACCAGAAAACTACTGAGAGTGGAGGCAGGAAAATGTGGAATAAAAAGGATAAATCTAGGTCAATATAGCTGGATGCAAGAAAGGGAGAACAAAGCACATAAAGTAGATGGAAAATAGCGTGTGAACAGTGAGATGGCGGATGAAATTCCTGGGTGTCAGGAGTTACACTGAATACACAGTCTGAGGGCCGGTTGCAGTGGCTCACACCTGTACTCCCAGCACTTCGGTAGGCTGAAGCGGGTACATCACGAGGTTAAGTTTGAGACCACTCTGGCTAACATGGTGAAACCACATCTCTACTAGGAATATAAGAATTTATCCAGGCATGGTAGTGTGTGCCTGTAGTCCCAGTTACTCAGGAGGCGGAGGCAGGAAATTGCTTGAACCTGGGAGGCGGAGGATGCAGTAAGCCAAGATTGCACCACTGCACTCCAGCCTGGGCAACTAAGCAGGAGGACTCTGTCTCCAGGAAAAAAAAGGCATATAATATATATATATATGTATGTATATGTGTGTGTGTGTGTGTGTGTGTGTGTGTGTGTAGTATATATGAGTGTATATATGTGCGTGTATATACACACACATATATAATATATATACACTCATATATGCAATATCTATACACACATATATAAATTTATAATCTGACCAGATTAAAATAAAAATAACCATATGCTTAAAGAATAAAACTTAAATATGGGAATATAGAAACTGTGAAAGAAAAATGATGAAAGAAGATGTAACATGCAAATATTACCCAAAAGAAAACTGACATATATTAAAGTCAGATAAGTAGATTTTAAGACTGAAAGCACTGAAAGAGATAAAGAGGGTACTTTACAAAGATACAAGAGTGAATTTTTCAGGAATATATAACAATATGAATTTGCACGTCCCAATATATGACTTCAAAGTATCAGGTGCCAAAATAAAGAGAACCAAAAGCAAAAATTAACAAATCTAGGTAACTCTGATCAATTAAGCACATATATTAATCTGAAAATACTAGTAATGATTTAAAACATCTGAACACAAGAATTAATACTGAATTACTGATAAGTACAGACCACTCAAGTCAAGAATGAAAGAATTTCATTTTTTAAGAAATGTTTGTTTTGAAATTTTTAAGAAATTTTTCATTGAATTTTTTAAGAAATGTTTCATTGTTTGTGTTTTACACACAAAACAATTGCCAAAATTGACCATATGACGAGACCCAGAAAAGTTCAAATACTTGAAATCCTTAAAATATATTCAGAATTTATTATCTGACTACAGTCGAATTAAATTTCAACTCAATAATGAAAAGCTAACTAGTAAATGGCTGATTATTTTTAAATTAATATACTTCTAAAATGTTTTTGTCAAAAGAGAGATAAAATGAAAATTAGAAAATATTTTGAACTGAAATTCATGAAATTATTAAATACTAATGCTAATGAGATGTGGCTAAAGCTGAATATAAAAGTATGTGCAGTCTTCAGTGCATCTATCACAAGATATAAGTCTAAACATCAATCACAATAAGTTAGAATAAGAATAGGAAATTCAACCAAATGAAGAAATAATACAGATTAAAGCAGAAGTTAATTTAAAAGCATAGTGTGGGGGGAAAAAATCAACAAAATCAAAAAATTGTTATTCTTTGAAAGACTAGTAATATTGATAAATTCATATTAAAACTAATAGAGAAAGCAAAAGAAGCTTAAAGCAATAACATCAGAATTGAAAAGGGAAAATAATTACAGATCCTAACGACATGCTCCCCAGGCAAACAGGGCCTGGAGTGGACCTCAGCAGTCCAATAGCAGTGGGGCCAGACTGTTAGAAGGAAAACTAAGAAACAGAAATACTTCATCATCAACAATCTGGACGTCCACTCAGAGACCCAATTGGAAAATCAGCAACCATTCAGACGACAGGTGGATAAATCCACAAAGACGGGAAGAAACCAGCAGAAAAAGGAGGAAAACACCCGAAACCAGAACACCTCGCATCCTACAAAGGACCAAAACTCCTCACCAGCAAGGGAGCAAAGCTGGATAAAGAATGAGTATGATAAAATGATGGAATCAGACTTTAGAAGGTGAGTAATGAGAAACTTCCGTGAGCTAAAAGAACATGTTCTAAATCAATGCAAAGAAACTAAGAACCATGAAAAAAGATTTGAGGAAATGATAACAAGAATGGACAACTTAGAGAGGAGTAAGAATGAATTGAAGGAGCTGAAAAACACAACACGAGAACTTCGCGAGGCATGCACAAGTTTCAACAGCTGAATTGACCAAGCAGAAGAAAGGATATCAGAAGCCAAAGATCAACTCAATGAAACAAAACAAGAAGCCAAGATTAGAGAAAAAAGCGCAAAAAGGAATGAACAAAATCTCCAAGAAATGTGGGACTATGTGAAGAGACCTAATCTACATTTGATAGGTGAACCTGAATGTGACGAAGAAAATGAATCCAAGCTGGAAAATACTCTTCAGGATATTATCCAGGAAAATTTCCCCAACCTAGCAAGGCAGGCCAATATTCAAGTCCGAAAATACAAAGAACACCACAAAGATATTCCTCAAGAAGAGCAACCCCAAGGCACATAATCGTCATATTCACCAGGGTTGAAATGAAGGAGAAAATGCTAAGGGCAGCCAGAGAGAAAGGTCAGGTCACCCACAAAGGGAAGCCCATCAGACTCACAGCAGATCTCTCGGCAGAAACCCTACAAGCCAGAAGAGAGTGGGGACCAATATTCAAAATCCTTAAAGAAAAGAACTTTCAACCCAGAATTTCATATCCAGCCAAACTGAGCTTCATAAGTGAAGGAAGAATAAAATCCTTTGCGAACAAGCAAGTACTCAGAGATTTTGTTACCACCAGGCCTGCTTTACAAGAGCTCCTGAAAGAGGCACTACACATAGAAAGGAACAACCAGTACCAGCCATTCCAAAAACATATCAAATGCTAAAGAGCATCAACAAAATGAAGAATCTGCATCAACTAACGGGCAAAACAGCCAGCTAGCATCAAAATGGCAGTATCAAATTCACACATAACAATATTAACTCTAAATGTGAATGGGCTAAATGCACCAATCAAAAGACACAGACTGGCAAATTGAATAAAAAGCCAAAATCATCGGTGTGCTGTATCCAGGAAACCCATCTCACATGCAAGGATACACAAAAGCTCAAAATAAAGAGGTGAAGGAAGATTTAGCAAGCAAATCAAAAGCAAAAAAAAGCAGGAGTTGCAATTCTCATCTCTGATAAAATAGACTTTAAAGCAACAAAGATCAAAAGAGACAAAGAAGGTCATTACATAATGGTAAAAGGATCAATACAACAAGAAGAGCTAACGATCCTAAATATATATGGACCCAATACAGGAGCACCCAGATATATAAGGCAAGTTCTTAATGACTTACAAAGAGACTTAGACTCCCACACAATAATAGTGGGAGACTTTAACACTCCTCTGTTAATATTAGACAGATCAACCAGACAGAAAATTAACAAGGATACCCAGGGCTTGAACTCAGACCTGGAACAAGCAAACCTGATAGACATTTACAGAACCCTCCACCCCAAATCCACAGAATATACATTCTTCTCAGCACCACATCACACCTACTCCAAAATTGACCACGTAATTGGAAGTAAAGCACTCCTCAGCAAATGCAAAACAACTGAAATCATAACAAACAGTCTCTCAGACCATAGTGTAATCAAGTTAGAACTCAGAATTCAGAAACTAACTCAGAACCACACAGCTTCATGGAAACTGAACAACTGGCTCTTGAATGTTGATTGGATAAACAATGAAATGAAGGCAGAAATAAAGAAGTTCTTTGAAACCAACGAGAATGAAGACACAATGTACCAGAACCTCTGGGACACATTTAAAGCAGTCTCTAGAGGAAAATATATAGCAATAAGTGCCCACATGAGAAGAGTGGAGAGATCCAAAATTGACACCCTATCATCAAAATTGAAAGAGCTAGAGGAGCAAGATCAAAAAAACTCAAAACCTAGCAGAAGACAAGAAATAACTAAGATCAGAGCAGAACTGAAGAAGATAGAGACACAAAAAACCCTTCAAAAAACATCAATAAATCCAAGAGCTGGTTTTTTGAAAAGATCAACAAAATAGACCACTAGCCAGACTGATAAAAAAGAAAAGAGAGAACAACCAAATAGATGCAATAAAAAATGATAAAGGGGAAATCACCACAGATTCCACAGAAATTCAAACCATCATCAGAGAATATTACAAACAACTCTATGCACATAAACTAGTAAACCTGGAAGAAATGGATAAATTCCTGGACACTTGTGTCCTCCCAAGCCTAAACCAGGAGGAAGCTGAAACTATGAAAAGACCAATAACAAGGTCTGAAGTTGAGGCAGCAATTAAGAGCCTACCACACAAAAAAAGTCCAGGTCCAGATGGGTTCACAGCCAAATTCTACCAGACGCACAAAGAGGAGATGGTACCATTCCTTCTGAAACTATTCCAAATAATCCAAAAAGAGAGAATTCTTCCCAAATCATTTTATGAGACCAACATCATCCTGATACCAAAACCCGGCAGAGACTCAACAAGAAAAGAAAACTTCAGGCCAATATCCATGATGAACATAGATGCAAAAATCTTCAATAAAATACTGGCAAGACGATTGCAACAGCACATTAAAAAACTTATCCATCATGATCAAGTAGGATTCATCCCGGGGATGCAAGGCTGGTTCAACATACGCAAGTCTATAAACGTAATTCACCACATAAACAGAACCAAGAACAAAAACCACATGATTATCTCAATTGACACAGAGAAGGCCTTTGACAAAATTCAACAGCCCTTTATGCTAAAAACCCTCAATAAACTCGGTATTGATGGAACGTATCTCAAAATAATAAAAGCTATTTATGAAAAACCAACAGCCAATATCATACTGAATGGGCAAAAACTGGAAGCATTCCCTTTGAAATCCGGCACTAGACAAGGATGCCCTTTCACCACTTCTATTCAATATAGTACTGGAAGTTCTAGCCAGAGCAAACAGGCAAGAAAAAGAAATGAAGGGTATTCATATAGGAAAGGAGGAAGCCAAATTGTCTCTATTTGCAGACGACATGATAGTATACCTAGAAGACCCCATCACCTCAGCCCAAAAACTCCTGAAACTGATAAGCAACTTCAGCAAAGTCTCAGTATATAAAATCAATGTGCAAAAATCACAAGCATTCCTATACACCAATAACAGACAAACAGAGAGCCAAATCAAGAGCAAACTCCCATTCACAATTGCTACAAAGAGAATAAAATACCTAGGAATACAACTTACAAGAAACGTAAGGGACCTTTTCAAGAAAAATTACAAACCACTGCTCAACGAAATAAGAGAGGACACAAACAGATGGAGAAACATACCATGTTCACAGTTAGCAAGAATTAATATCGTGAAAATGGCCATACTGCCCAAAGTAATTTACAGACTCAACGCTATCCCCATAAAGCTACCATTGACTTTCTTCACAGAACTGGAAAAAAACCACCTTGAACTTCATATGGAACCAAAAGAGAGCCTGCATAGCCAAGTCAATCCTAAGCAAAAAGAACACAGCGGGAGGCATCACACTACCAGACTTCAAACTATACTACAAGGCTACAGTTATCAAAACAGCATGGTACTGGTACCAAAACAGAGATATAGACCAATGGAACAGAACAGAGGCATCGGAGGCAACACAACATATCTACAACCATATAATCTTTGATAAACCTGACAAAAACAAGCAATGGGGAAAGGATTCCCTGTTTAATACATGGTGTTGGGAAAACTGGCTAGCCATGTGCAGAAAGCAGAAACTGGACCCCTTCCTGACACCTTACACTAAAGTTAACTCCAGATGGATTAAAGACTTAAACATAAGACCCAGCACCATAAAAACCCTAGAAGAAAATCTAGGTAAAACCCTTCAGGACATAGGAGTAGGCAAGGACTTCATGACCAAAACACCAAAAGCATTGGCAACAAAAGCCAAAATAGACAAATGGGACCTAATCAAACTCCACAGCTTCTGCACAGCAAAAGAAACAGTCACCAGAGTGAATCAGCAACCAACAGACTGGGAAAAAATTTTTGCAGTTTACCCATCTGACAAAGGGCTGATATCCAGAATTTACGAAGAACTCAAACAGACTTACAAGAAAAAAACAAACAAGCCCATTCAAAAATGGGCAAAGGATATGAACAGACACTTTACAAAAGAAGACATACATGAGGCCAACAAACACATGAAAAAATGCTCATCATCACTGGTCATTAGAGAGATGCAAATCAAAACCACATTGAGATACCATCTCACGCCAGTTAGAATGGCGATCATTAAAAAATCTGGAGACAACAAATGCTGGAGAGGATGTGGAGAAATAGGAACACTTTTACACAGCTGGTGGGAGTGTAAATTAGTTCAACCATTGTGGAAGACAGTGTGGCGATTCCTCAAGGACCTAGAAATAGAAATTCCATTTGACCCAGCAATCCCATTACTGGGTATATATGCAAAGGACTATAAATCGTTCTACTATAAGGACACATGCACACGAATGTTCATTGCAGCACTGTTTACAATAGCAAAGACCTGGAACCAACCCAAATGCCCATTGATGATAGACTGGACAGGGAAAATGTGGCACATATACACCATGAAATATTATGCAGCCATCAAAAATGATGAGTTCGTGTCCTTTGTAGGGACACAGATGAATCTGGAGAACATCATTCTCAGCAAACGGACACAAGAACAGAAAATGAAACACCACATATCCTCACTCATAGGCGGGTGATGAACATTGAGAACACATGGACACAGGGAAGGGAGCATTACACACTGGGATCTATCGGGGGGAATAGGGGAGGGAGAGCATGGGGGGAGTGGGGGAGGGATAGCATGGGGAGAAATGCCAAATGTGGGTGAAAGGGAGGAAGGCAGCAAAACACACTGCCACTTGTGTACCTATGCAACTATCTTGCACGTTCTGCACATGTACCCCAAAACCTAAAATGCAATAAAAAAATTAGCAAGGAAAAAAATAATAATAATAATTTCATATCAAAAATTTGTAAATCCAACTGAATGGAAAAATTCCTTGGAAAACACAACTTATAAAAACTAACACAAGAAGAAATTTAAAAAAAAATCTCAACAGTCCTATGTCTAGACAAGATATCAAATATGTAATTATACCTTCACATAAAAGAAGCACTAGAAGTAGATGGCTTCTCCAGAAATACTTTCAATATTTAAAGAACAAATAATATAAAGTATATCAATTCCTCAAAGTAAAGAAAAAGAAACACTTCTCAAACTTGTCTTGGGGCCAGATTAACCTTAATTCCAAACCAAAGGAATTAAAAAATACAGACAATCTATTCTAAACGTAAATACAAAAACACCAAATAAAACATTAGCAAATACTACATAATATGTTAAAATAATTAAATTATTGTATTGATTTCAGGAATGAAAATGTCATTTATCATTAAGAAATCAATCACTATACCACTATATTGGGAAGTTGAGGTGGGAGGATCACTCAAGGCCTGGAGTTCAAGTTCAGCCTGGGAGACAAAGCAAGACCCTGGCTCTAAAACAATTAGCTGAGCTGGTCCAACTTGCCTGTAGTCTCAGTGACTAGGGAGACTGAGGCAGGAGGAGAGCCTGAGTCAGGAGTTCAAAACTGTAGTGAGCTGTGATCTCCTCAGAGGACTCCAGCCTGGGTGACATTGTGAGATCCCATCTTTAAAAAAAAAGTATAAAAATTATATAATCATCTTGAGAAAAACATTAAATGAAATTCAATGTATGAATTTCAAAAGAAAGATAATAAAACTAGCATTTGCAGCCAACTTAAATGTAGAAAATCTAAAATGTCTATATAAAAATAAATTAGAAATAATACATATAGTAAGATCACTAGAATGAAAGTTAATAAAAATTTTATTTCCATACAATAGCAGTAAAAAACCTGTAAATTATTCTACAATTTAAACAAATATCATTTTTTGACTTGCATAAAGTTTATATTAGCATGAGGAAATATCAAATACCTGTGACAGAGCTAAGGAAGATGTCCAAATACATAGAAAACTATAAAACATTAGG
Source organism: Saguinus oedipus (assembly GCA_031835075.1). Taxonomy (NCBI): domain Eukaryota; kingdom Metazoa; phylum Chordata; class Mammalia; order Primates; family Cebidae; genus Saguinus; species Saguinus oedipus. The sequence goes on from CM063182.1 coordinate 42,129,786, forward strand.
AGGAACCTCAGAGGGCCTAAAGAAACAGAAGAAACTACTGTGTAAATGTGTTTGAAAGACCGAATATAAGGATGTCAAATGTCCCAAGTTTAATTTACGTATTCCATAAATCCCTAATCAAAGCCCAATTAGTTTTTCTTTAAAATCCAAGAAGCAGATTTTAAAATTCATCTGGGAATGCGGGGTTGGAACATAAACCCAATTCTGAAGAGGAAGAATTTATCAGAGGAAAAGAAGAGCAAGATACAGTGATAACACTAATTGCTGCAGTGTGGAATTGGCTCAGTGTTTGACAGGGAGATCAGCAGCCCTGAAGCAGGCCCATCCTCGTACGGGGGCTGGAGCAATAAACGGCTGCACTGCAGGATGGGGGGACGTCTGGTCCCTTCAGTCGCTGGTGCTGGATCAACTGGACATCCCTTGGGAAAAGGAATGAAGGTTAGACCTCCCATCTCCCTGCACACACACGTGCACACACGCACACACACAATTCCAGAGATATTACAGGTCTAAATATACACCGTAATATTTCCAGAACCTAATGGAAGTTCTAACTACAAAGGATAGTATGGATGAACGGGACTGAATTACAGTTTAAGAACCTCTGATCATCAAAGATTCCATTTAAGAGAATGAAAAAAAGTCCCACAGAGCAGGAGGTATTTGAAACGTGTTTGTAAAGAGTCTCATATCTGGAATATGTGAAGACAGCACACTAGGAAAATGGGCAAAGGACTCATTTCAGCCCTTCTTAAAAGTAGCTTCCTACTCTCGTGGCTCTGGAGGTCGGGGCAGGTGCTTTCCTGGCCTGGCAGTGGTATGTGGGTAGGTGGAGTGAACTGTCTGCCCAGACGTGTTAGAGTGGACACAGGCACGCTCTGCAACCTGGCACTCTGGGGCTACCCACACACAACAGAATACATCCACAGATTCACCAAAAATATGCAGATGATGTTCACAGCAGCATTACTGGTAAGAGTTTCAAACCAGAGAAGAGGAGGAGAGAAAAGTGGGAGAGGAGAGAGGTCCGTTGAGGCTGCGATGGATGAAGTGGGCACAGCCACAGGATGGGAGACCACAGTGGAGTCGATGCATGAGGACACCTCACATGCCTGGGGACTCAGCCAGGTCCCCAGGCCCCACACTGGGTGCGCAGAACTGCAGCCAGCAAGCCCACGCTCTAGGGTCTACTACACCAGATACAATTAATGACTCGCTGGAGGGGAATCAAAACAGTGGCTCCCTGAAGGGATGGTGGCTGGGAGGGGAAGCCGTGTTTCTGGATGGTGGCTGGGGGAAGCCATGTTTCTGGACGGTGGCTGGGGGGAAGCCGTGTTTCTGGATGGTGGCTGCGGGAAGCCGTGTTTCTGGATGGCGGCTGCGGGAAGCCGTGTTTCTGGATGGTGGCTGGGGGAAGCCATGTTTCTGGACGGTGGCTGGGGGGAAGCCGTGTTTCTGGATGGTGGCTGCGGGAAGCCGTGTTTCTGGATGGCGGCTGCGGGAAGCCGTGTTTCTGGATGGTGGCTGGGGGAAGCCGTGTTTCTGGATGGCGGCTGCGGGAAGCCGTGTTTCTGGATGGCGGCTGCGGGAAGCCGTGTTTCTGGATGGCGGCTGCGGGAAGCCGTGTTTCTGGATGGTGGCTGCGGGAAGCCGTGTTTCTGGATGGCGGCTGGGGGAAGCCGTGTTTCTGGATGGTGGCTGGGGGAAGCCGTGTTTCTGGATGGCGGCTGCGGGAAGCCGTGTTTCTGGATGGCGGCTGCGGGAAGCCGTGTTTCTGGATGGCGGCTGGGGGAAGCCGTGTTTCTGGACGGTGGCTGGAGGGAAGCCGTGTTTCTGGATGGTGGCTGGGGGAAGCTGTGTTTCTGGATGGTGGCTGGGGGGAAGCCGTGTTTCTGGATGGTGGTTGCGGGAAGCCGTGTTTCTGGATGGTGGCTGGGGGAAGCTGTGTTTCTGGATGGTGGCTGGGGGGAAGCCGTGTTTCTGGATGGTGGCTGGGGGGAAGCCGTGTTTCTGGATGGTGGCTGCGGGAAGCCGTGTTTCTGGATGGCGGCTGGGGGGAAGCCGTGTTTCTGGACGGTGGCTGGTGAAAGCTGTGTTTCTGGACGGTGGCTGGGAGGGGAAGCCGTGTTTCTGGACGGTGGCTGGAGGGAAGCCGTGTTTCTGGATGGCGGCTGCGGGAAGCCGTGTTTCTGGATGGTGGCTGGGGGGAAGCCGTGTTTCTGGATGGTGGCTGCGGGAAGCCGTGTTTCTGGATGGTGGCTGGGGGGAAGCCGTGTTTCTGGATGGTGGCTGCGGGAAGCCGTGTTTCTGGATGGTGGCTGGGGGAAGCTGTGTTTCTGGATGGTGGCTGGGGGGAAGCTGTGTTTCTGGTTGCTTAGTCTGTCCTCTTCCTCCTGGCCACCTCTAGACGCTACAGGAAATAAACACTCTTTCCATCCTGGTCCCTTTGCCACTCACAAATACAGAGAAATTGCGTCTAGGTAAATATTAATTTCTGCTGTTGTTTCTCCTTCCTTTGTGCTGTGAGCACAGGCCGTCTGTGGTTTTCCTATGGGCTGGATGTTCACTGGATGGACCCTAGAGCGTGGGCTACTTCAGCCGACAGTGAAACCGCTGACAGCACCTGTGTTCACAGCATGAGGGAAGGACAGCAGAAGCAAAATGTAACGTTTACCTAGACGCAACTTCTTGTATTTGTGGGTGGCAAAGGGACCAGGATGGAAAGAGCGTTTATTTCCTGTAGCTTCTGGAGGGGGCCAGGAGGATGGGGACAGACAAAGCAGGAATCCTTCATTTACAACGTTGAGTCAAAGCATGACAGTGTGGGGAGGAGCGTTCAGGAGTCTCAGAGAAAAAAGAAGGCTCAGTAATATCGTCATCATCTTCACCGTCTTCACAGTTCTAGGGTTCTCACAGCATTCTTTCTAAAAAACAATTCCACCAAACTTTACTACACGGCCCTCCTGGCCCATAAACAGTAATTTTATCTCCTGATTTGTTTTTCTCTTTAATCATCCACTCGAATGCTCCGCCGCATTCTCCATCTGTGTCCAGACAGTGTGAGTTTATATTCATTATATTCCTAAGTGCCTTTCCGGCGCAGGGCAGTGAAAACGCACCCGCTGGAAGCCCCCCTCCTTTCTTTTGCCTCATCTTTATTCTTCCGTGACTCCCCTCATTAATTTACTCAGTATCATTCCTCACATTCTGAATGCAGGGGAAAGGGATGTGGTGCAGGGAACAAGCCGTGCTGGTGGTAATAACAGAATGAAGACAGGCTTTGTGTGGAATATTGTCCCGGCTCCAGGTATTCCAAATTTCCACCTAATTACCTTGCCTTGCCTTATCTGTTATGCCATTCAAATAACAAACATGCATGTAGTTCTGTGTGTTGTCGCTAGCTGAGCTAGCAACGGAGACAGAAAGCTGCATCTGCACAGACCCTCATCGAGGAGCACAGGTGCATGGGGTCAGGAGGGCCCGGCACTGCACAGACCCTCAGTGACAATGAAGGGTGCACGGGTCAGGAGGGCCCAGCACTGCACAGACCCTCAGTGAGGGGGAAGGGTGCACGGGTCAGGAGGGCCCAGCACTGCACAGACCCTCAGTGAGGGGGAAGGGTACACGGGTCAGCAGGGCCCAGCACTGCACAGACCCTCAGTGAGGGGGAAGGGTGCACAGTCAGGACGGCCTAGCACTGCACAGACCCTCAGTGAGGGGGAAGGGTGCACAGTCAGGAGGGCCCAGTACTGCACAGACCCTCAGTGAGGGGGAAGGGTACACAGTCAGGAGGGCCCAGCACTGCACAGACCCTCAGTGAGGGGAAGGGTGCACGGGTCAGCAGGGCCCAGCACCGCACAGGCTGGAATGCAGTAATGCCTATGCACAGGGGTGCTGGTGACTGTTGGGGAGGCTGGGTTTCAAAGACCAAAGAACAAGATGAAGACACCCAATGGCTCAGAGTGACCAGTGTGTAGCATCCGGGGGACAAATGGTGGGGAGCATGGGTGGGGGCAGGAGAGGCCAATTCTGAAGCCTATCAGATGCTGTCTGCACAAATACACCTCCCTCCCAGGCAGCCTGGAGTGCCCCGCTCACAGTCCTGAGCGTCTTGCTGAAACCCACCACACACCTGGTTCCTTTTGCCATTCCTTAATCTTAGTGCTATCATGTCTGTAGCTTTTTGTAAAGAAATTGTGGAATCAAAAACAGGGAGTTTGATAGATATTAACGGGAGAGAGACTCAGAGTGGTGAAACAGTAAACTAAAAACCTGAATGCACAGATTTTACAGAAATTCTCCAATTGCCAATTTCAGACAGAAGCCCTGGTGAGGATGGCCACGTGTCCATGCATGACTCATGTCTGTTCATGGAACCTTTCTGTCCTTTCCAGCACATGATATATGTTTTCTTTTCACCCTTCTCTCGAAACAACTTTTTACAGAGGACAGCAGCAGAGAATGGGAGAGACTATTTTCCCCAGTTTAGAAACGGGAGAACTGTGGCTGGAGAGTGGCGACTGCACTGACTCAAGCAGCTCGTGGCCCTGGTGTGGCCGGCAGTCCCACACCCTGGAGGCCCCTGCACAGGGGATGCCGTCCTGTGAGCGTGAATCCAACCTCAGGAAAAATGGTCTTTACCCTGTGTAGTTCTGCTTCCCCCAGCAAAGTCTCTATGAGAACATGAAGAGGAATCCGGGCAGGACGGAGATGTGAGCCCCTCGGCTTTTCAGAAACCTGGGTGTGCCCGGCCTGCCTGCAGCTCCCACGCCACGTTCCCAGTGTCTCCTCCTCCAGCCGGGTCTCTCATGAAGGGCCGGCCTGCCTTGCTTTTCAGTTCTCTAACCTCCCTTCCCTCATTCTGCCCATGCCTAGAACTGTCTCGACTCCAGGAACATAGGCATGACAGTGGAAGCCCCCTCCTGCCCTGGCAAAGCCCCTCCAGTAGCCAAGGAAACAGCCACTACCACTTCCCCGAGGCTGCTGCACTCAGCCCGAAACCCTGGGAAACCAAGGCTTGCAGAACAAGCAGGTGCAACGTTTGCCCTTTTCAGCTCTTCAAGGCAGTAACGCCACATTTTATCTTTGTATGGCACTTTTACAAAAGACGTTCTTCTCTAGACCCAAATGATTCACAAACATCTATCAAAGCCACAGGAGAACGCAAGCTTCCCTTCTGCTGTCTGCGCAGGAGCACTCCATCCAGTTTCTTCAAGGCAGTAACGCCACATTTTATCTTTGTATGGCACTTTTACAAAAGACGTTCTTCTCTAGACCCAAATGATTCACAAACATCTATCAAAGCCGCAGGAGAACGCAAGCTTCCCTTCTGCTGTCTGCGCAGGAGCACTCCATCCAGTTTCTTCAAGGGAGTAACGCCACATTTTATCTTTGTATGGCACTTTTACAAAAGACGTTCTTCTCTAGACCCAAATGATTCACAAACATCTATCAAAGCCGCAGGAGAACGCAAGCTTCCCTTCTGCTGTCTGCGCAGGAGCACTCCATCCAGTTTCTTCAAGGGAGTAACGCCACATTTTATCTTTGTATGGCACTTTTACAAAAGACGTTCTTCTCTAGACCCAAATGATTCACAAACATCTATCAAAGCCGCAGGAGAACGCAAGCTTCCCTTCTGCTGTCTGCGCAGGAGCACTCCATCCAGTTTCTTCAAGGGAGTAACGCCACATTTTATCTTTGTATGGCACTTTTACAAAAGACGTTCTTCTCTAGACCCAAATGATTCACAAACATCTATCAAAGCCGCAGGAGAACGCAAGCTTCCCTTCTGCTGTCTGCGCAGGAGCACTCCATCCAGTTTCTTCAAGGGAGTAACGCCACATTTTATCTTTGTATGGCACTTTTACAAAAGACGTTCTTCTCTAGACCCAAATGATTCACAAACATCTATCAAAGCCGCAGGAGAACGCAAGCTTCCCTTCTGCTGTCTGCGCAGGAGCACTCCATCCAGTTTCTTCAAGGGAGTAACGCCACATTTTATCTTTGTATGGCACTTTTACAAAAGACGTTCTTCTCTAGACCCAAATGATTCACAAACATCTATCAAAGCCGCAGGAGAACGCAAGCTTCCCTTCTGCTGTCTGCGCAGGAGCACTCCATCCAGTTTCTTCAAGGGAGTAACGCCACATTTTATCTTTGTATGGCACTTTTACAAAAGACGTTCTTCTCTAGACCCAAATGATTCACAAACATCTATCAAAGCCGCAGGAGAACGCAAGCTTCCCTTCTGCTGTCTGCGCAGGAGCACTCCATCCAGTTTCTTCAAGGGAGTAACGCCACATTTTATCTTTGTATGGCACTTTTACAAAAGACGTTCTTCTCTAGACCCAAATGATTCACAAACATCTATCAAAGCCGCAGGAGAACGCAAGCTTCCCTTCTGCTGTCTGCGCAGGAGCACTCCATCCAGTTTCTTCAAGGGAGTAACGCCACATTTTATCTTTGTATGGCACTTTTACAAAAGACGTTCTTCTCTAGACCCAAATGATTCACAAACATCTATCAAAGCCGCAGGAGAACGCAAGCTTCCCTTCTGCTGTCTGCGCAGGAGCACTCCATCCAGTTTCTTCAAGGGAGTAACGCCACATTTTATCTTTGTATGGCACTTTTACAAAAGACGTTCTTCTCTAGACCCAAATGATTCACAAACATCTATCAAAGCCGCAGGAGAACGCAAGCTTCCCTTCTGCTATCTGCGCAGGAGCACTCCATCCAGTTTCTTCAAGGGAGTAACGCCACATTTTATCTTTGTATGGCACTTTTACAAAAGACGTTCTTCTCTAGACCCAAATGATTCACAAACATCTATCAAAGCCGCAGGAGAACGCAAGCTTCCCTTCTGCTGTCTGCGCAGGAGCACTCCATCCAGTTTCTTCAAGGGAGTAACGCCACATTTTATCTTTGTATGGCACTTTTACAAAAGACGTTCTTCTCTAGACCCAAATGATTCACAAACATCTATCAAAGCCGCAGGAGAACGCAAGCTTCCCTTCTGCTGTCTGCGCAGGAGCACTCCATCCAGTTTCTTCAAGGGAGTAACGCCACATTTTATCTTTGTATGGCACTTTTACAAAAGACGTTCTTCTCTAGACCCAAATGATTCACAAACATCTATCAAAGCCGCAGGAGAACGCAAGCTTCCCTTCTGCTGTCTGCGCAGGAGCACTCCATCCAGTTTCTTCAAGGGAGTAACGCCACATTTTATCTTTGTATGGCACTTTTACAAAAGACGTTCTTCTCTAGACCCAAATGATTCACAAACATCTATCAAAGCCGCAGGAGAACGCAAGCTTCCCTTCTGCTGTCTGCGCAGGAGCACTCCATCCAGTTTCTTCAAGGGAGTAACGCCACATTTTATCTTTGTATGGCACTTTTACAAAAGACGTTCTTCTCTAGACCCAAATGATTCACAAACATCTATCAAAGCCGCAGGAGAACGCAAGCTTCCCTTCTGCTGTCTGCGCAGGAGCACTCCATCCAGTTTCTTCAAGGGAGTAACGCCACATTTTATCTTTGTATGGCACTTTTACAAAAGACGTTCTTCTCTAGACCCAAATGATTCACAAACATCTATCAAAGCCGCAGGAGAACGCAAGCTTCCCTTCTGCTGTCTGCGCAGGAGCACTCCATCCAGTTTCTTCAAGGGAGTAACGCCACATTTTATCTTTGTATGGCACTTTTACAAAAGACGTTCTTCTCTAGACCCAAATGATTCACAAACATCTATCAAAGCCGCAGGAGAACGCAAGCTTCCCTTCTGCTGTCTGCGCAGGAGCACTCCATCCAGTTTCTTCAAGGGAGTAACGCCACATTTTATCTTTGTATGGCACTTTTACAAAAGACGTTCTTCTCTAGACCCAAATGATTCACAAACATCTATCAAAGCCGCAGGAGAACGCAAGCTTCCCTTCTGCTGTCTGCGCAGGAGCACTCCATCCAGTTTCTTCAAGGGAGTAACGCCACATTTTATCTTTGTATGGCACTTTTACAAAAGACGTTCTTCTCTAGACCCAAATGATTCACAAACATCTATCAAAGCCGCAGGAGAACGCAAGCTTCCCTTCTGCTGTCTGCGCAGGAGCACTCCATCCAGTTTCTTTCTCGAACATCTCCATGTTTAACGGACGTGCTGACTAAGCCTACCGACTTACCTTCTATTACGTTTAAAGTTATGAGGCACGTGATGCTCCGAACTCATGGCTTACGTATTGTACTTTTTGTCTTCAGAGAAAAGTTAACTGTATAACCCTTCAGTTTGTTGGTGAGCCACCTTATGATGCATAATTTCATTATTCAGTTAATATACACCAAAAACTGTATGGCAACCTCTCAGAACCTTAAAGATCTTTAAATCCTTAAAGAAAATGTAAATTCACTTTGCAAAGGGTTCTTATGAAAAACGATTTTCTAAAATTCCAATTTAATGGCAAAAAAATTATATATGTAGGTAGAATATGGACATTCCTAAATAATCTAAAAAACCGCAAAATACTCTGATATATTTTTCCAAGCCATTCTTAAACAAAATTAAGCTTGTAAATTTTTCCACAATGTTTGCAGTATGCTTACAAATTATAAACTTAATATGAATTTGTTTCAGAATTTTTTCAAAATATAATTCAAAATATAAAGAAACAAGAAATCATCTAAAATCTAAACATAAGCATCAAGCTTTTGTCTAAATGTCATTAGCATTCAGCCTTGAGTCACAGTTTTCAGGAATTTTTATATGGTAAGTACTTTACTCATGTTATTAAATATTCTTCAAAACCAGAATTTTTGTTGTCAGATTCTGGTTTTCTGTCAGATGCTGGTACACAGCTCATTTTCTCTTTCTTCTATGTTAGAACGTGAAGGTTGTTTCCAAATTTTTGCTAATATTTACCCATGTCTTTGAGTATGGCCACAGGAAAAACATTCTAGAATTGGTCTAATCTCTTATAAAGGTTATGGCGGTCTGAATTCCCATTAATCATATAAGAAAGATCCCTTCTGATCACAACACCAGTATTTTGGATTACATTTTTTTAATAATATAGGCTTTCTTCTAACCATCAGATGCATCGAATCCCAGAGTCCCAATCAGTGTGCCCACACAGTCATCTTTATCAAGACTAAAATAAATCAGATCCAAATGCGTTTCTTCAGCCCAAATTCAATTTTGTTGGGAAATATAGTTATGGATTTTAAAAATGAGTTAATTTAAAAAGTATTCAACTTCCAACACTCAATTTTAACGAACACCTTTCTCTAATCACAGTTGAGCCCTCCCTGTCACTCCCACATCTGCTTTAGAAATCATGACCCAGCCCCCATGTAAAAGCTCCTCAGTCCCACCCCAGTAGAAACCGCCTTCTCCAGGTGACACACAGCAGAGCCCTGAACTCAACAAAGACAGATCCAAGGAAACCAAACCACATTCCTGCCACACCTTCAATGAAGAGGACAGAGAACTTATCATTTATTTAATTTTGAGACAGAGTCCCCCTCTGTTGCACAGGCTGGAGTGCAATGGTGCGATCTCTGCTCACTGCAACCTCTACCCTGGGTTCAAGTGATTCTCCTGCCTCAGCCTCTGAGTAGCTGGGATTACAGGTGCGTGCCACCATGCCTACCTAATTTTTGTATTTTTAGTACAGACAGGTTTGGTGGGCCTTCTGTTGGCCAGGTTGGTCTTGAACGCCTGACCTCGAATCATCTGCCCACCTCAGCCTCCCAAAGTGCTGGGATTATAGGCATCAGTCACCACACCTGGCCAAGGCAGGGAATTTAAAAAAAAACAAGGGGGCCAGAACTACAGGAGGACAACCTGGGAGTCAGCTCCCAGCCTGGCTGAATGCGGGAAGGGAGGGGAGTCAGCTCCTGGCCCAGCTAAGTGAGGGAAGGAAGGGCAGGACCAGAGCCCCAGGAGGCCTCCGAGTAGGCACATGAAGTGCAGGGGCCCTGGAGGGGCACCAGGGGTGGTTCTGGGAGTTGGAAGGGAAGCCAGACTGCTGGGTCAGACCACTGTTGGGAATAAGCCTTCGGGCACAAAGGACGGGAAGAGCCGGTGAAGAGGACAGATCAGGTGCCCTTTCCTGCCTTCCAGTTGGCAGGGAGGCCAAAGGGACCCTGCCAGGGCCTCCCCAGGAGCAGAGGCGCTGTCACCTACCCTGCAATGCCGGGTCCAGGAACTCTTGCGGCAGAGCGACAAGTGCTGAGGCCCAGAGTTTCCCGTCGCCCCAGTCTCTGCTCCCCACTACGACGTGGGGCTGGCCGAGTGCTGCGTGGGCTCTGAATCTGGGTTTCCTTGTAATGGAAACAGGAGATGGTTCTTCTGAGTTGATGGCCACACTGTTATGTGCTTACATCGCAAAAAAACACCATTTAAAACACAAAATGTTATGAAAACGCCCCATGTTCCTCCACAGCGGAGAGACAGTGAGGCTGGCTCAGGACCCAGAATACCCAAGTTCAAGCCTCACTCTGCCAAATACCAGCCCTGAGACCTCAGGGAAATCACCCAGCTCCGCCCTCATCCCCTCACGGAAAACTGGAGTGGGCAATAGAGCCCTACCCCACAGATCCTTATGAGAATAGTACACTGATAGTAACGACAGAGCCCCTGGGACCCGTGTGACCCCAAAACCAGCACCAGGCCCCATCCTCACTCCCTCTCCACAAAGGCCCTGAAATGATAATACGGGTGTGTGGGGTGTCGTGCTCCCAGGTGGCATCACTCTCCCCTTGATGAGGTGTCCCCTGCTTCCCTGGGCTTCACGCTGATTAGTCATCTGTGGGTTTTCTACATGCCATGGCTGATCATTTGTGTCCCCAAGATTCACACGGTAAATCTTAACCCCCAAGGTGATGGCTTTGGGAGGTGACTCGGTAGAGAGGGTGGGGCTCCTGCAAATGGGATTAGTGCCCTGGATGATGGAGCCCAGGGAGGCCCTCACCCTTTTCCCCATGTGAGGACACAGGAGAGGGCGTCATCTGTGACCTGGGACACTGTCCTCCGCAGATTCCACACCTGCTGCACCTTGATCACGAACGTGCCACCACCAGAACTGAGGGAAGGAATGTCTGCTTCCATGGCTGCCTGGCCGACGGTATTTCCTCCCAGCAGCCTCAGCTGAGACAGTGCTTACTGACCTGCCTTCATAAGGTAAGCACAACTGTGGGCATAGAACACAGGGGCAGTGAGGGGCAGCTGCGGGTGGCTGGGAGTCCCCCCAGTCCTGTGCACACCCCAGCCTCACAGGCAGATGTGCAGGCCACATGCATTCACATTCCCTAGGCAGGGCAGGCCACAGAGGCCAGCAGCCTGGAAATGCATGGTCATCCCCTGAGGGAACATCTCAACGACCAGGACTTCCAAAGCAATTTCAGAAGTTCCTTCAACCAGGACGCATAACCAGCCAGGGGGCCAGGCAGGGTGAACGCTTCCCACCAGGACTAGGAAATTAACAGGAAGAGAAGGCCCCACTGCAGACTGAAACTTGGCTTCCAGACCTGAGAGGTGGCCAGCCACATTCCACTTAAGACAGAATTCGTCGGGAATGTCGCTCAGCTCTTTATTCGCAGTTGAACTTCTCAGTGTCTTTCTGGGTTTCTGATGGGCTACCCGTGTCCCTCACTGCTTGCCAGCTGCACCTGCTCTACTAAGAGCATTTTCAGGGCATCGTGGACCTGAGGGCCAATGGCCGTGAGTGAGACAAGCTCCCCAAGTCGTCCCGGCCACATGGGGTGGAAAGCACAGGTTCCATGGGGAGAAGCCAGGTCCACAGAGAAATCCCTCGGAGCGGGGGAAGCACGTGGGGCAGCCAGAGCCTGAGGAGCTTCCAGCCTCCACGGGGTCTTCACTGGAGTCCAGACAGGACACCCAGGCCTCCCTGAGCAGCACCTGGGGCAACCCAGGCTCCTGCAATGTTTAGAGAACCAACAGGGGACTTGGAGCATTCAGGAAAGCCTCCCAGGAGCTGTGCTTTCCAAAGCCGAGCGCCAGCGAGCCGGGAGACACCCCATCTCCCTCATCAATCTGTTCTCAGGTTCGGTCTGCTGGATTCATGCCACGAAGGCATTGAGAGCTGCCTGTCCTGGTGTCAGCGGCACAGCGTGAGTATGATGAGGTGACGCCCCCTAAAATGTTACACTGAGAGAAAGGGCCACAGGCTGTATCTCATGCCTGCAATCTTGGCACGTTGAGAGTCTAAGGCAGGGGGATTGCTTGAGACCAGGAGTTTGTGACTGGCATGGCAGCACATGCCAGCAATCTCAGCTACTCAGGAGGCTGAAGCATGACAACCGCTTGAACCCAGGAGGCAGAGGGTGCAGTGAGCTGGGATCGTGCCACTGCACTCCAGCCTGGGCGAGAGCGAGACTGTCTTAGAAAAGATAAAGAGAGCGAGCTGGGAACCAGGTCATAACTTTTCATTTCCAAAAACACATGTTTTCATGAAAAAGTATTTGATTAGGGAAGTTTATATAGTAAAAGGAGCAAGGCTGTAGGCTGCAGCCGGGGCTCTTACTTCAGATACCAATCATTTTAGAAAGACAGTGACCTGGGCTCTGAACACTGGAAACATTCAAACAGGGAGTTTTACCAATGCATTTTTTTCTGAGTCAAATACACCTTTAGGAATTACGCATTATAGTCAATTAAACATTTTTGCTGCAGTGCATAGAATAAGATGATGACGTGGGCCAGCTTCAGGTGACCGCTCAGAGAGTGAGAGCGTCCCTGCAGCAATGGGACAGTGTCCTGTGGCCTCAGCGACAGCATGACATCAGCTCTGGGCAGCTTCTGTGGTTTGGTGGGTGCTATAAACTGAAATATGCACACACCAATCAACACATTGGTGCCCCAGCCCAAAGTGACTCTAGTTTGGAGATGGCCTAGAGAGAAATAATCCAGGTTAAATGAGGTCTTGAGTGAACCCTAATCCAACAGGACTGGCATCTTTGTAACAAGGGAAAGAGATGCCAGGGTTCTGCCCACGCATGCACAGTGGGGAGGCCCCAGTGTGCAGGGAAGAGGCTACGCCATAAGCCAGAAAGAGAGGCCTCAGGAGAAACCAACCAGGCTGTGGGCCCCTTGTCCTCAAACTCCCAGCCCCCAGAACTACAAGAACATGAGTTCCTGTTGTCTGAGCCGTTCTGGGATTGCGGCCTGAGCTAGCTCGCTGGCTGGGCACCATCCTGAGAGGCAGAATTACAGTGCTTCAGACATACCACACACAAGCTGAAGCAGCCACAGAGAGAGTGCCTCTGGCACATGATAGCGGCTATCAAATGTCTCGGTTTGTTTTGGGCATTTACTCTTCATCATTTAAGATCACTACATTTAAAAACTGCCATTCTGGAGAGCAGCCAGGCCTGGGATTCATGTGCCTCTGCACCATCGGTATGCCCCATGTCCTCCTGCTTCCTGGCCTCTGCATTTGGCAGCGTCAAGAGCTGGCTTTGGGTGGTTCTTCACTCTCTTCAGGCACATTCAATTTGCAAAAATGAACAAAGAGGTTTGACTGAGCGTAGCCACACGTTCAGAGTCATGGTCTGCGGTGCACCAGGCACGAGATGTCAGTGCCCTATGCTGTCCACCATCAGGCCCTGTGTTTGGTGCTAGTCATGTTGTCTACCATGACCCTCACTAAGGAAGCTTTGATTATTCAAAGCCAGCCTGATGATGATGAGGGCGTCCACCCCCGGCCTGTTTCGGGCCAGACTGCTCTCCAGGGAGGCTGTAATTCTGCTCCCTTCACTTCCACAAGCATCTGCTGTGGACAAGCCTTGGGACACCTGATTTACAAGCCCCGATTCATGGCTGATGGAAGGTGAAGTTTTCTAAAAGGTTGGAAGTCTATTAGCTGGTAAATGAGAAGGCTGGAAATTGAGGCTAGACCTGGGGTCAACCCAACACATGTGCCTAAGCGGGGGCAAAACTCAGGGGTCTTCAAAGGCAAGTGTCCCACCCCTTGGCACAGTGCAATCCAGATTCCTGACAGCTTCCCCTGAAAACAAGGGGAATCTCAAACCACTTCCGTGGATTTTTTTGTGAGCAGGCTGGGAAAAATATCTTAAGCACAGGAAGAGCATGAGCTTCTTGACTTAAATAAGGTTTGATTTTTGGCGGATCTGGCTTATTGAGTCTACAGTTTGTGGCAAGAGGCAAACTGCAAAGCAGTTTATATCTCATCTCTTAACTTCGAAAAATGATTGCTTGTGATTAAAATGACTGGCAGCCTTCCCTGCAATGATTCCCACCAATCCCACGCGTCAACAGAGTTTTCTTTGTTTTTCATCATCATCAACATCTTCTTTGTGTTTTTCCACCAGAAGTATCAGCAGCTCATACTGCCCACAGAAGTGGCCACTGCCTGCGTTACTAAGCTTAGGGATCCACGGAGAGGTTTGGCTTTTTTCAGACAAAGGCTTAGTAGCCATCCTGCAGTTCCTGGAAAGGACACTTACTGGCACACTGCAAGGCAGTGAGGAAGAATAACCCCGGGAACACGGCTCCCCTCAGATGTGCCATGTTCTGTTTCTTCAAACACCTCATGCTCCTTTTCAGAGTCTAACGGTTCTTAAGAAATGGGCAAAAAACCCCCAAAAAACAAAAAACTCCTTTCCAGGATCTAAGGTGAGAAATTTGTAAGTAACTATCTCTGCATGGTTCATAAAAACCATTTCCACTTTTCCACTGGTGCACCTTAAAAGGCTCTTTCCTCTAAGAAAAAAATGGACTCAGGCTGGGCCCAGTGGCTCATGCCTGTAGTCCCCGCACTTTGGGAGGCCGAAGTGGGCAGATTTCAAGGTCAGGAAATTGAGACCATCCTGGCCAACATGGTGAAACCCCATCTCTACTAAAAATATGAAGATCAGCCAGGCATGGTGGCACGAGCCTGTAGTCCCAGCTACTCAGGAGGCTGAAGAAAGAGAATCGCTTGAATCTGGGGAGGTTGCGGTGAGCTGAGATTGCGCCACTGAACTCCAGCCTGGGTGACAAAGTGAGATTCCACAAAAAAAAAAAAAAAAAAAAAAATGGACTCAGACAGCTGCCTGGGTCCTTGGCTTTGCTTTGCTTTTTATAAAACTATGTCCTGAAGCTGCTTTTAAATTTTTGAAACAGGATTTGGGGCCAAAGGCTTTGCTTAGGCAGCTTGGTAAATACTGACATGTTTGTTAAAAAGCAAAACCAAAACAAAACACCCCACAAAGTTACATATGGTAAGTGTCTAGACTTGTAAGTTTATGTAACCAATAACAGTAAAAAAAAAAAAAAAAAAAAACCTGTCAAATCTTGGAAAGCTTTATAGGTTAAAATCCTTGGGGAAAGACATTTTTCAGTGACAATAATGGAGGAAAAAGAAAATAACAGAATCATCTTATCAAAGCACTGTTTGATACTAAAAATCATATTCACACTTTAATCAATAAGAGTTTGATATTGATTCTATAGATGTCCCCACCCAAATCTCGTCTTGTATTGTAAGCCCCAGGTGCTGAAGGAGAGGGGACTGGATCATGGGGCGGTTCCCCCCACGTTGTTCTCATGATAGTGAGTGAATTTTCACAAGATCTGATGGTTTATATTGTAAATGGTAGAGTTTTTAGCGCCCTCATATGCTCTAAGACACCTGCTTCTCCTTCTGCCATGACTGTAAGTCTCCTGATGCCTCTCCAGCCCTGCTGAACTATGAGTCAGTTAAACCTCTTTCCTTTAAAAATTACCTAGTCTCAGGCAGTTCTTCATAGCAGTGTGAAAACAAACTCAAACAAGTTTATCAAATTTGAAGTCATGTTTTAGATTACATTGTTTACATTATCAGTGATTAATATTAATATACATTCTATCATTAATACAAAATACTGACTATTAAAAACTCAAAAATAACACAGGTTGACAAGGTAGCAGAAAAAAAGGAATCCTTATACGCTGTTGGTGAAAGCGTAAATTATTTCAACCACTGTGGAAGACAGGGTGGTGATTCCTCAAAGACCTAAAAACAGAACTACCAATTTGACCCAACAATCCCATTACTGGGTATTATTCATTGCAGCACTATTCACAATAACAAAAGCATGGAATCAACTTAAATGCCTATCAATGATAGACTGGTTAGAGAAAATATGGTACATATACACCATGGAATACTACGCAGCCATAGAAAAGAACAAGACCTTGTCCTTGGCAGGAACATGGATGGAACAGGAGGCCATTATCCTTAGCAAAGGAATACAGAGAAAATAATACCACATGTTCTCTCTTATAAGTAGGAGCTAAATGATGAGAACTCATGGATGCATAAAAGGGAACAACATCCACTGGAGCCCATGGGAGGTGGAGGGTGGGCGGGGGGGGGCAGAGGGAGAGGAGCAGGAAAAGTAACTAATGGGTACTGGGCTTAATATCTGGATAAGGAAATAATCTGTACAGTAAATCCCCACGATACACATTTATCTATGAAACAAAACCGCACTTGTACCCCTGAACTTAAAATAAAAAAAATAAAGGGTTAATCAATTCCCAATATGGATTTTATGATTGTATAAAACAATTGTGTAATGTTCACTACAAATACTATTTTGTTTGAAATCCAAAAAAATCCTGTTTTAGATTACTCTTAATTATATTGCTTACGTTCGTACGATTAATATTAATATAAATTCCTGACACTTGTGATGCTGGCTAAACTAGAATTTAATACTGTAATACAATCTGAGTAATATTTATTCTGACTTGGTGATCAAAGTGTTTATGTCCAGGCCCTCTTTACCTCCAAACCAGCTTATAATTTGGGCAAAAGTCACAGTTCCAGAAATCTATTTCTGATAAAATTGGACTTAATTTTTTTCCAGAAAATGAATCTATTAGGTATCATCCTAAGTCTCTTCTAAAAGCAAAAATATATCATTTTATTCATATATATTTCTCACAATGACTTATCCTATTAACAATCAATATAATTTCATGATAGCTTCCTAGTTTTACAGAAAGATGAATTTATTTTTCATAATTTTCTAATCATGATCTTCCACAGAGAAATTGAAATGAAGCAGAAATTCCCCCACTTTTAGGCCCCTGCAAATCCCCATGCATGAAAGTAAAGAAAAATTCCAAAGCTCTTTTAAGAAAAACTCCAGGTATCTAGCCAGCCCCAGGGTAGTCAAGTAGCTTGTTAAGAAGGTAATCACCTAAAACAGTAGCCAAGGAACTTAATGGCAGATGTTTGCTTTCTTATGGAAATTAAAGATCACTTCTGGACATTGCCCTTGAACTGTCCTTCAGAGGCTCAGACCCTGACTAAGGGACCCCCCCCCCCCCACCGCCACACACACACACACACACACACACACACACACACACACACACACACACACACTCCCCAGATTAGAGGGAAGTGCAGGCAGAACTTCAAAGGTTGCCCTTTGTTCTAACTTTTTCCTGAGGGCATTGGAGAAAGTCAGTCTTCCTAGCAAGTTAACATTTTTCTGCTAACCCCCCAAATTTTAAACAAATCTTCTCTTCATTAACCAACTGAAAACCACAAGATCTTTGAATCCATCTATGACCTGCGATCCCCTGCAATAGGATGTCCTGTCCTTTTAAGTTAAAACTTATGTGTGGCCTGCATAGGTGGATTTATGATGTTGCCTGTAGCTTCTGCACCCCTGCCTTTAAAAAACCTTGCCTTCAGCCATTGGGGAGGCCAGGATTAGAGCAGCAGCTGCCTGGTCCCCTTGCTTAGCACTGTAAAATAAACACCTTCCTTTACTTCACTGCCAAAACTTCTGTGTGAGCATCGGGCTTTCCTGTGTTGGGCGAGCTGACACCAGCTCAGTTCTCTATCAAGGTTCACACATATATGTTACAGTAAGTAAGTTTGTGCCAAGAAAAAACATCAAACAGTACCGTATGCACCGCTGCAGCCCAGCCTTTCAATTATTTGGTTGATTCTGAACCTCACACTCCTCTTTCAACCACTCAGGAAAGACAAGTCACTTAATTGTAATATCAAGAACTTTGTATCTAGCAGCTAATTTTGCTGGACCCTCACTCACCCATCTCCATCCAACACTCCAGGTAGTCTAGATTTTATCCCAGGCTTTAACATAAATTGATTAATAGAAGAGATTTTGCAATAAAATCGCCAAAAAGAAAATAAAGACTCTCTATGAAAATTAAAAGTCATCAAAACCTTGCTTTCTCTTCCTACAAATGTATGTCTTTTAAATATGACAGTAGCTTTCCACTCTCAGACAAATAAGATTTACTTGTTGATTTCACAGTTAACACGTATAATGAACAACTGTCATTCATTAAAAGAGCACCGCACTAACCTTGTGCATTATCTGGGAACACACACACCATCTTCTTCCGGTCTGTGCTGATTAACCTGTATTCTTTCACAGCTGGTCAAGCTTAGGACACCATCAATCCTCTCTAATTCATAACAACCATATTTATGAAGATAAAAACATTCTAATTAAGTTATTTGTCAATCAAATCCAGTAGAATGGAAGAATGACTCAGCATTGGAAAATGGGACTGTCTCATTGATAAATCAAGGGAGGAAAAAATAACTCCGATGTCCCCAAAAGCATAAAATTCAAAACATACTCTGGATAAAAAAACCTTCACAAGCTAGAAATATAGGAAATGTCTGTAACACAAGTATATCTTACCAGAACCCCAAAGCAAACATCATACCTAATGTGGAATAGCGCCCGTGTCCAGCAAACTTCCCACCTAATGTGGAACACATCCTGTGTCCAGCAAATATCGCACCTAATGTGGAAAGGTGCTCATGTCCAGCAAACATCCCACTTAATGTGAAACAACACCCGTGTCCAGCAAACATCGCACCTAATATGTTACAGCCCTCATGTCCAGCAAATATCACACCTATTGTGGAAGAGCCTCTGTGTCCAGCAAACATCCCACCTAATGTGGAACAGTCCCCATGTCCAGCAAACATCCCACCTAATGTGGAACAGTCCCCATGTCCAGCAAACATCCCACCTAATGTGGAACAGTCCCCATGTCCAGCAAACATCTCACCTAATGTGGAACAGTCCCCATGTCCAGCAAACATCCTACCTGATGTGGAACGGTCCCCATGTCCAGCAAACATCCCACCTGATGTGGAACAGTCCCCATGTCCAGCAAATATCCCACCTAACGTGGAACAGTCCCCATGTCCAGCAAACGTCACACCTAATGTGAAACAGCTCCCATGCCGAGCAAACACGACATCTAATGTGGAACAGCCCCTGAGTCCAGTGAGCATCCCACCTACCTACAGCATCCAGCAAACATCCCACCTGATGTGGAATGCTCCCCATGTCCAGCAAACATCCTACCTGATGTGGAACGGTCCCCATGTCCAGCAAACATCCTACCTGATGTGGAACAGTCCCCATGTCCAGCAAACATCCCACCTAATGTGGAATGGCTCCCGTGTTCATTCTCAGAAAGTCGCTGTGTGGAGCAGGTGTTCCTGTTCCCTGTAAATTCACATGCTGAAGCCCTAACCCTCAGTGGGACGGCATGAGGAGGTGTGGCCTTTGGGAATTGATTCAGGTGGGATGAGGTCATGTGGGTGGAGAACCTACGGCCGGATGAGCACTCCCGGAAAACCAGAAGGGCCCAGAGCTCCCTCTCTCCTCCATCAGACAAGCAAGAGCCCAGAGCTCCCTCTCTCCTCCATCAGACAAGCAAGAGCCCAGAGCTCCTCTCTCCTCCATCAGACAAGCAAGAGCCCAGAGCTCCTCTCTCCCCCATCAGACAAGCAAGAGCCCAGAGCTCCTCTCTCCCCCATCAGACAAGCAAGAGCCCAGAGCTCCTCTCTCCTCCCTGATAAGATGAGAAGAGCCCAGAGCCCCTCTCTCCCTGGCGTGAGCACAGAGTAAGAAGGCACCTCCTGCAAGCCAGGGAAGAGGTTCCCAGCAGACACCTGCCGGCCCCTGGATCTGGAATCGTGGCCTGCAGCACTATGAAAAGTGAAGGTGCTGTTTGTAGCCATCCATCTATGCCAGTGTGTTACAGCATCCCAGAAACTAAGTCAGTCACTCATTTTTCCTAAACGTGTGGGGCATAAGCTGTGCTCTGGGGAACAGCAGGGACACAGCCAGACCCGGCCCTCAGAGCCATCAGGGCAGTGCTGTGCAGGGAGGGCTGCCCCTTCCTCTCATCAGGGAGGTGCTGTGCCACACTCCCATTCCCCCCAAAGATGACTGCACCAAATGTCAGGCCTCTGGTGCGGCCTGTCTCGGGACACCCTGCCTGGGAGGAAGATGCTGGTTGCTGTGGTTACAGAGATGCTGGTGTGCAGCCTCTGGTCCCTGCGTGCTTTACAGCCTCCTGGTAAACACCCACGGTGGGTCTCCTTGTCGCCTGGGATTAGGTACAGCTGTGCTTCAGAAACTACAGCATCTGCTTTTACCTAATGGGCACCTGAGTCACCAAACTGATCCTCTGTCCCCATGTTTTTTTCAGGCTGCCCAGACACAAGTCTAAATTCCTGGCTTATCTCAAGCACACGGTGGCTCAGGCTGACAGGTCCCTTCTGCTCCTGGTTTAGCTTGTAGATATTGTTTTACTTTGAATGTCTGTTGTCACATCTGTGAGTTGCCTTTTATTACGTTTTTGAATAATAAATGAGAAAAAATGCATCTATACAATCATACCTATGTCAATAAAACAGAACATTAAATTTCCCATCAATCCAAACATCTCCTTCTCCAATAACACCTTTTAAATCTAGGGATGCTGGAGTGCATTTTTTATCGATAACACACGTCACTCACAGCTGTTTACTAAAGGTCCACTCTGCATCAACACCACTCCTGGAGTCATGTCATTTAAATGAGTGCAGTGCCACACATGAGCTACATGCCCAGGACACCCCAGCTGTGATTAGAATCAGAGCCTGGTGGTGTGTCTGTCATTACTCACTTCATAGATGTGGATGTGGGAGTCTGGGATTTACAGATGTGGACCTGGGGGTCCAAGGTTTACAAATGTGGAACTGGGGTCCAAAGTTTATAGATGTGAACCTGGTGATCCAAGGTTTGCAGAGGTGGACGTGGGGGCCCAGGATTTACAAACGTGGACCTGGGGGTCCAAAGTTTATAGACGTGGACCTGGGGGTCCAGGATTTACAAATTTGGACCTGGGGGTCCGGGGTTTACAGATGGGAACGTGGGGGGCTGGGGTTTACAGACATGGACATGGGGATCCGGGGTTTACAGACATGGACATGGGGGTCCGGGGTTTACAGATGTAAACCTGGGGGTCTGGGGTTTACAGATGTGGACCTGGGGGTCTGGGGTTTACAGATGTGGACCTGGGGGTCTGGGGTTTACAGATGTGGACATGGGGGTCCAGGATTTACAAATGTGGACTGGGGGGTCCAAAGTTTACAGACGTGGACATGGGGGTCCAGGTTTACAGATGTGGACATGGGGGTCCAGGTTTACAGATGTGGACATGGGGGTCCAAAGTTTACAGACATGAACCTGGGGGTCCAGGATTTACAAATGTGGACTGGGGGTCCAAAGTTTACAGACATGGACATGGGGGTCCAGGGTTTACAGATGTGGACATGGGGGTCCAAAGTTTACAGACGTGAACCTGGGGGTCCAGGATTTACAAATGTGGACTGGGGGTCCAAAGTTTACAGACATGGACATGGGGGTCCGGGGTTTACAGATGTAAACCTGGGGGTCTGGGGTTTACAGATGTGGACCTGGGGGTCTGGGGTTTACAGATGTGGATCAGGGGTCTGGGGTTTACAGATGTGGACATGGGGGTCCGGGGTTTACAGATGTGGACCGGGGGTCTGGGGTTTACAGATGTGGACTGGGGGTCCAGGGTTTACAGATGTGGACCGGGGGTCTGGGGTTTACAGATGTGGACCTGGGGGTCCACGGTTTACAGATGTGGACCTGGGGGTCCAAAGTTTACAGACGTGGACATGGGGGTCCAGGGTTTACAGACGTGGACATGGGGGTCCAGGGTTTACAGATGTGGACATGGGGGTCCAGGGTTTACAGATGTGGACCGGGGGTCCGGGGTTTAGATGTGGACTGGGGGTCCAGGGTTTACAGATGTGGACTGGGGGTCTAGGGTTTACAGATGTGGACTGGGGATCCGGGGTTTACAGATGTGGACCGGGGGTCTGGGGTTTACAGATGTGGACCTGGGGGTCTACGGTTTACAGACGTGGACCTGGGGGGTCCAAAGTTTACAGACGTGGACATGGGGGTCCAGGGCTTACAGACGTGGACATGGGGGTCCAGGGCTTACAGATGTGGACATGGGGGTCCGGGGTTTACAGATGTGGACATGGGGGTCTGGGGTTTACAGATGTGGACTGGGGGTCTGGGGTTTACAGATGTGGACTGGGGGTCTGGGGTTTACAGATGTGGACTGGGGGTCCGGGGTTTACAGATGTGGACCCGGGGTCTGGGGTTTACAGATGTGGACTGGGGGTCCACGGTCCACAGTTGTTGACTTTGGAGTCAGTGCTCCTGGCCACGAATCCAGGCTGCTGCTCAGGGCCTCTGCCACAAGAACCATTTCTTTCCTATCCTAAAATGCAGGATTCCTGTTAAAATGTGAAAAGGTACGATGTGGGAGGCACAGCATATGCCAGCACCAACTCTGTCTCCTCAGTTACAGAGATTTAAGAAAACTAAGTAAGAGTGAAAGCAGGACAGCAGGGTCCACCTATGGGGAACGCAGCAAACTCAAGCTTCCCGCAAGGCTCCTGGCAGCCGTGCCCCTCTTGAAATCATAGCCACGTCTCCCCACCCTTGCATTTTATGAAACTTCATTAGGATTATAGTTGCAAATCTTAGTGATGAGATTTGATTCCATTCCGGAAGGGTATAAAATCACCTTTTAAAATTTTTACCTCTTTAAGTAAAATTTAAAATGTGATTCCAATGTCCAATCTGTATACAAAAGCAAGAGAAAACCATGACGTGGAATTGTGAGTTCCTGATGATCTCGTTTCTGAAAACACGTTACTATGAGTGGGCAAAGAACTGTGAGTTTCCGTGTGAAGTGTCCACTTTCCAGTGGCCTCAGACACACATGCAGGCCATGTGCCCCATGTGCTTCTGATGCTTCCAGCCAGGTTAACTCACGCTGCCTTCAGCGCTTCTTTCCGGTACAGATTGGCCAAAACTAGTAAAGACCAGACTTCCAACACTTTACAATCAGCTTTCAATCTCTTATCAGACTGATTTGGCACATTGAGTATTTTGGAAGCTTCAGAAAAAGTCATTAAATTCTAGAGTTACAATATTTCTGACACATGCTCCTACATATATAAAATATCAAGTAGCTAAATCAATCTCACGTCTCTCAATCCCAGGCATAGGTTCTGAGAAACATGTTGTCGGCCAACCTGGTCATGGTACGAACATCAGAGTCTGTTACACAGACCAGTTGGCACAGCTCCTGCACACCCAGGCTGTGAGGTGCGGCCTGCTCCTCCTGGCTACACACGCACACATCACGTGACCTGCAGAATCCTGCCAGCTGCTGGACACAGTGGGGAGTGTGTGTGCATCGAGCCCAGCTAAGCTCAGAAAAGGAGCAGTAAGAACATGGCATTATCATCCTATGAGCCCACTGTCCCATGTGGGTCCTCACTGAACAAACACTGATACGCACACGGCCGTGTCCAAATGCGGGGCTACTCTTTTCTAAAAAGGCAAACGTAAACATAAAAAGCCCGGTTGATTTTGTGTCACCTTTAAATTGGGAGAATGAGAATCTATTTTAGAACATTGTGAGTGGCCGAATCATTATCTGAAAGATCCAGAATAGGAAAGCGCATCTTTAGACTCTTAGTTCAGAGTCTAAACCGAGCCCTGAATGACTAATCCACTTAACCATGACAAGGTCACAGCAAAACAACATCCAGCCCTCCTCCTGCTTCACAGTCAGTCAGGGCGGGACGGCACGGCTAACCGTTCTCCTGGGGCCTTCGCACTTTTCTGAAAGCTGCGGTTTCTGAGGCTTTTTGTGAAAGCCAGAACAATCTCCTCTCTCCCCTCAGAGGTTCTCATGGGGACAGGGATAGGAGGGGCCTGGGGCTGCCTCCAGGTTGTCCCCTCCCCTCACTGCTCCAAGGCTGAGGGATGAGGCCACTTGAGGCATGCCCATCAGATGTGACAGGGTCAGCTGAGGAGCCTGAAGGCCACTGCCCCAAATGATTAGCCTGGGAGCCATGGCACCTTCCAGAGAAAAGGAGCACGAGGCTCTAATGTGGTCAGAAAGGGGCCTCCCCACCCACACACAGGGCCACCAGACCCATGGCCCCTGGCTCTGAGCCCGCCCCTTCCCTCATCCCTCACACTGGCAAGAGTGTTCAGGAAAAAATGGGATCCACCCAGCCTGGGTCACCCTGCTGAGCCCAACCACAAGGCATCTTCCTCAAAGTGTGGCCACAGCGACTCTGCAAGAGGAGGCTCCAGGAGCATGAGTAGAAGGTCCGTTTAAGAGCCAGGCTGGGGACAGGGCCGGGGATTCCCCCTGAGGCCAGCACATGTGGGGGCCCTGTCTCGGGAGGAGCTGCCTAGAAGACAGGCCCATTCCCCTGGGGACCCTCCAGCAAGGCTCCTCCTCTGCACCATGACGGGCGGTGCCTTTCAGAGCCCATGGGAGCCTACAGAGCCACATTCTGTCTCCTGGACCCCTCAAAAGTCTCTGCACATCTTTCCTTCCAGAGACAACAAATGTTCTTTCTAAAAGACATTCTGACTAACGTGACCCAGAGACCCTCACAGAAAGCCCTCTGCAGCACAGCACTGACCATGGCAGAAGGCAAAGCCTCTGAACCTGCCACCGGACCTCCCAGGCTGACCTCTGCCATGCACAGCACGAAGAAAGGCCCCTGTCCCTCACCTCCCCTGCAACCCTCCTCAACTGTCTATGTGTCTCTTTTCCTCCCTGTCCTGCTTCTGGCTACATGAAAATACAGTTTTACACATGGAAGAAGCCTTCAAAGACCTGCATATTTTAAAAAAATCAACCTATTTTTGAGAAAAAAGGGCAGAGCGCTGTGAAAATCCATGGCCCTGCGAGGCCTCACAGGTGGAGCAAGCCACCTATCTGCATAAATGCAGAATCCATGGCACCAGCAGCTCAGGTACTCACCACCAGCGTCCATCAGGCACTGGCATTTGTCACTGATTTCCTTCTTGTGTGAAGACATGTGGAATAAGGCCATGGCAGGGGATACATGAACGGTTTAACATTACCGACTTCCAGAGCCAGAAGCGTCCACAGCAATGAGCACGTTACTTACAGAGAAGTGGGGATCGGGCACCAGGGACTCTCAATGCCAATGCCCAGCCCAAGCCCGCCGGGTCCTATTTCAGCCCCCGCAGCCCTCCCCGCGCCTCCCCGCATCTCCGCCTCCCTGCCTCCCTACCGCCTCAGCCCCACTAACTCCAGGCGTAAGAGCATAACTGTAGGACAGCCTTCCCGCCTCTGCAGTGTTTTGCTTTCAAATTCCCAAACACCGGTTTCAGTAAGTTATATACAAGACAATGTAAAACCCTGCACGTCTGAAATGTACAAATAGCGAAGAGCATTAGTGAGAAAACATCCATTTGTGATGGGTATTTTTATGCTATTTATCTAATAAAACATAAAAACATACATTACCTGGCTTTCATAATGTTAGATTTGAATCTGATTAGATAGCAAGAAGAAATGGCCCCTATTTTTAAGAGTTGAGTTGGTTTCATTTGCATGATATAATCCGAAATAAGTGATTATATGGAATTCAAACCCAATCTAGAAACACTTTTATAAATACAGTACCTACAATTGGTTGGAAAACGTATCATGCTATCATAGGAAATTCCGTTTCAGGTAATGAATGAAACTCATTTTTTCCATAAAAAACATCCGACCGAGAGCTGAGTATCTGTCTGGGATGCAGTAGGGTTTTAAGTGCGAAGCTCTAACCATAACCTTCTGGAGGCTCCACGTTCCATACAGACGATTAAGGACCTCTCAGGAAGATTTTCACAGCCCTGATGGTGTAATAGATGGTGCATGGAGAAAGCTGTATGCATCTCGGTCTGTCACTGCAAGGCCATACACGGCAGCAGGGCAATATTTAAAGTCAATCAGTAAAGTGGTCTGAGGGTGCCAGAGAAGGAAGTTTTATGGAGCGCAAACACATGGAGGGACTTGAAAAACTAGAAAACAGGCCCCCAATGAGGAGGTGCTGGACAGGCAGCGAGGAGGGGAAATGATGCCTCCTCCATGTTGGGGCAGAGCCTCCAAGGGCCACACCAGCAGCCGGAATGGGAATCACACCTGAAGCCCGGAGCCTGGGGTTCCACGCTTCACTTAGCTGTCCTGAAGACTGGCTTCTACCCCACTAAAATGAGATCATTTGATGGAGAAAAAGGAAAACACCACATGGGGGCTGTGTGTGGCATTTCAGATGATACCAGTGACACCCGTGGTGATTATCTGTGTTTCAAAAGATTATAAAAATCACATTTGCTTAAGATCAATAACACAGATGAGCTGAAATGCAGGTTTCCTGTTTTCAGCTGCTCAGCTTTCTTAAGCAATTTAGTGTGGAACACAGCTAGATGCATGGTGAGAATATTCAATTCACAAGTATATATCATGAATGGTAGGAAACAAACAGAAAAGCATATATGATGAGTAATAAAACAGGAAGTAATAAAATATGAGTAATAAAATAGGAAGACATGAGCACAGCCACAGTGGCATCAATACAGCTTACTTCAGTGGCCCAGCTTTCCACGCACACAGTCTGAGGAATCCTGGTTGACAATGTGCTTGGCTCTGGACTCAGCTCTGAGGTCCCTGAGGGAGGAGTCTGGGCTGCAGGAGACCCTTCTGGAAGCAGAAGCCCTGGAGCCACTTCCTGTCTCTTCTCTTTGGCAAATTCCTTGGCCCATGGTCCTCTCCCTGCTTACTCAGTTTCTGTCTTCAGAATGGAGACAACAGAGGACCTACGTTCTACATGTGTTATGAGGATCAACACAAGTAGATCAGTTACTGCACGTTACTACACTGTGGAACTGACAGTTACTACACGTTACTACACTGTGGAACTGAAAGTTACTACGCCATCAGTTACTACACTGTGTAACTGACAGTTACTACACATTACTACACTGTGTAACTGACAGTTACTACACGTTACTACACTGTGGTAACTGACAGTTACTACACGTTACTACACTGTGGAACTGACAGTTACTACACGTTACTACACTGTGGTAACTGACAGTTACTACACATTACTACACTGTGGAACTGACAGTTACTACATGTTACTACACTGTGGTAACTGACAGTTACTACACGTTACTACACTGTGGAACTGACAGTTACTACACATTACTGCACTGTGGAACTGACAGTTACTACACCATCAGTTACTACACTGATAACACATCCTATCAGTTACTACACAGACAGCATTTAGGACAGTACCTGACATTTTTATTGGTGTTAAACGTTGGGAAAATGATGGGGATGAGAACTTACACAGTGCCAGGACAGTGCTGCTGGGGGAAATGAAGAACTAAATTTTTTAAAGAGTACCATGCTCTCCCTTCCTCCAAAAACAGGCAAGAAAAAGAAGGTGACAGCCTGCTCCGAGGAGCAGCCTGAATGCTTGTTGTCAATCAGAACGTGTTCTTTGTTTCAGAAGAAAGAAGATTCTTCTGAACAATAAAATAATTTTTAGGCAAACAGGAAAGAGAACTGAGGAAAAGGTGACCTTAATCCTTGATATTACTAATAAATATTAATAAATTTACAAAGTTCTGAAGAAAAAATATCATTTTAGATTTTATTCCTAAAGGGATTGGGGAGGGTGGTGAGAGAAAAGGAGGGAGGGAGAGATATCTGGGAGCTGGAGGAGAAAAAGAGGCTGTTTACAGAACTACTTCTTTTTTTCCTTATGAATAAAGGAAAGATAAATTATACATTATTTGAATGGCCATCTCAGGTTTATAATGTATCATTTTTCCAGGTTTTAGACCAAACATCTGACACTGTAATGGCTTTTCCTTTTAGAATCTCCAAAGCTAACAGGCATCTTCCATGATATGTGTGCTTAGAAAATAGTATGAGGAAGCTCCCTGTTCACTGGAAAACACTGGGCTTGGACTCGCTAGGTCCTGCTATCTCATTCTGACCAGGAGGAGGCCTTACCTACTAAGTCTCAGGTGTTACTGAAGTCAATGTAAACATTATCGCACACCTCACGGGGGCCTGATAAGTGAAACGTAAAAGAACAAGCATGTGAACTTACAGTAATAAAAAGCATCACTCATGATTCTTTGCTTGACATTTTAGAATGCAAAAGCCATTAGTAACTAAAATTTCCATAAAAGTTGATTAATGGAGATGTCTTCTGGTTCATAATTCACAAAACAGTCAAAGGTAATCATTCAAAACTTCTGAGCTGAAACTTATTCTCTGACCTGTGACATAGCTTAGACAGAAAGGTTTATATAGTTTTATTCAAATACATCTGAATATTTAGTGCCCCCGACCGAGTTTGTATAAAAGATTTGAAGGACAGCATTACACTGGATTTAACCGTATCTCCTGATCAGCCTCCATCTGCCAAAGCTCCCAGTTTTGCAGTGTTCTTAAGAGCTGGTATCACACTCTTCCCAGAGCTCCCACGGTTACATTTAGAGTCTCACAAGTCTTCATCACCAAATACAAGGGGAACTACTACTGGTCAGAGGAAATGAGAGAAATGCTATCTTCAAGACTGAATCAAATTTAAAAAGGCAACACCCAGAGAACAATTAAAAAGAAGAAGGGAGGGAGGAAATGAGAGAGGAGGATAGAGAAAAAGGAAGGAATAAGGAAGAAAGGGAGTATAGCTTCTACTTTATCAACTAAAAAATTATTTGAAGAGCAATATCAGTAAAAACCAATATATATCTTTGAGAGATATACACATAGCAAGCAGGAAAAATACACATAAATATATTCACCGAAGGGAAACAAGTTTACTATGACAAAACCATTTAGGATAAAAAAAGGATTTTCTTAATTGCAATTCCACGTATGTGGGATCCAAATGTGATTCTTCTATATGGACCTCTCAGGTGTGGGTGGCAGTAACAGACAGCTCCCAGTAATGCTCCTCAGCTGCACATTTAAACAGTTGGTTGTTAAAGATCAGTCCATCCTGTGGAAAGCCATCTAGAATCTCATGTCTCACCAATGACTCAGAAGTTCTTTCAGCCCTGACCAGAGAATCTAACTTGCAGAACTTGTGCGTTCAATGAAAACTCTATCTTCATGGACAGAAAGGGAGAAACAGGGTCGCCCAGTGATGTCCCATTTCATTATTCTATGAAATAAGAATCTGCTGTGGAACTGAATGATGTCTTAAGTTATAAACAAGGCCAGAACCTGATGCTAAAGGTGGTAACACCACTCCACATCTGGCTCAAAGCTCACATAAGGGAGTGGTCTCTGGCTCAATGGGTTGTGGCAGTACCATGAGAAAGCAGCACTCAAACCTTAGGAGGGTCTGCCTCCCGTTAAACACAATTCTGAGCAAATGACCAAAACAGGATAGATGTTCATGGATTCTAAAGGAACAAGGGTGGAAGGTTGTAAGCTCTGAAGGGACAAGGATGCATGGTCATGAATTCTGAAGGAATGAGAATGAGAGGTCATTGGTTCCGAGGGAATGAGGATGAGAGGTCATTGGTTCTGAAGGAATGAGGATGAGAGGTCATTGGTTCTGAAGGAATGAGGATGAGAGGTCACTGGTTCTGAAGGAATGAGGATGAGAGGTCACGGGTTCTGAAGGAATGAGGATGAGAGGTCACGGGTTCTGAAGGAATGAGGATGAGAGGTCATTGGTTCTGAAGGAATGAGGATGAGAGGTCATTGGTTCTGAAGGAATGAGGATGAGAGGTCACTGGTTCTGAAGGAATGAGGGTGAGAGGTCACGGGTTCTGAAGGAATGAGGATGAGAGGTCACTGGTTCTGAAGGAATGAAGATGACAGGTCACTGGTTCTGAAGGAATGAGGATGAGAGGTCACTGGTTCTGAAGGAATGAGGATGAGAGGTCATTGGTTCTGAAGGAATGAGGATGAGAGGTCACTGGTTCTGAAGGAATGAGGATGAGAGGTCATTGGTTCTGAAGGAATGAGGATGAGAGGTCATTGGTTCTGAAGGAATGAGGATGAGAGGTCATTGGTTCTGAAGGAATGAGGATGAGAGGTCATTGGTTCTGAAGGAATGAGGATGAGAGGTCATTGGTTCTGAAGGAATGAGGATGAGAGGTCATTGGTTCTGAAGGAATGAGGATGAGAGGTCACGGGTTCTGAAGGAATGAGGATGAGAGGTCATTGGTTCTGAAGGAATGAGGATGAGAGGTCATTGGTTCTGAAGGAATGAGGATGAGAGGTCATTGGTTCTGAAGGAATGAGGATGAGAGGTCACTGGTTCTGAAGGAATGAGGATGAGAGGTCACTGGTTCTGAAGGAATGAGGATGAGAGGTCACGGGTTCTGAAGGAATGAGGATGAGAGGTCATTGGTTCTGAAGGAATGAGGATGAGAGGTCACGGGTTCTGAAGGAATGAGAATGAGGGGTCACGGGTTCTGAAGGAATGAGGATGAGAGGTCATTGGTTCTGAAGGAATGAGGATGAGAGGTCATTGGTTCTGAAGGAATGAGGATGAGAGGTCACGGGTTCTGAAGGAATGAGGATGAGAGGTCATTGGTTCTGAAGGAATGAGGATGAGAGGTCATTGGTTCTGAAGGAATGAGGATGAGAGGTCATTGGTTCTGAAGGAATGAGGATGAGAGGTCACGGGTTCTGAAGGAATGAGGATGAGAGGTCATTGGTTCTGAAGGAATGAGGATGAGAGGTCACGGGTTCTGAAGGAATGAGGATGAGAGGTCACGGGTTCTGAAGGAATGAGGATGAGAGGTCACGGGTTCTGAAGGAATGAGGATGAGAGGTCACGGGTTCTGAAGGAATGAGGATGAGAGGTCACGGGTTCTGAAGGAATGAGGATGAGAGGTCACTGGTTCTGAAGGAATGAGGATGAGAGGTCATTGGTTCTGAAGGAATGAGGATGAGAGGTCACGGGCTCTGAAGGAATGAGGATGAGAGGTCACGGGCTCTGAAGGAATGAAGATGAGAGGTCATTGGTTCTGAAGGAATGAGGATGAGAGGTCATTGGTTCTGAAGGAATGAGGATGAGAGGTCACGGGTTCTGAAGGAATGAGGATGAGAGGTCATTGGTTCTGAAGGAATGAGGATGAGAGGTCATTGGTTCTGAAGGAATGAGGATGAGAGGTCATTGGTTCTGAAGGAATGAGGATGAGAGGTCATTGGTTCTGAAGGAATGAGGATGAGAGGTCATTGGTTCTGAAGGAATGAGGATGAGAGGTCACGGGTTCTGAAGGAATGAGGATGAGAGGTCACGGGTTCTGAAGGAATGAGGATGAGAGGTCACGGGCTCTGAAGGAATGAGGATGAGAGGTCATTGGTTCTGAAGGAATGAGGATGAGAGGTCACGGGTTCTGAAGGAATGAGGATGAGAGGTCACGGGTTCTGAAGGAATGAGGATGAGAGGTCACGGGCTCTGAAGGAATGAAGATGAGAGGTCATTGGTTCTGAAGGAATGAGGATGAGAGGTCACGGGTTCTGAAGGAATGAGGATGAGAGGTCACGGGTTCTGAAGGAATGAGGATGAGAGGTCATTGGTTCTGAAGGAATGAGGATGAGAGGTCACGGGCTCTGAAGGAATGAGGATGAGAGGTCACGGGTTCTGAAGGAATGAGGATGAGAGGTCATTGGTTCTGAAGGAATGAGGATGAGAGGTCACGGGTTCTGAAGGAATGAAGATGAGAGGTCACGGGTTCTGAAGGAATGAGGATGAGAGGTCATTGGTTCTGAAGGAATGAGGATGAGAGGTCACGGGTTCTGAAGGAATGAGGATGAGAGGTCACTGGTTCTGAAGGAATGAGGATGAGAGGTCATTGGTTCTGAAGGAATAAGGATGAGAGGTCACGGGTTCTGAAGGAATGAGGATGAGAGGTCATTGGTTCTGAAGGAATGAGGACGAGAGGTCATTGGTTCTGAAGGAATGAGGATGAGAGGTCATTGGTTCTGAAGGAATGAGGATGAGAGGTCACGGGCTCTGAAGGAATGAGGATGAGAGGTCACGGGCTCTGAAGGAATGAGGATGAGAGGTCATTGGTTCTGAAGGAATGAGGATGAGAGGTCACTGGTTCTGAAGGAATGAGGATGAGAGGTCACTGGATCTGAAGGAATGAGGATGAGAGGTCACTGGTTCTGAAGGAATGAGGATGAGAGTTCATGGGTTCTGAAGGAATGAGGATGAGAGGTCATTGGTTCTGAAGGAATGAGGATGAGAGGTCACTGGTTCTGAAGGAATGAGGATGAGAGGTCATTGGTTCTGAAGGAATGAGGACGAGAGGTCATTGGTTCTGAAGGAATGAGGATGAGAGGTCATTGGTTCTGAAGGAATGAGGATGAGAGGTCATTGGTTCTGAAGGAATGAGGATGAGAGGTCACGGGTTCTGAAGGAATGAGGATGAGAGGTCACGGGTTCTGAAGGAATGAGGATGAGAGGTCATTGGTTCTGAAGGAATGAGGATGAGAGGTCATTGGTTCTGAAGGAATGAGGATGAGAGGTCACTGTTTCTGAAGGAATGAAGATGAGAGGTCACGGGTTCTGAAGGAATGAGGATGAGAGGTCACTGGTTCTGAAGGAATGAGGATGACAGGTCATTGGTTCTGAAGGAATGAGGATGACAGGTCATTGGTTCTGAAGGAATGAGGATGAGAGGTCATTGGTTCTGAAGGAATGAGGATGAGAGGTCACTGGTTCTGAAGGAATGAGGATGAGAGGTCACTGTTTCTGAAGGAATGAAGATGAGAGGTCACGGGTTCTGAAGGAATGAGGATGAGAGGTCATTGGTTCTGAAGGAATGAGGATGAGAGGTCACGGGTTCTGAAGGAATGAGGATGAGAGGTCATTGGTTCTGAAGGAATGAGGATGAGAGGTCATTGGTTCTGAAGGAATGAGGATGAGAGGTCACGGGTTCTGAAGGAATGAGGATGAGAGGTCATTGGTTCTGAAGGAATGAGGATGAGAAGTCACTGGTTCTGAAGGAATGAGGATGAGAGGTCATTGGTTCTGAAGGAATGAGGATGAGAGGTCACTGGTTCTGAAGGAATGAGGATGAGAGGTCATTGGTTCTGAAGGAATGAGGACGAGAGGTCATTGGTTCTGAAGGAATGAGGATGAGAGGTCACGGGTTCTGAAGGAATGAGGATGAGAGGTCATTGGTTCTGAAGGAATGAGGATGAGAGGTCACGGGTTCTGAAGGAATGAGGATGAGAGGTCATTGGTTCTGAAGGAATGAGGATGAGAGGTCATTGGTTCTGAAGGAATGAGGATGAGAGGTCACGGGTTCCGAAGGAATGAGGATGAGAGGTCATTGGTTCCGAAGGAATGAGGATGAGAGGTCATTGGTTCCGAAGGAATGAGGATGAGAGGTCACGGGTTCTGAAGGAATGAGAATGAGAGGTCATTGGTTCCGAAGGAATGAGGATGAGAGGTCATTGGTTCTGAAGGAATGAGGATGAGAGGTCATTGGTTCTGAAGGAATGAGGATGAGAGGTCATTGGTTCTGAAGGAATGAGGATGAGAGGTCATTGGTTCTGAAGGAATGAGGATGAGAGGTCATTGGTTCTGAAGGAATGAGGATGAGAGGTCATTGGTTCTGAAGCAATGAGGATGAGAGGTCACTGGTTCTGAAGGAATGAGGATGAGAGGTCACTGGTTCTGAAGGAATGAGGATGAGAGGTCACTGGTTCTGAAGGAATGAGGATGAGAGGTCATTGGTTCTGAAGGAATGAGGATGAGAGGTCATTGGTTCTGAAGGAATGAGGATGAGAGGTCATTGGTTCTGAAGGAATGAGGATGAGAGGTCATTGGTTCTGAAGGAATGAGGATGAGAGGTCACGGGTTCTGAAGGAATGAGGATGAGAGGTCATTGGTTCTGAAGGAATGAGGATGAGAGGTCATTGGTTCTGAAGGAATGAGGATGAGAGGTCATTGGTTCTGAAGGAATGAGGATGAGAGGTCACGGGTTCTGAAGGAATGAGGATGAGAGGTCATTGGTTCTGAAGGAATGAGGATGAGAGGTCATTGGTTCTGAAGGAATGAGGATGAGAGGTCATTGGTTCTGAAGGAATGAGGATGAGAGGTCATTGGTTCTGAAGGAATGAGGATGAGAGGTCATTGGTTCTGAAGGAATGAGGATGAGAGGTCACGGGTTCTGAAGGAATGAGGATGAGAGGTCATTGGTTCCGAGGGAATGAGGATGAGAGGTCACGGGTTCCGAAGGAATGAGGATGAGAGGTCACTGGTTCTGAAGGAATGAGGATGAGAGGTCACGGGTTCTGAAGGAATGAGGATGAGAGGTCACGGGTTCTGAAGGAATGAGGATGAGAGGTCACGGGTTCTGAAGGAATGAGGATGAGAGGTCATTGGTTCTGAAGGAATGAGGATGAGAGGTCATTGGTTCTGAAGGAATGAGGATGAGAGGTCATTGGTTCTGAAGGAATGAGGATGACAGGTCATTGGTTCTGAAGGAATGAGGATGACAGGTCATTGGTTCTGAAGGAATGAGGATGACAGGTCATTGGTTCTGAAGGAATGAGGATGAGAGGTCACTGGTTCTGAAGGAATGAGGATGAGAGGTCACGGGTTCTGAAGGAATGAGGATGAGAGGTCATTGGTTCTGAAGGAATGAGGATGAGAGGTCATTGGTTCTGAAGGAATGAGGATGAGAGGTCATTGGTTCTGAAGGAATGAGGATGAGAGGTCACTGGTTCTGAAGGAATGAGGATGAGAGGTCACTGGTTCTGAAGGAATGAGGATGAGAGGTCATTGGTTCTGAAGGAATGAGGATGAGAGGTCATTGGTTCTGAAGGAATGAGGATGAGAGGTCACGGGTTCTGAAGGAATGAGGATGAGAGGTCATTGGTTCTGAAGGAATGAGGATGAGAGGTCATTGGTTCTGAAGGAATGAGGATGAGAGGTCATTGGTTCTGAAGGAATGAGGATGAGAGGTCATTGGTTCTGAAGGAATGAGGATGAGAGGTCATTGGTTCTGAAGGAATGAAGATGAGAGGTCACGGGTTCTGAAGGAATGAGGATGAGAGGTCATTGGTTCTGAAGGAATGAGGATGAGAGGTCACGGGTTCTGAAGGAATGAGGATGAGAGGTCACTGGTTCTGAAGGAATGAGGATGAGAGGTCATTGGTTCTGAAGGAATGAGGATGAGAGGTCATTGGTTCTGAAGGAATGAGGATGAGAGGTCATTGGTTCTGAAGGAATGAGGATGAGAGGTCACGGGTTCTGAAGGAATGAGGATGAGAGGTCACTGGTTCTGAAGGAATGAGGATGAGAGGTCACGGGTTCTGAAGGAATGAGGATGAGAGGTCACTGGTTCTGAAGGAATGAGGATGAGAGGTCACGGGTTCTGAAGGAATGAGGATGAGAGGTCACGGGTTCTGAAGGAATGAGGATGAGAGGTCATTGGTTCTGAAGGAATGAGGATGAGAGGTCACGGGTTCTGAAGGAATGAGGATGAGAGGTCACTGGTTCTGAAGGAATGAGGATGAGAGGTCACGGGTTCTGAAGGAATGAGGATGAGAGGTCATTGGTTCTGAAGGAATGAGGATGAGAGGTCATTGGTTCTGAAGGAATGAGGATGAGAGGTCATTGGTTCTGAAGGAATGAGGATGAGAGGTCATTGGTTCTGAAGGAATGAGGATGAGAGGTCATTGGTTCTGAAGGAATGAAGATGAGAGGTCACGGGTTCTGAAGGAATGAGGATGAGAGGTCATTGGTTCTGAAGGAATGAGGATGAGAGGTCACGGGTTCTGAAGGAATGAGGATGAGAGGTCATTGGTTCTGAAGGAATGAGGATGAGAGGTCATTGGTTCTGAAGGAATGAGGATGAGAGGTCACTGGTTCTGAAGGAATGAGGATGAGAGGTCATTGGTTCTGAAGGAATGAGGATGAGAGGTCATTGGTTCTGAAGGAATGAGGATGAGAGGTCACGGGTTCTGAAGGAATGAGGATGAGAGGTCATTGGTTCTGAAGGAATGAGGATGAGAGGTCACGGGTTCTGAAGGAATGAGGATGAGAGGTCACTGGTTCTGAAGGAATGAGGATGAGAGGTCATTGGTTCTGAAGGAATGAGGATGAGAGGTCACTGGTTCTGAAGGAATGAGGATGAGAGGTCATTGGTTCTGAAGGAATGAGGATGAGAGGTCATTGGTTCTGAAGGAATGAGGATGAGAGGTCATTGGTTCTGAAGGAATGAGGATGAGAGGTCATTGGTTCTGAAGGAATGAGGATGAGAGGTCATTGGTTCTGAAGGAATGAGGATGAGAGGTCACGGGTTCTGAAGGAATGAGGATGAGAGGTCATTGGTTCCGAGGGAATGAGGATGAGAGGTCATTGGTTCTGAAGGAATGAGGATGACAGGTCATTGGTTCTGAAGGAATGAGGATGACAGGTCATTGGTTCTGAAGGAATGAGGATGAGAGGTCACTGGTTCTGAAGGAATGAGGATGAGAGGTCATTGGTTCTGAAGGAATGAGGATGAGAGGTCATTGGTTCTGAAGGAATGAGGATGAGAGGTCATTGGTTCTGAAGGAATGAGGATGAGAGGTCATTGGTTCTGAAGGAATGAGGATGAGAGGTCATTGGTTCTGAAGGAATGAGGATGAGAGGTCATTGGTTCTGAAGGAATGAGGATGAGAGGTCATTGGTTCTGAAGGAATGAGGATGAGAGGTCACTGGTTCTGAAGGAATGAGGATGAGAGGTCACTGGTTCTGAAGGAATGAGGATGAGAGGTCACGGGTTCTGAAGGAATGAGGATGAGAGGTCATTGGTTCTGAAGGAATGAGGATGAGAGGTCATTGGTTCTGAAGGAATGAGGATGAGAGGTCATTGGTTCTGAAGGAATGAGGATGAGAGGTCACTGGTTCTGAAGGAATGAGGATGAGAGGTCATTGGTTCTGAAGGAATGAGGATGAGAGGTCACTGGTTCTGAAGGAATGAGGATGAGAGGTCACTGGTTCTGAAGGAATGAGGATGAGAGGTCATTGGTTCTGAAGGAATGAGGATGAGAGGTCATTGGTTCTGAAGGAATGAGGATGAGAGGTCATTGGTTCTGAAGGAATGAGGATGAGAGGTCACGGGTTCTGAAGGAATGAGGATGAGAGGTCATTGGTTCTGAAGGAATGAGGATGAGAGGTCATTGGTTCTGAAGGAATGAGGATGAGAGGTCATTGGTTCTGAAGGAATGAGGATGAGAGGTCATTGGTTCTGAAGGAATGAGGATGAGAGGTCATTGGTTCTGAAGGAATGAGGATGAGAGGTCACGGGTTCTGAAGGAATGAGGATGAGAGGTCATTGGTTCTGAAGGAATGAGGATGAGAGGTCACTGGTTCTGAAGGAATGAGGATGAGAGGTCATTGGTTCTGAAGGAATGAGGATGAGAGGTCATTGGTTCTGAAGGAATGAGGATGAGAGGTCATTGGTTCTGAAGGAATGAGGATGAGAGGTCACGGGTTCTGAAGGAATGAGGATGAGAGGTCACTGGTTCTGAAGGAATGAGGATGAGAGGTCATTGGTTCTGAAGGAATGAGGATGAGAGGTCATTGGTTCTGAAGGAATGAGGATGAGAGGTCACTGGTTCTGAAGGAATGAGGATGAGAGGTCATTGGTTCTGAAGGAATGAGGATGAGAGGTCATTGGTTCTGAA
The DNA here is from genome assembly GCA_031835075.1 of Saguinus oedipus. NCBI lineage: Eukaryota > Metazoa > Chordata > Mammalia > Primates > Cebidae > Saguinus > Saguinus oedipus. Next base: position 42,167,683 of record CM063182.1, read on the forward strand.
GGAATGAGGATGAGAGGTCATTGGTTCTGAAGGAATGAGGATGAGAGGTCATTGGTTCTGAAGGAATGAGGATGAGAGGTCACGGGTTCTGAAGGAATGAGGATGAGAGGTCATTGGTTCTGAAGGAATGAGGATGAGAGGTCACGGGTTCTGAAGGAATGAGGATGAGAGGTCATTGGTTCTGAGGGGACAAGGGTAGGATGTCATGGGTTCTAAAGGGACAAGGATGGGTGGTCATGGATTCTTAAGGGTCTAAGATGGGTTTTTTTGGGCTCAGAAAACATGAGGAGGAATGGTTCTGAGTTCTGAACAGACAGTGATGTGTGGTCAGGAGTTCTGAAGCCATGAGATGGGTGGTCATGGATTCTGAAGAGATGGGGATATGTGTTCAGGGGTTCTGAAGGAATGAGGATGGGTGGTCACGGTAGTGAAGGGATGAGGATGGGTGCTGAAGGATTCTAAATGGCTCATATGGGGAGTCATGGGTTCTAATGGGATGAGGATGGGTCTTCATGGGTTATGAGGGAATCAGGATGGGTGGCTGTGTGTTCTGAAGGTAGCAAAAGGTTGGTTACGGTGTCTGAAGGGTCTAGAATGTGCATTCGTGGGTTCTTAAGATACTAGCATAGGTGTCATGCATCTGAACGACTAGGGTTGGTGTGCATACATTTTGAAGGGTGCCCCTTCACGCTATTCTCATTCAGAAGCATGCTGGCTGGAATGAAGATGCCTGATGAGTATGATCTGAGCCTCTCAGGCCTTGACCCTGACCTCTCCTTGACCTCTCATGTCTGGGTGTGAGCCACAGAGGTAACTGCATGTTGGGTGACCCTCTGACTTGTGGAGGATGAGTAAGCTCATGCCCTGTTCCCATAAAGGAAGGGGCTGGGCCCCTAGCCTAACTCTCAGCAGGGTATGCACCCAGCTGTAGTGAAGTGTGACTTGCAGAGACTGTTGAATTTCCAACCTAGCCAACATGTAGTAGGGATTTTCCTGCTTTTTTGGAAGTTGGCACCTGACACAGGGTTTTGCCAGCAGATTCATTTTTCAGCCCCAGCCTAACAGTGCTTGAGCCTCGCCTTTCATCTTAGCCATTCCCACAGCAGCCTTCCAGGAAGGGTCTACCCAACTACAAGGAAACCTTTGTAGTGAGCAGTCCCTAACGCAGAATAAGATGGGTGCTCGATCCCATTCAGTGTATTTTATTTAAAATCATGGTGCCAGCCACCCTCCTAAGTCAAGGTAGGGTCCACTGTGACTCTTCCAGCTTGTACCAACTCAAGAGGCAGCTGTGGTCCGACTTCAAGGTGAAATTTCCCGGTTATAAAAAGCTTGACAGTGCCTGGGGGCACCAAATTCAAAGTGGAGTGGCAAAGCCTCTCACATGTGCTACCACCTGAAGCTCAGCTGGTCATGAGAGGAAACAGCCTGTGTGTGCTGTGGTGAGACCAGCTCCGGGCACGGCACCCAGGAGCCTCAGGCTCACGGAATAAAACCAGCACTCATTTGACACACCTCAGTAGGGGCACAGCCAGCCTCCCTTCCAAGAGCATGGGGAGGCAAGTGGAGCTCCTTTCTAGTTAAACACCCTGGATACTAAAATCTTCTGCAGATGAATTAACAAGCTTACATTATATCAGAGGCTGTGGTCTGAAATAAAATAGTCCTACAAAAGATTCAAAACCTACTTAAAATATACGTCCTATTCTGTAAATCGAATGCCTCAAGTGCTGGAAGGATGTGGCATTTATGCCATCTCAGTACAAAACAATGTGGGCCAAATTGATTCCTATTTTTCAAATCAGTACTCAACTGGAAAAAAATCACTTATCCTTTGAAAACAGAATCAGTCATAAAGTGGTAGGAAAACAATAGTAAAGTTGTCTATTAAGTACTTACAGTAAGTAATTATACAGTCACTTGGATGGTCCTCCACAGTTATGCTTAAATAAAATGATTACTGAATGTCACCTGATAAACTATTCTACATAAGTGTAACTCTATGACTCACAAAATAACACTCTCCTGTACCCATAAATTTAAATCTAACTGTAGGTGTTGGTGTCATTTCAAGGAAACAAATTATTTTGAAAAATTGTATCATTCCAGGAAGTACAGGCATGATGGACTCACCGAAGGATGTTTTCCATCATCTAATTTAGTTCAGATTCAAAGAGGGTCCCACTACATGGTAGATGTGTATTTATCTCCAAGTTCTTTCAGTCCTCAGAGCAGTCTCGTGATCTTGAAGGTTGCTCTAAACACTGATAAAGGACCCTCAGTACAGGGGCCGACTGCAGATCCTCGTCAACTTCCGTCTGGGAGGCAGAATTTCATTTTGACTGATTAAAATCCAACCAGCAGCAGCAGCCCCATTCCTTGCCATTTGCACAGTTAAGCTTCTTTTCCTGATGCTGCTTTTGGATTATAATGAACACATTTGTCCCAGTGCAGAAGTTTCGCCTTGAAAATAAATTAGGCTTTTCTTGGCAGCCAAAATGAACACTTTCCTCCAAGAGGGCTGTTTTCACTGTCCTCCGACAGCCACGTAAGGAACTGAACAGACAATGTTACTGCAGCTTCGAAAGCCTCTACCCCATTCTCAGTCTCTGCCTGCACACTAAGGGGTCCAGAGCTGCAGATGCTGGAATCAGCACCGAGTGAAGCTGAGGAAGTTCCCCCAAGCTCATAGCCTACTTACGTAAGGGACTTCAGAGTCTCCAGACATGGCCTATTTAAAGTGTAATGAATGCATTTTAGAAAAAGCCATTAAAGCACTTTTGGAACTGCGGTGAATCTCCCCACTCCGCCCCACTCCTCTGTCAACTGACAGGCAATGCTTTTGGGAGTGGGCATACAGCATTCAGGTCAAAACCACTTATGACCAAATGAATCCATACAACTTTGGAAAGTTTATCAAGATGAACAAATTCACTTCACAATTTTGTTGCAGCTATTCCATCTGGAAAAGGGCATGTACTCATTAACTTTTATTTTAAAATGCTTTTCCATGTCTGAATTGCTGATACTTGTGTCTGCTTTTCTTAAAAAGAAGAAAAAAAAAACCTTTCAAAAGTCTAACTGTGGAAAAGTGCTGCCTGCTGTGAAAGGGGAGACTCTGAGCCTAAGTGAGTGTCAAGAATGCACAGGTGACCCTGTGTTGCCCACTCTTTCGGGGATCCCCCAAGTGTCAAGAATGTGCAAATGTGCAGGTGACTCTGTAGGCCCACCCTCTCTGCAGGGGACCCCACGTGACAACCCTCTTGGGTGATTACCTGTGAGTGTCAAGAATGAGCAGGTGACCCCATGGGCCCGCCCTCTTAGGGGAATCCCTCTGGGGGTTCCTGCCTCACCCTCCTCTCTACTGCCTTCCCCTCACTCCAGCAACCACAGGGCAGGAAGGACAAGGCCGTCTCGGTTCAGGCGTGACCTATGTGGCCTCCACCCCACCCCCAGTACTGGTTCCTATGTATCTTCCCAAATTTCTCTCTGAATCTTAAACTTGATAACCCATAATCCACTGAACATTTCCAACCTTTGGCTTCAAACTCTTGGCTCAAAGAAGACCACGTGTTGTCACCACACCCCTAGTGTGGCACCCCCAGCGTGGCATCCCCAGTCTGGCACCTCTGAGTGGTGGGATGTGTCTGTACACCTGCTGAGGGCTATGCTGTCAGCCTCAGAGAGGGAACAGCCCTGCGGCACCCACTCACCTCAAGAAGACAGGTGAAAGAGATGGGTTGGATTTTCCCAAACCTCTTCTCGATGCTGGCTCCCAAGGAGGCAAAATGGCTGTAGCACACTTTAAAAACCCATAAAGCTTGGGGATCCTGCAGAGAAGCTCGGGGTTCATCTGAGGACTGCACATCGGGTTTATTTTTCAGCTTTCTTTTGGCAGAAGCGATCCTGGGAACTCCCTTCTGCAGAGGAAGCCAGTAGCTGCTGGCTGCTGATGAGGTTTTGCTTTGCTTTCTGTCTTCCCATCAACTGTGTTCAAACTCAGAGTCAACTAATTTTTATTCAGTTCTTCACGTTCCAGATACAGTACTGGATATTTTCTTTTCTTTTTCTTTTTTTGAGGCAGGGTTTTGCCCTGTCACCTAGGCTGGAGTGCAATGGCACAATCACACCTCACTGCAGCCTTGACCTCCTGAACTCAGGCAGTCCTTCTACCTCAGCCTCCCAATTAGCTGGGACTACAGGCATCCCATCACGCATGGCTGTTTTGATTTTTGTAGAGATGGGGTTTCGTCACGTCTTCCAGTCTAGCCTCAAATGCCTGGGTTTAAGCAGTTCACTCACATTGACCTCCCTCAGTGCAGGAATTACAAGTACTGGATATTTTCAGATATATCATCTGCCCCATTCTCAGTGTAAGGTGAATATTGTCACCCCCACTTTACAGATAAAGAAATTGAAGAAATAAAATCCTTAATGCTGTCTATGTAGTTACTTAGCACTGAATTGGAGAATTTAAACCCAAACCCACGTTTTCTGACCCCAAGTCTTCTGGGCACGAACCCCTCACTCTTTCTCCAGGCTGGTGCTCTGGGGGCATCACGGTCAATCATGCTTAGTCATTTGCAACACAGAAAACCCAAAAGCATGTAGGGGCCCAGATGGACCAGGACGGTCTGCTCCCTTCTCACATAAGGAGGCTGGTGTGGGTGTCCTAGCTGGCATTTGCACACCCCATGGAGGTGTGAGACCCCATCAAAGCCGAGCTCTGCAAAACCACAGAGCCCCACCAGGTCCACACCTCCAGCTTTCCAAGAACCCCTGGAAAGTCCTCCCATGTGACTGTAATCGGGCACATCTGACAGAGTGAATGGCTCCCACTGTGCTGTCCGCTGGGATTGTTCCTGGACACTGATGCCTGTGAGTGATGCTCTCATGTCTTCTAGAAGATTCCAGACCCATTATGTCTCATCACTGAGCGAAGGAAAACAACATCCCACATACCTAGTCAAGTTACCTGTGTGTAGTATAAATGCCAGACTAGAACAAGAGCCCAAGTAAGATCATCTCGACAAATTTAAAAATTGTCGTCTCTTAAAATGAGTGCGGCTGACCACGGATCTGAATTCTCAGGCTAAAAGCACCAGCTGTAATTCTACACTGCAGTGGTCTCAGTTCTGGGGATTCTTGGCAGCACAGACACTTCACAGCTGCACCCCCATCCTCTTGTTTGGATTTTACCATTGCCTGCAAGAAGGATCCCTAAAAATGCCACTGTATTAAATCATTTGAATTTCTACAGCATCTATGGTGTGGCAGGCACTGTCTCAGGCACTTTACATACACAAGCTCAGAATCTTGATAACATTTTTACAAAGTAGTTATTACTACTTCAATTTTCAGATGAAAAAATTATTCCCCGTGGTTAAGAAACATTGTTGCCCAGTAAATGGTTCAATTCAACAAGAACGCCTAACTACTCTAAATATATATGCACCCAGCACAGGAGCACCTGAATTCATAAAGCAGATCTTAAGAGACCTTCAAGGAGACATAGACTCCCACACAATAATAGTAGGCAACTTCAACATTCCACTGACAGTGTTAGATCATTGAGACAGAAAACTAACAAAGATATTCAGGACCTGAACTCAACACTGGACCACATGGATATGATAGACCTCTATAGAACTCTCCAAAACAAAACAAAAGAACATATATTGTTCTTATTTCCACATGATAAACACTATAAAATCAACCACATAATTGGACACAGTTTTCAGTGAAAGCAAAAGAACCAAAATCATACCAAATACAATCTTGGACCATACCACAATAAAAATAGAAGTCCAGACTCAGAAAATCACTGAAAACCATGCAATTTCATGGAAATTACACAACATTCTCCTGAATGACTCTAGGTAAATAATGAAATTAAGACAGAAATCAATAAGTTCTTTGAAACTAACAAGAACAAAAATATGACATGCCAGAATCCCTGGGTCACAGCTAAGGCAGTGTTAAGGGGAAAATTCATAGCACCAACTGCTACATTGAAAAGTTAGAAAGATCTCAAATGAACAACCTAACGTCACAATTAAAAGAATTGGAGAAGTGAGAACAAATCAGCCCCAAAGCCAGCAGAAAACAAGAAATAACCAAAGTCAGAGCTGAAGAAAATACAGATATGAAAAACCATTAAAAAGATCAATGAATATATTTGTTGTTGTTTTTTAAAAGAAGATAGGCTGCTAGACTAATAAAGAAGAAAAAAGAGGAGGCTCAAATAAATAAAATCAGAAATGACAAAGAGAATGTTACGACTGCCCCCACAGAAATAAAAATAACTATCAAAAACTACTATGAACACCTCTATGCACACAACATAGAAAACCCAGAAGAGATGGATAAATTCCTGGACACATATACCTTCCCAAGACTGAACCAGGAGTAAACCGATTCCCTGAACAGACCAATAACAAGCTCTGAAACTGAATCAGTAATGAGTAGCTTACCAACCAAAAAAGCCCAGGACAGATGCATTCACAGCTGAATTCTACCAAATGTATAAAGAAGAGCTGGTACTATTTATACTGAAACTATTCAAAACAATTAAAAAGGAGTTCTGCACATGTACCCCAAAACCTATAATGCAATAAAAATTAAAAAAAAAAAGGAGGGGCTCCTCTCCAACTCAATCTATGAGACCAGCATTTCATTCTATGAGGCCAGCATTTCATTCTATGAGACCAGCATTTCATTCTATGAGACCAGCATTATCCTAATACCAAAACCTGGCAGACACAACAACAACAAAAAAGAAAACTTCAGGCCAATATCCTTGATGAATATTGATGAAAAAATCCTTGGCAAAATTCTTTCAAGCCAAATCCAGCAGCACATCAAAAAGGTAATCCACCACAATCAAGTAGGCTTCATCTCCTGGATGCAAGGTTGGGTCAACATACACAAATCAGTAAATTTGATTCATCACATAAACAGAACTAAAGACAAAAACCACATGATTGTCTCAATAGATGCAGAAAAGGTTTTCAATAAAATTCAACACCTCTTCATGTCAAAAATTCTCAATATACTAGGTACTGAAGGAACATACCTCAAAATAATAAGAGCCATCTATGGCACTCCCATAGCCAGCATCATACTGAATGGGTAAAAGCTGAAAGCATTCCCCTTGAAAACTAGTACAAGACTAGGATGCCATCTCTTACTAGTTCTGGTCAACATAGTATTGGAAGTTCTGGCCAGGGCAATCAGGCAACAGGAAAACAAAGGGCATCCAAGTAGTAAGAGAGGAAGTCAAAGTACCCCTGTTTGTAGATGATATGCTAGAAAACCCCAGTCTTGGCCCAAAAGCTCCCTCAGCTGATAAACAACTTCATCAGAGTCACAGGATACAAAATCAATGTAAAAAATCGCTAGCATTCCTACACACCAACCCACAGCCAAGCTGAGAGCTAAATCAGGAAGGTAATTCCATTCACAACTACCACAAAAAGAATAAAACACCTAGGAATACATCTAACAAGGGAGGAAAAGATCTTTACAATTAGAATTAGAAAATGCTCCTCAAAGAAATCTGAGAACACACAAGTAGAAAAATATCCCATGGTCATGGATAGGAAGAATCAATATCATTAAAATGGCCATACTACCCAAAGCAATTTACAGATTCAATGCTATTCCTACAATGACATTCTTTACAGAACTAGAAAAAAACTACTGTAAAATTCATATAGAACCAAACGAGAGCCCAAATATCCAAGCCATCATAAGCAAAAAGAACAAAGCTGGAGGCATCATATTATCCAACTTTGAACTATACTGCAGGGCTACAGCAACTGGAACAGCATGACTTTGGTACAAAAACAGACACATAGACCAATGGAACAGAATAGACAACCCGGAAATAAGGTTGCACACCTTCAACCATCTGATCTTAGACAAAGCTGACAAAAGTAAGCAGTGAGGAAATGACTCCCTAGTCAATAACTGGTGCTAGGATAACTGGCTAGTCATATTTGAAGACTAAAGTTGAACCCTTTCCTTATACCATATACAAAAGTCAACACCATATGGATTAAAGACTTAATTGTAAAACCCAAAATTATAAATACCCTGGAAGACAACCTAGGCAATATCATCCTGGACATAGAAATGAGCAAAGATTTCATGATTCATGCAATTTCTACAACAAAAGGAGAAACTGACAAATGGGATCCAATTAAGAGCTTCTGCACAGCTAAAGAAACGATCATCAGAGTGAAGAGAAAACCTACAGAATGGGAGAAAGTAACTGCACTATATGTCTGACAAAGGTCTCATACCCCGTACCTATAAGGAACTTAAATTTACAAGAGAAAAACGACCTCATTAAAAAGTGGGCAAAGGACAGACACTCTACAAAAGACATACATGCGGCCAACAAGCATATGAGAAAAGCTAAATACCACTTACCAATAAAGAAATACAAAGCAAAACCACAATGAGACACCATCTGACATCAGTCAGAGCAGCTATTACTAAAAAGTCAAAAGATAACAGATGCCGGTGAGTTTATGGAGAGCAAGGAACGCAGATACACTGTTGGTAGGACCATAAAGTGGTTCAACCCCTGTGGAAAGCAGCGTGGTGATTCCTTAAAGCATACGAACTACCATTTTAACCAGGAATCCCATTACTGGGTATATATCCAGAGGAGCACAAATCATTCTACATTCTACATTCTACAATAAAGACACATGCACGTGAATGTTCACTGCCGCACTATTCACAAAAGCAATGACATGGAATCAACCTAAATGATCAAAGGCAGACTGGAGCATGTGGTAGACCTACACCATGGAATGCTATACAGCCATAAAAGCATATGACCCGCATCCTATGCAGGAACATGGATGGGGCTGAACATTATCTTTAGCAAACTAACCCAGCAAGAGAAAAACAAATACTGCATGTTCTCACAAGTGGGAGCTAAATAATGAGAACTCTTGGACACACAGAGGGGACAACACACACTGGGGTCTATCGGAGGGTGGAGTTTGGGAGGAGGGAGAGGGTCAGGAAACTTAACTATGGGCACTGGGCTTAACTAAACCTGGGAGATGAAATAATTGCTACAACAAATCCCCATGACATGCGTTAACCTATGTAAGAAACCTACACATGTACCCCTGGAACCAAAAATAAAAGTTAAAATAGAAAAAAAAGGAAACACACCCAAGGTCATACAGAAAATGGGGAGTGGAATCTGAACTGGGGGAGTCAAGCCCCCAAATCCACACCCTTCACCACACACTGTGCCGGGTCTTCGGAGAGCCAAGGAAACAGGATTGCTGTCATGGCTCTGGGACAGCCAGGGGATGCAGGGCAAGTCGGATATGAAGCCACAGCTCTCCACATTTTCTTTGCGTTTAAGTTATTTCCATAGCTCAGCCGTCTCTGCATTTACAGCCCTGCCACGAGTGACGTTCTGGGCTTGGTGAGGCAGAGGAAGGCCTGGGCAGAGCGTGGCCCGTTGTCGGACACTGTGGTGTGCAGATGGCATCTGCGTGTGGAGCACATTTTCAGCAAGCACGGGAGAGGCTGTTCAAACCCACATCTGACCCTCAGCTGGTGGATGCATACAACTTAGCCAGCCAGGGCACCAAACCCTCATACTCCCTGACCCCAAAGCACCAAAAGCACCGTCCACAGGGGAGGGCCCTAAGCACAGGTAGTGTGAAGACACAGTGCAGAAACTCACAGCACTGTCTGTCTTTTCATTCCCCCCTAGATCGGGGAAAAGTTTTAACACCTTAAAACTTGGGGAAACCTTCACCACATACTGAGTTTGGAAACCATTCTCCAGAAAGTCTCCAAATGCAGCCAGGCAGGACTGACACTTACAGCCAATTCATTTCCCACCAACTTTCCAATCTCTCCTTCCAACGTAAGATCTCCACTTCTGCACAGTGTCCATTCCATCCTTTGACATGGCTGGGAAAAATCCCTGAAATTAGGACCATTTCTTTAAAAAAAAAAAAAAAAAACAGTAGAAAGAAAACACACAAGTTGGTTTTCTGCCCCTCTGGAAACTCGAGCTCAACCACGACTTTGCTTAAGGGACTTTAGGAGGGAGAACTGAGTCCACGACCCAGGGTTACGTTCTGTGCACACCCCTCGTCTGTCTGCCTCTCGTGTTCCCCCCGCCACCCAGCTATAGACATTTGAGAGCTTAGGGTGGTTTGGGGTCAGCAAGGCCTCTGCCAAACACAGCATGTGGGTGGAAACACAGCATGGAAGTGCCGTCACTAACAGAGGGGGACGGAAAATGGTGTCCCTGGCACAATTAAAATGAAGAATGGCAAATGCTATGTGTGCTTTATAAAAACAGCTCTGCTGGGACAGAGAAGGGAAGAACAGAGGAACTGAAGCCTCAGGAAACCCTTCCAGATGCATGTTACATGGAGAGCACCTTCTCCTATGATTCTCCAGTCAGTGGCCTCCACATTTCCACCCTGGAATTCCACTGGAAAATAACAGCATGTGAGCTTCCCATGAGGGGCACCATCTTTCCCTCTGAAGAACTGCAGCCTTTGCTCAGGCCAAGTGTGTCCCACATGGGACAAGGACTGGCCCGGTGCACAGAAGCTTCCTTTGGATGCCTCTGGAAGCCTTCACTGACGTCCATGTGAGTGGATCTGAGGCCCAGGCAGGCCCAGGTGCCAGGGCTCAGCAACAACGTCAAGGGTTGTGTGCCAGCCCAGCATCCTGCCCCGGGACCCTAGAAAGCACTCAGTCACCCTTGCTCCAGCCTCTGTGAGCTATTGTCTCTATTTTACAGATGAGAAACCCAGGTCTCGGAGCAGAGGCCCAGGACCCCTGTGCAGCAAACCCTCTGCTGTCTCCACCTCCCGCTGTTTTAAATGCCCGCACTTGGTTTTATTTTGATGCGTGTGTGACATTGGCCACAGCTAAGCAACTGACAAAAAGGCACATTTTGTTGGAATCGGAAGTCCATTTCCAGTGCACTTGCTGCTGCCTTCTAGACACATGACCCAGCTGCGGTTTAACTGATTCTCTCGCTCTGCTCTTTTATTAACTCTTCTCAGAAGAAAGTATGTTTGAGACGCCGAAGCAGTCCTGCTCCTAGAACCCTTCGTCTTACCCGCTACAGTCCCAATGGCTCTATTCTTGTTTTATAATTTCCCTTTTAACACAATTCATCACAGGTATCACCCACAAGTAAGTGACAAGCACCTACAACCTCTAAGCATGGCTCCCTTCAATAGAAAATGCCTTGTCACTCAGGCAGGCTTCCTGGGCACAAACCCCGCTCAGCATGGAAACCCCTCCCTGCATCTCCAACCATCGGAGAAATGCAGACCAAATCCACGTCAGCGTGACTGTTCTCATCAAAGGACAAGAGTCACAGGTGCTGCTAAGAATGTGGGGAGCCGGTGAGAATGTGGGGAGCCGGTGAGAATGTGGGGTGCCGGTGAGAATATGGGGTGCCGGTGAGAATGAGGGGAGCCGGTGAGAATGTGGGGAGCCGGTGAGAATGTGGGGTGCCGGTGAGAATGTGGGGTACTGGTGAGAATGTGGGGAGCCGGTGAGAATGAGGGGTGCTGGTGAGAATACGGGGAGCCGGTGAGAATGTGGGGAGCCGGTGAGAATGTGGGGAGCCGGTGAGAATGAGGGGTGCCGGTGAGAATGCAGAGTGCCGTGAGAATGCGGGGTGCCGGTGAGAATGTGGGGAGCTGGTGAGAATGAGGGGAGCTGGTGAGAATGAGGGGTGACAGTGAGAATGTGGGGAGCCGGTGAGAATGAGGGGTGACAGTGAGAATGTGGGGAGCCGGTGAGAATGAGGGGTGACAGTGAGAATGTGGGGAGCCGGTGAGAATGTGGGGTGCCGGTGAGAATGCAGAGTGCCGTGAGAATGCGGGGTGCCGGTGAGAATGTGGGGAGCTGGTGAGAATAAGGGGTGACAGTGAGAATGTGGGGAGCCGGTGAGAATGAGGGGTGACAGTGAGAATGTGGGGAGCCGGTGAGAATGTGGGGAGCCGGTGAGAATGAGGGGTAACAGTGAGAATGTGGGGAGCCGGTGAGAATGTGGGGTGCCGGTGAGAATGCAGAGTGCCGTGAGAATGCGGGGTGCCGGTGAGAATGTGGGGAGCTGGTGAGAATAAGGGGTGACAGTGAGAATGTGGGGAGCCGGTGAGAATGAGGGGTGACAGTGAGAATGTGGGGAGCCGGTGAGAATGTGGGGAGCCGGTGAGAATGAGGGGTAACAGTGAGAATGTGGGGAGCCGGTGAGAATGTGGGGTGCCGGTGAGAATGCAGAGTGCCGTGAGAATGCGGGGTGCCGGTGAGAATGTGGGGAGCTGGTGAGAATAAGGGGTGACAGTGAGAATGTGGGGAGCCGGTGAGAATGAGGGGTGACAGTGAGAATGTGGGGAGCCGGTGAGAATGTGGGGAGCCGGTGAGAATGAGGGGTGCCGGTGAGAATGTGGGGTGCCGGTGAGAATGTGGGGTGCCGGTGAGAATGTGGGGTGCCGGTGAGAATGTGGGGAGCCGGTGAGAATGAGGGGTGACAGTGAGAATGTGGGGAGCCGGTGAGAATGAGGGGTGACAGTGAGAATGTGGGGAGCTGGTGAGAATGAGGGGTGCTGGTGAGAATGTGGGGAGCCGGTGAGAATGTGGGGAGCCAGTGAGAATGTGGGGAGCCCGTTCCCAGCACTATCCTCCTCCTCCAGACAGAACAAGGCTAACCCTGCACACGAAACCCCTCAGTTCCACAGCCCTAAACAACAGCAGTTGTGGTGGAGTCTTCACTTTCAGAACACGCTTCTTTCTCAGACACCACAGTTGTCATTTTTAAGAGGATAAAACTTTTTCTGTGTAGAATGGATCACATATGAAAGGTGGAGCTAAGAAGGTAAATCAATCTCAGGGTGAAGTATGAGCTTGGAGATGGGCTCAGCACCTGTGGGCCTTCCTCACTGGACACCAGGGCTCAGACACCCGTGGACCTTCTTCACTGGACACTGGGCTTGGGGCACCCGTGGACCTTCTTCACTGGACACCAGGGCTCAGACACCCGTGGGCCTTCCTCACTGGACACCAGGGCTCAGACACCCATGGGCCTTCCTCACTGGACACCAGGGCTCAGACACCCGTGGGCCTTCTTCACTGGACACCAGGGCTCAGACACCCGTGGACCTTCTTCACTGGACACCAGGGCCTGGGCACCCGTGGACCTTCTTCACTGGACACTGGAGCTCAGGCACCCGTGGGCCTTCTTCACTGGACACCAGGGCTCAGACACCCGTGGACCTTCTTCACTGGACACTGGGCTCGGGGCACCCATGGACCTTCTTCACTGGACACCAGGGCCTGGGCACCCGTGGGCCTTCTTCACTGGACAGTGGGGCTCGGGCACCCGTGGGCCTTCTTCACTGGACACTGGGCTCGGGGCACCCGTGGGCCTTCTTCACTGGACACCAGGGCTCAGACACCCGTGGGCCTTCTTCACTGGACACCAGGGCTCAGACACCCGTGGGCCTTCCTCACTGGACACCAGGGCTCAGACACCCATGGGCCTTCCTCACTGGACACCAGGGCTCAGACACCCGTGGGCCTTCTTCACTGGACACCAGGGCTCAGACACCCGTGGACCTTCTTCACTGGACACCAGGGCTCAGACACCCGTGGGCCTTCCTCACTGGACACCAGGGCTCAGACACCCGTGGGCCTTCTTCACTGGACACCAGGGCTCAGACACCCGTGGACCTTCTTCACTGGACACCAGGGCTCAGACACCCGTGGACCTTCTTCACTGGACACTGGGCTTGGGGCACCCATGGGCCTTCTTCACTGGACACCAGGGCTCAGACACCCGTGGACCTTCTTCACTGGACACTGGGCTTGGGGCACCCGTGGACCTTCTTCACTGGACAGTGGGGCTCGGGCACCCGTGGGCCTTCTTCACTGGACACTGGGCTTGGGGCACCCGTGGACCTTCTTCACTGGACAGCGGGGCTCGGGCACCCGTGGGCCTTCTTCAATGTTCTCCTCATGTCATGAGACTGCACTTCTCTGACTTTCGCGCTGGTTCTCTCAGGTGGACCACCAGGTGTGGCACCTGCACAGCTGCTGCCCATGACTGCTCCTCCTCTGCTCCTGGGTGAGCTGAGGCAGTTAAGGATGAGATGGCAGAGATTTTCCGCTCTGCTAAGGAGGAGGTTGGGGCGCTCTTCCAAGGCCCTGCAGATGGAGGAAGCATACTCCACTTCCCACTCTCTGCTGAGGGACACAACCTAATTAAGGGTAATTAACCTAACAGTAGGTATGAGCTGTACCCGGGGCTGCCTCGCTGACATGCCTCTGGCACAGGAGCAAACTGGGGAAGGAGGTGGAGGCCCTGTGACCCAGGACCAGGAACCCGGGACCCCAACCCCTCACTGTCACTCCCAGGACCCCCAACCCTGTGAGTGACAGCCCTGATTCTGACTGAGACAGAGGCAGCAAATGCCTCAGTCAGGAGAGAAATAATTCGGGTCTCCATTTTTGATCTTGCTCAGGATCAACTACGTCATGAGTTCAAGACCCTCTGAAGATGTTCGTGGTTTTACACAGGCACCCCTAAGGCATCTGCTCAGGCGCACATATGCCCTGACTTCCTGTCACCAAAGGTTTTTCATAACATACCGTGTTGGTTGTGTGGCTGGATCCCTCTCCCTCTGTTTATGTGGCTGGTGTCAACCCTCCCTCCACTATTCAGTGCCGTAACATGGCCATGCTGCTCTTGTGGCTGGAACCCTCTCCCGGGTTCTCTTTATATGGCTGGTGTCAACTCTCTTTCCAATATTCAGTGCCTGCCCCTCTCCAGCCACTTGTCTGAGGCTCCACCGTGGCCATGGCTGGATGCCATTCCTGCTCCTGAATTGTCCATGACCAGCAACCCTTAACACATGGTACCTCCATGCCTCCCTCAGCTGTGGCATGAAGGAAACGTGTGCACGTCTCACGGTGGTGATTCATGCATGAGGACGAGCTGGTCAGCTGAGCAAGCCTGGGCCCCACACGTGGTACCCCCATGGCTTCCTTGGCCATGGCATGAAGGAAATGTGCACACATCTTGTGGTGGTGATTCATGCATGAGGATGAGCCAGTCAGCTGAGCAAGCCTGGGTCACACAAGCAAGTACTTTGTGTTCCTGTGATGCCACTTGATGCCGGGCACCGAGAGGGTTCATTTTTAGAAGATTTCCACAGCCAAGTCCATCACTGGATCCTGAACAAAGGTCAACTCAGGCCAACTCAGCAGTGGTGGCTGCAGCCCCAGTGTGGGTCCTGGGACCTCCCCCACCACTGAAATAATTTCCAATAAACAGTCAACCACTTGCACACTCTGAATACAGCAGACATCTGCCAGACATAACCGTTAACCAAGCCTGTACGACTCTGAACCTCAATCCAGAAGTCCTCAAAGTTTTCAGCATTGTGGGTTCACATAAACCCAACAAGAGTCCTGCTCCTGGAAGTCTCCAAACACCCCCAGACGACACTCAGGGCAGCCGGGAGGTAAGAAGCACACAGGTCAGGCAGGCCGCCGGGGCTCACGGCCACCTCCGTTCCATTCTTACCTCCACCAGAGTCAGACTCCAGAGACTAACAGAGACCCCCCCCCCCAGAAACTCACGTGGAAACTGTGGAAAACCACAGAGATTCCAGAGACTCACAAAGACCCCAGAAACTCATGAAGATCCCAGAAAACCAGAGACCCCAGAGACTCACAAAGACCCTGGAGAATCATGAAGACCCCAGAAACCCACAAGGCCCCACACACATTTCCTGCCTCATCCCCTCCCCCAGGGCTGTGTTTTCTCCCTCTTTTTCTCCTCCCCACATCACTACTTCTGAACTGTGAAGAGATTAGGCTCCTCTTGGCAGATGCACAGGTGTCTACACCCCCATGTGAGGACACCAGGCTCCTCGGAGCACATGCACAGGTGTCTAACCCTCCAAGCGAGAATACCAGGCTCCTCAGGGCAGACACACAGGTGTCTATTCCCCCCATGTGAGGACACCAGGCTCCTTGGGGCAAATGCACAGGTATCTAAATCCCTGACTCAAACACACCAGGCTCCTCGGGGCAGACGCACAGGTGTCTACACCCCACACATATGAGGCCACAGCTTCACAAGCTCCCTGGCTGCAGAGGAGGGTCCACATGTGACAGGCCTAGTGGGCAGATAACATTTCATAAAGTCTTATCAGAATTGCATAGACTTGTGCATACCCTTCAGGAGAACACATATACAAATGTATGATATAAATATATAATATTAAAAAGAAATGACTTACTGTCTCTAATCACATGAATGGCTTGTATTTCCTATTTAAGAAACTTCATCTCTCTCTGCCATGGATTTGTGTATGGTATGCCAATCACTGAGTAACTCAAGACAGGTGTGTGCTTGTGTGTGTGATATTTTATGTATACAGAAATTATATGTGAATATATAATATATAATTACATAATATATAATTATATGTAATTTATATACAATTATAATGTAATTATATATGCAATTTATATCATTACACAGGTGTGTAGTTCTATATTAGTAAAAGCTTGTATATATAACTATATTCAACTGAATATATTAAAATACTCAAATGAATATAACTGAATATTCACGCTTTTACTAATTTACATTATTGAATAAAATGTGTCATATCACATGTATTGTTTGATGACGATCCCTTTATCTGAACATTTCCTGTATTGAATGTTCCTCTATCATATGTGCTGACTTATTTTAATTCATAAATCTTTTTTCCTCTTTGTGCTGAAATGGACCATCTTGCAGTCTTAGGTGTCAGCTTGATGGTGATGAGGACATTCTCATTGTCATGTCACCATCTCTTGGAACTCTTCCGTCTTCCCAGACTGAGCCTCTGTCCCTGTGAGAGCCCCCCTTCGCCCCCAGCCCCAGCACCGCCCGTCTGCTTTCCATCTTTGTGAACCTGCTAACTCTGGGTTCTCCTGTGAGTGGGTCACACTGCAGGTGTCCTTCTATGGCCAGCCTGTTCACTGAGCTTAATGTCCTGAAGGTTCGTCCATGATGTAGCCTGTGGTGGAATTCCCTTCCTTTTTAAGGCTGAATAATATTCCACTGTGTGTTCAGACTCTTCTGCAAGACAGTTTGGTTACCTGCTTTCTTTCCAATCATGGAGAAGCTACTTTCAAATGCCATTCACAAGAAATCTCCAAGAAAATTACCCTAAAATCTTTAGGAGGGGCACAAGCACAACACACTCACCTCCAGGGCTGCTGTTAATAACAGAGCGGGAGCTCGATTACTTACTCTACAAGCAGAACATGCTTTGGACAGTGAAGGGCCCCTCTGCTCCTGGCCCTGGCCCCCACCCTGTGCTGGGCCCTTGTTGGATTTTAAGGAACTGTTTTCCCAGTTCCATCCGACGATGCTCCCAGAACACCCAGGCTGCACACTCACAGACAGATTTTATTTCACTTAACATTTGCATCTGCCATGCCCTTCAGGGCAGCTTCAAATGGCTAATATCACA
This sequence comes from Saguinus oedipus, assembly GCA_031835075.1. Lineage (NCBI taxonomy): Eukaryota > Metazoa > Chordata > Mammalia > Primates > Cebidae > Saguinus > Saguinus oedipus. The sequence continues at coordinate 42,185,241 of CM063182.1, forward strand.
GTGAAGATGCTGTTCAGGCTCTTCCAGCCCTTGAGGAGTAGACATGGGTTTGCAAACACCAGGAACCCTGGAAGAAGCCCCAAGTGGGACCAGTGCAGGAAGCTCAGCACATCTTCCCAGTCACCACAGGTGACATGGGTAAAATAAATGTAACTGGCATTGCTTATCTTTAAAGTTTCACCAGGAAAGCTATAAAGCGATTGAAATGCTATGGTTAAAATGAGTGGCTTTAAGAAATTGATTTTTAAATGCTATCATCTATAAGAAATTGAATCCATTTTCAAGGTTAGTCTATTTCTATAGAGCACACAATTTCTCAGCAGCACCTCCTTCCTGAAAGCTCAGTCCTACCAAGCAGATCAAGCACGGAGAGACAATGAAGTCAAAGGGGCTGAAATGCCACACGCATGTCAAGTTCACACACTCAGTCATGATCCTGACACCTATCCTCTGAAATATGCCTGCTAAGTGTGTGACCCACCTTCATTTTCTCACAGAGTAATTCCCGTGTATCAGAGGACACATTCTGAGACAGCCGGGGCGTGCCTGAAACTGTGGGTAGACACACACACACCCACCCACACACACCCCCACACACACCCACAAGTCCTAACACACGTTTTTCCCCGCACATACTGTAACCTGTGGATATGCTGGACAAAGGAACAATTCATGTCCTGGGCAGGGCAGAGCAGGGCAGCATAAGATTTGATCACAGTACTAAGAACACTGCGCAATTCAAAACTTAATGACTTGTTCATTTCTAGAATTTTCCATTTTATATTTTCAGAGCTCAGTTGACCTTGGGTAACTAAAACCTTGGGAAGCAAATCCCTGGGTGTGGGGGGCGGGGCTTCTGTACGAGCTTTATGGCATAAGAGATGGAAGATGTTTTCATTGGAATAAGGATTCTGAATGCATGTCTATGGGTATTAAGAAGGAATTATCACATTTAAGTGAATTATCTTCAGAATCCCAAGGACTGGGTAAATAGAAAAGACCTGCGGTATTTCTAAATACTGTACAACTAATTACCAATGTCTAAATGTCAGGCTACTTTTAGTAAGTAAACCAATTGATTTCAAACAAGCTGCCCACTTAATTAACATAGAAAGCTCAGGGCAGAAGATGTTCTCCACCTCTGAGGCTTGCTTCAAACCTTCATGTAGAAACATGTCTGTAACACTCTTCCTCATCCCCCCAGTAGCTCCTGAAAGGGACAGAGTCCCTCCTCTAATGAAGAGAGGCCACTGCGAACAAGTGGTAGCACAGGCCGTAAGCTCCTGAGGGCTGATGCCGCACCGAGTTTACGTATCAGCATGTCAGCGTAGACCGGATATACATCCTTGGCACATCTCAGGCACTCGGCAATTTGCTGAATGAAACCGGTGAGCAAAGATCAATGGCTGCTCCACACACACGAGACACACATCTCCACAGGGCAACAGGTGGCTCCTGGTTTTCTTTTCATTGTTGTGAAGGTTAAGAAGCTGATGACAGAAATATTAACTCTCTGAAGCCCTCTGCAGGAATTCATCGTGGTTACTAGGAGTTCAGAGAGATCTGAAAGCACAGCTGGGAAAACCACTAGGCATGTGGGCACTTTTGAAAGCAGGAAGCCAGGAGCATGGAGAGGCTGAGAACTGAGGTTATTTTAGTATTTTCTGCCTTCAAAAAATCTCTTTGAACATGAGCCCCAGCAGAGTGAGCCATGAAATGTGCCCTTTTCCGAATGAACAGACTGTTGGGGTGAGCACCAATCCCACTTATGAGGCACGTTTTAGCAACACATTTGGTAAACAGCAACAGCAGAGTCACTCTGTGATTTGTGTGATGTTTAAAGTGAGGACGAAGGCCCTGTCGGGAGCCTGGTGTGGACTGCTGCGTCTGCGGGTGGCCGTCGCAGGGTGGAGCCAGCCCCCTGCACCTGTCCTCCCTGAAGGCCAGCAAACCCCAGCTGCATTCTCAGTTGCTCCATGCCTTGGAAAACATTCTCATATTTGGCCACAGAGTTGTAAAAGATCATCCCTTTTTGTAAAAGACCCAGGAGGCCCTTGTGAGGAGGAGCCAGTCATATGTCAGGTATTCCCAAAAGTTCCAGAAGCATGTTCCAGCACTGAAGGTGGACACTCACTGTTTGGGCATCTTATTTGCTATTTCACATAGAAAGCAATTCACTTCCAATTTAGCTTCCAAATTGAAAGCATATTTTTGGTAAGAAACTGGTATGTGGAGGGGATTCTGCAAGGTCCACTCAGAGGATGCCAGGGTTCACTGCAGCTCCACGGCCGGAATGCTCCGCGTGTGCTCCTGGGGAGGGATGTGTGTCCCGTGGTACTGTCGATGTTTGCTGAGAGCAAAGCTGTGTTACAAACTGAATATAACTCACTGCAGTCTTCTCTTCAGATCAAAACCATTCAAAATGGTAAGACGAGGCAGAAACACAGACGGCCACGTGATCAGGCTTAACATAAACCACTAAGCACACTCAGTCAGCACAGAATGAACATGACGCAAAGGCCTGCCCCGGGCTCCCAGCTGGACTCTCCTGAGCACGGGGCATGGCCTCACACCGGAGAGTCTCCTCCCTGCCACAGGGCGTGAGTGCTGCTGCTTCTCCTTTGTCTAACACACTGTTCCCTAAAGTTCTTAACGATGAATACGGCCCGGGATGCATTTAAATGCTGGTGCCCTGAGCCCTCACACAAACCTCCTACGCCCACGTTTCCATAGGAAAGGTCTGAGGCAGGACTTGGCAAACCTAGTTTTTATAAGTGACCCAGGTGCTTCTTAGAGCTTGGGAAATAATCAATAGTCCTGGCTTGGCAGCAAGCAAGGAAAGTCAGCCACAATCCACAGCAAGAAAACGGGTCCAGTGAACCCCAAACACGCCTAGAACACTGTTTACACACCTGTGTGATACAACTGGGAAAACCATCCAGGGCAACTTCATTTCTAAGCAAACCAATGTTCTCAAAAACATTTACACTGAAGATTTTCTTCATTTAACAGCTACATCTTGATTCCTTAAAAAATCATTACTTTTTCAAAAAAATATGCAGTTCTCTAAAATTGTTAGGCAGTTCCGGCGTGAAATTTGGTCAGAGCCTACTCTCTGGGGAAGAGTGTGCATTCACTCAGCAAATACTTCTTAGCCATCTCATGCCTGGTCCACACTGAAAAATAAATAAGCTCTTACTAATGCATGCAATTGCTTTATTGCCTATCCACTCTGTATTCTAGAATTACAAGCTTTTTAAGTTACGAGAAGAAAAAGGCAGGTAAGAGTACAGCCTCTGTAGAGCTTTCTTCTCCAGCACCGCACTGTTCTGCCACGAGACCCGATGAAGCTGAGAATCACACAGTAATCACAGCTGTCCCTCAGTGTGTGCCCCGGATGCACACCCAGTGCTTGGACACTGGTTTACCTGCAAGACTCCCAAGCCTCACAACAGCGTTGATGGTGGCACTGCTCACCCATTACTAAAATTAAAGCAAGGGGGCTCAGAAAAGTCACCGGGAGGAAGACTCTGAATCATTTTACCCAGCAACCCCTGTGCTCAGTGCCGGGAAGACAAGGTAACCGGAAGCGGCCTGGACGGAGGATCCCAGCAAAGACGCCCCATGTCAGGGGCACCGCAGGCGAGGGTGAGCTTGGTGTCAGCTGGTGACAGGGGTGGGACCAACCTCACACCCAGAGTATGCAGAGAGCAGGTGGTGGGGAGACAGTGGTTCTGCAGATTTTGGTTCTAAACCCGTCTCTCTGTTCTTTGCCAAAGTGGCACTAATGCAGTGATGAGGGCCTCCATTCCTGTGCTTTTGTGACCGATTTAAAAACAAGCAAAGAATGACCATGGCGTCTTCGTCTCCTTCCTGAAGGAGCACCAGGCTGTCTCCTCTCCACCACGGGAAGGGGGTCCACGCCGGTGAATGCTGCTGCACCAGGCTGTGTCCTCTCTATCATGGGAACAGTCCACGCCATTGCAGGTTGCTGCCCCAGGCTGTCTCCCTCCACTGGGGGAAGGAGGTCAACGCAGCTCAACGCTGCTTCTCCAGGCTGTTCCATCTCCACCGTGGGAAAGAAGTCTGCCTCGGGCCGGCTGCTGAGCCCCCACAGTGCTGTGCCTGAAAAGCAGAGCTGTCCTGTTTCTCCCTATGCCAACTCAAACTAAACCCCCAGGAAAACCACCAAACCCAGTACAAAGGGAACACTTGTCCAAGGGGTCAGAACATTTGGCTGGAAATCCCTATACACTCTCAGTACATTCTAACATCCTAGATAAGCCTGCTGTGTTCAAGGCCACACCCGTTCTGAGAGAAGAAACCTGCCAGCTGCATCCGAGAATGAGGGGGAGGCTCAGAGCATGTCTGGCCACCCTTGTGTCCACTGCACAGTCCACAAACACAGACGACGGAGCGCATTTTGTAGGCTTTGGGCAAATCCCTAAAGGAGCCTGATACTGCAATGAGCTGAAGATTCCAGCTGCAGCTCACTGGTGTCACCATAGAAACAACACACACTGGAAGGTGCAAGGCACAGTCAAAGCACTGAAAAATTTAAGCCTCAGCAGAAGCAGAGAAAAGCGCTTCAAGGTGATTTTTTTGTTTTTTAACTGAGAAAAACATTGAATTATTAATTCTCTATACTGACAGAAAGCCCCCAGTTTTACCGTAAATACTGAATTCTCCATTCCTGCAGCTCACCGTGGGCCCACCTTGCAACTTCCTAACTGCGTTAGTGGAGTTGAAAGAAATCATTTTTAAAAACACAATTAAAGTTAAAATGCCTTAAAATATTCCACCTTCAGTTGCTAAAAGCTGTACTCACACTGGAAATGCTCACCCGCCCAGCTCTACTGCCCGGGAGTCTCAGCCAGCCCCAGTTCCCATCCCTCCCAGGGCTCTGTTGCTGAGTGGGCAGCATCAGTGAGCACAAACTGCACCCGCCCACTCCACAGAGCTGCCATCCATCCATCCCATTCATCCACGAGCACTGGCGGACAGAGGGGCGTGGACTTCAGCCCCGCTTCTCACTTCTCGGATGTGGATGGACCCTTCGGCTGCAACCGAGGGGTTGCAGAAACACAGAAGAGTAAACTCAGAAGTTATTGAGACCCCTGGGCCAAACCCTGATTCCAGACCTGAATATTTGGAGAGGTGGAAGCAGCAGGTGCCTGCCTGGAATGGCTGAGGATTGTGGGGCCCATCTGGCTGTCGATGTGAAGGTGTTTTTTAGAGGGGATTAAAGGTTAGACTGGTGGACTGTGAGTTAAGGACACTGCCCTCATACTATGTATGGGCCTTCCCCAGTCTGCTGGCAACTGTAAGAGAAGAAGCCTGTGGTCCCCGAGGAGGAAGGAGCTCTGGCTGATTTTCAGTCTCAGCTGCAGCACTGGCTCCTCCCAGGGCACCTGCCCACAGCCCACTCTGCAGATTTCGGACTTACCGCCCCACATCCTGTGAGCTGATTCCTTACAATCGATCTCTCTTTATCCACAAACACCCTACAGGGCCTGTTCACTGCCCCACATGACACAGTTTAAGTGGCTGATCTGGGTTGAACCTGGTTATGAGGCCCCAGTGCACACTCCTGCCCTCCAAGAATCTGTCCCTGTGGCTGTATTCTGCCCTCCATGGGTGGGGCCTCTACGCCACCCACGCTGCCAGGAGAGCCACATCTGGGCTCCCAGGCCACGTCAGGACCTTGGGTTCCTCTTTGTCTTCACGCTTCTGCAGATGAACCCTGAAACCTCAGTGCAAGCCAGTGTGACTGTAATTATAAGATTCCATCAATGTCTCCAGCCTTTGAGGCTCTGTCTCTGAAGAGGCATGTGGCTCCTCTGAAGTGGGTCCACCTGAGGATGCCACAGAGTTCGCCACAGGCCCGTTACCACTGGAACATCCCAGACCCAGGGCCCTCATGTGTGGGTAACCCCCCACATAAGCACCAAGGAATGACAGCTAAGCAGAACCCTGGCACAGTTAGGGTTTGAGGAACATCTCACTTTACAGTGTTACTACTCAGCTATTTCCTTTTATATAATCCTTTACATAATCATGTATTAGTTTATAGAATTAGGGCTTGAAGAATCCCTTTATATAATCCTCTATATATAATCAGATAATAGTTGATAGTATGAGGGCCTAAAGAATATTTCCCTACATATATACCTATAATTATATCTTAGTTCATAATTGGAGGAATGCCTAGAGTGGACACAGTACAGAGCATGAATTAAGGAATAAGCAGCTTATAATCAGAGGAATGCCTGGAGCAGACACGGTGCAGAGCATGATTTAAGGGAAAAACAGTTATACCAGGACAGGAATCCATGGCCCAGGCGGCAGCGTTCAGTATCGTAAAGACACCCGCTGTATGGCAGGCTTGGGGTGAGAGCCACTCCTCCTGATAAAGGAGTTGTAGGACCTTGCTCCAGTTCTTGGTGAAGGCTGCCCTCAGACCAGCAATCCACCTTGGTGACTGTGAACTTTATCAGCTCTTGCTACTGTGCTGCTTGAAAAGCATCTTCCCATAGAACCCACTGGAAGCTACCAGAAGGTGGCGGTAACCCTGACAGCTCTGTGACTGCTGTGTGACTTAGAGCATCCAACTATAAATCTTCTTAGAAGTAGTTTGCCCATAGATAGAGGTATTGCACACTGCACCCTCTTCACTGCGTACGGCCCCCTTCAAACCTCGGTGACCTAATGGGGGTGGACCCCTTACTGCGCACGGCCCCTGCCTTCGTGGGAATGGGCCCCTTGCTGTGCACTGTCCACCTCCTGGCCTAGGTGGCCTAATGGGGGTGGACCCCATATTTTATTGCTCATGACCCTATCACTATCCTTAAAGATGATTTCACTCACTGCCCTGCCCCTAACCTATACACAATAAATACTCAGGCTTCTGGACATTCGGGGCCTCGCCTGACTCTGCTTATAGGTAGCGTGGCCCCTCAAGCCCAGCTGCGTTTTTCTTGTACTTCTGTGTCCTGTCTTTATTTCTCAGATCCTGTGCCTCAGCACAGCATAAGGCTCACCCCATGACTCTGTGGGGCCCTCAGCCCTACATCTGGCACCCAACGTGCCCTACACTCATGCTTCCTGCACACCCACACTGAAATCCTCTGCAGGAACCACGAGGCAAAGAAGAAGGGGAAAGCCCAAAGTCCAACCATAGGCAGGCCAGCCCCAGGACCGCTGACTGCAAAGGCTCTGACAGGCCTCAAGGGGCCAAGCAGTCCCTACGCATCCATGTAGTCACCAAGCACACACACTGCACATCAGCAGAGGCCTGTGCTGGGCAGGAAGGGGGCAGATGGTAGGTGCTCCCCATGAGAATCCCCAGAACATGGAGAGGAGACACATAGGAGAGGCTGTACAGCTGGAGTGCAGTTCACACACAATGCTCTCTGACACCATCTTTTGTTTCATTGTTGTTGAAAATCAGAAAATAAAACATGGGGCAGAAGCAGCAGATGACATGGAACTCCCAGAGGCTGGGTCACTACACCCCAGCCTGGGATGCAGGCAGCTGTGTGTTAGAGAAGAGAAAAAGTGCAACAAGCAGAAGAGAAAAGTGGGGGGAAGGCTGGTATGGGGACAGTGAGGGTAGGAATTACAGGGGCTGGGGAGGGGCAGGAGTGGGGAGAGAGTCCAGGGCCATAGAGGAGACTCTCCAGAGCTGCAGCTTCCATGGGAGACACACACCATCAACAACCCAGATGTCCACCCTCGAGAACCGCTTCACCAACTCACAACCTCTACACAGCCCCTAGCACATAACATCAACAACCCAGACGTCCACCCACGAGAACCGCTTCACCAACTCACAACCTCTACACAGCCCCCAGCACGTAACATCAACAACCCAGACGTCTATCCACGAGAACCGCTTCACCAACTCACAACCTCTACACAGCCTGCAACACGCACCATCAACAACCCAGACGTCCACCCTCAAGAACCGCTTCACCAACTCACAACCTCTACACAGCCCCCAGCACATAACATCAACAACCCAGACGTCCACCCTCGAGAACCACTTCACCAACTGACAACCTCTACACAGCCCCCAGCACATAACATCAACAACCCAGATGTCCACCCTCGAGAACCGCTTCACCAACTCACAATCTCTCTGTAACTTCCAGTGTCATGATGCAGATCTCCATTTAATACAAAGAGATGATAATGAAGCCAGAGGACCCTACTGAGAGGTACAGCATCACCACAGGCTTTGGCTGAAAAGCACTCCAGGTATGGGCACACACAGGTATGTGGGCACAGGAAGGCCACACAGAATACCAGCCATCTGGATGGGGGATGACAGGAGATTTCTCATTCGCCTTTGTGACTTGCAAGTAGGTGTTAATAGTTAGCGTCTTACTAGACCGAGAAAAGGAATCAGCTGCCGCCATGAAACACTGGCCTCTCCCACGTCCTTCACCAACCCTATGCTCAGCAAACACTTCTGTACAGTTGTTACAGGCAAGGTGTTAGCAATTTAATCCTCATGGACCTCACCTTCAAGTATCCACTCTGGAATTTCAGTGGCCCAGGGGATTGAACAGGTGCTTCCAGTATTTCGGAAAGTGTTATTTACATGACCGGCAACAGACACACGGGCTCCCATGAGAGCCGAGGCAGGCCGCACTTCTGCTTCTCCACTGCTGGAGATGGGTCTCGGCTCTGCAGCCTGCCTGGAGTCCTACGAGTGGACGGGCCAGAGGTGCCTTTCAGACCAGGGACAAAGATTGAAAAACACCATGTCCTTCAATGCAAAGTTAACATTCTGATGAACGGAGCTTAGAATTCCAAAGAATAGAAGATGTTCTTCTAAAGTAACCAGTTTAGCTAAGTACTCCAAGCCATTAGAATATTAAGTTTAAACTGAAATTATAGAAAATGATTTTCATATGACACTAAACAGATTTTGGACAAAATCTCCATCAGTAAGAGTCCTCAATGAAAAGATAATTATTTTCCCTACATTCAGCTTTTCTACCAAATTAATAATAGTAATAACCACCACCACCTATGCCAGGATGAAAAACTGGAAATGGAAAACAGCTCCCAGGGCACCCTGGAGTCAGCAGACCTCCACACAGCATCCTACCTTCTGCCTGCACAGCAGCCTCTGGAAGCCCCGCAGGGCTCAGTCGGCAAGAGGTGAGTCCCCCCAACCTCCTGGGCCTGGGGGCTGTCCACTCTCCCCATAGAACCAACTTCCTGAGGATTCTCAAATTTCCCACTCTGGCCCTCAATTTCTGAACTGCCTCAGGCACGTGTGCACACCCCTGTGCTGGCAGCTGGCACAGGCAAGCCCTGTCCTGGTCAAAAGCTAAGGAGCCCAAGAGCCCACCCTGCCTGGCCAGGAGGACCCCAGAGGGCAGGGAGACAGCAGGTGCTTGGGGGTGTGAGTTTCCACTGCCCCCCCAAGTCACTTCCTTCCAGTGACGTCACTGACTTCATTCAAGCAGTGGATCCACACAGCTCAGAGCTGCAGCTCTTTGGTAAGAAACTAAGTCACATGTTTCTCCAGCCCCAAGGGTCTCCCAAACAGTCAAGGTCCCATCACAATGTGGAATCCACACAGCAGTGAAAGAATGGACAGGTATGTTGTAAGAATGTCCTCCAGAGGAAAACACCCTTCCTTTCAAAAATATCCTTTAAACTGCCCTAATAAATAATAAAATCATGAACATAATATTTATAAGAACAGCAGTCCTCGGCCTGAAAATCAACATGAACCTATCATTTTTCAGCACATTTGCAAAATACCTACTTCCAACCCCAATCTGAGCAGCAGCTCTCAGTGCTCTCAGGCTGCCCGGCCAGGAGGGTGCGTGCTGGAGGCCTCAGGCAGCAGGAGAGACCCTGGGGTATGGATGAAGCCGACACTGGGCCCACTCAGGCCCCTGATGCTGGAGGAAGCCAATGATGTCTCACCGGCCCAGGGCTATGAGGAGACAAAGGGCTGGACATGGATGAATCTGGAGAACATCATTCTCAGCAAACTGACACAAGAACAGAAAATGAAATACCACATATTCTCACTCATAGGCGGGTGAGGGAAAATGAGAACACATGGACACAGGGAAGGGGTTACTACACATTGGGGTCTATTGGGGGGAATGGGGGAGGGACAGCAGGAGGGGGAGATGGGGAGGGATAGCCTGGGGAGAAATGCCAAATGTGGGTGAAGGGGAGGAAGGCAGCAAAACACACTGCCATTTGTGTACCTATGCAACTATCTTGCACGTTCTGCACATGTACCCCAAAACCTAAAATGCAATTAAAAAAAAGAAACAACAACAACAAAAGATGAGATGTTTGTTTTCATAACGAGGTGCTACGCAGTATACAGACCACATCCAGAGAGAGCCAGCGCCAGCCCAGGGGATTGTTACTTTCATTTTTACTTCCACAGTGGCTACGATGGCCAGAGCAATTGCACAGCCTGCTGGATGAGGGGTGGAGAGAGGGGGGCAAGGGGAGCGAGTAATGTTCTGCCTATTTGCCTTTTGGAGACTGTTGAAGAAGCCCTAAATTTCCTACAACCTGTGATAACACACCACATGTCAGAGATTTTACCACTTTATCCCATCTCAAGGGCATGAAAAACTGAGACAGAAAGACTAACATTCAGCTGCTATCTGAATTTCTGGCAGTATTACTGGTCAACTGCCAAAGAAGATGGAAATCAGCCAACAGCACACAGATAAGGAGGAGAAAAGCTTTTTCACCTGGCTTAGAAAGTCTTATATGACACAGCCCCCACCAGGCCTTCTGCCCTGTACCACACCTTCCCCCAACCGATGGACAGACGGATGGATGGATGCAGAACTCTTCATGGCAGGTCTAAAGTCTATTAACTAAGCACCAAAAAGGTCCAAGGAGAAGGCAACAAATACTGGCCACCAGGACTGGCACAGAAATTGTAGGGCCCGTTTAAGGGGTAGGAAGTCATCTGGAAGGTAGACCAGCAGCCTCCTTGGTGACGTGGAAGCGAAGGTCTCAAAGCAGGCCCTGTAGGGCCAAGTCCACCAGTAGAAATTGATTTTGGCAGCAGTGTGAAGGCAGAACCAGACGGAAAGGGACCCAGAGATGTGAGCAGTGACGTATAGCTCTGTCCAGGATGGATGAGGCCACACAACCCAGGAACCAGCTCTGAGATTGTACTCTGAGGGTGGACCATGTGAGGGTGGGGACCTGGAAATGGGGACATGGACATGGAGACAGAGAGGAGGCAGAAGGACCCAGAGCTTTACACTCGATCATCTGCTAATGGTGAGCCCATGAAGAGAAACAACAGAGGGAGCAGGAGGGTCAGGAGACGGTGAAATGGATTCCATTTGGATGTGGTGTGTTAGTGATAACCAGTCATCAAGGTGAGAATGTCCAGTAGATTGTGGAAGGAGGCTCTGGCAATTTGGAGATGCATCAAGATTAGCATTTAGCTCAGAGGAATCAAAGATGTGATGGGACAGTAGAAGAAATAAGATCAGATGAAAGAGCCAAAGGAGAGAGCCTAGAAGATGAATACCGCACAGACAGAACATGAAAAAAAAAGGGAGAGAGAGAGAGAGAGGAGCCACAGGTGTAGTTCACTAACAACCAAATGAAATGTCTGAAATTACAAATAAACCTGCCAAATACTGCAGGACTCACACAACATTTGATGCTATTCACAGCCTTGAGAAAGGAGCTGGAATGAGAAACACAGCCAAGCCCAGACAACACAGCAGATGAGGGGAGAGAGTCAGGGATCTCACGTACATGGGGCAGAAGGGTTCGAGAACACAGCAGATGAGGGGAGAGAGTCAGGGATCTCACGTACATGGGGGCAGAAGGGTTTGTCAGCACATTTGTACACTGTGTTAAGAAATGAGTGAGGAAGTAGTGGTTGAAGATGCAGAGATGGAATGATTTATGAAGATCCCACATGACAACAGGATGGCTAGAAGAAAATGAGGAACTGACATGCTATCTGGAAAGAATGCATTCATACCTTCAAATGTTTTAGATTCATAACAGGAACAGTAGGAGCTACATATAAAATGCCAAAACTATCCATTTTTAATACTTTTTAAAGTTCCTATTGATTCCACTAAGACTTTCATGGGATAGAAGTGTTGCTTTATTTTACAACCAAATAAGGTATTTTCACCATGTACTAAAGATAGAAAGACCTCAAAATGTTATGATATTGCTATAAACTTTCCTGTTAAAATTGCTTTTGCTGCTTCTCATAAGTTTTGGTATATGTGATGGTTCCATTTTTATCTTAAGATACTCATTAATTTCCCTTTAATTTCTTTATTGACTCGTTGGTTATTCAAGAGGATGTTATTTAATTTTATTATCATTTGTGACTTTTCTGAAATTCCTCATATGAATTTCTAGTTTCATACCATTGTGGTCAGAAAAGATACTGGATATGATTCCAATCTCCTTAAATTTGCTTAAGACTTGTCTTGTGGTCTAACAAATGATCTATCCTGGGGAACGTTCCACGTGTGCTTGAAAAGACCTGTGTATTCTTTTGTTTTGTTGGCAATGTTCTGTATTTATTAGGTTCATTTGGTATAAAGTATTGTTCAAGTCCAATATTTTCTTATCAATTTTCTGTTTGTATGATCTTCCCATTATTGAAAATGATATATTGAAGTCCCCTATGATTGCTGCATTGCAGTTTATCCTTTCTTTTAGATCACTTCACATTTGCTTTATTTATTAGGTACTCCATTGTTGGGTGCATATATATTATATCAAATAACTAAGTGCTATTTTTTATCACTGTTACATATCCTTAATAAATTAATCCCTTTATCATTATATAATATCCTTAATTTCTTTTTACAGCTTTTAAGTCTATTATTTCTTATTTAACTATTCTTCCTCTCTTTTGACTTCCATTTGCATGGAGAATCTTTTTCCATCACTCTTAGGCTATGTGTCCTTAAAAATGAAGTAAACCTCTTGTGGGAAGCATACAGTTGGGTCTTATTTTTTTAAAAAACATGTATTCACTCTACATATTTTGATTAGAAAATTTAATCCATTTATATTTAATGTAATTGTTGATATGTAAGGACATATTATGGCCATTTTGTTTTCTGGTTTTATTATAGATACTTTATTTCTTCCTCCTTTGCTGTACTCCTTTGTGGTTTGATGATTTTTCATAGAGCTATGTTTTGAATATTTTTACAATTTTTATTTCTGCATCTTTTTTTTGTGGCCTTAGAACAATAGGGGAAATTTTCCTTTTCTATATATCTCTTTATTATTATTAAGTTCTGGAGTACACGCACAGATGTGCAGGTTTGTTACATATATATACACATGCCATGGTGGTTTGCTGTATCCATCACCCCATCATCTACATTAGGTATTTTTCCTAATGCTATCCCCTTCTTATTCCCTGCTACCACTATGTCTCCCCTAGCCACCCAACCTTTGACAGGCCCAGGTGTGTGATGTTAGCAGAAGAAAAGAAATAAAGATCAGAGCAGAAATAGAGACTAGAAAACAATACAAAAAAATCAATGAAACTAAGTGCTATTTTTTGAAAAGATAAACATACCTGTAGGTAGACTCACAAGATAAAAAGAAAAAAGACTGAAATAAATAAAATCCAAAATGAAAGTGGAGACATTATAACTGACACACAGGAATACAGAAGATAATTAGAGGCCATTAGGAACAATTACATGCCAAAAAAACTGGATAACCTAGAAGAAATGTATGGGTTCCTAGACACATGCAATTTAGCAAGACTGAGTCAAGAAGAAATAAAAAATCTGAACAGACAAAAGATGAGAGAAGAGATTGAAGCAGTAATAAACAGCTTCCTATCAAAAACAAAAAAACAAACAAACAAACAAGAAAAAAGCCCAGGACTTGATGGCTTCACCACTGCATTCTGCCAACATTTAAATAACTATGTAGTTTATGGTGAATTGGTACCATAAACTACTCCAGTTCATGATAAACTACTCCAAAAAAAAATTAAAGAGAAGAAAATTATTCCAAACTCTTTTTATGCCCTAATGCCAAAGTTAGACAAGGGCATCATAAGAAAACAAAAATATAGGCCAAAATCCTTGATGAACATAGATGTGAAAATACTCAACCAAACACTAGTGAACCAAATTCAACAACACATTAAAAGGGCCATTCACCATGACCAAGTGGGATTTATCTTTGAGATGCAAGGATGGTGTAACATACGCAAAGCAATAAATACGACATACGACATTAAGAGAATGAAGGAGAAAAATCATATGATCATCTCAACAGATGCAGAAAGACATTTGAGAAAATTCAACATCTTTTCATGATGTTGAATACAACAAAGGCCGTGTATGACAAACCAACAAAAAACATCCTATTCGGCCGGGCGCGGTGGCTCACGCCTGTAATCCCAGCACTTTGGGAGGCCGAGGCGGGTGGATCACGGGGTCAAGAGATCGAGACCATCCTGGTCAACATGGTAAAACCCCATCTCTCCTAAAGATACAAAAAATTAGCTGGGCATGGTGGGGCGTGCCTGTAGTCCCAGCTACTCAGGAGGCTGAGGCAGGAGAATTGCCTGAACCCAGGAGGCGGAGGTTGCAGTGAGCCGAGATCGCGTCATTGCACTCCAGCCTGGGTAACAAGAGCAAAACTCCGTCTCAAAAAGAAAAAAAAAAAAACAAAAAACCATCCTATTCAATGGAGAAAAATTGAAAGTTTTGTCTCTGACACCCAAAACAAGACAAAAATGTCCACTCTTACCACTTCTATTTTATATAGTACTGGAAGTCCCATGCTGAGCAATTGGACACTAGAGAAAAATGAAAAACATACAAATTGTAAAAAAGTTAAATTCCTTCTGTTGCAGACGACACGATATAATATATGGGAAACCCTACAGACTCCACCAAAAATATTTAAAACCAATAAACAAATGTGGTAAAATTGCAGGATATAAAATCAACATGCCAAAGTCGTTAGTGTTTCTCTACACTAACAATAAACTTTCTGAAAAAGAAATCAAAAGAACAATCCCTTTAACAATGGCCACAAACAAAATAAAATAAAATACTTAGGTATAAACTTAACCAAGGAGGTAAGAGACCTGTACACTAAAAACTAGAAAACTTTAATGAAAGACATTGAAGACACAAATAAATAGAAAGATGTCCTGTGCTTATGGATTGAAATAACGTTGTTAAGTGTCCATAATACCCAAGGACATCTACAGATTCAATGCAAGCTCCAATGTCATTCCTTGTAGATGTAGAAAAAACAATTCTAATAGTCATGTGGAACCAAAAACAACCTCAAATAGGTAAGACGTTCATGAGAAAAAGTAGCAAAGCTAGAGGAATCCCCTGCCCGATTTCAATCTATACTACAAAGTGACAGTAATTGCAAAAGTATCACACATGCATGAAGACATGCACATCGATGGGTGGAACAGAAGAGAGAGCCCAGAAATGAACCCACGCATGCACGGTCCATTGATCTTCAACAAAGGATCTGAGAATGCGCATGAGAAAAGCACAGTCTCTTCAGTAATCATCAAAGATTTAAACATCAGACCTGAAACTGCAAAACCACCAGGGGAAAACTACGTAACACTTATCTGAGTGAGGCTGGTTAATTCAAAAGTGCAGGTAACAAAAGCATAGACAGAAAATGAGAAACAGAAAGCTTCTGCCCATCAAAGAATCAACTGAGTGAAAAAACAACCTACAGGTCAGAAGAAAATATTTGCAAGCCATACATCTGATAAGCAATTAATATCCAAAATACATAAGAGCTCAAACAACTCTATAGAAAGAAAAATTATCCAATTAAGAAATGGGCAAGTAAATTGAATAGACATTTCTCAAAAGACGACACTGGAATGACCAACAGGCACATGTAGGAAAGCTCAGCATCACTAATCACAAGGAGATGCCAATCAATACCAGATCAGATATCAGCTCACACTTGTTCAAATGGCTGTTATCCAATAGACAAAAGATACCAAGAGTT
Organism: Saguinus oedipus; assembly: GCA_031835075.1. NCBI lineage: Eukaryota > Metazoa > Chordata > Mammalia > Primates > Cebidae > Saguinus > Saguinus oedipus. The sequence goes on from CM063182.1 coordinate 42,201,273, forward strand.
TTTGATGCAGAGAAATGGGAACCTTGTATGCTGTTGGTGGGATTGTAAATTAGCACAGTCTCTATAGAGAACAGTACAAAGGTGTCTCAGAAATTAAAAAAAAAGAACCACCTGTATAATCCAGCAGTTCCACTTGTGGGTATTTACTGAGAAATAGATCTGAAATCAATACATTGAGATGTCTGCACTCCCATGGTCACTGCAGCTCTATTCACAATATCCCAGATATGGAACCAATCTGTGTCCATCAAGGGGACAATGAATATAGGGAGCATGGTGTATGCACACAGCAGAACAGTATTTAGCCTTAAAAAAAAAGTAACGCTGTCATTTCTGACAACATGCACGGAATGGGAGGACATTATGCTAAGTGAAAGAAGCCAGGCACAGAAAGACAAATACTGAATGTTTTCACTTAAATGTGGAGTCTGAAACAACTGAACTCACAGTAGTTGTGAGTGAAGGGTAGTCACCAGAGGCTGTGGGATGTAGGCAGGGTGAGACAGAGGTCAGAGAGTACAAAGCTTCAGACAGGAGGGCAGGTATGACCGTGTCCAGATCAATAGCACAGCATGCTAAGTACAGCTAATTATTGACTACTTTACATTTAAATATTGCTAAGAGTAGATTTCTAATATTCTCCTCACAAAAAAATGTTTAATATGTAAGGTAATGGATATGTTAATGAGCTTAATTGTTCTGCACTGTATTCATAAATCGCAGCACCAGTTTGTGCCCCATATGTCTGCAACTATAATTTGTCAATAGGACACAATAAATAAATAATGAATACATGTTAAAAACGCAGAAGAACTGAGCATTGCTTCCTGGCAGTTTGACAGACTAGAGCTTTTGAAGAGACTTGTTATATTTAACAAAATAAATTTAAATGCTGTAACTAAGAGTAAATAAAAATAATAAAATGTGACCGAAAAAGACATAAAGGAAAAGTTCGTGTGTTAATCATACAGAGACATATGCCTATCAGGAGCTTACGATCATACAGTCCTACATTATTTTGAGGCATAATTTATAGATAACAAAATGCACCAATATTTTTAAAACCTATGATTTTGCATTTTGCCAGGAACACGAGTACAGTCCTTTATTACCACAGAGACACATGACTCACTTTCTATATTAAGCAAATATTCATTGTGGTACAAAATAAGACTTTCTTTTTTTCATTAAGGTACATTCATGGTTTTGATATCTAACTTTTATAACTCAATGTAATTGCTAAATCGTGTACTGGCGCTTGCACATGAAATTAATGCTTTTAAATTCTCTTTTAAATGATCTACTTTTGAACTGTGTGCCGTAACAAAAGACTAATAAATGCCACGTAATTGCCCCAGCTCAGCCAACCATTAACATCTCATTCTCAACATTTCACTACGTCAGTATAATTAGAAGGAAAAATGTCGTTACTAAATTCATACTTAAAATATTTATAAATGTATACTTTGTGGAATGAATGAGCTCAGCTCAAAATATTCAGAGCATAAATTTGGGCACTAAAAAGTCAATGCAAACTTGAACGTCATTAAAATCAAAATGACCTCAACTCTCCCATAATATCTGGTTACTTCCTAAAATCAAGAAAGGAAGAATTTAAATTAGAGAATGGCTACTGCTCTCCCCTGCCTCTCCAAAGGGCTGCAGCTCTGCGTCCCATGAAGAGTTTGAAAAAAAAAAAGCCCACGTCCCACGCTGGGCCTTGATTGGCAGAAACAATGACTGTGAGAAGATGTTTCTGCCTTTGCTAGAGAGCTGACAGTTCTGTCACCCAATGGCCCTGTATAGGATCCTATGTGAAAAATTCCTTTCAGCATTTAGGATATTCCTCTCCAAAAGTGGTCTCTTTTAAAGAAAAAATACCACACAGAGATAACGAGATAATTGACCACATTTCTTGTTGACTTGATTGACAGTAAACTCAGCATGGAATCTTATAACTAAGTAAATAATTGTAGTCAATATTTGTTTTCTTCCTTTTTAATAAAGTTTGACATGTATTTTAACATTTCAACGGAAGTCCGTAACAGATCCCTTCTAAAAAGCAGTTTTGCAAAACTTTCCCCCCCAAAAGTGAATAAAACGAAGAATGCCTTAATTTTTCCTATCCTGATTTTAAATGGTTTCAGAAATAGCCTGTCATGAATTCTACTTTCCCAAATCAAATTAGTCAACACTGATTCTCTCCACAAAGTAGCGTTCTGTTCCTACCAGGTTTTTCCATCTAGATAAAATGTTTCACAAAGAAAAAAGAGAGCACCCCTCTTCCTGTGTGATGGATACCTCTGGTCTCCCAGCAGTCCTCAAATAAGCCATTTTCATCTTTCTCCACAAAGAGTCATGAACGGAGGCAGATTGACACAGCTTGGAGCCACGACCTTGTCCAGCCCTGCATGTGCCAAATGTGGGTTCTTTGGCATGCGTGTTCCAAGGTGTGTGCCTCTCCTTCTGAGTTTAATTGGGCATGAGTTTGCTGTCAGTTTCCTCTGAGAGCCACAGCACCATCCCCACAATGTGGACAGAAGATTTTCCCCACTAGAATCCCATGTTGACTGACCCCACCCTTAGCTAGATCCAGATAATATTTTGAAAAGCTGAGTTTCTTAAATAGATAAAAAGTGGAAATAGGAAGACTCAAAGGGAAAAAATAACAGAGAAAAAAAATTAATGTGTGAAAGATTTTTCCTGTTTTTGCAAAAACTTCTTGTAAACTTTTCAAATTACAAACACAACACACTTGAGTATGGTTTTCCACCTGCCACTGGAGTTCTAGCTCCACAAGAGATGGAGCAAGACAGACAGAGACTTTCTCTGGGTAACGGGAAGATGTTTGTGTAAGCTGCACACAGCAGCAGTGCAGAGGAAGATATTACATGTGGGGCAGACATCACATGACTCAACCATGCCAGGTGCATTTCCTCATGCACAGAGAGAGGGCCCTGCCATTTTTAAAGAGGGAAAGGGCAGTTTATTGTCTTGTCTTGGAGACCTCCCCTTCTTATTTAATCTAGAACTTAGTGGGCATTTTCCTGGCATCCTGAGTGGGGAGTCAGTGACAGGGGTAGGAGCAGCAGCAGCCTTGGTGTCCACTTGCAGGTGGAGATGGAGTACGCTAACTTGACATTCTTTTCCTCTTTGATGCTGTGGATTAAATGTGAGAGTGATTTAAATTTTCAAAGTTCCTAGTATCCTGGGTGAACTCTAGTGCCCCACCTATAGGAAAGACTCAATACAACATGGAAGAACAGAATGGAATCAATAAGAAAAGGAACCTAGTATTGACAATTTTCTCTTATAACTGGCTGGGTGTGGGGGCTCATGCCTGTAATCCCAGCACTTTGGGAGGCCGAGGCAGGTGGATCACTTGAGGACAGGAGCTTGAGACCAGCCTGACCAACATGGTCAAACCCATCTCTACTAAAAGTGCAAAAATTAGCTGGTCGTCGTGGTGGGGGCCTGTAATCCCAGACACTGGGAAGGCTAAGGCAGGAGAATTGCTTGAACCTGGGAGGTGGAGGTTCCAGTGAGCTGAGATTGTGCCACTGCCCTCCAGCCTGGGCAGAAGAGCAAGACTCCATCTCAAAAGAAAAATACCTCTTAAAACATTTCTTATGTATCTTATTATTAGTCAGAAATTTAGTAACATAAATAGTAATGGTAAGATTGAACTTTTATTGAGCTTTTACTATGAACGAACCTGTAAGTCGTTCCTATAGATTAACACTTTTAATAATGCCTATTACAATGTGGGATATGTGTTATTATTATTTATCTCATTATTATTTCAGAAATAAGCAAACAGTAAGAAAGATGGCATGTTCAGCATTATTTCAATTGTAAAAGATGGAACAAATTAATATAAATTTAATTAGGTTTTATGATCATCGGCTGAATAAAATCTTATCTTAAATGTTAATATACCAAACCCAATATCTGTGTATGCTGATGAAGTAATATGTATATAATTGTATACTGTTAAACTATCAAGATACTGACTTCTTCATTTTCCAAAATATTTTGGTACTAGATATGTAGAATTCCATGCAATATTATTCCTTTAAACCAATATTTAATGCAGTAAATTTCCAGCACGAGAAAGTGGACTGGATGACTCCTCGGAGTGCTGAGTGAGTGGCTGTGAGCGAATATAAATTCACCACTTAAGGATTAAGGGTTTAAATACATGAACCTGCTGGACTCACCACTTGAACGAAGACGGCCACTAGGACCCAGATGCACGGGCTGAACGAGCACCTGCTCAACAGCGCTTTACTGAGCAGCTATTGTGTTCAGCACCAAGGACAGAGCGCAGGGCCCTGTCTCCTTGGCCTGCTGACTCCGTGACACAAAACCAGCAGCTCCACCTCCTGCAGCTTCCTGCTCCCTTCAGACGTGCAAGCAGAGAGCACACGAGCTGATGGCGATTCTCTAAGCACGAGGAGCGTCCCTGCCTAAAGCACAGCTCTGTGAGGGCCCCGCAGGGATGGAGGGTGCCGGAGGGTTCACAGGGCCCTGAGCAAAGAGCCGGCCTCCAGGAGGAGAGCACAGGCGCACGGGGAGTGCTTGCCTCACAACCTCGAGACTTTACCAAGTGCCTGCTATGTGCCTGACAGCAAGCTCAGTGTTTTGGGGAAAATAAAAATGCGAGCGGTCCTCAGTGGAGCTCGGCGCCTGCTCAGTGTCCACCCCAAACCCCAAGGGAACCTGCAGCACCGGCCATGTGGCAGGGAGGCCACAGAAACAGGCCCGTGCCAGGCTCCCAATCACACACTTGAGGACAACAATCCGTGCCCCTCACCCTCTCCTCTTTCAGAAGCCTCCACTTGCTGGGCTCTAGAATCACAGTAACAGCAGCAACCACCACCCACATTAGAGAGGAGTCCATTCTGGCACTGCCATGCTGCCACTTCACCAGTCCCTGCCTGCAGAGGGCAGCGGCCCCAGCTGCCTGCCAAAGTCCAACCAAAAGCTGCTCTCCCGTGAAGTCCTCACCGATTCTCAGACCCTCTCCTCTGGCCCACTGCTGTGTGCTCATCTTGAGAACACTTCCCATTTGCCTTGGATTGCTGCTATGTATGTCCATGCCTGTCCTCCCAACTGTATTATAACCATATAATAACCCTGCCTGTCCAATCTATGAATCATATTTTAATTGTCTCTGTGTCTTCAGCACCTCGGAGAGTTCCCATTCATAGTTCACAGTCCATAAATGTTCCTAATATAAATGCATGACCCTTAGTGTCTTCATTTGTTGGGGAGCCTAGCTGTAGGAATAAACCACAAAACACAGAATAAGGGAGCTTCTAGGGCCAAATGATCTATCAACATACCATCTGCTTCTCAACAAGCAACCAGTAAAGGCTGCTAATCTGACTTTAATTTAAAAAAAATAGTGTAAACAAAATAATCCAGAAGAAATTAAGGCACTAATTGGTTCAGAAAGAGCACACACATTCATATTAAGATAGATTGAGACAGGGCACAGAGAAAATATTTGCAAGACACAAATCTTATAAAAGATGGATATCCAAAATATATGAATAACTTAAAAGTCAACAGTAAGAAAAACAACCCAATTAAAAAATACACAAGATCTGAAGAGACACCTCACCAAGGAACGTACGAACATCTGAAAAGGTGCTCCATACCACTTGTCACCAAAAAGATGCAAAATAAAACAAGGAGACACCACCACACACCTCCTCAGAGGGCCACAGTCTAGACCCTGAGAGCACCAAATGCTGACAAGGATGTGGAACAGCAGGAACTCTCACCACTGCTGGCGGGAGTGCAAAATGGTGCAGCCAATTTGGAAGACCGTTTGGCAGTTTCTTATAAAACTAAACACACTCTTAGTATACAATCCAGTAACTGTACTTCCTGCTATTGACCTGGATGAGTTGGAAACATCTCCATACAAAAACCTGCACACAAGTGTTTACAGTAGGTTTATTATAGCTGCCAAAACTTGGAAGCAAATGACACGTCCTTCAGTAGGTGAATGAATAAACTATGGCGCATCCAGACAATGGAATGATATTCGGGGCTAAAAGGAAATGTGTTATAAAGCCATAAAAAGACACAGGAATAAAATTAAATGCATATTATAAAGTGAAAAGAGCCCATCTGCAAAGGTTACACATGGTCTAATTCCAACCCTATGATATTCTGGAAAAGACAAAATGTGAAGACAGTAAAAGATCAGTGTTTGCCAGGGGTTGGGGGAGGGAGGGAGGGAGGAACATGCAGAGAAAAGAGGACTTTTAAACAGATCTCCTGTGACAAGGCAAGAGTGGATATACACCATTGCACATTTGTCAAAACCCACAGAATGGGCAACACTAAGACTGAATGCTGATAGAGGTTGTGGGCTTTAGTTAATAATCATGTATCAGCACTGGTTCCTCAATGGTAACCAGTGTGCCCCCTAATTCGAGATGCTAGGAGCAGGGGAAGCTGAACACAGGCAGAAAGGGCACATGGGAACTCTGCAATTTCTGCTCAATGTTTCTATAAACCTAAAACAGCTCTTAAACATAAATTCTATTAACTTAAAAAATAGTGCAAGCCACTGTTCTTCTCATTGTTAAAAATGTTCTAGATGAATAAATACTCTTAACCAGGAGAATGTCTCTGGAGGGCCAGGGTGTTGAGGGAGCTGGAAGGGACCCACCATCCCTCCCATCTTGAAGTTTAGGAAATCCAGGGACAGACGGTAACCCCACCAGGTCCCAGTGGAATTTAGTTCCTCAATGCTTGACTTCAATGCACATATTTATCCTGTAGAGCTGGTAACAGTCTCAGGGGATGAGGCGTGGACAACGTCCCTGGAGTTGCACATAAGACAGTCCTGCACACAAGAGAACCAGCGCTGTGCAGCAGCAGCTCGGGGAGAACCCATGCACACGGGACGGCTTGTGCTGAGGCAGCTGTAGCTCTGCCATGTTCTGGAAGAGCCATGAAATAGGATGCAGGAAGTGAGGGCCTGTGCCGAGGCAGCCATGAGCTCCGCCATGTTGCCCAGAAGATCTATGAGAGAGGATGCAGGAAGCTTGCATCTTTTTGTGGAAAAGGGTGGTTTGATAAATTATGCCAAGATTTTTCGGTAACCAATGTGTGGGGCTAATCTCTCTGCAGAAGCAACAGAGCAAAACTCATAGCTCAAGGGCTTCTTGGGAACATCGTTAGTATAAAACGTAGAGGTGGAATTCTGGCAGGTTTCCCAGCAAATGTTGTGTGGCCACTGGTGGTTTAAATGAACCTGAGTGTACACCATCTCAATCTTCTTGTCAGCACACCAGTGAACACTGTGATCACTCTGCACCTCTGGTAGACAGTGGAGCCCAGAAAGGAATTTGGGTCCAGAGATGTTCACCTGAAGTCCAATATCTCAGGGGCAGCAAGAATCAGGAAAGTGACTGGGTTTTGAAGCAGAGACCCTGACACCACCATCGACCCTCTGCTCCTGAGAACCATGGATATGATGGGACTGCTGCGTGCAGAGCTGAGTTTTCACCAACAGGTGTTAGAACTGTGCCCTACAGGGTATGTGCTGAAGCCCTAGGCCAGGACCTCAGAACACGGCTGTGTCTGAAAACAGGGTGGCTACAGATGTGGTGGTGAGGTGAGGTAATGCTAGAGGGGAGGGCACTGCCCCACGTGCCTGGTGTCCCTATCAGAAGGAGAAGCCCGAGGATGGACAGACACACACAGACAAAGACCCGAACCAGCGCAGTCCATCTAACCCGCCCTCAGATTTCACTTGTGTGCAGAGCTTTTGGTACTTAAGCACACTTCTGTCCCATTCCCCATAGGAGGTGAAAATATCACCTCAGAGGAGGACAGCGGAGGAGAAAGTGTGACTGGAACACAGGCACCCCAGAGACCTACAGGAACAAGCCCATCGGAGAAGACAGAGGGGTGCTGGGAGCCTGACCAGCCACTTCCAGCACATCCAGCTGCAGTTCAGCTCCCGCGGAATCCCAGCGCACCACGACGCTTCAATCCATGTCGCCTACTCACCTATGAACACTTCAGCTCAACTCTTCTCTCCTTCACACTCCTCAGTAAGAGGGTTCCAACTCGAAACGGCAGCAGGAGTGGTTGGCTAGGCCCAGCCTCCCCCAAAGCTCTGTAGCACTCCCACTCATCTGAGAAGGGGACTGTCTGTCTCGCCCTCAAGGAGGGGTGCTCGATTGAGTCTGAGGACGTCGTCAGAGGGCTGACCTGGCACAGCAGGTGTGTGCAGTCGGTGCTGTGGTCAACACCCCCACTGCACGGTTGAGAGACGTGGCCACCACCCACTGCTGCACTGTTTCTTGGTGAGATGAGCTGCATCCCTGCCAACTACAAGCTGACCAAGGAGAGTGTCACAGGGTTGGCCCCATGCAGGACCCTGCTGGTGATGACCCAGTGACCTCTTGGAGGCTGCGGGTCCCTTTCCTGGGTGGTATTGAATTTTCTTGGACAAGATGACTTGCTGAAAATCACCGCACAACTTGACCACTTGGTCACTGGAAAGACGAATGGTGGGAAACGCTCTCTTCCTTTCCCCAAAAGAAAGAGAGGTCCGCTTTCCACTTGATTCACAAGCGGATCAAATGCTTCATCTCTGCCTTGCAGCTCTGTTACTGATCCAGGCTTGCTGTTGGTGGGTGAGAAGTAAGAGGGCAATTGAGAGGACCCTCAGGCAGGCCAGGCTCGGCTGTGACAGCAGGAGGTCTCTGTCCCCGGTACTGACTCACTTCCCTCTGTCAGCACATGAAAGGGCTTCCGCATTCTGATGTTCAGCTGGACGTACTGTAGGCAAAGGCTGAGTACGATGCGACCTGAAAGGCTGCAGAGGAACACTGAGCTGTGAACTCTTCTGCTGCAGTGAAGCCTGAATAGGCACCTGGGTGAGGTCAGCCTCGGTCTGAAGGTAAATGAACAAAAAAAATCAGAACTGACTCCCCTGGAGGCTGCCACAGACCAGCAGAAGGTAAAAATACCCATGTGTGAAGAGATAAAGGGTTTGGGTAGCAGCAGCACTTCTCAGGATCACTAACTTTCGGCATGGGAAATGTGTGGAAACACGGCCAATTACAAGCTCCAGGTCATCTACAAAGGCACGTGGCTCCTCCATGTGGGGCTGGGCAGCCCCTTCCTTCCTCACACATCTGTGCCATGCTCCTCCACTTCACTCAGGGAAGCAAGACACAGTGCTGCTGGGAAAACAGAGCCATCTTTTGAAAAGCAAGAGAAGACATGCTACTTATTCTGAATCAACTGTTTTGTTCTTTTAAATTCTGTGCTCAGGAATGAGTATGTATTTTTTTTCTGAGTTATACATGTCTGTATTTCTAAGGCTAATATAAAAATGGTTTTATCATAGAAATAACTATACAAAAAGGTTGCGGAGCCTCTTTGATCATTAAAAAAATACTTTGGAGTGAATATTTCTTAATGAATTCACAACAAAACTTTACAGCTCCATGGAATTTAGTAAAACAAATGATTTGACTATTTGTGTTATACCCAGGTTTTTTTTTAAATAATTTTTGTCCTCAGAGTTAATTTTAGAAGAAAATATAAATTAATACATTCCAAAGGCAGAAAAGGAAGATGATCTAAAATGTTCTGTGGCATCATTTCTATTGAATAAATGGCTTTGGAAGGTGGAAGACGCACCTTGAAGCTGGATTCTGCCTCAACTCTAAGTAACAGCTGAGACTGACTTCAACTGTGGGCTTTCTCCCCTCGGGTAAAGTGCCAGGCTACAATGATTGCGCCAATGTAAGATGAGAGGTACAAATGTGAGGAACAAATGTGGAGTGATAATTAGTGGGATGAAGCTAAAAAGCCTAACATGTCACATAAGAACTCCCTAATTAAATGAATATAGTAACAGTGGCTTCCCTTTGAAATTATCTCCATCTCAGCCAGCAGGGAGAAATCCCCATGGCGCAAGGTTCCTGGGCACAGGCAGCCTCCAGAACCTTCGGGGCAGGGGGAAGGTCCTGCACCACAACACTCGCCTCCCGCCGCAGGTGCAGGTACGTGCCTAACAAACGCTGGCTAAACAGAAAGTGCCATTCTCCATCCTAAATGCACCTGCCAGTGCGAGCGCTGTGAGCGGCTGATGTATTTTTAATAAGAAGCACATATTCTCCAGGAGAGCACGATGGTGAACAGACTTGCTTGATGTGTTTTGAAAGGAGAGCAAGGTCAAAGCCACCGGCACCTTCACAGAACGCACACCCAGTACCCACGGGAGCAGCCACCAGCCAGGCTGTGCCCCCTGCCAAGTGCCTTCTCGACTGCGGGAGAAGTGCTGCGGTGAAATCAAATACGCAGCAAGCTCTCCAGGATAACATGAATGACAAGCTGCGGTTCAAGGCTCAAGAACACTTTCATGTTGAAGGACACCCAGTGAAGATTTCCATAGACCAAACTCGCCAAACTTCCACTGGGTGATCACATGTGAGAACAAAGATTTATGAACTAGATGTGTGAAGAATTAATGAATAGGAAGTTTTTTCTTTCCAAATGTTTTACAACCTCCACCGTCCTGATGGAAGTAGAAAGTTGAAGAGTGCACTGCGTCCAAGCACCACCCATCAGGAGGCTCCCGTCCCTGCACAGTCCCTGGGGGGATGTTCCTTGACATCACCATCTTTTCTGTAACTGCAACTAAGCTGCACCTCCACTGCTGTGTGCCCTGACGGCACTGGGTGGCATGACTAACTCTGAGCATGACTTCACTGTAGGCGGGAGTCAAGGAACATCCACTCCCTGATCCATGTGGCATCTGCAGCCAATTCTGCCTCCCAGGCCCAGGCAGCACTGGCCAGCCACCGTTCAGCACACTGACGGGAAACCACATACATCCAGCACTGCACCCAAACCACCCACTCAACCAGACTGACACCAGGTCCCTCAACCCACAGGACAGGGAGCCTCCTGTGGCTTCCAGGAACAGGTCAGAAGGACATGTCACTTTTTAAATGTTGACTAAAATGGGTGATTAAGGATATTTCCTTTTTTTTTCTTTTTTTTTTTTTTTTTTTTTGAGACAAGAGTCTCGCTCTCTTGCCCAGACTAGAGTGCAGTGGCGTGATGATGGCTCACTGCAACCTCCACCTCCCAGGTTCAAGCGATTCTCCTGTCTCAGCTTCCCGATTAGCTGGGATTACAGCCATCCACCCGTGTGACCAGCTAATTTTTGTATTTTTAGTAGAGATGGGGTTTCATCATCTTGGCCAGGGTGGTCTCGAATTCCTGACCTTGGGATCAACCCACCTCAGCCTCCCAAGGTGCTGGGATTACAGGCATGAACCACAGCGCCTGGCCAATTGAGGACATTTCTTTCACTGAGTCACACATATATTCATTTCATTGGTATTTATCTATACACACATCAGGAAAATAAATGTAAATTGCACATATTCTTGGAGCCAGTATTCACCACTGTCCTAATAAACTGTACAATATTCACAAATGCTTAAAGAAAAATAAGACTCAGAAACTGGGATCACTGAATAAGTGGAAATGGAAAATGAGAAGAGTAAGGCTGGCTCTGTTATGTGAGAGGCACATGATGACAGGGGTCTGGCTGGTGTATGACACCGGACGTCCAGGAGCTAGTGTTCTGCTAAGCAGTAGCTGAGGAAGCCGCCTTGGGCTAGGACAGCACACCCGGCCCAGGAAAGGCTGCACCTCACCCAGGGTGGCAACAGAGGAGGAAGGGGTGTCGCCCAAGAAGCCACCCTTCAAAGTCAAGAACTGTGGAGGCAAAGTCGTTATTTCAGGCATCATGGAAAACAGTGGTTATTCCTCTCACCCACGAGAAAAAGGTGACAAGCGGATTCAAGCTTAATGCTGGGTTACTCTAGAAGTGCAGTTCTTACCATCACACAAAAGCTAAAACTGGAAAGCACCACTCACCATCCTCTCCTCCCCGGCTTCCGCTCAGCAGCTGGGCTGCAGTCAGCTGCGAATCCGTGGGAGGAGCAGCTGGCAGCAGGAGACCAGGAAAGGGAGGCCAAGATCACTCCCTAAAACACAGGACCAGAGAGGCCCAGGTCAGCCCCCCCAAGACAAAGGACCACAGAGGCCCAGGTCACCCCCAAAACACAGGACCAGAGAGACCCAGGTCACCCCAAAAACATAGGACCAGAGAGACCCAGGTCACCCCTAAAACATAGGACCAGAGAGACCAAGGTTACCCCCAAAACACAGGACCAGAGTCCCAGGTCACCCCAAAAACACAGGACCAGAGAGGCCAGGTCACCCCCAAAACACAGGACCAGAGACCCAGGTCACCCCAAAAACACAGGACCAGAGAGACCCAGGTCACCCCCAAAACACAGGACCAGAGAAACCCAGGTCACCCCAAAAACACAGGACCAGAGAGACCCAGGTCACCCCCCGAAACACAGGACCAGAGAGACCCAGGTCACCCCAAAAACACAGGACCAGAGACCCAGGTCACCCCTAAAACACAGGACCAGAGAGACCCAGGTCACCCCAAAAACACAGGACCAGAGACCGAGGTCACCCCTAAAACATAGGACCAGAGAGACCAAGGTTACCCCCAAAACACAGGACCAGAGACCCGGGTCACCCCCAAAACACAGGACCAGAGACCCAGGTCACCCCTAAAACACAGGACCAGAGAGACCAAGGTTACCCCCAAAACACAGGACCAGAGAGACCCGGGTCACCCCCAAAACACAGGACCAGAGAGACCCAGGTCACCCCTAAAACACAGGACCAGAGAAACCCAGGTCACCCCAAAACACAGGACCACAGAGGCCCAGGTCACCTCCCAAACACACAGGACCAGAGAGACCCTCATCACCCCCCGAAACACAGGACCAGAGAGACCCAGGTCACCTCCCAAAACACAGGACCAAAGAGGCCAGGGTCACCTCTGAAATGCAGGACCAGAGACATGGGTTGCCCCCAAAACATAGGACCCTTGTGTCCCTCTGTGAGGTGCTGGTGCTAAATCTCATCCATGGCATGTGGCTTGCTAGCACGCCCTTCTGAATTGGAAAGGCAGCATTGGAAGGCTAGGGCTTCCAGGGACTTCCCCTCTGCTTCCTGACCTGGAGCCGATGCTGGCTCAGTGCTCACGGGTCACGGTGGGCTCTGGAGAGTGAGAGCGAGGGGAACAATCGCTGCCCTACTCAGAGTCCGCAGACGGCCTCTCTACACAGAAAAGCCAACGTGGTCTGTCCTCACGTGCACATTCATTCATTCATTATCCCAAATCTTAGCTGAAGGAAAGTTTCAAAGGCTAACTTTCCCACTGTCTTTTCTGTTAGGAGGGAGACTGTGTGTCTATAAACAAATATGCACACAGTTTTTACATGTGTAGATACGTGAAAGCTGCACCTTTCCCATATGTGTTCAAACTGTCTTTCTGTTTGGAAGATGAGCAAACACTGGACAGTGCAGAAATCCCCCCTTACTCGTGAGAAACGTCACAGCACGTCCAAGGACACATATTTGACTTTCATGTGTTTTCACGATACATTTCTGGGTTGCATGTTGATATTGTAAATGGCAGAGGCAGGAACATTTCTAAAACTGTATGTGAAATCCACACACATCCCTCAGAAACCTCAATTTCCAGTGGGTCCTGGTGGGGTGAGCCCAAGCTAGCCACTGCTCCCAAGGACCCGGGACACGGAGCCCCTTCTCTGCTGAAGGCCTCACTGTGGCCTCTCCCAGCTGCCCTGAACCCACTCCATGAAACAAGACCTCCTTCTCCCATGCAGGATGACACAGAACTCAGGAAAGGAGGCAGGAAAGGACTTGCTGAGTCTACATATCAGCTTAAGTCAAAGGGCAGACAGCAAAGAGGTGGACAAAAAGCCCAAACCTTCTTGGATGTTCCTAAAACAGAGGCTTTCAGGAAGTAGCATCATGATTTGGGGAAGACAATGTTTGAATATGCAGTGCCAGAAAGGCCACTTCTAAGTACAAGAACAAAACACTTCCAGAGCTAAATGTGTTTAATGTACTTTGATCTAAATCCCTTCTCTCGGTCCACTGACTGCAGCTTTGGGAAGGGAGTTCAGCCTATCAGAAGGACGGGAGGGGAAATTGAGGCCTGGGCTCCAGCTTGGCTTCTGGCCTCTTATGCAGACCCCGAGGGAGCCACAGGCCCTCGTGGCATCCTCCTCCACAAGATGCGCACTGTGGCTCTACCTCATTTTGCTGTAAAAACCAAATGTGACGTTCAGTTCCAACCCCTCAGGCCAGCACTTGGTACTCAGCGAGCACCAATAATCTTTATCGCACATACAGCATTATAACATCACATTACGTATCATGCTTATAGGATTATGTATTATTATAAACTAACAGTGCTATTTTTAAGCAAAAGACAAGACAACTGAGGTGGGAGCAATGATAGTTTCCACGGTGAAAGGATAGCACCGTTCTGACTCTCAGATACGCAAGTCCCACCCTTCTCCCTAGAAACCATGTGTCAAACACAGCAAAGTTTCAAGTCCAGGATTTGCTGAGCCAAGGGCTGAGAGGACAGAAAGTGTCAGAGGGCAGGGGCACAGGAGAAGCCGGCCTGTCCTCCTTCCTGTGAGGCCTGGCTGTGTCAGAGGACTTGGGGCATGGGAGAAGCTGGCCTGTCCTCCTTCCTGTGAGGCCTGACTGTGTGCAGAGGACTGGGGGCACAGGAGAAGCCAGCCTGTCCTCCTTCCTGTGAGGCCTGGCTGTGTGCAGAGGTCTGGGGGCACAGGAGAAGCTGGCCTGTCCTCCTTCATGTGAGGCCCAGCATCCCCTAAACCTGCCCATGGGCACCGGCTCTGTCCAGCCCAGCCGGCAGCCCCACTGCCTCTCCCACTCCCTGCTCCCCAGCCCCTTCTTTCCAGTTTAAATAAAACTGCCTTAGGAAACACAATTTGGGGCCCAATGCCTCCTCCACAAATATTTCCCCAGCCTGCATTGCTCTTCCAGCCACAAAGAATGCTGCTGCCCTTTCGACTGCAACAAACATGCATGTACCCAGTGCAAGGTGGCACCGTCCGTCAAACCTCAGCAGAGAATCGTTAATGCTTGCTCTGTTACCTGGACTTTATTTCCATCAGGCACACTCCTGTGAGTCTTTCTTATTTTTATTTTCAAGATAAGGAGAAGTTAGTTTTTATTTTCATCTTTTTTTTATAATTAGCCATCACCAGATAAAGTAGTTTCATTCTAATTTAGCTGTCAAAGACAGGTTATTGCTATTTTCAAAAAGTATGTCTTGGCTGTCTTTGAGGTCTAGTTACTTTAGAAAAGCATGTAGCCCTTGCTTTGTACGGTGCCAAAGTGCACAGATTGTATGGTTTGAATAACACCAGACCCCAACAACATGTTTCAAACTGGGGTTACATCAGTGTTTTAACTGTGAATAAATGCCCACGGCGTAATCTCTGCAGCTGGCTCTTCAGTCCACAAATCACTATGTAAATAAGAAACGTACAGCATCATCAGTAACCAATCACTTTTTGGTAATTTTTTTAATTTTTATTTTTTTATTCCACTTTAAGTTCTGGGGTACATGAGCAGATCTTGCAGCACAGTTACACAGGTACACACAGGCCATGGTGGTTTGCTGCCTCCACCTCCCGGTCATCAACATTAGGTATTTCTCCCAATGTTATCCCTCCCCAACCTCCCTACCTCCCGCTATCCCTCCCGTAGCCCCCCACGGGGAGAATGAATCCAAGCTGGGAAATACTCTCCTGTGAGTCTTTCAAAGACTGGGTCCCACAGAGGTCAAATAGCAGCTGCAGAACCTGCCCTGAGCCCAGCCCCAGGGGCTGCCCAGGTCTGGTAGATTCCCATTGTTCTGCAAAACCCCTCATTCTTGAAGCATCTTCTTGACAGACAAGCTCTGGGAGAGGATTGGCTAGAGAAAGCCCCAACAGGTCTAAGCACTTTGGGAGAGGCCCATGCCCCTGCCCGCCCTGAGCCTTGCTATGCAGCTCTTCCTCCCTCTGTCCTGGTTCCCTCGTCTTCCGCTCCTCCACATCCCTCCTTTTCCTCCTTCTACTCAAGTAGCAGCACAAAAACAGCATGGAACGCAGGGACAGAGCCACTGCAGGCCACCGGCAAAGCCCTAGACCCCACTGGGAAATCCTCAGACCCCACTGGGAAGCCCTAGACCCCACCAGGAAATCCTCAGATCCCACAGGGAAGCCCTAGACCTACTGGGGAAGCCTCAGACCCCATCGGGAAGCCCTAGACCCCACCGGGAAATCCTCAGACCCCACAGAGAAGCCCTAGACCCCACCGGGAAATCCTCAGACCCCACCGGGAAACCCTAGACCCACTGAGGAAGCCTTAGACCCCACAGGGAAGCCTGAGAGTCCTGCCGGAGAAGCCTTAGACCCACCGGGGAAACCTTAGCCTCCCTGCACACCATTGACCAAGGCCAAACCAGCTCAGACAGCACCAAGCACTGCTGAGGACGTGGAGGAACAGGAACTCTCATCCACTGTGGTGGGAATGAAAAATGCAGCCAATACGGAATATAGTTTGGTGGTTTCTTAGAAAACTAAACACACACTTGTCATATAATCCAGCAATTGCATGCCTTCACATTTATCCAGATGAGGTGGAAACTTACATCCACACGACAATGGCAACGTGGCAACCTGCACACGGATGTTTACAGCAGCTTTATTCATCTTTCTCTAAACTCAGAAGCAACAGAGATGCTTCTGGTTCCCCAAACTCAGAAGCAATGGAGACGCCTTCAGTGAGTGAACAGAAAACTACAAGCACCAGACAGTGGAGTATCACTCAGTACTACAAGGAAATGAGCAACTAAGCCATGGAAAGACATGAGGGAACCTTAAATGCATGTTGGAAAGTGAGCGAAGCCCATGTGAAAACGCCATGTGCTGTGTGGCTCCCATCAAATGACGTTCTGGAAAAGGCCAAACTATTTGCCGAGGGCTTCTGAAGAGGCAGGGAGGAGAGGGTGATCAGAGGGGTTTTTAAGACTGAGAAACTCCTGTGTGTTCTGGGGTGGCTGGGTCATCATATACCCGCCCAAACCTATGGAATTACAACACCAAGAGTGAGCCCTCGGTGAACCCACTGGGACTCTGGGTGAGGGTGACACATTATGGTGGCTCACTGTAGTAAATGCACTGCTCTGGGGGGGACAGGATCATGAGGCCATGAGTGGGGCAGGGGACATGTGGGAACCATCTGCACTTTCCACTTAATTTTGATGGGTACCTTAAACTGCACTAAAAATATTAAGTCTTAAAACACACACACAAACACACACACACACACACACACACACACACACCCCCCTCACTCAACCACCTGAGTCTCAGTTTTCTCATCTGCAAAATGGGCATGGAAATAGGTGCCCTGGCATGCATGGGCCAGGCATTGCCCATGTGGACAAAGGGCACAGCTGAGACACTCTTCCCACGCGGGCTTCTCAGCACAGCCACCTCCTGTGAAGCCTCTGACCTCCAAGTCTACTCAGGAGCCTGCAGCTTCCCAGGCACCAAGTGATGGTCCTACGGGCAGGGCCATGGCTGGGTGGGCACCAGGGCAGAAACACCAGCAGATCAGAAAACCCAAGACAAAAGTGCCAGGAGGCTAAAACCTCCTGACCAGAACACACCCAGCAGCACCCTTCACCCTTCTCAGTCTGTCTTTGAAGAACAGGGAGAAAGCCCAGGAAAGAGGGATCGGACAGGGCTCGGATCAGGGCCAGCAGCGTGAGGCATGGGGCGTGTGGACAACGTGGCCACAGCCTGGGTCCCAGGAAGATGGGAAGACCACAGAGGGTGTTGTGGGGAGAGGCTGGGTTGGAGCCACCCATCCACCTTTGATCAGACAGAACCTGAAGGAGGGAAGGAGACCAACCCCTCTCAGCAATAAACCAGACAGCACCAGGCAGAGCTGGGCATCCGGGTAGCCCCGGGTAGCTTGGGCTGAGGATGTGGCCAGGGACAGCACCAGGCAGAGCTGGGCATCCAGGTAGCCCCGGGTAGCTTGGGCTGAGGATGTGGCCAGGGACAGCACCAGGCAGAGCTGGGCATCCGGGTAGCCCCGGGTAGCTTGGGCTGAGGATGTGACCAGGGACAGCACCAGGCAGAGCTGGGCATCCGGGTAGCTTGGGCTGAGGATGTGGCCAGGCAGAGCTGGGCATCCGGGTAGCCCCGGGTAGCTTGGGCTGAGGATGTGGCCAGGCAGAGCTGGGCATCCGGGTAGCCCCGGGTAGCTTGGGCTGAGGATGTGGCCAGGCAGAGCTGGGCATCCGGGTAGCTTGGGCTGAGGATGTGGCCAGGCAGAGCTGGGCATCCGGATAGCCCCGGGTAATTTGGGCTGAGGATGTGGCCAGGAAGCCCCTGAGGTCTGAGGTGAGGGGGTGTTGTGGGCTCTGATGGTTACTTGAGAAGAAAATGGGCCTGAGACTACGCTGGGTTGCAGCTCCTTGGCTTCCCATCAGGGTCCTTTCTGCCACAAAATACCTGCCCTCGACAAGCAGTACCTGGCCGTCCAGACAGCAGGGACGGAGGTACCACATTTGGTGGCCAAGGACGAAGACAGGGCAGTGGTGGGGGAGCTACCCTTCTCACCCAGACCTGCCCGTGGTGGGAACTGTCCTTGCCCAGATCTGCCCATGGTGGGAACTGTCCTTGCCCAGACCTGCCCGTGGTGGAAACTGTTCTTGCCCAGATCTGCCCATGGTGGGAACTGTCCTTGCCCAGACCTGCCCATGGTGGAAACTGTTCTTGCCCAGATATGTCCATGGTGGGAGAATTGCCCTCCTTGCCCAGACCTGCCCATGGTGGAGAAGTGCCCTCCTCACCCAGACCTGCCCATGGTGGGGACTGTCCTCCTCTCGCAGACCTGCCCATGGAGGGAGAAGTGACCTCCTCACCCAGACCTGCCTGTGGTGGGGACTGTCGTCGCCCAGACCTGCCCTGCAATCCAGCGAGTGAACCTAGGACAAGCAACTGCACAGACTGACACCACCATGGTGCAGCCACGCTCAGGCTGGACAGGGTCCGGCTCGGCAGCCTCCAGAGACCCAGGTCAGGCAGGCCCAGAGCATTTTTCCCACAGACCACGAAGGAGAGTGACCACTCAAAAAGCAAACAGCTCTGAAAGACTTCCCGGAATTCCTGGAATCCAGGCTACCCTACATACAGACCATCCAATGTAACTATTTAATGATCAGGATTCTATCTCTGAACTGTTCCCACAAGGAACAACTGATGTGCTTAGGTGGGATAACCGGAAGTGGGGACACTCGACATAGATCAATCTCAGGAGAGTGCCAAACTAGAAGGACGACAAGCATTAAAGTCTCTGGTGATCCCGTAAGAAGGGAAGCACATGGGCATCCTTTACATCTTCCATAATTAACAATGTCATTCTTAAGGTACACAGCTGCATTTTCCAGAGGCCACTGGTTTAAAATATGTTTACTCCCCATCCACAGCTTTACAAGAAAAACGTTCCGTGCTATGTGATAAGAGACAGAAACTATAGATTCCAGCAAAAATGTGCTGCTTTCAATCACTGAACACAGTGTTGTTTTAACAAAGATGTGTGTCAGGAAAGCAATTTCACAACAACTGTTCTCTAAATGGAAACGTTATGCCAGTCATTGAAAAACGCTAATTTTACTACCAACCGTTATCCTGAAATCATCATGAATAAAATCATGACCCAGAATCAAATTTCTGACAATGGCTGTATCTTTGGAAAGAACTTACTGAGTCCAAGGTTCAGACACAGTCAACACTGGACTGTGTGCACAGACACTCCGGGGTGAGTAATTCTGTATTTTAAATGGACAGAGTGAATAACGGAAGGCGTACTAGTGCGTGGAGACGTATTTTTTTCAGAAATCCCCTGGGCATGCTACTTGGTAAGTGGGAAGCACCCGCTGTGTGGAGGTGTCTGGGTGTTTCATCAACAAACTGTAAATGCACAGCATGCATTTAAAACTACCTTCCTACTGCTCCCGTGGCACTGCAGTGCTCCCCATGCACGTACCCTTCACTGTTCCTTAAGTGAACTCTCTACACTAGGTGTATGACGGGCCAGCCGTGTGCATGTCAGGGTGGAGGGGGAGTAAGGAACCATAATTGTCTTCCTCATAAGCATCTGTCCCTCTCCTGCATACCGTAGAATAACAGGAGATAGGAAACACTTGCTAAAAATTTTATATGTATAATTGTCACAGCTTAATTTTTATGTGTATATTACGTGGAGAGGTCACATACGGCCCGTGTTGACAGTGAATCATTCAGAGCATGTCAAATTTACTAAAGACGTCCTTGCTGAAGAAAAAAGCAAGCCATCACGTTAAATAGTATTTAAATAAAACATATATGTTTTAGAAAACAAAAACTGCAGGAGGTTTTGAAGTTACTAATGCTGGTTAAATAACATTTGAGTGGATGTTATTGACGCTCGTTTGAAGTGATTAGTGCATTTGGTTTAAGGTTATTAATGCTGGTTAAATAACATTTGTCATATATCCATCAAATATACAATATTCTCAGACAGTACCCTGATTTGGTTGTGAAAAACGGGCCGTCTGACCTATCTGAGGAACTGTATGTCCATCTTGCAGCTGTATTTCTCCAGTATGAGCACTGCATATGCACACCACTTACTTTCTGCTGATCCAGTTCTGTTTTAAACATAAATAAATAGACTTGGTTTAAAAAAGCAATATTCATTACTTGCAAATACTTACTGTTGAGTAATTGTTGCAAATTGGGAGGAAGGATTAAACTCGATAAAATCATCCCTCACCACCCTGCCAGGCACTGGAGTATCCCCAGGACCTAAAGCCTTCCCACAGCTGCAGCTACTCCAAGAGAAACTCTCTGCCCTGGGCCACAAACCCCGCTGGAGGCTGGCGCTTCCTAACTGCTCTCTCTCCTGGAGAACCATGTCATCCTGGTGTGAATGACATGCGTGACAGACCATTCTGGCTGAGGAAGCCAGCACTTGTTGCTAACAGCAAATGTGACTCACCAAGCTGGAGAGAGTCCCACTGCCTTGCTCTCTTTCATGAGCAAATTAAAAGCCACAACAGACACCATTTTAACAGTAGACCTCGGTGTGAAGAGGCACCGAGCTCTGGGAACAAAATTATGAATGAAATAGTCGACACCCACCTAAATATGGACAAACCAAGAATAGCTTCCTATTGGCCACACTCAGTCCTGTACAGAGTATAATATTTCAATGTAAGATATTTGATTGTTTATAACAGGAACTTTTAAAGCAATTACCTAGATGCCTAAGCTAATAAATCCTTTTACTGACATTCTATTTAAACAGAAAGATGCGAGGCAGTACCATTTAAAGAGGTGCATATTTTTGCATGAGGTAAAAAGCAAAAGAAAAAACAAAAAAATGCCAGCATGGTTAGGCAAGACAAGAAGTACAAAAAGAAAGTCCCTCCCAGACACACCTGACCATCACCCTGTGGCTCGTGTAGGTGCCGGTCTCTGGTATAAAGTTCCCCACTGCTAAAGCCCTTGATGGATGGTGTAAGCTCGAGATCTCAGGATGGGAGGGACCCTGGTCAAGATGTGAGGACTCGGAAGCATGCCTCCTCTAAAACCTCAGCAATTTCCATCACACTGAAACACTGTCTCCTCCGATAGAAAGAGGACAGTCCACTTGGTGAGCTAAACCCTGGAATCTCCTCTTCTGAAGAGGTTGTCGGTCTTAAAGACAAATACGCGGCAGCACTTTGTGACATCTCAGTCCAACATCTCCCCCTTCGATCCTACTTCATGCAGCTGAGAAAAGGCGCCCAGGCGTTCACTGCACTGGCAGTACAAAGGAAGCTGTCTCCACAGGCTTCTCTCTCCATTGCTTGCATAGAAAAACAGGTCTGAAAAGCTGCAGGTCCCTGGATTTACTCATTCCCAAAGCAATACGGAAGCCAGTGGCTCAGCTGCTGCATCTTTGCTGTAGCAAATGGAGAATAAGCCAGAAGAGTTCCTGCATTACACACTGCTCTGGCATTTGGTGATTACTGGAATTGTGGTTAATTGAAGACTGAACTTGTCTCCCTAGAATTACGGCACCGTAGTTCTGGGCTGCTGTGCATGAGCTTTTCCCCAGAGGCTCCTGGCAATTAAGATGCTCCCGGATTGCAGGCATACTCACCGCCCCCCCACCTCCAGCTGCTACCACAATGTCTATCAGGAGACCAGTGCTTTACTTATAAGAAAGGCATGACCTATGGCCATGAGGGAGGGTGGGCCAGGAAAAGACATACTGCAAAGTATGGAGGAAAGCAGCTTCACGATTAACTAGTCAGTGCTGCCAGTCGGCCACTGTCTACCTGATGCCACCGCACAGGGCAAGTGGACGTTCCAGGTAAAGAAAGTCAGAAATGAGTCATCCTTGACTTACCGAGGAGAGACTCCTGCCGCTCCGTCTGCAGCATCCAAACGCCGAGAATAGGAGGCGTCTGGGCGGACGGGGAGACCTACATCCAGGGGAGCCTCCACATCCTTGCTTAGAAGCAGGCCAGGACGGAGCGTGCACCAAGGTGCCGTCAGCCACAGCCCGGACCAGCCTGCCCCGGAGCTCTGCCAGGCAGGCACTGCAGCAGCGTGGCAGGCACAGGACTGCGATGCATGGCCCACATAGTCAAGCGTGAGAGAAAACATGGATCTGGAGTCAGCTCCATGTGGATGTGGGGGCCACCTGGTGCAGAGCAGGAGAGGCGAGCTCCTTCCCCGTAACACAGTTAGCCATGGGCGTAATTACCGCGCACTGCTCTCCCCAAGGATATCAATTACAGAGAGCAGGTGCCTCCGTCTCCTGTTTTTTTTTTTTTCAGATAAACATCTATAATCTCATTTCACAAATGATCCCTAATTAAACAGGAGCCACCTATTGTGATGATATCATTTGCTCTAGTAGCCATAAATGGGCAACTTCCTAGGGAGCGTCACAGGGCTGACGACACGGGTCTTTATAAGAGTGAGTGGGCAGGGCACTCAGAGGGGCCCGTCCACGCAGAGCTGCTCTCGCCGGCAGCGTCGCGTGCTCCTGGGTGTCTGAAAAGTTACAGAGGAGGAAAGTCCTCCATGGAAATGCTCAGTGCAACCTCCAAGAAAGTCCTCATGGGGGAGGTACAGGGAAGGAAGCGTTTGGGAACTCACTGAATCTGTAGCATAACCCAGCACCCACCAGGGCCACCACTCCCTGGAAAATACCACAGGAACACTCTGTGACAGAGGCAGTTTGGAGCCTTTTTGCTGCTGCTGTTCTTGGAAGTATGGAGACTCCAGCTCTGAGTCCACACGTGTCTTACTCCATAAAATTCATGGCTGGAGGGAGGGATGAGAATTAGGAGGGGTGACAGGATCTTTCCACGACTTGTGGATGGTAGAGTTGTAACTGAGTTGTTGTAATTGTAAACTCTACCTTCCAGCAGCAGTTTTCCCTCAATGAACATCTGGAAGAGCCAATGAGCTGCGATTCATTCATACACACACTTCAGCTTCAGCACCACCCATGCCTACAAAGAAAGCTGGTGGTAGAGATCACGGTTGGGCCCACATTGGAGAGAGTAAAGCAGGTGTTCAGGCAAATTTTCATCATAAAATCTTCCAAACTTTTCCCTCAACGATTCCAGTGACCCAAGGAGTCCACTTGAAATGGGTGGTGGTTCCACGGGACGGCTCACCGTTAGCAAGACTGGCTAGTGAACGACAGAGCCAACTCTACAGACGAAGTCAGAGGAGAATCTTCCTGGAAAACAGTCCTGTGGGCAGGTCATGCATGCTGGAAAGGTTAGGGTGCTCCTCTGCCCGCATGGGGAAGTGCTGTGGTTTCCCAGCAGAGAGACGCATCCACGCTTCACCAAAGCCCATGTTTATTACACAGCGTCAATATGCCAACACACAGATTGCTGGCTGGGGGAGACACTCAGATCCCTCAACAGTGAGGGAGCACAGCCCACCTCCTCTTCCCCACCAGTACACCAGGCTGCCCCGGCCGTGACCTCCTGACTCATCCCAGGCACACAGGAAGGCTGAGATATGAAACCCAGACCCACCTCCGAGGAAAAGGCTGCCCAAAGGATGTCCTGAAGTGTGGCAATGATATTCAGTGAGGACATCGCCGTTACCAGGAGAGGGTAGAATAGCATCCCCCCAAATCTATGGCCACTCGGATCTTCAGAAGGTGATCTTATTTGGAAATGAGGTCTTTACAGATGCGATTAAGCATCTTGAGGCGAGATTATCCTGGATTTAGAGCAGGCCCTAAATCTGACAACACGCAGTGTTTTAAGAAGAGACGCTTAGGACACAGAGACCCACAGAGGGAGAGGCGGCCGTGGGAAGCAGGGGCAGGGACTGGCACCACAGTTGTGTGGGCCTGGAACAGGAAGGGCACAGCAGCTTGGGGCGGGACCGACGCCCTCAGGGCCTCTGACGGAGCCCACCCTGCCAGCACCAAGGTTCTGGGCTCCTGGACTCCAGAACCATGAGAGGATAAATTTCTGTTGCCTCCAGCCACCCGGTCTGTGGTCATCACAACAGCAGCCACGGGAAATGGATGCAGCCACACAAGCCCTGAGGCTTTTCCACTGGGAACAGATCAAGTCTGACCCTGTGGAGGAACTCAAAGCCCCAGACTCACATCCCGAGATTCCGCTTCTGGTTCAACAAGCCATCCCGGCGACTGCTTGCTTTGCTGTCAACACGTCCTTGCTTCATTCTGCTGGCCTTCTAGAGCCCAACATACCTCAGAACCACCAGCTGCTAAACCACGATTCACACTCCCTGCACCACACAGAATGGCAGTGTGCTTCGCGGCTGCCCCGACTCTCCATGTGGCCCACGCGGTTCCACAGCCCAACTCTCCATGTGGCCCACGGACTCTCCATGTGGCCCACGCGGTTCCATAGCCTGATTTTCCATGTGGCCCATACGGTTCCACAGCCCAACTCTCCATGTGGCCCATGCGGTTCCACAGCCCAACTCTCCATGTGGCCCATGCGGTTCCACAGCCCAACTCTCCATGTGGCCCACGGACTCTCCATGTGGCCCATGCGGTTCCACAGCCCAACTCTCCATGTGGCCCACGCGGTTCCACAGCCCGACTCTCCATGTGGCCCACGGACTCTCCATGTGGCCCACGCGGTTCCATAGCCTGACTTTCCATGTGGCCCATACGGTTCCACAGCCCAACTCTCCATGTGGCCCACGCGGTTCCACAGCCCGACTCTCCATGTGGCCCACGGACTCTCCATGTGGTCAATGCGGTTCCACAGCCCAACTCTCCATGTGGCCCACGCAGTTCCACAGCCCGACTCTCCATGTGGCCCACGTGGTTCCACAGCCTGACTCCTACCCCTGGTGGGTGACTGTCCCACAGCCTGACTCCCTTCCCCCAGAGGTGACAGTGTCCACAGCCTGACTTCCTTCCCAAAGGGGGTGACACTGTCACCATAGCTTAACTTCCCATGGGGGACTGTCTCTGTTCTGTTCTGGTGTTTTCTGTGGTCACCACTGCACCCACACAGACGTGGAATTCCCTCACCCACCTCAGCCTTCCCACAGGAAAGAGGGGCCTTGGTCCAAGGACACTGACCACAGCGTGTCCCCCCACAAGCATTTTCCACACATTTATTAGGTGGTGGGGACACAGGAGGGAGCAAACCAGACCAAGCCCATGAACACACCCCTGGCTGCAGGATGCTCACACCTGATACACGGGAGGCCACGGGCTGACTCAGAGCAGCCCACAACAACCACACACCACTTGCCCTGCTCATGCAGTCCTCCCACGGCCCCTAAAGCTGGCACTCCTGGGGCTCCATCTCATGGAGGGAGAAACCGAGGCACAGAGCTGAGGGAGGAGCCCAGGAGTACGGTTCCAGAGCTGTGTTCCTAAGGAAGACACCATCCCTCCTGCCTCCCACAGAGATGGCAGGAAGTCTACAGCCCAGAGCACCCAGGAGGCCCTTGAGGATGAAGAGTGCTGGGACCCGGCGGGGTGAGGCACTGCCAGGGATGGAGCCTCTCCCTGTAACTAAAGCAAAGAGGAACCAGGGCCCAAAGAGAGCTGTCATGGAGCCCAAGAGCAGAGAGCAGCATCCTGGCTTTAGGACTCCTGCTACTGTAATGAGCCCTAAAGAGCCAGGCCCCTGCGCCCTCCAAGCTGACTTCCTCTTTCCTAGCACAGTCCTTCCCTGCTGAACAACACTCACCAGCTAGGTTGTTGCACGGCCCCTGAGGCTAACCTGAGAACAGCTGCATGACAGGAACTGGGAGCCCCTCTAGAGCTCTGTGGATGATTGAACCGGACGGCAGGAACTGGGAGCCACTCTAGAGCTCTGTGGATGATTTAACTGGACAGCAGGAATTACAAGCCACTCTAGAGTTCTGTGTATGACTGAACCGGATGGCAGGACTTGGAAACCACTCTGATTGAACTGGATGGCAGGAATCGGAAGCCACTCTAGAGCTCTATGGATGACTGAACCGGACGGCAGACATTGGGAGCAACTCTACAGTGGATGATTGAACTGGACAGCAGGCATTGGAAGCAACTCTAGTTCGGTGAATGACTGAACTGGACGACAGGACTTAGAAAGCACTTGAGTTCTGTGGATGATTGAACTGGATGGCGCAAAGCTCAGAACCCAATGTCAGACAGCACCTCACAGCTGAGCAGGGGCTGCAGCCATCAGGTTGCCAATCGCAAGCATGGCAGATCCTGGGTTCCTATAGAAATTCGGGCTTATTCTCTCAGTGCCAAGTGAGTGACTACCTATTTGTAAAGCAACATCTCAGTCCCAAAAGACGGTCTTTAGCAAAATGCTGAAAACAAGACCCAGTGCTAGTAAGTCCAGCCATGCCCCATGGGAACCCGCCCACCTGCGGAGCAGGGTAACGCCATCTCCTCTCAGAACTGTTAAGTTCACCAGAGCGCACTATGGATAGAATGTTTTCCCTTAATCCTAGCTTCATGTAGAGCCACAAATAAAGGAAAAGAAGTGTTCGTAATTCACGCAGCTTGATGTCTCTCGGTCCTAATATAAAATGAAGGATTTCAGAACTGGAAAATGAGAGCCAGAAACTCAACATCTTTTTTTTTCTCCAGTCTTAAACATCAAAGCTTCAACAAGTACTTTGTTTTCCACATTAAATTAAAGATTATCTCCCATTTGTTCTCTTGGTAACACATTTTAACCTCTGGTGTTAGTATCAATGAATATAGTCACAATTCTTAAAGATGAAAGCCCACCAGCTGTTTGCAAATAAATCTAATTCAGAGAAAATTACACCAGAGGTTTTCTTGTTTGCCTGGTCCCTGCTTACATCCTCCAGAAAGATTTTGTTGACGTTCAGAAGAGAGATTTCTAATCTTCTTTCATAAGTAGATGTAAGAAATCAAGAGGCAACACAGCCAGTAAGTCACAGAGACAATGAATGAACAGCCAAATTCTCAGGCAATGCCATTTATATCTATAGAAGGGAAGAAACACCAGTTAAAGACTTAGGCCTTGTGTGCACAACCCTAACATAAATAATTATTTAGTAAAATGGAAAGTGCATGCAGCATTTGAGTCTCTGGATTAACATGAACTACATGTAATTCGAATTTACCTGTGTTAAAACTCCTGTTTCTTAATAACCTACGTTAATACCGACGGTAAATTCAATGTCTCACAATGGATGCATACTTCACGGGAGCTCTGTGTGTCCTTAAAAAGTATTCTCACATTGAAAGCTCTCACAGGTTTGAAAGGAAAGCTCTGCAGTAATAATTTAACAACTCAAAGTCACGTTCATGCAGAAAAATCTCTCACGATAGTGTCTCTCAAAACTGTGGGTATGGATAATTCCTGTGGGCCCAGAAGTTCTCAGGATTAACAAACACTGTCTGTCTCTGTCTCTTCGAGGGGATTCATCATTAGGAAATTCTCACCTCACTAGTTGGGTTGTATTCACTAGAAAATTAAGGTAAAGGATTAAGGGGGAATTGGTATTACTGAGTTATCCCCAGGAACGATTAGAATTTCAGGGGCACAACTGCATGTAGTCAAGATAGCCAGTCTTACATAGGTGGTGGAATTCCCATTTTACAACTAAAGAAACTGAGATCAAAATTAAGAAACTTCTGGAGCAATTACTTGTCACGGTCAGAATTCAGATCCAGCTCAGCCTGACTCCAGATCTGATGTGAAAGCAGCACAGCGCTAACAGCATTCCTGGATAAACCCACATTTGGGCACGGGCATGTCAGTGTCCCAGCGCCTTTCAACCAAAGCTGCGTTTCATTACACACACATTTTGGAAGTCATTAGCTGGAGTCCTGCTGGTGAAGGGGACACGTGCAATTTTCTTTGATAGTTCTACAGCAAACAAGAGACTGAAGAATGGCTCCTTGAAACAGTTTCAAAGCATGAAAAAGTTCCAAAATTAAGACACAGAAATAAACTATGAAAGAAGACGGGGATAACGGAACACAGCTAAAGTAAACTAGGACAGAGGACACACAGGGCTCGAGGAATTCCACCCTCCGCCACATGCATGGAACAGGCGCATGAAATGCAACTGCAGATGTGTTAGAGGAGCCACAGAGGCTCAGGGGAAAGCACTAGGACACCGTGAGTGGAGAGGCCACCACGACCAGGCCCCTTGTAAAACCATTCCACACAACACACTCAACTGGGTTTGTTTGATCAAAGTTCTAACCAGGAACAAATGGGTGTGTTTTCCTAAAATGAGAATTACATTTCTCCTAAACCCCAAGGCTGCAGTGAATCACCTGGGGAAGTTCCACAACTGGGCTTACTCAGTCATGAAATATCCCACATGGGAACTACCAAGCCCTCTCTGCTCTCCACTCCCTGAGCTGCCTCCATGAGCAACTGCCTCCTGCATCTCCACATCCCCAGGGCACACCAAGATGAACCACACTCCAACCCTTGCAACCACTCTTTTCTGAAGCCAGCCATGTATCACTATCATCCCTGACATCTGAAGATTGAGTAGTGGAGATCCATAGAGATTAAATATTGTGTCCAAATCCTTTAAGTCAGAGTCAGGATTCAAGCCCAGATGAGTCTGACTCAGGTGCCCCTCTCTGCTGGTGAGGCCTCTTCAGTGGGATGAGCCATGAACGCTAAGCAAGGCAATGTGGCTGGTTGCAGATTTCTGGGCTGTTACAGCAGGGACCCCAGCTTTGGAACCTGCTTTGTGGAGCAGCTGGGAGACAGCAACTAGAGGCTTACCCAAAGGGCTGTCTCCAGAGTCTTAATCAGAGGTCTGGCAGTGAGTAGGCAAGTACCTTTGGTTTTAGACATTTGACGGAAAATATTAGTAGACTAATTAAATGAACAGTGCACCTGCAAAATGTCTTATAGTAACTACAGAGTTGAAGTAGAAAAATATTTCATCTGACCTAAACAGTAAAGCAGAAAAGTCATTACACATGCACAGGTAAGGAATCTAGATATTTTATTATATCAATATTTAGAGCAGAAGAAGAGACGTAAAGTGAATGGATGACTCCAAATCCCTGTGACTGATTTAAAGTGAAAAACAGAAATTGATTTGTTAGTCTGATAAGTTTAAGCAGAACTTCTTAATGAACTCATCTTCTGTTCCTTTAAAATATAGCTCATCAGGCCCAAACCACCAGCAAAACTGCTTTATTTTTAGATGTCATTATGTAATCACATAATCGGACAATTAAGAAAAAGTAGTCTCAAAACACACGCTGTTAGCATACACCTTTACAAAATGTCGATTCCATAGATTCGATTCTTGGTAAACATTTTTAGAAAGTTGATCCTTATGAACATCTTGAATCTGCATCATAACATGTACCTGTTTCTCTGAGCATGTGGCCTCAACATTTCTTGCATATTCAATTTTCCATATGCAAGTACTCTTTCATGAGGAAAAACTATTTTTATGTGCCACTGTCCAAAAAGGCTATTATTTTGTTCCAGTTCTTTAAATAAAACAACCAAAAAGCATTAATGAAAAAAGTTGATAATGAAAATCCTTTTAGATAAGTTATGGATTTTCCTTACAATTTGATTGAGAGTAATTTAGTCTCAGTATCCAAGAGTTTTTAAAAACTCTTGTCCAATACAATAGCGTAACACTAATACAATGTAAAAACCATGAAACAAACATTTCAAATAATGTTAATTTATGCTGAGAATACTGCTTTGTTTGGTTTAAATTACACAGTCATTTGTTATCTGATCATTCCTCAGTATACAACCCAAGAGAGGGAAGATAAATTTTACTGGGCATGTTTTACTTTCTATATGAACAATGAATTCCATGGAAAATATAAATATTTGCAGAGATATATATGCTAATATACAGTAAGTTAGACTACAGTATGTAGTAGTCCATATACAGCTACCTATCTAAAAACTTATGACAGCTCTGATCTAAAAATGTCTATTGACATGATGGAAGAGGCCTACGAAGCTGAAGAGTCATTGACGACTGCAAATTTAAGATGCTCTTAGCTAAGAGTAAAGTCCAAGCCATTTAATACAGACACCGAAACAGTGACATGGAATGTTTTAATACTGGGTTTCAGTGTAGACATGACTGCGAAGGACTTTTATGCGTGGATGTTTGTGTCTCTGTGTACATGTGTGTGTGTGTCTGTACATGTGTGCATGCATTCACGCCTATACTCAAATCAGGACAAGAAAAACCTACAGGAACCCTCCTGGCAACACCGTGGGCAGCACACGGTGCTCAGCTTCCCATTTCAGCACTCGTGATGATGAGCAGCACCCAGCAGTGGAATTCTGAACCTGACCAGGAAAAAGAAGCCGGGTAACACGTTTGTTGTACTGCTAACCACAGATTTCTTTACACAGGAAGACCCAAATAAAAGTGAAATTCCTCAAAAGGATCATTTTTAATCTTTTGGAAAACATAAACTCAACAGCACTTGCTCTAAAAGCACTGCAGAAAAGGTTCCCATAAATAGCACAGGAATTCATTCTGTTAGGAAGGAAAACCACAGTGATGGTGATGAAAATAAAATATTAAAGTTTTGGTTCTTAAATATTATAATAATTTTTGGCTGCTTGCTAACCTGCCACAGTTACTTGCTTGGTTGCTATGGCAACAATCCGCTAGTACCCAATATGTCAGGCAGAAAGACTGGGGCCCTTTGCAGTTACATCCAGGCATTATCCTGTCTCCAGACAGAGTACACATCCACGGAATCCCTCACGCTTTTGGGCCTCTTTGCTCAATGTGCTTCTGTGTCAATCTTCATCACTCACGAGTCTGCCTCTTCTTCAGCTGCATCCACACATTTCACTCCCCAGGTTTTTTGTTTCATTTTTGTTTTTTTCAAAGGCAGTGGCTCTTGATGCCCAGGCTGGAGTGCAGTGGCACAATCTCAGCTCACTGCAACCTCTGCCTCCTGGGTTCAAGTGATTCTCCTGACTCAGCCTCCTGAGTGCCTGCCACCACACCCAGCTAATTTTGTATTTTTGGTAGAGACAGGGTTTCACCACGTTGGTCAGGCTGGTCTCGAACACCTGACTTCAGGTGATCCAACTGCCTTGGGCTCCCAAAGCGCTGGGATTACAGGCGTGAGCCACCATGCCCGGCCCACTCCTCAGGTTTTAACAGCCCCGGCCTCAAAGACCATGAGCTGGCTGGGATGAGGACAGAGTTGACTGGGACACACTTGGTCCTTCTGGTTCCTTCTCTGTGGAGATCAAGCTTGCACAAGCTCTTTCTCTTCCAAGGGTATGGACTCACGTGTACTGCGTGTGTAGTATGTTCCTGAAAACTTCACAACAGTCTTACGAGGAAGGCATTTTATATGTCAGGAGCCTGAGGTCGGATCGTGTTAAATAATTTGCCCAAATAGACTGGCCAGTAAGCAGAAGAGAGAAGGTCCTGCATCTGATGGGTGCAGCTCCATGACATCCACGCTTCCATTCTGATTTCCTTTAAATAACCCCAGATCACAGAGAAGGTCCTGCATCTGACGGGTGCAGCTCCATGACATCCACACTTCCATTCTGATTTCCTTTAAATAACCCCAGATCACAGAGAAGGTCCTGCATCTGACGGGTGCAGCTCCATGACATCCATGCTTCCATTCTGATTTCCTTTAAATAACCCCAGATCACAGAGAAGGTCCTGCATCTGATGGGTGCAGCTCCGTGACATCCACGCTTCCATTCTGATTTCCTTTAATAACCCCAGATCACAGAACAAAACACACAGCACCTCTCTGCCATTGCAGAACTGCAAATGCTGACACGCATTACATCATATGCTTCCCTGTGTGTTCCTCTACGCACATGTAAATTCTAGTGGCAGCTGAACAATGTCGAGCAACTCTGCAGGGATGAGAAATGCCAGCAAATTTGTTAATTAAAGAAGGCCACATTTACATTTCTCTTGAATATTTGCTTAACCTGGATATCGCGTGGCTCTCTATATAGACATTTGGGGGAAGATTAAGAATGAGTTTGAATATTACAGTTATTCATGGACTGACGCCAGGTTCACCCTCCTACAGATTCTGCCATTGCCCCATGTTTTCAGAGGCCATATTTTAGAAACGCTCCCAGCCTCTCCTATATTCTTATAAATAAGTTCAGTGTGTGCAACCAAGCCCCTAGAAAACTCCTCCCTGCATTACCCAGATGCGTTCTTCTAATTACCAGGCTAACGCAACATCCACGGAGTTTGTTCCTATAGAAGCGCTAATGATCCCCGCTCATCTTTTGAGGCCAAAGCTAATGCCAGCTCTTTGAGGGACCCTGCCGGTGAACCCCAGTCAAGGGATTTCTTGTACACAATGCCCGGAATCTGGTAACTCCTCCAAATATCACACTCCCTTCTCTCCCCACTGCCTTCTCACCTTACAGCAAACTTCCCCATTCGCAGTGTATGCTGCGATCCCAGGCATTAAAAGTTCCGGTAAAAATTATTTCCTTCTTACCGCCTTGAGTCAGGGATTACGGGATACTTAGCTTTAAAAACCCCGCGACACTTGGCATGGTTCTGTATGTAAAGGAAGTCCTAAGAATTTGAGGGACGAAGGAAGAAACAGCTGAATGAGGAAAAACCCACTGGACTATGTAGGAACTGTGTATACACATGAAGAAGAGGGGGAAGGGGCAGTCACAAGCAGGCCCAGGAAGGGTGGCCAGGCCCAGGCCCACCCCATGACATGGAAGTTCAGTGCACGCAGCAGGCACTCCAGGGCTGCCACACAGGCACAGGAGAACAATGCTGGCATGCAGGCGCATGCTGGTGGCAGGGGTGTGCAGGCGGCAGGTGCATGCTGGTGGCAAGAGTGTTGATCCTGTGTCCCTGTGGGGCATACCATTGTGAGCAGAATGTAAGAGGTGGCATCCTCTGATGTGCAAATTTAAAAACCAACAGGCTGATAGATGACATATTTATGCTCACTTGTCTTCATGAATTCATGGCATGTTGAAATTGAAAGGAGAAAAACCCTAGCAGACCTTCCAGTCAACGTCTCCACTAGAGGAGTAGAGCTAAGCCCTGAGGGGCCAGGCATGAGATCGGCAGGTGACTGAGCAGGCAGGAGACAGAGGCGACGCCCCCAGCCCCCCACAGTTGCCCTGAGCATGGTGGGTTCCACATGAGAGGAAGCAGCATCAGTGAGTCTATACTGTGATGTGGACCAGACGTGACTTTACTGTTGACCCCAGAACAGTCCATTTAAGAATTCAGAAAACACTCCTTTAGATAAGATTATACAGTAGCAAGCCTATTTTTAGTTGTGCACGTGTAAATTCTCTGTGGTGTATTTTTAACAAAATACTCTGCTTATGTCATCTTTATGCTGAGTGGTATCAACATTAATCAAGGGGGTGCCTTCACTTCAGAAGTTACAGCAGCTCTTCCTCATGTGCTGATGGCGTTTGAACATTTTGCATCTGGATGTGGCATGATCTTGTATGGAGAGAAAATGCAGCCAGATCTCAGGCAAGACAGTCAAGTGCCTGAAAAAATGCTGCATCCATGCGGTGTGGCCAGAGAACCTGGGTTCCCTCAATGAGGCCTCTGGAGAAAAGAAATTTTATGGGATGAAGGCAAATCACCCAGGTAGGCTCTGAGGTTGCATCAAGGACGTCATCCAGGAAGCTGCTGCTCCCTTTGCAACCTGGCCCATTAAGGGCCATTGTGGAATGACCCCACCCACGAAATGACCCCTGACCATGAAATGATGCCACCATGAAATGACCCCTGACCCATGAAATGAACCCTGATCCATGAAATGACCCTATCACAAAATGAACCCCCACCCATGAAATGACTCCATTATGAAATGACCCACCACCCACAAAATGACCCTAACCATGAAATGACCCCACCACAAAATGAACCCTGACACACAAAATGACTCCACTATGAAATGACCCCACCACCCACGAAATGACCCCAACATGAAATGACCCCACCATGAAATGACTGGGCCTGCCACAGCCCCTCTCTTTCTAAGTCCCATAGGTCACACGTGTTTCTCGTACATTGCCTGCATCAAAATCTACTGGGAAGCACATAAAAAATTCAGGTACTTGTCATCCCTCACAGACCTCCTGACTCAAGGCTTCTGCAAATCTGTCCTTCAAACTAGTTGCTAAGAAAACAGCCAGGCATTTTAATGAGAAAATACTTTGGAGTATGCTACGAATGTGATTAACTGGAAGCTACTTAAATGTCAAGACAAGGAGGCTGGGTTGGAAGAATTATCCCATGTACATGGGATGCAACTAGCTATGAAATTCATGTAGTCTAAGAACACCAAGTTCCTGCAGTCGGGACAGCCACTGCTTGGCTTACAATGGGGTTACTGACTAATAAACCCATCACAAGCTGGAAATGTCGTAAGTCAAAAACGCATTGAATACGCCTAATCCACGGAACATCACGGCTCGGCCTCACCCACCCTCAAGGTGCACAGAACACTTGTGTCGGCTTACAGCGGGCAGAAGTCGTCTCACACGCAGCCTGTTTTATGATAAAGTGTTGGGTGTCCATGCAATATTGAGCACTGTCCTGAAAGTAAAAACAGAAGGGTTGCACACTCGTGTGGTGTCTACTAAACCTGTGTCATGTTTGAACCATCCTAAAGTCAAAAATCCATGAATCAAACCATGGACAAAGTGGAGACTATCTGTATTTACAATTTGTAATACATATTTAAAAGCTAGCTAAAACTGTATGTACACCACAAAGTTTGTTATCAGAAAGTATATGCACATGTGATTGTGACTGCCTGAACATCTGTGAACGTGTGTGTGCGTGTATGTGGCTGCCTGCATGTGTGTACATATGCATCTTATGACTGCCTATGCATGTGTATGCATATGTGCCCATGTGTGACTGCCGGCATGTGTTTACACGTGCCCATGTGTGACCGCACATGTGTGCACATATGTTTATCTGACTGCACATGTATACATGTATGCATCTGTATGACTGTATGTATACATGTGCACTGACTGCACTTGTATGTATGTAAACATACATGACTGCACCTGTGTGTACATATGCATTGTCACTATAGTCTGTACACATGCATGACTGCATGTATGTACATATGCACATGTGTGACTGCACGTGTGTGCATGTACACATGCATGACTGCACATGTGGTACATATGCACACGTGGCTGCACTTGTGTACATGTGTGTACACATGACTGCACTGTGTGTACATATGAATGTGTAGCTGCACTTGTGTAGATGTACACATACATGACTGCACTGTGCACATATGCATGTGACTGAACTAATGGATGTGTGTCTACATATGTATGACTGCGCATGTGTGTACATATGCATGTTTGGCTGCACTCATGTACGTGTATGTACACATGCATGACTGCATGTGTACATATGCATGTGCATGTGACTGCACTCGTGTGTGCATGTGCCTATGCAACCATGTTTGTGTCTGTTCATGTACATCTGTGCTACCATTAATATGTACATGTGTCTGTGTCCATGGATGCATGGGTCTGTGTTCATGGAAGAGTGTGTGTGTGTGTGTGTGTGTGTGTGTGTGTGTCCTGAAAGTAAATCCAGCATACTCTCAATAGTAGTTATTTCAAAGTGGTAGAATATGGAATAACCACGTATTTTCTTTTTGTACATACCCTAACATTCATAACATAAATAGCATTTCTCTAACGAGAGGAAAGCACAATACATTTTTACAAATAAAGAATCAAACAGTAACTTGTATCCTCATGTGATGTTAAACAGGGTGCTTAGAAAGAAACATTCAAACAGCTGCCACTGACCAAATGCTCCTGACCAAGGTGGCACTGACTGGGGGACCCTCTGAGTGAACCACAGGAAGAATGTTCTGTGTCTTCAAAGATATTAAAATCATGTAAGTAGAACAGGCCTTTCTGAAGACATTAAGATTACAGAAGTAGATCAGGCCTTCATCCTCAGTGTTTCTATTTTCATAATACTCGCCATTCCATCCCACATTTCCCCAGTAACTTGAAAGATGATACAATGAAGTCCCTGTGGAATAAAAGCTCAGAGACACCCCAACTGTTTCCTAAAACATTATCAATGATGCCCTCCATGAGATGCTTCCCCTCACATATATTTTATAGTAATGGATCCTGAAATGGGAAGTCACGTGTCAATGGCAGACACATAACTTTGTCAATCTCTTATCAATGTCATTCTGAAAATTCTACAATCTATCATGCTTCCTGGAAAACCAAGTGCCGCTGCAGCTCAGTGAAATCACTGCTGTTTCTCTACCAGTGAGTCTGTGCATGCAGTTTTAAATATAGTTGTGAAATCACTTAGTCATATTTATAGGCACAGTGAATTTTAAAGTCAGAGAGATCCAGGAGAATATCTAATCCCAGCTACTTATTTTACCGAGAAGAAAGGCTGCCGGGGGAGGGCGGCTGTCCCAAGACTATGGCCTCCAGGGCAGAACTGCGGACAGACAGAGTGCATCCTCTTCCCACTCAAACAGCATCATGCACCCACGTCAAGGCGTGTGGTTTGAGCCCAGCTGATTCAAAGTGCATGGCCCCAGGAAACACAAGTGCTCACCACTGTACTTTGACGGTTAAAAATCATCTCAAGCAGAAGAGAAGGGACACTGAGGAGGAAGAGGGGCCTACCACACCTTCCCGAGTTCACTGGGCACAGACGCCTCGGGGGCGGGTTTTAGAGTCAGCACCTACTGAGAGCAAGAGCAGCCCTCGTAACTGAAACCACCGTGGCCCTGAAGTCACTGAGATGTGGAACTAGATTCACATCTCACCTTTATTTAACTCCTGGGCCAATCCTTCAGTCCCTGTGAGCCTTGGGGTGTCCTTTGTAAACAGAGGTGACAAGCTCACAGGACTAAGGGTGAAACAGGAGCCCGTGGGCAGGGTTCTGAGTGGTTTACGTGCTCTACATGGGTGTCTCACTTACTCTGCAGGCCAGTTCTATCGAGTTCATTTGTATTCTGTAGATTAAAAATCCGAGGCTTAGGGAGGTGAACAACTCTCACAAGGTCAAATAGTTTCCAGGGGAAATACTGACTTGGGCAGGTCGGTCGGAAACGTGAGCTACACAGTTGGGACATCACACGGTGGCTGTACCCTGGCAGGCCTTCACGGTCTGAGGTTTTCAAACACCAAAGAAAGACTGAGCTACAACTCTACACAGCCTAGACATGTGGATCAATGGAATAAAACTGAGAACCACAAAATAAACATTAACACTGATTTTTAACAAGGATGCTGCTACAGAGTGAATGTTTCTGTCCCCTCAAAATCCATATGATGAGACCGAATCCCCAAGGTGATGGAACTGGGAGGCAGGCCTGTGGAAGGTGATTAGTTATGAGGGCTGATCCCTCATGAAGGCGACGAGCCTTTATGAAAAAGGCTGCAGAGACTGGCCTTGGCCTTCTGCCACAGGAGGACACAGTGGGAGGCCATCTAGGAACAAGTGTGCCGCCACCACACACTGAACCTGCCAGTGCCTTGATCTGGGATTCCACACCCCAGAACTGTGGCAAATAAATTCTGTTGTTTATAAGACACCCAGTCCAGGCTATCCTGTGGTTGCAGAATCTGAACGCACTAAGATGCGAGGCGACTTGATGGGAAGTGTGAAAAGTATATTCTTTTCAACAAATGATCCTGGGGTAACTGGATGTCCACACAGAACAAAAAAAGAAAAAGGAAAAAGTTGGATCCGTATCATGCAGCACAAACATAAATTAATTCAAAGGGAACTGTAAACCTGGATGTAAAA
Organism: Saguinus oedipus; assembly: GCA_031835075.1. Lineage (NCBI taxonomy): Eukaryota > Metazoa > Chordata > Mammalia > Primates > Cebidae > Saguinus > Saguinus oedipus. The sequence continues at coordinate 42,239,615 of CM063182.1, forward strand.
GCTGCAACTGTAAAACACTTGAAGTCATTTTTTGTGACCATGGGGTAGGCAACGATTTCTTACATATGACAGCAAGGGAAGAAAATAGCAAAAAGCAAAAACAGGCAAATGAGACTTCATCAACATTCAAAACTCGTGTGCTGCAAATATACCATCAAAAAAGCCAAAAGACAACCTACAGAATGGAAGAAAACATTTGCAAATCACGTCACTGATATCGGACTTACATCCACAGTTTTTAAGTATTTCTTAAAACTTAACAACAAAAGTAAAAAGTCAAAATTTTTAAATGGACAAGACCTCCAAAGAACATGCACAACGGCCTATAAACACACGGAGAGATGCTCAACATAACTCACAGACACAGAAATACAAAGCAAAAGTAAGATGCCTTGTGCACAAAGCAGGGTGCCTGCAATGAAGACAGACACTAAGGTGCAGGTGAGGATGCAGAGAATACAGAGCCCTTGTACTCTGCAGCAGTGGACGTAAACAGGTGGTGACTCCTCAGTACGTCAGACTTACTGCACGGCCCGACAAATGCCACTCCTACTTACATGCCCAGGAGAAGTAAAAACGTTCACCCACACAGGCATGTGACATGGGTGCTGAAAGCCACATTATCCCTAACAGGCAAAAAACGGGGAACACTGAAAACATCCACCCGCAGACAGGATGGAGAGATACAACATGTTACACCCAGACAATGAAATTTTATTTGGCAATAAGAAAGTATGGACACATGTTTAGCATCCCTAATCCAAAAATCCATAATCCAAGGTTCTCCAGAATCTGCTTTCTCAGTGCCAACATGATGCTCAAAGGAAATGCTCATTGGAGCATTTCAGATTTTCCAATGTAGAATCGTCAACTGGTAAGTATAATGCAAATATTCCAAAAAAAAAAAAATCCAAAATCTGGAGGCTTCGTTTTCCAAAACTTTGGGATAGAGGACACTCAACCTGTATGTCGTAAAGATAGAAGCAGCTTGGCAACCTTGCTAAGGAAAGCAAGCAGACCCAAGGCATTGCCTATTGTTTGATTCCTTTTATAGGAAATGCTGAGCACAGGTTCCCTATTGAAGCAAAGTCTACTGGTGCTTTCCTGGGTCTGGGGAAGGAGAGAATTGGCAGGGACTGCCAAATGGTTTGGGGATAAAAATTGTTCTGCAGTTAGACAGTGGTGATGGCTGGACAACTCTGTGAATACATTAAAACCACTAAATTTTATACTTGAAATGACTAAATTTCATGGTATGTGAATTATGCCTCAAAAAAGCTGTGTTTTGGAAATAAAAACCTGTCATTTTAATAAAGCAGGGAAAAAAAAGAACGCATATCAGTTCTTTCAAACCTTGCGTGTACTTACCAAGCACTGACAGTGGATGAGGCCCTCACCCCAGATGGCTAGGAAGAACAAAAAAAAGGAGTCTGCAGTGAAACCCCAATTCAGCAGAACATTTAATAAATCACAAATGCCTCATTCCACAAGCATCTCTGTTAATCAAGACCTGAATAAAGATCACATCATATTTGCATTTGCAAAGCAACTTCCAGCTACATATGCAAGACACTGAGGTCAAGGAGAGAGTCCTTTGCGTATTCACCCCCTGCTAACATGTCTCAAACAGCATCTGGGTAAACACGAACGTTATGTTACGTGAAACAGCCTCAGACACGCCCACAGGCAATGTGGATTATTACCTCGGCATCCTTCTATTCCAGCAGAAGAGGTTTGAATCAGCCAGTTCCATTCATGTACACATCCACCCCTGCAAAATCATATATGCACAGCAGCTGGGGAAGTGGGAGGGGGGATTTAGAACATGAAGTCAAGGCAACAGAAAAAGCAACCTCCAAACTAGAGGAAAAGTGAAACGTGCACCCTGCTCAGGTGCACACTTTGATATTCCTGACAAAAACTGGCAAACGTCTTCCTATGGCAAGGATTTCATAAGGCCAAATGACAGACTGTATTCAAGGCAGAACAAAAATGGAGGCAGTAGAAAAATATAAGGGACTAAACTGACATGAGCCTTCAAAAGTATTTTTTTCTGCTAATAACTGCCTGAGTTTATTCTATTTACCATTGTTTTACTGGTAACTGGGCAGCTTTTATAGCACTGGGCTCTCTCGGACTTAATAGAAAAATCTGCAACAAAATTGAATAGCATATTCATAACATTCTCTCACTTTTTTCTCCCTCTTTCACAAATTAAAACCAAAAAGTCCTTACCTCTTGCATCCCTTCACTTTGAAATAACTGGGACCCAAGCCAGGTGAAGCCTGGATTACAGACGGCAGGTCTGGGAGTCCATATTTCAACCTCCGCAGACATCCAGGCAACCACCGAGTGCCCTCCTGTGGTGAGTCTCCTAGAACTGCACATTCCTGCTTGCACCCAACATTTACTGAGCACTTATTATGTGCCAGGACCTCTTCTAGGTGCCCCCATCCCAAAGTGAACAAAACAGACAACACACACACACCTGTTCCTTAAAAAGGGAACTCACAGAAGCAACAAATAGAATGATGGTTAGCAGGTCCTGGGTGGGGCTCGGTAGGGGAGCTCAAAAGACACAAAAAGTCAATCAGATGGGAGAATTAAGTCAGGACACCTGTGCACAGCACAGAGACTGCCGTTCAGTGGGCAGTGCATACTTGAAAACTGCTAAGAGAGGTTTTACAGGTCTCGTCCAAGAAAAATGATAGCATGTGAGTAATGCAAGTCAATTAGCCCATTAGTCATTCTGCAGGATACACATCTTTCAATAGAACGCTTTGTATACCATAAACATATACAATTTGTATTTATCAACTTTAAAAATAAAAAACATTTAAAAGTAAGGGGTGTTGAGTATATGCTGGGCACTGTTTGTGTGAAGTGCTTTATACACTATAGCTCGTTTAATGCTCATAACCAACCTATTAGGTAGACACTACTGCTATCTGCTTTTACAAACAGGGAAGCTAAGATGCAGAGAAATTCAGTAAATTGCCAAAACCCAGGTAGCCCTTAGGTAGCAGACTGGACATTAGAAGCAGGGTAATCTAGACCAGGGGTTCTGTGTTCAACCTCTGTCGTTCAGGGAACGTACCCGGCATTGGGCTGAGCTGTCCCAGGAAAGAAGAAAGAAATTCTCAGGAGGTTCTCTTCTCGCTTACCATGTATGCTTATCAGGAAATGGCAAGGACCTTTAAGTCTGTGACCAAAGTTAAGCGTATTCCTCTGAAAGATGGAAGAGATGCTGGTCCCACCATGGGGTGATGAGGATGGTGGCGTCAAAGGAAAGGCTTGAAGATTCAGGACAAGAAGGAAGAATTATTAGAGTCAAAGCTCTTCCACGGTGAGGGGTTGGGGAGCAGCCAGGGGCACAGATGCAGGGAGCTGAGTGGTGGCAAGGTGGGATTAGCAGAAAGTGTCCTCCAAGGGCATCTGGTCTTTTAGTGCAGTGGGAATCAAAGTCATCTACTGACAGAGAGAATGGGAGAGGGGACACTGGGATCCATGTGGGAGAAGTAATGTCTGGAGACCTAGGGAGACCCAAGTCCTGCAGGAAGCGCAGGGACTGTGTTTAATCTGGAGACCTAGAGAGACCTGTGTTCTGCTGGGCAGCGGAGGGACTATTTAATCTGGAGGCCTAGAGAGATGTGTGTCCTGCTGGGCAGCACAGGGACTATTTAATCTGGAGACCTAGAGAGATGTGTGTCCTGCTGGGCAGCACAGGGACTATTTAATCTGGAGACCTAGAGAGATGTGTGTCCTGCTGGGCAGCAGAGGGACTGTGTTTAATCTGGAGACCTAGAGACATGTGTGTCCTGCTGGGCAGCACAGGGACTATTTAATCTGGAGACCTAGAGAGATGTGTGTCCTGCTGGGCAGTGCAGGGACTGTGTTTAATCTGGAGACCTAGAGAGATGTGTGTCCTGATGGGCAGCACAGGGACTGTGTTTAATCTGGAGACCTAGAGAGATGTGTGTCCTGCTGGGCAGCAGAGAAACTCTTTAATCTGGAGACCCAGAGAGACCTGTGTCCTTCCAGACAGTACTGGCAGTGAGTTTAAGCCTGGCAGTTGGGTGCATCCAGCGAGAACAATTCACCCAGATGTCTGTTGCTCTCCAGCTTGTGCAGCCTCTGGCAGGTGTGGGAGAGGTGGAGCCTCTGTGTACAGGACAGGGCTTTGACAAGGGAGCACAAGAAATCCACAGATAGCAGAGTTTTGCCCAGCAAGTGTTTGCAATTGAGATTCCCCCATCTTTTCATTTTCTTACAAATTCCTTTATCTGAGATGACGTTAAGTGACAACTAGCCATAATTTGGGTTTTATGACCACCAGTTCCTCTCAACAGGGCTTTATTGAGCCACTACTCAGTGCCAGGCTGTAAGGGGATGGGTTACAAGGACTGAGGCAGTATCTCACATCCTGAGCTTTGCATCCAACAGGAGCAGAACTGGTGAGCTATGAACCATGGCATGGCGTGGCAATGCAGTCACTTCCCTGAGGGAGTGACGGGTTCATGCTTTGTCCTCTGAGGAGCCCTGGGGGCTTCAGAGGTGACTGGAAGTCTCTAACTCAGAAAGCATCAAAAGCAACTGCACCTCAGCTGTGATCGCACTGCCCAGCTCTCCACACCTGCCTTCCTGCCCAGCGATCACACTCCCAGCTCTCCACACCTGCCTTCCTGCCCAGCACTGAGGCACGCCTGCCCTGGATCCTTTCTTGGCCTCACTGTGTCCTCCTAACAGGAGCCAAAGGGGCACTGCCCACCCTGAGAGCCTGAAACACAGGTGATTAACTTATCCCATGCACAGAAATCTGGGCATTCTTACTATCTGACAATGCAACAGGCCAGAACAATCTCCGCCCTTCACACCTGGTCCAAATCCACGACCCACCAAGCCCTCCCTGAAAAGGCAGGACAGCTCATGCTTCCCCGTCATCCCCTGTCACCAGTGCAGTCCTCCTGGTCTTCATTATCACTCACTGACATGGTCACAGGGGTCTCTCAGTTGCCTACTGCTTCCTGAAGAATCCTTTCTCCCACCAAGGCCAGGGGCAACTGTCCACAGAGAAGCCCCAGTGGAGGCAGCTCCACTACCCACCAGCCACATTCACCACCAAGAAGCCACATCATCTACCACCTGCAAACCACATCCACCACCCATGAGCCATGTCCAGTGCCTGCAGACAGACCAGCCCTCTCTGCACTCATGTCTGCTGTGCCTTTCGCCTTTGCCTGTCCAGGTGACACTCACAAATCCTTGCAGATTCTGAAGAAATGGCCTATGTTTGAGCTTTGTGCTCTCCTCTGACCCGGGCAGCATAACTGCTCCTAGGGCGGAGGCCCTCCCTGGCCACTGTCTCCTGGGGACCTGCTCTGTGACTTCACGTGCTGAAGGCACCTCTCAATGCCAGCAGCATGTTCCTGGGCTGCCCTTCAAGCTCTTCTCCCCACGCACATCCGGGCAGAACACGACTGCCGGCCTACTGCTTCCTTTAGGGCTCCTGGTTACAAGATAACAAGTGTTCTGACAGATACAAGATCAGACATTAAATCCTACACTGCCTCTGAGTCCAGCATGTTTCCCTGAACCCCCTAAGGAAGCCCCACTGATCTGCTCTCTGTACTAGTCACACTGTTGATTTTCTCCCACATGGATCATGACCTTGGAAACAGCTCCATCGAAATCAAATCTGTGCCCCAGAACGCCCCTGCTTCCGCTCACTCTCCACAGCCTGGGGGTGAGCAGCCTTCCCGGAAAAGTCGGACGAGGCCTCAATGAGGTGTGAGGGACCCTGGCCAAGCAGGTACTGGGCCCAATGGGGTCTCTCCTGCCTCTCTGTGTCTGGGGTTTGTAGTCTGAGGACGCAGCTGGAGCCTCTCCCTGGCCTTCCGCTCTGCAAGTCAGGTCGACGGCTCCATCTAGGGGACACAGAATTTCCTCCACAGCCGAGCAGACGAACACCCAGGGCTCCCGAGACAGTCGGGGAGAGAGCTAACTGCAAGCACAGAGCAGGCACTGATGCTGTGACCTGACATTCTCTGCACAAGGAGAGCCCAGCTCACCCTCAGCAAAGAGCGTGAGGAATGCTTTTCCCGGAGGAGCAGAAACAGGTGCAGAAATACAGGAAAGGAGAAAAAGCCATGTCCTCCCTCACCACCAAATCCTGGGGTCCAAACAGGCTCTGTTCCCTTCTGGGCGCCTCTTGCCAGAGCACACGTCGACATGGATGCATCAGCCATGTAGGCTTTCACTGCCAATCAAAAGACAAAGGCTGAGAGTAGCTGCCAAAGGCGATCTCCACTCATCTCCAGGCTAACTGGCTGGTTACCACTGATGACTGTGTTGACATATAATCATTGTCACGATGTGGGTTTGGGGTCCATGGCAGATATGACGTGACTGGGGACTTTGTTGTTGTTGAGATGGAGTCTCACTCTGTCACCCAGGTTGGAGTGCAGTTGCGTAATCTCGGCTCACTGCAACCTGGGTTCACGCGATTCTTCTGCCTCAGCCTCTCAAGTAGCTGGGATTATAGGCACCCACCATCAGGCCCAGCTAATTTTGGATTTTCAGTAAAGAGAGGGTTTCACCATGTTAGCCAGGCTGGTCTTGAACTCCTGACCTCAGGTGATCCACCTGCAGTGGCCTCCCAAAGGGCTAGGATTACAGGTGTGAGCGAGGGCACCTGGCCAGGTGGGGACTATTTTAACAGGAAGAAACTCTCAGTGCACCAACAGCAATGAGCTCTGCCCTGAACATGACAGGAGAGACCAAAGGTTAAAGCAGACGTGAAAGCTCCAAGTGCGGCCTAAGGCCAGCTGGGCATACCTGGCCCCACAGCTCCGCAGACCCGCAGCCTCCGCAGACCCACAGCCTCTGCAGCACTGCAGCCTCTACAGACCCAAAGCCTCTACAGACCCGCAGCCTCCCCAGACCCACAGCCTCCGCAGACCCACAGCCTCCGCAGACCCGCAGCCTCCACAGACCCACAGCCTCTACAGACCCACAGCCTCTACAGACCCGCAGCGTGCCTGTCAAGGTGACCTAGACTCGGTGTCTTCATTTGAATCAGAAGATAAGTGGCTGCCCACAGCAAGAGGAGGAGTGTGTTTGCAGTGTAGACGGATGTCGGCTCCAGGTTTTGTGCTCCCTCAAGGCCAGCCCCCAGCGTGGCCTGCACACTGCGCCATTTGCAGCTGCTCTCAGGGCCGGGGAGCCCAGGACACAGGAGGGCTGGGGCATGCAAGGAAGGGGCTGACCCTGAGTGTTCACAGACCTGCTCCTTCTGAAGGCGCTCGCTGGGGGTTTTGGTGAGGAGACACGGTGCCACCTGTAGCAGGTCGCAAGGTAAAGGGATGATCACGCCGCCCTCCACAGCATTTTCTTCTGGAAATCAGATGGTTTTTGATATGAGCTTGGCATAATGAAAGAGGACTTCTATTCCTTAAAAAATACCTATCCAATACATGAGGTGCTAATACTGATCCTGTCTTTTATTTTCCAAAATTTAAAGGATCTTATGGTTACAGATTACATTTAACTTTTATTTAAAATTAACCATATCGACTGTCGAGGATGGACACCTGTCCTTAGACAAAGAGGACAGCAGCACGGACCATTTCCTGGAGCTCGGTTAAAATCAGGAGTCCATCCTCAGTCACACAAGTAGCAAAAGAAGTTGTTTCGGTGTGTCCTGTGTATGTTGTTTCTGGAAACAGCCTGCACCTGTGTAGACTGCAGGTACACAATCCTGGTTTATAGCCTAGATGACGAGGGAGCAGTTCTGAGAATGAGCGTTCATCCTTGGAAGGAAGGGGAGCTCACGCTGGGGTCAGTGATGAGAGACATCCTCAGGCCAGGAAGGGGTTGCGACTGCATGCTCCACAAGGTTCGCATTTTCACAGCACACAGGATAGTGTCCCCTGTCCCGTGGCTCCTCTGAGCCGAGCTGACTGCACATTTCCATGAGAACCATTTCCTACAAGTTCCCCTCCATGAAGCAATCGTGTGAATTTGCTATAATGAGGTTACTGCTTCCGTTTTATAAAGGAGAAAAGTGAGGCTGAAAACCCAGTTTCTGAAAAGTTACAGAAAACAAGCATCCTAACATCTATCTAACAGGTTATAAGCATAAGAATTAAACATAACTTGTAGAGACACAAAAGCATCCAATTCAAATGGACAGAGCACTGCTCCTCACCTGAGAAACTGTCAAATACCTGATGTCATACGACACGGAGTCTCACTGAGGTTCCTCACACAACAACGTGATTTTCCGGCTGAACAGCCTCTGATGTCTCCATGAGCACGTGCAGGGTTGTATTTACACACTGTCCTCCTTCCCACCCACATATGAATCTCAGTCCTCACCTATTTTCATATTTTGTTTGAGTCCTATTCTTCCTTTCAGGATTCAAATTTTACAGAAACAGAAACCACAGGGAGGAACACTGTGAAATTACACTGCTGACCAAAAGATGGCTTTCAATTGATCTGAATTATCTGACGCATAATGGGGATCCTTCTTGAGAATTACTCCTAATGTTTAATATTTCTTTATAGCCCATAAAATGTTGCTCAAGAATTCTTCCTTCCTGCTACATGATGGCCAATTCAGTGCTGAACACAGGCTCCAGGGGATACAAACACCGAAGACAGAAGACACTTGTCTTCCTGAGAAGCACACAGGCGGCGACTCCGGAAGGCTGGAATACCTGTGTATGAACAGACACCAAACACGCAGCCTCCGCACAGCACACGAGGATGTCAACAACATAGGTGTCCAGCTGTCCACCCAGGCTCCACGCCGGTTCTCCAGGCTCTAGTTAAGCACACTGGACACCAACCTCCTTCATGTCTATAAAACCTCAGCTTAGCAAAGTGCTTCTCAAAGTGCGGTCAAGCCACAGACTCAGAAGCACAAATGCTCGGCCTCCTGCCAGGTCTACTGGGTCAGAAGCGGGCAGAGGCCGGCTGTCTGAGCTGCGACAAGCTCTCCCAGGGCCGCTCTGACACACGTTAATGCTGGAGAACCCCTGGCTGAGACTAGTCAGAGGGAACCAGCCTGCTCGGATGTTTTAATGGCCCCAAATGGCTAAAGGTTTTGCATGTTCCCCTTTGGTTAATCTTCCCAGATAAGGGTAAGAACCCAGCAAGGGCAAAGTCACTCACTCCATCCTCACCAAACACCCACCAAACACCGCTGCTCACCAAACACCGCTCCTCACCGAACACCGCTGTTCACCAAACACCGCTGCTCACCGAACACCGCTGCTCACCAAACACCGCTACTCACTGAACACCACTCCTCACCAAATACCACTGCTCACCAAACACCGCTGCTCACCAAATACCGCTGCTCACTGAACACCACTGCTCACTGAACACCGGTCCTCACCGAACACTGCTCCTCACCAAACACCACTCCTTACCAAACACCGCTCCTCACCAAACAAACACCGCTGCTCACCAAACACCGCTCCTCACCAAGCAAACACCGCTGCTCACCAAACACCGCTCCTCACCAAACACCGCTGCTCACCAAACACCGCTCCTCACCGAACACTGCTGCTCACTGAACACCACTCCTCACCAAATACCACTGCTCACCAAACACCGCTGCTCACCAAACACCGCTCCTCACTAAACACCGCTGCTCACTAAACACCACTCCTCACTAAACACCACGTCTGCATTTTAAAAAACTACTGTTTTGTAGAGGACAAAAGTGTAAAATTAACCCCTTAGAGAATAAAGTGCAGGTGATGCCCTGAGGGACAGTGGATGATGCGGCTGTCGGCTCCACGTACTCTGTCCCTCAGACACATCAAGGCGGCACTGCCTCTTCAGGGCACAGCAGCTAGGCCATCACCGGGCCCTGAGGGTGCAGGAGCCATGGAGAGAGGCCTGTCACAGCCCAAAACAGTGATAACACTGAGGGAAGCCATGGACCTGAGGTAGAACATTTGATTCTACTGAACGGGCAGAAAAAGTATAAGATAAAAGGTGTCCTTCGAGTTGAACCAGAGCCTGAAGTCAGGGTCACGACAGGTGATGGTACGGAGGGGATGGCATGAGCGAAGGTGGATAGCTCGGGGCACTCAGGGCCGGGAGGATGGGAAGGTGGCAGACGCTCAAGGCTGCTGAGCTCCCGGGGGCAGGTGGCAGAAAGGACTGAACCCAGCATGGGATTCCTCCCTCTCTTCATGACTAAGGGCAGACACCCACACCGCCCACTCTCCAGGGACACAGCAGGCCTGCCTGACATGAGGGAGCTCCCCTGTCTTGGGTCTGGCTGGCAGAACAGCAAACCTCTGTGCACTCCTCGGTCACTGGCCCTGGAGGCTCCGCCGTTCCTGATTCTTCAGGAGAAGGAAGCCAGGAGCCTGGACTCTGGGAACCATGCTGGGAGGGGAGCCCACCTTCCAGTGTCAAATAAAAGCAACTTACGTTTCAAGGGATAAGTAAGAGTAGGGAATCACCTGGTATTATTTTGAAGACCCTTAGGATTCTGAAAGACAACCGCCCTGTTACACTTTTCTTAGTGACCACATTCCCAGCCTGCAGCACCTCTGGTTCCCCCACACTGCCCCCCCTTTTCACCCGACACCCCCACAGCTGGGAGGTGTTCTGAGCAGGGGCCAGCACCCTCCCCTCCATGTGCATACCAGATGCTCTTCAGGCTGCACGGTTCAAGGCCGTACCCTGACCAAACATGGGTGTCTACAGCCTACCAGTCCTCCCCCCGTCACAGTCCCCAGTCCCCACGGGGCCATTCCAGGATCTCCAAAGGCCCCAACACTCTCACCCGCCCCTGAGGGACACCGCTTCCCTCCACAAACGAGGAACTCCCCCAACCATCACCACGACCACCAGGTAACTTACAGCTCCCCTGACCATCACCACGACCACCAGGTAACTTACAGCTCCCCTGACCATCACCACGACCACCAGGTAACTTACAGCTGCCCTGACCATCACCACAACACCAGGTAACTTACAGCTCCCCTGACCATCACCACGACCACCAGGTAACTTACAGCTGCCCTGACCATCACCACAACCACCAGGTAACTTACAGCTGCCCTGACCATCACCACGACCACCAGGTAACTTACAGCTGCCCTGACCATCACCACAACCACCAGGTAACTTACAGCTGCCCTGACCATCACCACGACCACCAGGTAACTTACAGCTGCCCTGACCATCACCACAACCACCAGGTAACTTACAGCTGCCCTGACCATCACCACGACCACCAGGTAACTTACAGCTGCCCTGACCATCACCACAACCACCAGGTAACTTACAGCTCCTCTATCACCACAACCACCAGGTAACTTACAGCTCCCCTGACCATCACCACAACCACCAGGTAACTTACAGCTCCCCTGACCATCACCACAACCACCAGGTAACTTACAGCTGCCCTGACCATCACCACAACCACCAGGTAACTTACAGCTCCCCTGACCATCACCACAGCCACCAGGTAACTTACAGCTCCTCTATCACCACAACCACCAGGTAACTTACAGCTGCCCTGACCATCACCACAACCACCAGGTTAACTTACAGCTCCTCTATCACCACAACCACCAGGTAACTTACAGCTCCTCTATCACCACAACCACCAGGTAACTTACAGCTGCCCTGACCATCACCACGACCACCAGATTAACTTACAGCTGCCCTGACCATCACCACAACCACCAGATTAACTTACAGCTGCCCTGACCATCACCACGACCACCAGATTAACTTACAGGTGCCCTGACCATCACCACGACCACCAGTTAACTTACAGCTGCCCTAACCATCACCACAACCACCAGGTTAACTTACAGCTCCTCTATCACCACAACCACCAGGTAACTTACAGCTCCTCTATCACCACAACCACCAGGTAACTTACAGCTGCCCTGACCATCACCACAACCACCAGGTTAACTTACAGCTCCTCTATCACCACAACCACCAGGTAACTTACAGCTCCTCTATCACCACAACCACCAGGTTAACTTACAGCTGCCCTGACCATCACCACGACCACCAGATTAACTTACAGCTCCTCTATCACCACAACCACCAGGTAACTTACAGCTGCCCTGACCATCACCATGACCAGCAGATTAACTTACAGCTGCCCTGACCATCACCACAACCACCAGATTAACTTACAGCTGCCCTGACCATCACCACGACCACCAGATTAACTTACAGGTGCCCTGACCATCACCACGACTACCAGGTAACTTACAGCTGCCCTGACCATCACCACAGCCACCAGGTAACTTACAGCTGCCCTGACCATCACCACGACCACCAGGTAACTTACAGCTCCCCTGACCATCACCACAGCCACCAGATTAACTTACAGCTCCTCTATCACCACAACCACCAGGTTAACTTACAGTTGCTCATCTGTGTCCCGTTTAAGGTCCCCTGACAAAAGCCTTTCCAGCCTCAAGAAACTGAGCCCTCACCAGCCCCACCTCACACCACTCGAAGGGGGGTCTCATGTCCTCCCCAAGCCAGTGTCCACATCTGAGGACAGGGTGCTGTGGCATGTTTACCGTCCACCCTTCCAGCACAGGGTCCATCAACCTCCTTAAACACGTCAACGTGCCGGGTCGGGATGAGGGTGTGGGGTGTGAATCCACTCACCATTCTCATTCTCAAACTTGGGGTAACAGGGTCTTGCTGTCACCCAGCCTTGAATGCAGGGTGTGACCTTGGCTCAGGGCAAGCTCCACATTCTAGGGTCAAGCTATCCTCCTGCCTCGGCCTCCCTAGTAGCCGGAACTACAGGCATGCACCACCAGGGCCAGCTAGTGTTTGTACACTGCTGTAGAGACAGGGTTTTGCCATGTTGCCCAGTCTGGTCTCAAACTCCTGAGCTCAGGCCACCTGCCCTCCTCAGCCTCTGAAAGTGCTGGGATTACAGGTGTGAGCCACCACCATCCATCGCCAGCTAAATCTTAGTCTTCAATCATCCCATTTTTCTCCCTCTCTGAGACAGAGATAAGAAGCTCCTGTGTTTTCTAAGAGGATTTCAAGATAACAAGGTGATGGGCCTGTTTGTCATGACTGTTCCCAGCAGCTCTGAGCACTGCTTAGATGCTTGGGCCTGAGCTGATGGCCATGATCAGTCACAGCGTGCATCTGTCTGTGCAGAAGGAGGTCAATGCCTAAGATGGAGAGAGGGAGATGGATGAGGGAGGGAGGGAGGGACGGAGGGAAGAATCTCTGCATCCTTGGATCAGCTTAAGCCACTGTACTCACCACAAATCAATAGAACTGCTATCATAGGCTGTGATGGGGGAAGTGCTCATAAGAAACAGGGGCCACCAGAAATACTTGAGTCACATGTGGGTGCATGGATGGGGTGTCTACTTCAGCATGGGAGGACCACCCACTCCCAGGGAGGGTGGGTGTGTGACTGGAGTGTCTACTTCAGCATGGGAGGACCATCCACTCCCAGGGAGGGTGGGTGCATGGATGGAGTGTCTACTTCAGCATGGGAGGACCACCCACTCCCAGGGATGGTGGGTGTGTGACTGGAGTGTCTACTTCAGCATGGGAGGACCACCCACTCCCAGGGATAGTGGGTGTGTGACTGGAGTGTCTACTTCAGCATGGGAGGACCACCCACTCCCAGGGATAGTGGGTGCATAGATGGAGTGTCTACTTCAGCATGGGAGGACCATCCACTCCCAGGGATAGTGGGTGCATGGATGGAGTGTCTACTTCAGCATGGGAGGACCACCCACTCCCAGGGATAGTGGGTGTGTGACTGGAGTGTCTACTTCAGCATGGGAGGACCACCCACTCCCAGAGATAGTGGGTGCATGGATGGAGTGTCTACTTCAGCATGGGAGGACCATCCACTCCCAGGGATGGTGGGTGTGTGACTGGAGTGTCTACTTCAGCATGGGAGGACCACTCACTCCCAGAGAGGGTGGGTGCATGGATGGAGTGTCTACTTCAGCATGGGAGGACCACCCACTCCCAGGAAGGGTGGGTGCATGGATGGAGTGTCTACTTCAGCATGGGAGGACCATCCATTCCCAGGGATAGTGGGTGTGTGACTGGAGTGTCTACTCAGCATGGGAGGACCATCCATTCCCAGGGAGGGTGGGTGTGTGACTGGAGTGTCTACCTTGGCATGGGAGGACCACCCACTCCCAGGAAGGGTGGGTGCATGGATGGAGTGTCTACTTCAGCATGGGAGGACCATCCATTCCCAGGGATAGTGGGTGTGTGACTGGAGTGTCTACTCAGCATGGGAGGACCACCCACTCCCAGAGAGGTTGGGTGCATGGATGGAGTGTCTACTTCAGCATGGGAGGACCACCCACTCCCAGGGATGGTGGGTGTGTGACTGGAGTGTCTACTTCAGCATGGGAGGACCATCCACTCCCAGGGATGGTGGGTGTGTGACTGGAGTGTCTACTTCAGCATGGGAGGACCACCCACTCCTAGGAAGGGTGGGTGCATGGATGGAGTGTCTACTTCAGCATGGGAGGACCATCCATTCCCAGGGATAGTGGGTGTGTGACTGGAGTGTCTACTCAGCATGGGAGGACCACCCACTCCCAGGGAGGATGGGTGCATGGTTGGCATGTCCCAGGGAGGATGGGTGCATGGTTGGCATGTCTACTCGGCATGGGACTGTTGGCGTGCCACCACCTCGGCAGTGGACTCCCAGGAAGGGTGGGCATGTGGTTGGGGCACAGCCCTCAGATGGGCTTTGGGTTCTGTCTGAGCTTCTCTGCACCTGTTTGCTGGTGACAACCAACACACTCTGCATAGAACTTCGCATGACTCACCCCTCTGCAAGGCCAGTGGCTTTTTCCACCATGTTTCTGCACATCCAACTTGGCCATGATGTTCTCAGGCTCTTCCCTAAAACTGGCACTAACATTGAAAGGAGATGCTCTCAGGTGGCAGGTGGGAGAGTGGAGATGGTCATGGAAAAAGCAACAGAGGCGCAGGGAGAGGAACGCATCCAGAGCCAAAAGTCACATAGAACACGCCGGTGCCTGCCTTTCCCACCACGGCCAGCACTATGCACAGCCCAACCCCACAGCATCTGGGCTGGAGGGTCCCACAGGGAGATGGGTAGAAGACGTGGTGGGAGGGGACAATGGATCCCCCTCCTTTCCCAGGGAAGTACTCTCCCTGTACAATTATGAGAGCTGAAGTCTCCGGGAGTCCTAACTGAGTTCTTACTAATTCAGTGAATTATTTGTGGTCTCTTACCTCTTTTCGCCACATCAATGCTCTTTTCAGGATTCCGTCTACCTGATCTATAATTGGATGAAATCACTCCAATAATTGGACCAAAGATGCTAGCTGAGCTCAACATGGCTCATCTGCCCCTGCCAATAATGGAAAGGCTTTGCTAGAAGTCAACAAGAAAAATGCCACCGGCCACCCTAATGGTTTCCACATATGATCTTAGAGCA
The DNA here is from genome assembly GCA_031835075.1 of Saguinus oedipus. NCBI lineage: Eukaryota > Metazoa > Chordata > Mammalia > Primates > Cebidae > Saguinus > Saguinus oedipus. Next base: position 42,255,094 of record CM063182.1, read on the forward strand.
TTTTCATCATCAGGGAATGAAATGGGTCATTTCAGTTGTTGTTCTCTGAGCATTTTCCAAAATAATTTGTATTTTAGGGCTGGCAACTTGCAATCTTTATACCCTGGGAAAATCAGCAAATCTATGCATTCCATCCTTCTTACGTTTCTGATGTCAAGGGTAACACTGTCTTCTTAACATATTTAAGCTGTATCACTTTTCCTAGGATTATTTATTCCCAAGAGTATACTGAAATTGATATAAATTATCTGTACGCACAAGTGACCATCACAGGAACGAAGCTGTGGGCTAATCCAGCACCGTGAACCTGCCGCCCGGACCCAACACATGTGCCGCCATCTTTGGACTCTCTTCCTTTTAGTTTATCAATGAAAGGTGTGTAACACTTTGTCCCACTGCAGCAGGATATTGATTAATTGCTTTGCCTGCCCCTAGACCTGAAGGAGCAGTCGTACGAATGGGGGATGAAGCAGGGATGGCCCCACCAAGCTGAGCCAGCCAGAGTCACTCCTGTAGCATCTCAAGACTGTTCGGTCTCTGGAACTGTAAAGCCTGGGTCCCAAACCCATGGCCAGAGCCCAGCTCTGTGTTCTGTGCCTGGCCCTGAGCATACTCTCCTGTGCTTAGTCCGAATGGGTGTTGGTTCCCCTGACTCAGGGACTCCCAGGATCAGGTGCTCACAGGTCACACAGTGGTCACCACAATCTGGTGAATGACCATCATCCTGATAACATTCTCAGTGGCACTCTGCTCACTCTCAGACACAGCCTGATATGGTCAGCACGTATGCGAGCGCCATGTCTAACATCTCAATCCTCTCTTTGATTCAGTATGAAATCAGGTGAGAGAGTACATGTACAAGATTTCTGAAAACTGCCAGGCCATCATGCCTCAGCCCTTACTATGTAGAGTAAGAAACAGAGGGCTGCGATTTGAGTTCAAAATCAACCCCGACTGTTGCATCAGCTAATCTGTCCCTAAGCCAATGAGGGGCTTCGTGACAGCCTGAAATACAAACATTCTCTCGGGTCAGCAGCTCAGGGTCACTTTCTAACACGTCTCAGGATTTCATACCCAAATTGGTCCCTCTGGTATGAAAATTTTTAAAACAGGATGGCTTCCTCATATTTTAGAAATCAGTAAGGAAATTTTACTTCCAAGAAAATCGATAGAAGTCATGCCACAGATACTGGAATAACTGTATAATTTATTTTATACTTAAAAGTAATATATTTGCCATACACACACACACACACACACACACACACACACACACCATTTCTGTCCCTCCCCACACCCTGCACTCACTCACACAGGACATTTCTATCCTTCTCCTCACCCTGCACACACACACACACCATTTCTGTCCCTCCCCACACCCTGCACACACACACACACACACACACACTTCTATCCTTCTCCTCACCCTGCACACACACACACACACACACACACATACACCATTTCTGTCCCTCCCCACACCCTGCACACACACACACACACACACAGACCATTTCTATCCTTCTCCTCACCCTGCACACACACACACATGCATACACACACACACACACACACCATTTCTGTCCCTCCCCACACCCTGCACTCACTCGCACAGGACATCCTGGAAGGGAACACGAGCATCACTGTCTTTCTGACATTGTCCCTGCAAGAAATCAGTGGTTCTGCCCCAAGCTCAAGGCCTCCATCAGCTTATTTAACCTGAATCCCCCAATCTGGCATGGCAGAAGGGCAGACATGGTGCACCTCAGGGTGAAAGACTCAAGAGTCTGATAGAAACATGAATTCCATTTATCTCTACACATAAAATCACACCAAAGCAAACCCCGAAAAATATTCAAACTCCAATGTGAAATGCGCCACCATCCCCACAGACAGTGATTAGGAAATTCTAGCATTAATAACTCACCCTCAAACCTTGATGGGGTTTCCACCATCACCATGTGCAGACAAACGGTGAAGCCACTCCACCCGTCTCTGGAAGGAAATCATGTGCTCCAGAAGCAAATGTAGAATTCTTTCTATGTGAGATTCTCAGTGAAAATCTTGCTTTGTGACTTGCCACGGGGTGGTGACATTATGCAGCACAGACTCTCTGGTCTGAGTACTTCACAGCTGGGTTCAATTATCCCAAGATGAAAAACCACCACAGAGAGAGCCTTCTGAGCTCACAACAGTAACAGGTGTAGGGCTGCATGCCAGCCACCTATGTACATGTGGGAAGCCAGCAGGTGTATAGGCAGGGGCACAGGTATGAGAGCTGTTCACGCTCACTCTAGAAACAGGTGCAGAACTGCGTGCCAGCCACCTGTGTGCACGTGGGAAGACAGGTGCACGGGCACAGGTGTGAGAGCTGTTCACACTCACTCTAGAAACAGGTGCAGAGCTGTGTGCCAGCCACCTGTGTGCACGTGGGAAACCAGCAGGTATATAGGCACGGGCACAGGTGTGAGAGCTGTTCACGCTCACTGAAGAAACCGGTGTAGAGCTGCATGCCAGCCACCTGTGTGCACATGGGAAGCCAGCAGGTGTATAGGCATGAGCACAGGTGTGAGAGCAGTTCACACTTACTCTAGAAGAACAACGCCTGCACGATTAACAGCACGTGTAGTGAAAATGCTGCCACGGTGCATGCCCAGAGACGCAGCTTCTAGATGAGCCAAGGGTATTTCTAATGGGACTGACCCTCCAGTTCCTGCCTCTTACGGCCCCACGGTGTCGGACGAGTGCACAGGCACCCAACCCACTCTCTGCTGACCACGCCGTCCGTGTAAACCCACACAGCAAAGGCCGTTCTGATGTTCTTCAGCAACTGCTGTTTCAGCCACAGCAGCTCGTCACTACACACATTGGATTTGAGCGTTTGGAAATTAATTCATACCAATAAGATGACAAACAGTTTTTAACAGACAAGATAAAATCTCAACTAGCAATGACTTTTTAGTTAAAGTGACTGTTGAAATTTATTTCCTTTAACAGCATATTTCCAGCTGATAAGGAGTATGATCTAGAATAAAGTCATCAATTAAATGTAAAAAGTTTGAACTTCATTTCAGTATCACAGATTACTTAATGTAGGAAACCTCAACCTAATTATGGGGCTGGAGCAACTTTAACTTCTGCCAAGAACAGTGTGCTTAGAGCCAGCACAGGCAGAGCCATGAGGATGGTGGTCATGCTGTCCCCAGGCCTTCGGCCACACGGATATCCGGGTAACCTCAGCAGGCAGACAGGACTCATGGGGCAGCCAAGAGCTGGAGCACTTGCTCACTACTAAGACAGTAAACCAGGTTTGCTTACAGGACGACTTCCCAGCTTAATGCAAAATAGAATCCCAGTGAAACATGCTGTAGTCAAACTAACTACTCGAGTTTCTCCCTTTACAGTTTACTTACGCATGCACTCAATGTCAGCTGGAATCAGTGTTGACGGGAGGAAGTCCTGCGGGGTGAGAGTCTGAGACGCTGCATCTGGCTGAGCTGGGGCCAGCATGAGGACAGAGGTGGCATCACGCAGGGGTCAGTGAGCACTTTCCACAGACAGATGGGGTGAAAATAGTTTAGGTTGCGGGGCCAGAGCCATAGGTTCAGCTCGTCCCAATCAAGCTTTACCTGCAAACCCAGGACAGGGTGCAGGCCATAGTTCACTGGCCCGCAGCTAAAGCACCCAGAGGCTGGGGACAGGGACACTGGCCCTGAGCTAAAGCGCCTGGAGGATGGGGACAGGGACACCGGCCCTGACCTAAAGTATCTGGAGGCCGGGGACAGGGAAACCGGCCCTGAGCTAACGCACCCGGAGGCTGGGGACAGGGACACTGGCCCTGACCTAAAGTATCTGGAGGATGGGGACCGGGACATTGACCCTGAGCTAAAGCACCTGGAGGTTCGGGATGGGGACTCTGGACCTTAGCTACATCATCCAATGCCAGGGAAGGGGGTGAACCCAGTTGCGTGGCGAGGAGTGAGGCACCCACTCGTACCCAGCCAAGTCCACCCGCACACAGCAGGCTCCTTCCAGGCTCTCTCAGTCCCCGTCATCTCCAAGGCTCTGGAAATGGTCTCTAGCAGCCCTGGGGTACAGAAACCCCGTGTAACACGAGCCCAGGCTCCTGGTCACCCACAAGGCGGAGGCGGCATCTGTCCATTTGCTGCCCTGCCTAGAGACTTCCACAGCAACATCGTCACCCATCCTCGGCCCTCCACTCCCCACCGAGACCCTGAGATGCTGCACCTCCTGGGAAAGCCTAGCTCCTCTGCCTCCTGTCGCGATTCCAGCTCGTCGAGCAGCACCTCCCATCTCTCTCCCTAGAGCACCACAGCACCGGCTCTACACAGCCTGCAGGAGGCTGCCCTTCTCCTCTCATCCGTTAACCTGTACCTGTGGCTTTTCCTTATCAACCCACAAGACGCTCAAAGCTCTGATGTATCCCGCACTGGGCAGTACATGGTGGGCAGTTAGCTTACAAATGCTTAACTCTTCACACCAATAACGCAGTTCAAAAGCTGGAAGTCCGTACAGGTAGCTCTTGACTATGGATACATATGAAAGGAATGAGCAGCATGGATTTTGAGTAACTGGATCAAAAAGTGGAACAGGGAAAAGACATAATAATACACCACAAAGAAGACAGGCACCCAGGGGCCTGCGGGCTGGGAGCAAGGAGAGAACACAGGCACCCAGGGCCCAGAGGGCTGGGGGCAGGGAGAGAACACAGGCACCCAGGGGCCAGAGGGCTGGGAGCAGGGAGAGAACACAGGCACCTAGGGGCCAGAGGGCTGGGGGCAGGGAGAGAACACAGGCACCCAGGGACCAGAGGGCTGGGAGCAGGGAGAGAACACAGGCACCCAGGGGCCAGAGGGCTGGGGGCAGGGAGAGAACACAGGCACCCAGGGGCCAGAGGGCTGGGGGCAGGGAGAGAACACAGGCACCCAGGGGCCAGAGGGCTGGGGGCAGGGAGAGAACACAGGCACCCAGGGGCCAGAGGGCTGGGGGCAGGGAGAGAACACAGGCACCCAGGGGCCAGAGGGCTGGGAGCAGGGAGAGAACACAGGCACCTAGGGGTCAGAGGGCTGGGGGCAGGGAGAGAACACAGGCACCCAGGGGCCAGAGGGCTGGGAGCAGAGAGAGAACACAGGCACCCAGGGCCCAGAGGGCTGGGGGCAGAGAGAGAACACAGGCACCCAGGGGCCAGAGGGCTGGGGGCAGGGAGAGAACACAGGCACCTAGGGGCCAGAGGGCTGGGAGCAGAGAGAGAACACAGGCACCCAGGGCCCAGAGGGCTGGGGGCAGAGAGAGAACACAGGCACCCAGGGGCCAGAGGGCTGGGGGCAGGGAGAGAACACAGGCACCTAGGGGCCAGAGGGCTGGGAGCAGAGAGAGAACACAGGCACCCAGGGCCCAGAGGGCTGGGGGCAGAGAGAGAACACAGGCACCCAGGGGCCAGAGGGCTGGGAGCAGAGAGAGAACACAGGCACCCAGGGGCTGGGAACAGAGAGAACACAGGCACCCAGGGGACAGAGGGCTGAGGGTAGAGAGAGAACACAGGCACCCAGGGGACAGAGGGCTGAGGGTAGAGAGAGAACACAGGCACCCAGGGGACAGAGGGCTGAGGGTAGAGAGAGAACACAGGCACCCAGGGCCCAGAGGGCTGGGGGCAGAGAGAGAACACAGGCACCCAGGGGCTGGCGGGCTGGGATCATGGAGACCCCGGCTCTGTGAGCTGCAGAAGGAAGAAAAATGCCTTCCTAGTAGAGTCTCATATTCCCCATCTACAAAACTGAAGCCACACTGGCAGGGACTCCAATGTTGCAAAGAGGTGAAATAAGAACACACAGGTTCCATCGCCAGACACACGACACATACTCATGGGACGTGGTCCCAGCAGAACCTGGCATGCGTATCGCAATGGGTGGAGGCGGGGCAGCACTGGAAAGCAGGAGCTGGTGCAAGGGTGTCCACAGGGCTGCTGGAAGTCCCCACAGAGACAGCCACACAGAGACCAGAGGAGATCCTCCCTCGGGCAGCAGCCTGTGGGGCCAGGAAGCATTTGTCCTGGGCACTGCCCATCACAAAGACCGTATAGTATCCGTGTGGCAGGCAGAATTCTAAGAGGGCTTTCTTCATCTTCTATTTTAACTTTAATTGCTGCAACAGAGGGGGCCGCAGGAAGAGTGCTGGGACACGGGCTTAAGTCCGTGCGAGATGAAACTTCGCAGGGAGTGTCAGATGTATCCGGCCTGAGTGAGGACAAAAATTAAAAGGCAAAACTTCGAGGAGAAAATAATAGGCTGGCATGGGGCTGGCGCTGCACCTGGCCGAGTCTGTGAGTGGGGAACAGAGCGGGCAGTGCCCCTCCCCTGACGTGGGCCGAGCCCGTGAAGGACCCGATGTGTGTTCAGAGGGCCTAGAAAACATCCAAGGGGTGCTTCCTCTGTGAAGGCCATGCCTCAGGCTTGAGCCACTCCAACAACCAGCTTGAACTGAGAGTGAGCCAAGGAGGAACAGACAGCAAGAGAACGTCCTTGGCGAACGCAAAACCCTGGGAAACATCTGTCCCTGACTCCCGGCTTCATGTCCATGTCTCAAACTGACACCCCTCGTCCAGGCCTTGCTGTGCAGGGCCCTGCCTGTGGTGGGACCCAGGAGAAAGGAGCCCCATGAGGCTGCCCAGGGTTCAGATTTCCAAGGGTTTTTTAAAGTTTACTGAAAAACAAAAAGTCTTCAGGACACTTAGGAATTCATTTCTGAAGGCAAAAATCAAACATTATGTCAGGAAATTGGGAGGAAATTACTCTTAGGTCCCTGAAATGACACCACTTTGGGGGCTACCTATGGGAAAAGCCTCACCCACTCATGTAAAGTGTGTTTAAATCTCATCAAGCTCCATTTGATGTTATAAGGAACTGAATGTGCAGATTACCAAACAGCTCTACTACTGACTGCCCAAACTCTGTGTGTACATGTGTGACATGAGTGTGCACAGGTGTACATCTGTGTGCATGTGTACATGTGTGCACGCATGTATGTGAAGGTGACTGACTGCACACATGCACGTGCCTGTGCATACGTGTGCATGTGTTCATGTGTCTGTGTGTGCATGTGTGCACATATGTATTTAAATTGCTTGTGAGTAACCAATTATTTTTAAAATCTTTAGTTTGTTGAAGATGAGTAAGTCCTTAGCTCACTGATACCATCATATGAAAAGCAACTATGGTGAAATACTAACATTCTTTTTAGCATAAGGTGTACCTGGAAATTTCCTAAGAGCAGTTATGCTATCACCTTCCATTGTTTTAATCAACTGTGCAAAAACACAAGACCTTACTGACTTGTTACTGAAAAACTAATTCCAAACACATTATCCTAAAAGGTATCTCAAACAGATACATGGGTGTTTGATATTATTTATCTGCTTTAAATTAGAATCTGCAAAATTACCTCCTCTTTCCTGTGCAAAGTGGCAGGACTATGTGAGCAAGGTCTAGGCTGCTGGAGACAAATGAAACATGGCCCCATTTATACCCAGGGCGAGTGAAAGGAAAAGGGTCAGTTTCTAGTTATTATACAAGTACCTGAAAGAATAAAAAGCAACATTGAGCTAAGTCAGTCCAGGTCATGGGCTCTGCTTCCCACTGACACAAGACATAATTACCTGACTCTATCCACTTCCACTATGAGCTATGTCAGCTGAAAAAAATTCCAACGTGTAAAGCTAATTCCGTTTCTTGAATTTAAAAATTCCACTTCATCATTCACACTAAAAAAAAAAAAAAAATGTCAGAAGCAACATCAAAAGTCTGTATTCGGGTATTAACTCTGAATAACAATCTAATCCTCAGTATTTAGAATCTCCTTCCAAAAATCTATTACTTGTTCTTTAGGTCAAATAAACCGTTAGAGAAAAAACCAATTATCCCACATGACGTCTCTGAAATGTTCTAACGAAATGGAAACGGGACATTCTAACATCTGTTCTGCTGGACTTGACAAATAGAAAGAAAATGTATTCCACTGAAGGAGGGAAGAAGGCGAGTTTCAGGGGACAGAACCGGGAGTTGAAGGGTCTGGGCCTCAGGAGACTAGAAAGCAGGCAGCACTGTGGGAAACCTGCCCCCGGCATCACGGGAATGCGAAAGGGTCCCTGTCTGCCCCACATCAGGGCCCCCACCCAGCTGGCAGCACAGCTTTTGCCAGGGAAATCCGACGGGCAGGAAAGGGTACTAGAGGCCTACAAGGAAGGGTCTGATCATGGCAGTGTGATTCTACATCCCCAGAGCCTCCGGATGCTGCTGACCTGACCCCAGCTCCTCACCAGGTCACATCTGGGTGTCAGAAGGGGTGCATGGTCTCATCCATGTTCGGGAGCCTGCCTGGGTGGAATCAGGACTAGGAGTCCCGGGAGCCCTCTCCGAGTTCCCATGCACATGGCACGGGGGCAAGGGAAGGAGCACCATGCAGCAGTTGGAGGGTTTCTCCCCGACAGACCCTGAGTGCCAGGGTGGGGAAAGTAGTCACCAGCCTTGGCACGGTGATCTCACGAGTACAAGTCCTCCTGTGGAGGCGGACACTGTTCTCCAGCTTAATTAAGGTACAGTAAGAACCATACAAAGGACGTCAGCTTCTGCTGACAAAGGTAGCTCTGAGCATTTAAGATTTTAAATCAAAGATTCATGGAAGTCTTAACTTTTTCTTGCACAGGAACAGCCACTGAAAATTATAATGCATCAATAAGAAAATGTGATTTCATATACAAATACTTGTTTCCTTTTCAAGAACACAATAAGTTCTTATTGAAAGATGAGTTGCCTGTTACTAGAATATGATCATAATTATGTTAAAACCACATAATGCAACGAATATCAGCTTCCACTATTTCATGACGGGGCTACATTATTGACACTGGTTGTGCAAATGAAGATAGAAGAAAGCTGAAGCGTTTTAACTTCTTGATAGAAACAAATGGCAAGCCCGTTTGAAAATGGCCTGTTTCTGCCTCAGCATTTTTTCTAAGTAATAACGACTGACATTTATCTTTTATCAACATCTTGACCCTGAATGTTTAAACTACTTCCTCATTTCAAAAATAAAATATGTCCAAATGGCAAGGTAGATCAGGACCTTGCTTTACTAATCAATTTGGATGAAAAAGAAAATACTTTAAACTTCTTCTAGCCTGGAGAGTACATGTCATTTTCAACTAGTAACTTGAAGGTGAACGTTCAGGGTCTCTCTCGCCCATCACGGTAAAGGAACGCACCCCCTTCCGTGTGGAGGGCGTCCTGTCACCAGGAACACAGACCGAGCGCCAGGGAACGGGTTTATTCCCTCTCTCACTACGGGAAATTTTCTATTTTAAAACGCCCTTGTCATAAAATCTGAGAAGTTTTAAAATTTTTATGTTGCTGGGCACAAATTAACCAAAAACACTGTCCCTAAAATCACAACGAATTTCACTGCACCATAAAATACAGTTCACTGTAAACACCCAAATGAGCTGCTTCCCTAAATGAAGGTCTCCTTCACTGCTGCCAGGTATTTCCACTGCTGATTCCCAAAGACATGGACGACAGAGTCAGTCAACTCACAGAAGATTCCTCCAGGAAAACTATCTATAGAGAAGAACAGCACTGGGGCCCTCAGCTTTAAAGGGAGCATGCAGCCCCATGGCTTCCTGTCCATCAGTTGGCCTTGCCTCCCTAGGATTTAATTAAAGACCCACTTTTCCCTCCTGGGATGGAAGTCAGCTGACTCACTCTTGACTGAAGGGCTTGGTAAAATGGGTCAGGACTGCCAATATTCAAAGGTAGCAGGAACATGTTGGTCTTCCTTCCACTTCATCCCACCTTGGTTACAGCAGACAGAAGTCACCCAACCGAGACATGGGCCCTTCGGAGCAGCTGGCCAGATTCTCCTGCAAACCCCTCCAGGAAATCAGAAGAGTCACAGAGACAGCCCACGCACACACGTGAGAGTGCGGGACTGACTGTAATCCGAGACTTGAGACACAGGCACCCCAGTGATAAAGGCACACTCCTCAGAAACACAGCACAGCTGCTCATCTTTTTCAGGGGGGATGGTGGGTAGCACACGAGATTTACTTGATCTCCCTCACTCCCCATTACTTAAGTTCTGGTTCTGCCAGTCATGGGACATCTGGAGCACATTCCCTGCAGATATTATTGGGTCACTGAATTTCAAGAGGGAAACTCAATACAAGTACAAGAGAGATTATCCTGATTGGCATCTGCCATTGCCAGTGCACAAGTCATGGCTTAAACACATGTAGGGCTGGCAGTGGTGGCTCATGCCTGAAATCCCAGCACTTTGGGAGTCCAAGGCAGGAGAATCACTTGAGCCTAGGAATTTGAGACCAGCCTAGGCAACAAAGTGAAACTTCATCTCTACCAAAAAAAGAAAAAAATTAGCAGGGCATGGTGGCATACACCTATAGTGCCACCTATTTGGGAGGCCAAGAAAGGAGAATCAGTTGAGCCCAGGAGGTTGAGAGTGCAGTGAACTGTGACTGTACCACTGCACTCCAGCCCGAATGACACAGCAAGACCGTGTCTCCAAAAAAAAACCCAGAACAATTGGAGTTGTTTTGCATAATGGAAACAACATGGGCATCAACCACTGAAGGGCTGCCTTGCTAAAGAAGTGGCTTCCTATTCTACGGCATTCCGTGTTCTCTGGAGATTTTGAGTGGGACTCATAGGAAGGCAGATTCACTCCCCAAAATACAAGCTCCACAGATGTTCCCTCGTGGCCAAGTAAACACGTGTCGGGAAAATATCAGGAAGGGCTCCGACCCGCAGGTAAGGTCAGCAGCCTCAATCAGCGGGCCAGGAGCTCCGCACAGGTGCACCAGCGATGCTGCTTTCAATCTTTTCTTTTGAAATAACAATCAATCCACAGAAGACACAAGGACAGTAGAGAGGTTCTGTGTGCTTTCATTCACTTCCCTCCCTCTCATCTCATTCCAGCAGTGCACAAGACCCAGCCGAAAAGCCAGCGCCATGTGTGTGTGTCCATGACCGCCACTGCAGCCCAGATGCATGGCCCTACTCCCACTCAGCCTTCCCGCCTGGCGCCTGACAACACCTGCCCCCTGCCTGAGTTCTGACAACTGCATCATATGCTCACTTCACTGCAGCTGAGAATATAAAATATGACCACACCTTGACATGGACATTCAGCTGCAACACTGAGCCACGAGGGTCTCTCCACGAAGGGCAAAGTGCAGTGAAGACGAGCTTCACCCTGCTGCTGTGAGGTTGACCTCGCAACTGAGAAAAACGCTCCACCTACCGGAGACACTCTACCTCCCTAAGAAAATGAAATTAGGTTGGGAATCAGTTCTTTGCTGTGACTGAGCCGGAGGCTTGCTGTGTGAGCTGTGGACACAATTCGATCCCTTCACGGGCGCTATGAGAGTATCCAAAACTCGAGAGTGGTGAGGCCAAAGGCAGACATTAGATGACAGCTTAGGTCCTGCCAGTCCAGAGTGGCCAACTCTACTTTGAATGAAACAGTCCAAGCCGACTCTGAGAAACCAGAGCCCATGTAGTTCATACAGCAGGTGACAATAATATCAAAATGCAGGTTAAAGCAATAAAATGTCACTGCCGCTTAACACATTTATGAAGATAGAAGACAAAATTAAAGTGGCCAAAAGCTGGTTAAACTGCTTGGGATGTTTCTCTCATGCTTGCCAATGGCAACATAAATACGTGTGATCCCTAGAAGAAAAGCAGCTTGGAAGTGTGTATCACGAGTCTACAACATTCATATGCTTAGAGCCAGCGTTTCCATTTGTAGGAACAATTCTAGGGGAATTTTAATTTGTATGGAAAAAGCTTTAGGAAATTAAATTTTTGTTTTAATACTATAAAAGCCAAAAGACTGGAAAAAAATCTAAGTGTCACGTCTGTCCTAACGCGTATCAGACACTCATTTTGTGCCAGGCAACACCAGGGGAGTAAAAAAGATGGTATAAAAGAGTTGAAATACACATATTCCTGGCACTGGAAGAATTTATAATCTTTTGGGAGGGGGACACCAAGCTGAAACATGATGACAAAAACACAAGTGAGAAACGTCTGTATGGTTTGTGGTGTCATCTCTTGATAGAATGTCGTGTAATCATTAACTCAGTCATTCCCACTTAGGGCCCAGCCACCATCCAGAGGTGGGGGTGGGGGGCCAAGGTACTAGGCAGATCTCATGAGGGAGAACCCAGGCACTCAGACAACAGCCCTAGACAAGCTAGTATCTGACAGCCAGCCCCACCCGCCCCTTGTGAGTGCCTGACTGCACAGTCAAGTCTCCAGATGCTCAGCCCCAGCTCACACCACAGAGCGGAAGAGCTACCCTGCTGAGCCCCAGGAACCTCGGCCACCAGGAACAGTGGCTTCAAGCAATGCTCGCTGCTTACCAAGTGTTGAGGTGGTTTATTATTCAGCAATAGATAACCAAAACAAATGCATTGTTAGGAAATAATTTGGCCAGATAAATACTCCACCCACCCATGGATATTTTAGTCTTCATTCTAGTGACCTGTGACAATGACACATGTGGCAGGATCACTGCACCCTGCACTGATGGATGGTGTGACACATGAGGTTTCTCTAGCACCTGCTGGGCCACCCATGAAAACTGGGAGCACAGATGCCCACCGGACAGTGAGGACAGAGAGGAGTCCAGGATGCAGGAGTGAAGAATCAGGGCAGTGACTTTGGCTTGCTCTCCCAATTGAGGGTAAGTGGGGGAGGGCCTGAGACCCACCCTTCAGAGAGTCCTCCCATAGCACTGCCTGAAGGAGCAGCACAGGGTGTGGTGGGGCACATCCTCTCAGTGCTCAGGGTCCCTGCAATTGGGGATGGAGCAGGGGGCAGACAGTGGCTGAGGGACCCCGAACTGCTGAGTTCCACACGCACCCCACTGCGGAGTACAAGGAAATACGGACTTGAGGTGATGTCCCAGGTCACTATAAAGGACTTTTATCCCAGGGGGCACAAACCCTTCACATTTAATGAGTTTCAACCTGGTTACTCGTTCTAGCCATTGGGACATGGGGCACCTGGGCCCCATTAGTACTGTGCCTGGGGTGCTTTGGTGTCCCCTCCCCAGTCGGGGACTCGGTCAAACTAAGCCCACCCCAGCCACTGGCTCCAGGGCCCTCCAGGCCATCTCTTCCCACCAGCCAGTCTGCACCCCGGTATCATCCACAACTCAGTTTCGGTTTGGTTTGCTTTTCTCTCTTGCTGCTTTCAGAAGTGGTATCAGGGATGCTGCCACCATAAACTGGACCCACATCACAGCCATACCACGGGGCGTCCACACAGTGTTCAGCCTGGGTGATTCTGCTGACTGTGGCCTTGACCTCCTGTGTCCAGGAGGGGAGGCCAAACGAGCTCATGAGCTTCCAGGGACCCAGCCTGGAGCGGGGTATACAACAGTCATTCCACGAGTAACTGCAGAATAGTATTTTATGGAACGTTTTCCCCGTTAAGATCTGGTCTTCTTTTAAGGCTTGCGTCTTTTTAAATAGCTAATTATTCATTCCTTGAAAATAGTTTTTGCAGCATGCATCTAATTAAAGAATTTAAAAGGGATGATCTCAGGAAGATGTCTTTCGCTTTCATTCTAGGTGAGGTGCAATGAGGAAGTACTGGAAATGTCCGGTGAGAAGCAGCTGGAAGAATCATGCCTGTGCCTTTGACTGAACACACTGACAAACAAAAGAGGCTGAGCCTGCATCTGAGCACCAGGAAGGAAGCCTGGGCTCCGCCTGTTGACTCGAGGCCGAGCACCAGGAAGGAACCCCGGGCCCTGCCTGTTGACTCGAGGCCGAGCACCGGGAAGGAACCCCGGGCTCCGCCTGTTAAATCGAGGCCGAGCACCGGGAAGGAACCCTGGGCTCTGCCTGTTAACTGAGGTCTCAGCCAGTGATGAAATCCCCATCTGCAGACAGGGATAGGAATAGCTGCTCATTTAAGCAGATGGATGAAAACTGAGAAAATCTATGTGAAGAGGTAGCACAGTCCCAGAATGTGCTAGTTCCCACATTGTATATTGCATTGGGAAATTAAAACCTTTCAGAAAAGACTCAATTCACCTGGTTAATATGACCATTTTTAAGCTCAAACACATTTTAACAGGGATCAGTTCTGAAACCAAGCACCTTCTTGAGCCTCAGACCACTGACAGAATCAGCTCCCAGACCCTCACGGCAGGATCTGTTCTGAGTGTCAAGATATCTCCTTGTTCTTAAAATTGTAACAGAAATTGTTCTTGGGGGCCTGGGCCCTTCAAATTGGTATGCACTCTAGAACAACAGTAGAGAAAAAGATAAATTGCTTGCTGCCAAACTCATGGGACTTGGCAACTTTTATAACTTCAATATTATTTTAAATGCCATAGCTAAAATAAATGCAATTCTAAAATACTACCTCCTTTTTACACTTAAGAGCAATTCAGTTATTTCCTGTCATTTCTCCATAACTTTTCTTAGATATTTCATGACACCTTACTCAATATTTTAATTATTAGAGTGTTTTATAACCAAAAGCATTTGCCCTCACCAATAATAGTACTAGGTCATAAAAACATTTTCTAGATGAAAAGTTTGACAGATTCTAAATATTACTTTAAATTTGTTAAAAGATTGGCTTGAAAAGGATAAATATTATATAGAAATAAATGAATACATGGAAGTAACAGAAAATTATGTTTTTGTTTTAAAAGTGCTCAGCAGGCTTCTGGCTAAAATGATGTCAAGTTCTCAGGCTTCTGACAGACAGTGGAGAACAGCTGTATGCAGTACAACCCACTCATGATCACAATGAAATGTAGAAAGGAGTAAAAGCTCTTCTGTCTCCTCCAAAAACGTATCTGTAGCAGCAAACACTCAAGAAAGAAAAGGCGCACACCCATGAAAAATTTTTTGTACCAAAAAAAGGAGTGGAGAAATTGTAAGTCCCTCTGCCACCATCACTCAGGGAGGTGCATGTAAAGTGTCAGCAACAGCCTGCAAATGTCACTGACATCTCCTGATTTAAAATGAGGCAGCAGACAGGGTGAGGGGCGCTCCTGCCCACACTGAGGAAAACCCCAAAGGGGCATCCTTACCTGCTTCTAGGCACTCTCTGCCTCCACATGCAGCCGAGCAGCAGCACCCTCTGAGCACCGCCTCCCTCCTCCTCTCCCCTACATGTGTCTGTCCACATCTCAGAGGAGAAGCAGGTCATCCCCAGAGGCTGCTCAAAGTCTTGGGGGCCACCTCCACACCGTCACCCTCCCCCAACAACCCTGCAGTCTATGGTAAGGTAAACAGCAAGGCTACAAAAACACTGTAGAATTTATCTCACATCAAAGCAAACAGTAACACTGGACAGAGCATATCCAAGAGAAAAAGTAGTAACGGAGCAACTAGGATAACAAAATACATCAATAAATGGAAAACTGCGAGTAAAAACAAAATCCAGACACCAGTGCAAAAGAAAACCACTTCCACCCAGATCTGTCTGTTCCAGAGAAAATCCTTAGTGAGCATATTAATTCAAAAAAGCAAGAACTTGGAGATGAGCTAATAACAGACACAAAAAAGGAAACTGCGGGAAAGGAACTAAGGTGTGTATTAAAACCACAAGACCAAGAGGTAAATCAGCACTGTCAACTATCAAAACAAGACACACAGTACAGCAGGCGGGGTGTGGATGGCTCACGCCTGTAATCCTAACACTTTGGGAGGCTGAAGTGGGCTGATTACAAGGTCAACATATACAGACCATCCCGCCAACATGGTGAAACCCTGTCTCTACTAAAAATATAAAAATCAGCGGGGTGTGGTGGAGCACACCTGTAATCCCAGCTACTTAGGAGGTTGAGGCAGGAGAATTGCTTGAACCCGGGAGGTGGTCATTACAGTGAGCCAAGATTGCATCACTGCACTCTAGCCTGGAGACAGAGCAAAACACTGCCTCAAAATAAAAAACAAAAAAAAAGATACATAGTACAGAAAAATTCTTGACATAGAAGATTCAAAATAATCACATTAAATTTAACAAGGGAAAACAAAGATCAGAAAAGTTAGAGGAGAAGTAACAGGCGATAGAAAAAGGGAATTCACAAGAAGGGTGACAGGCACGACCAGAGAAGCAGCAGCAAAGGACGAAGCCAACCTGAAAAACAAGCAGAAGATAAAAGAGCTCAGATGAGAGACAGGAGAGAGCATTCTGAGGTGCGGAAAGGACTGGATGGACGCACTAACTGTATCCTAAACTTCGGATACAGTAACTAATATCAGAAAACGTTATAATTAGATTATTAAGCTTTAAAGACATTTCTTAAAAGATGAAGAATCGCACAGACGTAACATGGAGGAAGAAGCTAACCTGGTATGATTCATCTTTGGCAATGTCGACTTCAGGATTCTACAGGTAACATGACCCAAGCATGCTACCCCCAGCCACCTGTCCTTCAGGCATAATGGTGGCTGCAGAATGACTTCTTGACAGGTGAACAACTCAGCAAACAGAAACCCAGGCCTCTGCACTGGAGACAGGTACGTCATAACACATTCCAGTTCCCCCAAAATATCCGTAGTATAAAGACTGCTGTTCTGAGAACAGTGAAACAGCCTATTCAAGCTCCAAGTAAAGAAAGAATGTGCCCCAAACATTTAAAAGCAGCCACATTTCCACGTTTTCCTCAGATAATAAGAGAAAAGGACAGGCATTCTCACCCAAGAAGAAAACATGAAGCAAACACCCATGACCCATGCAGAAAAGAACGACTTGATAACAAAACTGACCAGCCAAGAGATCAAAGTAAGAAAAGTGTGGTCAGGCCTGTGGCTGGCATCTGCAATCCCAGTGCTTTGGAAGCCTGGGGTGGGAGGATTGCCTAGCACACAAATTCAAGATCAGCCTCAGTGACACAGTAACACCCTATTTCTGGGGAGAAAAAAACAACAACAATAGCTGGGCATAGTGGCTCACACCTGTACTCCCAGCTACGCAGGAGGCTGAGGTGGGACAGTAGCTTGAGCTCAGGAGTTCAAGGCTACAGTGACCTAGGATCACCCCACTGCACTGCAGCCTGGGTGACAGAGCAAGACCCTGTCTGCCTATCTAGGTAAACTGACCAAAAGTAAAGATTAAGTCTCTCTATGAGGAACTGTATGACATGACACAGATAAAACAGCCCAACTCATGTGTACATGGGTGTGTGAATGCTTGTGTGTATGTATGCATATGTATGCACACTAGTTATGCATGTTTATGTGTATGCATGTATGTGTGCATGCATGCACGTGTGCATGCATGTGTATGCACATGTGTATTGTGCATGTGTGTTGTGTATGCACATGTATCTGTATGTATATATATGCACACATATGTGTATCTGTGTTTGTATGTGTGTGTGTATCCGTGTTTGTACATCACACATGTGTGCTTGCATATGCATGCATATGTATGAATGCATGCATATGTATGCATGTGCATGTGTTTCTGTGTAAGCAAGCATGTACATGTGTTTGCACACAAGCATGTGTGTGTATATGCACGTTTGTGTATGCATGTGTGTATGCATGCACGTGTACATATGTGTGCTTGTGTGTACATGCATGTATGTGTGCATGCACACGTGTATGCATGTGACTATGCATTGGGTTTATGCATATCTGTTTGCATGCACATATGTGTACGTGGGCTTGTGCGCATGTATGCATGTGTGTGCATACATGTATGTGTATGCATGTGTATGCATGATTGTTGGTATGTGTGTATGCATGCACGTGTGCATACACATGCTTGTGTATATGCATGTGTTTGTGTGCATGCATACATGTGTATGTGTGTTGGTGTGTATGCATGTAGGTGTCTATGCATATGTATCCATGTTTGCACACATGTGTGTAAACATACATGTGTATGAATGTGTATGCATGTGTATTCATGTTTGTATGCACACATGTGCATGTGTGCTTGTGAGTATGCATGCATGTGTATGCATGTCTATGCATGTATCCATGTTTGTGTGCACACGTGTACATATGCTTAGGTGTATGCATGTTTGTGTGTGTTTGTATGTTTGTGTATGTGTATATGTGTATTGTATGTATGTATATGAATGTATGTGTTTGTATGTATGCAGAGGCATAAACCTTTAAATTTTTGTGATAGAGGATAAAATGCATGAGAAAGTATAGGAATAGTATTTTCATTTTTCAAAAATTATATTTTAAAATTTTCTCTTTATTCTTAGCCTTTTAAAGAATTATGTTTAGTGGGATAAAGAAAAATTTCTGTGAAACATAGCAATTAGTTCCATTTTTCAAGTCAATTATTAGTTTTATTAAAATCAAATAATTACATTTTATACTTTATTTTAAAATATCACACAGAATATCATCCCATTCAATAGAGTACTTCTAAATTTTACACTGTGTATTTTGGTAGTTAACGATGGCTATTCCTGAGAAGTAGAAGTCTTTGTGATCATTGGCTGTCTTCTTCATAGTTTTCTATATTGGTTCAATGTTTTATAACACATATTTCTTTTCATTAAAAAAACAGATAATCTGAAAAGGACAGGCAGAAAGAAAGTATCAAGGAAAAACATCCGGGTTCCCCAGATACTTAGAGAGCATTTTTAATGTAATATTTTTAATTTTCATGAATTAATTTCAATATTTGGATTCATTTCTCATGCAAATCAGCAGCGGTTAATCTTTCAGTCTGAAAATTAAAGTTCTCAAAATATGCTGTTGCTAACTGAAGTCTACCCAGGAACTGAGGACCATGAGGTAGTTTATAAATTAGGATCATGCTATTCTACACTTTGCTTTTTTCCCAATTAACTTTCATAGAATGAAAACAGCCCACCACATGCATGTATATTATATTTTATTCTCCCACTGCTGCAGAACACAGCAATCAATGCCTTCCATCTTACATTATTGTCTACATGAGTTATAATTATTACACCTCCAGATAGATTCCCAGTCTATGAAGGGTTCCAAAGAGAAATTCTAAAAATGGTGAGAAACAGTGTGATTCGTGGGAAGGTGGCAGCTTTAAAAATCTTGGGAGCTTTCTCAAAAGAAACCAGCTATATCACTGTTTAGATGGATGTCTGCCAAGCACATTAACTCATACTTACAATTCTCCTCATTTCCTCATCAACCAGGCCAGCTATCAACACAGGTTAGAGAACCGAGTATTAGAAAGTGAATGACAAGGATCACTTGTGGAGAGGACTGTCCATGGGGTATTTTAAAGGCTGAAAACTACTGATTGAACTAAACCTTCTGCAAAGATCCTTTTACATTCATAGGTTGATAACAGAAGTTCTCTTTCCACCATTGGAGAACTGAGAACAAGCAGCCTCACTCATAGAAGGACATTCATTAATGTAACCACACCCCATCTACAGACAAACCTGAGCCTCCAGCCACTCCACCCTAACAGAACGCTTGTTCAGCGCGGGGGCCAGCAGCCTCCAGAACGGCCTTGGCTGTGCTCGAAGCGCACACACTGAGGATACAGGATCCACACCCCGAGGACACAGGATCCACACCCCACTCAGATTCCATTGCTTCCCTGTTCCCATGGTGACACCGGGGCCCTCTCAGAACAGCATCTTAGTCCCTCAACAACGTGAATGACACCCTGAAAAGAAACCTGGGTAATTCTGGGGAAGAATGCACAGTCTCCATCTCACAGTCAAAGAAAAGAAAAGTAACCATCAGTAAAGAAGGCTTCGGTCTAGAAGGCAGAGTTCCTGCCTTCCCGTGAGTCCTCCATCAGCTCTGGAGTGGAGAGGAACAGGGCAGGCCGGTCCCTAAAGCCGGAAGAACACAGCACACAGGTCTGAGGAAGTTTCTGAACTGGTGTTGTGCTTGGATTTCTCCTGAGTCTGATTCCAGTTAAGTCACTGACACTGGCCTTGCCTTTGCTGACTTCTGGACCACATGGAACAGGGAGGGAATGTTCACATGTGGGAACCTGTCTGGTTCCCCCTCCCACCACAGCTGAAGAAAACAAAAACCTCTTCTTTTCTTCCATCTCCTGCATCCCCTGGCTCACATGTGAAGCCTTAACCTTGACCCTCCATGGAGGTACATGGATCACTTCTCAAAGTGTCTCTCTTTACGCTGTTAGAACCTCAGCATCACCAAACCAGGGTAAACCCAATTTATGGCAATCACTCCTGCTTTTCATAAACGAGCTTCAAACTATTTTAGTATGTTTGTAACTGAAACAATTGCTGCTTGTAAACAAGCAATGCTGAATCACTTCTGTTTCTGGTGTTAGCCATCTTAGACGTTAAATAGAAATATATGCAGGCCACTTCCTAAGGAGGACAGAGGAGAGTATTTCTACAGCCAAGCAGAGCATGGCTAACATGCGGTACAAATTCTGTTTGGAGGAGCTATGCATATATGTAACGGAAATACTAAAATCCACCAATGCAAACTATAAAACTATTAAACTATAATTAGGCTTGGTTTTTGATTGTGGGGAATATATATCATTGTTAATTAGAAAAATATTTCGGGAAATAAAATGTTTAATTACAAAGTTACTACCATATTTCACTGACATCAAAAGATGTTTATCAATTGCAGTTGGATTTTTAGCTTATTAAAAATCAAAAAACTGACGTCACAAAAACAAGAATGCTTATTCTAAGTGCAACACCCTTCCAATCTCACCCACTTCCTCCTACCAAACAGTTGTTTTATATGGTAATGTGGAAAAACTATACTGCTTTATACAGTATGTGAAAAAAAATCTGGTTTTTCCATATCATCCAATTAAAAGAGTGTTTAAGGCAATAAAACAATTTGATGTTTTCCTTTTCAGTCACTCAACAATTCACGGACTTGTTCACAGACTCTGAGGTTATTAACCTGAACAGAACAGCCTTAGAATCTACTGCAGGACTCTGAAAGATAAGTTGAAAAATACCTATTTCAGGTACTAAATATATTCCCTGCCCCCATGAAGCCAACTACACCATCATTATCCGATTTTCCTTAGACTTTCTATTTCCTAAGTCATTAAAGCAAAATGCACTCAAGTGTAAAATACCCCAGCAGTCCATAAACTGGAGCCCAATGACTCTTGGTCTGCGGTGATATGGAACTTGAATCACACTTTGGGGACTTGCTTCACTGCCAGCAAGGGAGCACGTCTGACCTGTACATATTCCAGCTCTCTCCAAAGCCCAGCGATCAGATGACGATGGATCACACAATCTCCTACAGAGCTGAGCTGCAGCCCCTCTGTGTGAATGCATCTTAAAAGGCAAGGATGCATCCATCCCAAACCTCCCACCTCCCATGGTCTAGGTAGTAGCACAGGCACAGAATTCGACCAGTTAGGAGCACTGTGCTGGAGGATCTGGAGTCTTGGAAAATTCAGAGACATCAATTATTAAACACACCATAGGGATGTTTAGGTCAAAGTAATTTTTATCAACTTCCCAAAACTCCCCAATAATAACCACTAATGATGCTGCAGTGCAGCAGTGATTTCTAATTTGAAGACACCAGTCTCATCCAAAACCGCGACAGTACCGTCTACATGCCAGTCTCATCCAGAACCGCGACAGTACCGTCTACACGACGCCAGTCTCATCCAGAACCGCGACAGTACCGTCTGCACGACGCCAGTCTCATCCAGAACCGCGACAGTACCGTCTGCACGACGCCAGTCTCATCCAGAACCGCGACAGTACCGTCTGCACGACGCCAGTCTCATCCAGAACCGCGACAGTACCGTCTGCACGACGCCAGTCTCATCCAGAACCGCGACAGTACCGTCTGCACGACGCCAGTCTCATCCAGAACCGCGACAGTACCGTCTGCACGACGCCAGTCTCATCCAGAACCGCGACAGTACCGTCTGCACGACGCCAGTCTCATCCAGAACCGCGACAGTACCGTCTGCACGACGCCAGTCTCATCCAGAACCGCGACAGTACCGTCTGCACGACGCCAGTCTCATCCAGAACCGCGACAGTACCGTCTGCACGACGCCAGTCTCATCCAGAACCGCGACAGTACCGTCTGCACGACGCCAGTCTCATCCAGAACCGCGACAGTACCGTCTGCACGACGCCAGTCTCATCCAGAACCGCGACAGTACCGTCTGCACGCCAGTCTCATCCAGAACCGCGACAGTACCGTCTACAGGCCAGTCTCATCCAGAACCGCGACAGTACCGTCTACACGCCAGTCTCATCCAGAACCGCGACAGTACCGTCTGCACGACGCCAGTCTCATCCAGAACCGCGACAGTACCGTCTGCACGACGCCAGTCTCATCGAGAACCGCGACAGTACCGTCTGCACAACGCCAGTCTCATCTAAAACCGCGACAGTACTGTCTACACAATGCCTGCTGGGTTTAAGTGCACTGCTAGAGTGTAAACACAAAAGTGTACTAATAAACAGCACTTCCATTCTCTATACTAAGTCTACTCCACAATTACATAGCAAAAGGGGAAAATTACCAGCCAGGGTCTGCTGTTAGAGTCAGGCCTCTAAGTAGCTGAAATGACACAGCTACCTGGTGTATTATGTCATCAAAGGCCCTAGAAAGGCCCTCAACCAAAAGCAAAACGACACACACACACACACACACACACACACACACACACACACACACACACACACACACACACACAGAGCCAATCAGTTTGCTGACAGGTTTGCAGACCTCTTTAGGTCTGCACCTGGAGAACTGCTCCTCTGGCTATAGCGATGCTGAAGCAGAAACATCCCTGAGGCCTGAGTGTGCTGATACGCTCTCGGGGTAAATGGCAGAACCGCCCATGAAACAGACACTTGATATAGAAGAAAAGCTACACAACAGGCATGGGCAGTGGCAGAAACTACCTGAGACGACCAAGCAGGAGAAAAGAATGCTCCTGGAAATTCCTGGAGGTGGAAGGGAGGAGCAGGAACTCCGAGGGAAGAGCAGGAACTCAGAGCGTGGGGATGGAGGGGTCTGGGCCAATTTCGTATAAAACTTCAGAAAGTCGATTCCCATGGAGCTCAGGAGCTGGGCACCCAGGTGGACAACATCACTACACAAACGTGACAGGCAAAAGATTGGGGATACTCTCCCCCATAAAAAGAATGAACCACTCATGAAAACAACACCATGAATGGATCTCAAATCATCAGGCTGATAGAAAGGAGGAAGCACAGCACGAAGCCGCAGATGACCCGCTCACGAAATTCGACAGCAGGAAGCAGTGATCTGTAATGACACACTCAGGAAGCGCTGGCTGGTGGTGTTGTATGGGAGGCCGGCTGGGAGCGGCAAGGAGGCTTTCCGATGAATTCATTCCTCAAAGCTCATGAACTCAACACCCAACAGCTATGTTTCATTGCATGCAAATTACAATTCAGTTATTTTTTAAAGAATTAAAAAAATAATATAACTTTTTAAGTGACGAGAGCTGCTGGTATCATGAGAGATTTCCTCTGAAGCCACACTGGCAGCCATTAGGAGGGACCCTGGGGAGGCCTCACTTTCTGAATCCCAAAATTAAAAAAAAAAGTATTATATATTTCATCAGATTAAGCTAATTTCAAAATTTTAAACTGATTGCAGTTTCAAAATATTAGCAATTGTGTAACTCAGTTTTCTCAGGTTCTAGGTGGAGCAGAATCACACATCTCAGCCTTCTAGGGACGTCTACCTTTCCACACGGTGAAGGGCCTGACCCCAGGGCAGGAAAGCTTGTCGTGCTGGGTCACGTCACACCATGATGTGTGAGAAAGTCAACATCAAAGCCTTCACAGCCTGACAGTTCCATTGACTGCAGGTGGAACCCCAGAAGTAGAGGACAGGGGAAGGGAAGCCCCCCAGGACATAGGAAGGGCCAAAAACACAAGAGCAACTGATTAAGGTACAGGTGAGATGTGGACAACTATTATGGATTAGGTGTCAGGAACAAAAATCCCTAAGACAGCCCCTCCCTCAGACCCTGCAAGAGCAGCCGTTCACTGATGGAGAGGCGGTTAGGATGCAGGTGAGCGAAGTGGGGAGGGTTGCTCCTTCCTGGGAACCTGGAGGAACGCCTGTGGGGAGCATGGTGTGAGGGAGAGCACCCCGTGTGTTCTGAGCAAAGGCCTGTGTGGAACGCAGCAAGGTGGTGCTGTGCAGGGCTGAAGGCTGGGATAGCTCTGTGGTTGGCATGGAGCACTGGAAGGAGTCACGCGGGAGGCTGACAAAACGGGATCTGTGCTTTAAAACGGTCTCCTGGACAACTTGGAGAGCCCCGGTAAAGCAGAGACAAGGTCCGAGAAGCGCCGAGTGAAGGTGGTACAGGAAGCAATGGAGGGAACGAGGCCTAATAAGGAAAGAAGCACAAATCCACACACATGGAGAGGCACCTGTGTGGTCAGAGGACAGAGATGCACCTGAGAAACTCCAGGGGCTCTCGTGTGGGTGACTGTGGGACAGCAGTGCCCCCAATGGAGCTTGGAAATGATGCAGAAAAAGCAGGATTGGGCAGGAGAGCGATGGAGGCACCGAGTCCCTGGGGGACAAGCCCCGGGTCCAGGGAAGGTGGGGATGAAGGCCAGGACCCAAAGGGCAAGTGGACAGGGCAGGCAGGGAGCACATCAGACGGATGGCAAGAGCCCTGGATAGCATAGCCATTGCAATGAGGCATGAGCCCAGGAGAGAAGGTGCCATGCACGGTGTGAGGTCAGATCCAGGAAGGGCAGAGGCTGAGGTCAGGCACCCCCAGGGCCAAGCCAGAGCAAGGGTGAATGGAGGCAGAGCCAGGAAGGGTTTCTTCAAGGCCTGTTGTTGCCAAAGACATTTCAGATTTAAAAAGAAGCCACATTCCTGTCCTTCATGTGAAATGAATACCAAAGGAAACTACTTTGGGCAGCTAATAAGAGAATTTAAGGCTGAGTGTTATCTGAAGCTTTGGAGAAAAGAATAAAGAATGACACTTTGCCAAGAGACTTACACGGCTTCAGACTCATTTATTCCACAGTGACCCTGAAGCCAAAATCTATACGCTTCTTAAAATGCACATTTATAAAATTCTATTTTGCATCCGAAGGCAATTTGGGAACTATTTCACTATCTGAATACTAAAGGGTACTAAAAACATACTCTTTAGAAATATATTTCGTGTAGAAATCATGTGATTAACTACCAACATACAAGAATGTGAAAACCACATAAAATGCAACTCCCATCAGGGCTTATGAGAACAGAAGCATGTTCGACAGTTTCCTCCCCAGTCAGGTGCACGAGGAGGAGATCCCATTGTGCCAGAAGCTACATCAAGAATCAAACTTGTTTTCACGGCTGTCACTAAAGCCATAAGAAGCACTGATCTCCTTAATAGATGCAGAGAATGTTGCTAACCATATATGGAAAACATGTAACAGAATCCTAGGTGAGATGGAAATTAACAGCTGAAACGTGAAGAGGATCCTTATTATCTGTCAGATGTTGGGGAAATTGGGGAAGCAGCCAGCGCACAGGAAGCTCTCAGTGTGAGTAAAAGTGAGAAGCACTTAAAAAGCAACTGCCTTTGCGAAGGGAGTGGGCTTGTCATTGGCTTGGACTAAATACCCGCCTCCTGCAGAAAAGCTGGGGTTAAGATTCAAGGGGAAGAGAGCAGGATTCCCATGAGCTGCAGTTAGACCAAGAAGCTGAACATCCTGACGAATAAGCAGTTTGTCTATTTTGTTTGCTGGCTGAGTTTCCAGGGCAACCACAAAACCAGCAGTTCAACAACAGAGGCTGGAAAATGGGCAAGAGAGGCTGTGGGGGCATCCGGCAGGACGGTTCTGGGCCTGCCTCTTCCTCCTGTGGTCTCTGGCGACCTGACGTTCACAGCAGGATGGGCTGGCTGCAGCCACGGGAGGGGAGGATGCCTCCTTCCACAAGATTCCTGCAGGTGTGCGACCAGGCTGAAGGCAGTTCCCAGCCCAGCCCCACACAGACCTGCAGAATCCCAGCAGGACCTGGGGACACATCCTCAGCTGCAGCTGAGCTCTTAGCGGTGACCAACCATCTCTGCACAGGCCTGGTGATCTCAGGTGACCCCAGCCAGGGCACCAGGCACTCTTGCAAGGACACCATCTCAAACCAACCTCCAGCGGTATCACTGAACAGAAGGGAGGGCACAGAGAACTCAGAAACAACCAGAAGTGCCCAAAGAAGTACTGGAAAACAGACAGGGTTTGGTGAAGCAAAAAAAATACCAAATCTGAACAAGATTTAACCAGGTGTTTGTTCCATAATTGTTACTTCCTCCTTGTGGATTACTGTATAAATGATAGCACATTATTAAAAATCAAGGGGCTGTGTGTCATGGCTCATGCCTGTAATCCTAGCACTTTGAGAGGCCGAAGCCGGTGGATCACCTAAGGTCAGAAGTTTGAGACCAGCCTGGTCAACATGGAAAAACCCTGTCTCTACCAAAAATACAAAAATTAGCTGGGATTGGTGGTGGGCGCCTGTAATCCTGGCTACTCAGGAGGCTCAGGCAGGAGAATCACTTGAACTTGGGGGGCAGAGGTTGAAGTGAGCCAAGATCATGCCACTGCACTCCGGCCTGGGCAACAGAGTGAGGCTCTGTCTCCAAAAAAGAAACAACAACAACAAGAAAACAACACTCAAATACAGTGTTTGGGAGGTCGTGGGTGCCCAGTAAACACGTTATTAGTCTCGTCTTCTCCTCCTGTCCTTCCTTCCAATAACACCATCTGCACGCAAGCTGCAGCCGTTTGCCTCTGAACACAGCCCTTCTCTCTCTCGTCAATTCAGAGAAACTTTGTGTTAGCTGTAATTTTTAGCTCTAATAAAGAATTATACTTATGTAACTCTTAACACTAGATAATAATCAGGAACCACATAAAGTAAGGTATTAAAATATTCAGAGAGGAGTTTAATTTGTGACCACAGCAGCACATGTATACCTATGTAATAAACCTGCACATTCTTCACGTGTCCCAGAACTTAAAGTAAAATTTTAAAAACATTTAATTCACATTTCCATTAGTATAAAAGAATCCCAGCACCGAGGCCATGCAGCTCAAGAGGCTGACACAGCTTTCCCTGCCCCTGCTGTGGTAAACATAATAAGCTCTTTGTGATACCAAGAGCTTCCCAAAGCCTCTTCCCAACCAGCCACACCCTGCTCTAATAACTGGGATACCAAGAGCTTCCAGAAACTTCTTCCCAACCAGCCACATTCCCCACTGATTAGCATCTTCTTTGGGATGTTTTAATTCCACCAAGAACATCATCACGGAGGGAAGCACAGGAGGAGAATTTTATTGAGGAGCTGAAATACAGAGGATTTGTAAGGTGAGCAGTGGAGCAAATGGGCAGCCCCTGTGCCTGTTGTCGCTAATGAACCACATGTCCCTCATTCTCACATCTGGGGAACACTGGTATCAAAAAGCCAAAGGTAAGTGTTACCTTGCAATAATCTTTCTAATGACAAATTCTCAATATTTTAGGGAAATTAACAAAGGCAAAATATTCTGCCATTACCGGATGTTCTACTCTCAGATACAGATTAGACTTACTAGAATTTCATGTCATAAAACAGTATAAACATCCTGCATAAATTTGATTGGTCAATTCTCCTTCAAGGTATAAAAAATTCTCTTTGTAAAATTGTATCTGAATTAATCATATCTACTTGCTAAGCAACTCGTGAAAGAGCAGGGAAACTGACATCTTTGAGACTACAGATGTGCTAGTGCCTGTGTCATTTCATCTAACTGAGTCCTGATGACACTGTGAGGTGGTTGTCATGGCCCTTGTTTTGTCAGCATGGAAATCGTGGTTCTGAGGAATTCAGCAACTTCTTTACACGGTATCAGATCTGATTCTGAAGCTCATGTGCCCACCAAGGTGACAGTGAGCTCTCTGCATGAGACAGTGCTGAAGGACACACACCTAGGAGGGGAAGGGGAGTGAAGAGTGGAGCCGGGCCTTCCAACCTTGTATCTTGCCTTATTTCCAGGGATCTCTCTTTCCTCCGGACTCAGGCTGTAACCTACACATAGCCATGCTCAACCAAGGACTCCAGAAACACTCGAGGTGCTCTGGCATGACTGCTGTCAAGACATGAATATGTGGAAACATTATGAAAACTCTGAGGCTCTTTATAAATATTTATTTTACTTTCCCCTTAAGATTTATTTGGAAGTACGCCTGAGACATTTCACATCTGTTATGTTTAAGCTTAGCATTTAGATAAATATACATAGGAAGCAATTATTTTCAGGCGCCGTTAGGAGCCTGGCTATCTTTCCTATTATGATGATCAATAGCAACAGATGCAGACAGAACAAAATTCAGGTCACCCTCATTTTATGACCAGTGAAGAATCAGGTGCATTTGTTTATGCCGCTTGCATTTACTGTCCTTATCGATCACTGGCTAGGGACTCAGTAACCCAAACTCTAAATAATTAAAAATGTAATATCAGATGCAATAAAGACAGCTTTACATCTAAACACATCTCCCCTAACCACGTCCTGTCTTTAAGTGAGGTCAGCGTATCAACTGGGACAACATGCTCTTTACACCGTGGCTTCTGGAGGGTGACAGATTTGTCAAGAGCTGCTTCATGACTGTGCCAGGCTTGCTCTACACAACCTTTGCAGGGCAGATGCCACGTCAACACCGTGGTTTGGTCTGTGGCCAGGAGCGTGAGCCAAGTTGACTATCCCCTGGGCCAAGGTAAACCCGGGCCCACTTAGAAACAGGGCCCTCTGACAGCTACCAGCTCCTGGACTGGGATAGGGGCTTTGAGTCTTCTAGGGGAACAATTAAAAGCTTTTAGTGAACTTTTTTTATTGACTGGGCAAAAATGAAAGGCATGCACTGGAATTTCAGAGACAAAGTGTTAGCCTTCAGAGAGATTTCAGCCGTCTCAGTCACCTTGCCTCACACAGAAGAAAACAGGATGATAAAGCTGTGCTGTGTTCCGAGGTAGATATCTGTGACACTGGTGTAGAATCCAGGACATTTAAGTCTTCAGTCAAGATTATTTCCATATGATTTTTAAAATACATACTTTTGAGAATACCAAAAAGTTTCCTCCCACGAGGCAGGGACAGAAGCGCAAAAGTGACACTTCAGACACCAGGAGGAGCAATCACCCCGAGCACCCAAGGACCATCTGACTTCCGTGCACTTGGCACATCCTTCCTCAGGAATTCTGGAACAGGAAGGCCCCACACTAAGCATTAGAAATGGTACCTCAGCCGGGCACAGTGGCTCATGTCTGTAATCCCAGCACTTTGGGAGCCCAAGGCGGGAGGATCACTTGAACCTAGGAGTTCAAGACCAGCCTGGGCAACATAGTAAGACCTGGAAGACCTGGTCTCTAGGAAAAAATAAGCCAGGATATGACACGTGCCTATATATAGTCCCAGCTACTTGGGAGGCTGAAACCACAGGATCACTTGAGCCTGGGAGGTGGAAGCCACTGTGAGCCATGATCACACCACTGGAGTCCAGCCTGGGCAACAAAGCAAGACCCTATCCAAAAAACTTTTTTAATAAAAAGAAAATTAAAATAAATGCTACCTCTTTTTTTATCTTCATAGTCACCCATTTAACAAGTGAGGAAACCGAGTCTCAGAGAGATGACATGACATATACTGGGTACATATGACAAAGGTGGATTTGAACAGCAAAACATCTCGAGTACCTGTCTTTCCACCAACGCATGGATTCTAAGTGCACATTTAAAGGTCCATCAGTGTCTGATTTTCAAGAGAACACCATCTAAATGCTAAACTTGTGCTGTGTGGGGCTAAGCTGGCTAGTCAATCAGGTAAGCCCACCCTGCCCTGACTCTAGCCCACAGTAAAAGTGATCAGTAGCTCCTGTTTTTCAAATAGCTTCCTATCTAAAAGGGAGGCTCTACATAGAAATGAGAAGCTAAAGCAGATATATGCATTCGGCAAATCTTTCTTATGGAGTTTTCATGCAAAAACCCATGAAGAAATCAGAAATGTAAAAAAAAAAAAAAAAAGTAAAGCCCACATTTAAAAGTCCTAGAGCATGTTAAAGCAGATAAAAAATGAACACAAATACTAAAATACTAAACTACCAGGCAGTATAAATGGCCTGACTATGGACTAGAAAGCTGCATGTGAAAGGCAGCCCAGCTGCTTTAGGTCCCTGCACAGGGCAGAGACTTATGGGTCAGGTCAGCAGCATTTGCAGAGGTCTGGAGACCAGAAGCCCAAGAAGTGGCACATATCCCTATGGCATTTACTTTTCTTGAAAGAATTTTATTTTATGGCAAAGAATCCTCATTTTCCTAAGTCTCTTCACCTTTACTTCCCTCGGTATTACCGTTGTCTTTCTTTATAAGGCTATATTTTTCCCCCAGCAAAGAAACAGTGTCTATCACTTCATACATATTCTTTATAAACTCTTTCCAGAAAAAAGCCCTTTGTGGGTCTAGGCACAGAGAAGTCATTCAAAACCTCAACTGATTGCGAAACAGCTCCACTTAGCAGAGGTAAAAGAACAAGAGGAAAGACGGCATAAAAATACCAACAGCTCTTGAGCCTAGTTGAAAATTTTTTAAAAAATTACAGTAAAAACTGCCATGCATACTGAGTGCCTGCTGAGGCATGGTTCTAAGGGTTCATGTGCATTAACAGGACTTGCACAGTCACCCCATGGGTTAGGTACTGTTATTGTCCCCACTTTGTAGATGAAGAAATGAATAAACTGAGACACGTGGAGTTAACCTGTCCTCACTTGCTCCACTGGAAGGCACCGGAGCCAGGCCCCCTGGGAGGCAGAAGAACATTCACTCCTAACTAACCCTTCCCAGGCAGTGCCGAGGAGACATGGTCAGCCAGTAGCAAAGCAAGTTTAAAAGTGGAGGAGCAAAAAGACAGCACTGCCCAGAGATGACCGCCAAGGCCAGGGACGTGGTATCCAGTTTATCTGTGAACAGCAGAAAACAAGGAAGATGCGCAGGCATGGGACGCGCAGGCACGGAGATGTGCTCGATTCCCATTCAACGTTAAAGCTCAAACTCTTTGTGGAAAGCTGATTCATAGAACGGGAGAAAATAGTTTCAAACAAAACATCTGAGGCAAGATTAACATCCACAATACATAAAGAACTTCTAGGCATCAACAACACATTAGCAAACCAATTAGAAAACGGGCAAATGATTTGGATTAGTATTTCTCCAAAGACGAACAAATGGAAAATAAACAGATGAAAAGGTGCTCAACATGACTAATCACGGGACAAATGCAAATACAGAACACACTGAAATACCACCTCACACACACTAGCACAGCTCCTCTCAGAAAACAGAAAATAACATGTTGTAGAGGATACAGAGAAACAGGAATCCTCGCCCACCACTGGGAAAATGTAAAATGGTGCAGCTGCTGTGCTATTTGGCTGTTCCTCAAAAGGTTTAATGGAGGTACCGCATGACCCAGGACTTTCACTCCTAGATACAAAGCCAAAGGATCACAAGCAAAGACTGAGTGGACACTGGGGCACCAGGGTCATTGTTGCCTTATTCACAGTAGACAAAATGTGGACACAACTGAAGTTCCCGTCAGCAGGTAGACAGATCAATAGAATATGGTCTAAGTCTGCAAGGACAGGCAAATAAGCCCCAGAAAGGAACCGTATTCTGATGTGTGACACAACCCAGATGGGCCTTGGAAACACTATGCTAAGTGAAATAAGCCAGGCACAAAAGGACAAATGCCGTATGATCTCACTTAAATGAAATATCTAGCATAGGCAAATTCAGAGACAGACAGTAGGTTACAGGTCCTGGGGCTGGGGTGGGAGAATGGGGAGTCACCTTCACAGGGACAGTTTCTATGTGGCATAAGGAAAATGTTCTGGAAATAGATGGTGATGATGGTCACATAACATTATGGATTTACTTAAGGCCACTGACCTGTGAACCAAAATGATTAAAACGGTGAATTTTATGTTATGCACATTTTGCTACCATCACATGAATATCTCAGCTCCTTGGTCTAGAATTCCAGGCATTGCAGGATGTTCCCTGACTGCCACCCGTGTCCACTCCCATCCCTCCCACTCCCGTTCATCCCAGGTCACCCAAGCACCCAGCTGTCACTTGTCAAGCCCCCATTCCCCACCCTGCATCTCTGCCCCCTGAGCTGAGCCAGCTCCCTCCTGGGGCCCAGCTCTCCAGGTAGCCCCTTTCTGCTGGAGTCTCTCCCTCCTCTGCAGGGCTGATTTAACCAACTCCTCTTCTTACCTGCCCGCCTGGATTCACCCCTGTGTCAACAGAGATTAGGCCCATGACCAGCAGGGAGCACATGTTTCACAACCATGAGCAAATGAATCAGCAAAGAAAGAATAGAAACAAGCACCCAAGGTCCCAGTTCCCAATCCATGCTCCAAGGCACTCTCAGGTACGAGGATGAGGCAGGAAATGTAAACTTCCCAGGGAAATAGAAATGACTGGACACAAACGATCGCCTCTTGGGAGTTCAGGGTTCCCACATGATATCGCACCACATTCCATGCAGTGATGTCATGTTTAGGCAACTGGGTTTTTGGTAGCTCCTTCATTCAAATAAAGTGCCAAGCAAAAATCAGTGTGGAAAAGTAAGTGAGGGTGGTGATGTCCACTCTGACTCCAGAGCTTTAAAAGCTGTACAAAGCCTAGAGATACTCTATACAAAAATATCACAACAGGTATGGCTACTTAGGAATAAAATGTGAATATTTCTCTTTCCATGTATATGTATTTTCTGAACAGCTACTACCCTGTTAGATGATAAATACTTATCAAGTTGGCTGGACCTAAGTCCTTCATAGGAAGAACTCCTGGGTGTTTATTTCAGTGACGGGCACTGTGAAAAATTACAAAGACTTGAAGGGCGCTGAGAACCAAAAAAATTCTGGAAACATCTTGAATAATAAATTCACAAAGGGGGGATTCTGTAAAGCAGGTGGACAATGTAGTGCTCCTAATAACAAAATGACTGAATAAAGCAGTTATGCAAATTGTACGGCTTATATGAATCGATGTTATGTGTCAATTAAGACACATAAAACCAAAGCCCCCTTCCTTTTCTTAGAAACATTCTGTCTGAACGTTGGAGTCATTTCACTGATTTTTCAACATGCTTTTGTAGATGGCATGTGGTGGGACTGACGTGAGGCAGCATATGGGTAAAAGGACACACAGGGAGGGCTCTGCTGTGCGAGTGACTCCCTCACAGCAATCACCAGAGAGACCAGAGCCAGATCAGAACATTCAGACCAACCAGCTATCACAGAAGACAATGAAACACGCCATGAAAGTGGGATGGAGTCGCAAAGTAATTAGTGTGTGAGACAAACAGTAGGATGTCTTCATATTCTTCACCCAACCCATCATTTTATTCAGTCATTACAGCATGGGCAATAACAGGTGATATTCACACCGTGTGTATCATCCGTGTGTATTTTTTAAAGATCCCTAACAGACTACACTTTATATAAATGTAAATTCCTATTAGTTTATAGGTACAGATGTTTTTTATAATAAAACCAATAGACTTGTAACGTAAGACTTCTCTGAAAGCAAAACGCTAGTATCTGATTTTTTAATAAGTTGCATGAATTTTTAAATTAGTTGAAATTACTTCTTTTAAATTTTAATGGGAAAAAGAAATTCTGCAAATTTATCTAATGAGACTAACTCACAAAATAATCATAGTATGTTTAAAAAAATACACACACACACACACACACACACAAAATCTTCATTCAAAAACTGATAGAGTTTGGATCTGTGTCCCCACCCAAATATCAGGTTGAATTGTAGTCCTCAGTGCTGGAGGAGGAGCCTGGTGGGAGGTGCTTGGATCATGGTGGACCCCTCATGGCTCCATGCTTTCCGGACAACAGTGAGTTCTCATGAGACCTGGTTGTTGTAAAGTGTGGCACCCCTTCTCTATTCCCCCCTCACTCCTACATTCACTATGTGATGTCTGCTCCCTCTTTACCTCTGCCAAGATTGGAAGCTTCCTGAGGTCTCCCTGGAAGCAGATGCTGGTGCTCCACTTCCTATACAGCCTTCAGAATTGTGAGCCAATTAAACTTCTTGTCTATGGAATTTACCCATTCTCAAGTATTTCTTTATAGCAAAAATGATCTAATACAAAGACATTCAGTGTTTCATGCACTTGCTTTTCCAAATGTTCATTTAAAGGGTGTACTTTTTCTAAGTACAAAATGTCTCCAGCCTGGGCACAGCTCACGCCAGTAATCCCATTGCTTTGTGAGGCTGAGGCAGGAGGACTGTTTCAGGCTAAGAGTTAGAGACGAGCCTGAACAACATAGTAAGACTCTGTCTCTATGAAAAATTGAAAAATTAGCTGGGCATGGTGGGCACATCTCGAGTCCTAGCTACTTGGGAGGCCAAGGCAGGAGGATGGATTAAGCCCAGAAAGTCAAGACTACAGTGAGCTGTGAGTGCACTACTGCCCTCAAGCCTGAGCAACAGAGTGTAACCTTGTCTCAAAAAAAATAAAAGTAAAAATAAAAGCCTCGGTTTCCTGGATATATTTCTTACAGAATATTCTATGGCACTGCAAGAAAAGAAATCACAATAGTGAAGGGCTTGCATAACTCATGAGGCAAACGCTATTACTGAAATTGTTACCAAAAACCACTAACAAAGTACAGGTGGAGCATTTCAAATCTGAAAATCTAAAATCTGAAATGCTCCAAAATCCAAAACCTTCTGCATGCCAACATGACCCCACTACCCACAGGTTGCAGTCAAAATGCAGCCAAAACTTGGTTTCATGAACAAAATTATTACAGGTATTGCATACAGTTACCTTCTGGCTATGTGTCTAAGGTGCATATGAAACAAATGAATTCTGTGGCTGGACTCGGATGCCATCCCTACGATCTCTCATTATATATATGCAAATATTTCCAAATTTAAAAAAATCCAAAATCCGAAACACTTCTGGTTCCAAGCATTGAGGATAAGGGACACTCACCGTTGACACACTCCTTTCCCTTCAGGATTTATTTCTGACTTGCAGTGTTAAGACATTACATTTTCTCCTAGAGTAGGCATAATAAACTGCTCTGTTAAAGACACCTTCAACAAGGAGAAGCAGAGTCGGGGCTAAGTTTTTTGTTTTTGTTTTTGTTTTTTTTTTTGACATGGAGTTTCGCTCTTGTTACCCAGGCTGGAGTGCAATGGCCGATCTCGGCTCACCGCAACCTCCACCTCCTGGGTTCAGGCAATTCTCCTCCCTCAGCCTCCTGAGTAGCTGGGATTACAGGCACGCGCCACCATGCCCAGCTAATTTTTTGTATCTTTAGTAGAGACGGGGTTTCACCATGTTGACCAGGATGGTCTCGATCTCTTGACCTCGTGATCCACCCGCCTCGGCCTCCCAAAGTGCTGGGATGACAGGCTTGAGCCACCGCGCCAGCTTGAGGCTAAGTTTTAATTAAGAGGCTTTGATTCTTTCCTTTCCCTGCACACCTAATGCTTGATTACTTAAAATGTGTAGGACAATAGAAAGACCACAAAAAACTCTGAAATTATTGAGTTATGATCAGTTTACCAACATTGCTTCTTCCGTAGTCCCCTGAACTGTCAACTTAAATCTTATTTTCTTCTTTAACTGTTTTACAAGCCCAATTCAATTGTCAAGCTCTTGAATGTCAACCCCTTCTTCTGTTTCTTCCCCAGCAGTGAGAATCCAAGCATCATGTTCAACAAACAGTGTGAATTTTGTTTTTTAACCCTGATTTCCTAGCACTATAAGAACTTGGAGATGTTGAAAATTCTTTAAGGAGTGGTGGGCCTCACAAAACCAGGCTCCCTGGAGGCAGCTCACCTCATCGCACAGCTGCAAATGGTGGAGACAATGCCTAGTGCCCTCGGCGGAGGCAGTGGTGAGTGTCTCCTGGCTCTGTCGTGTCATCAGGGATGCAGCATTACAACAAGTCGC
This sequence comes from Saguinus oedipus, assembly GCA_031835075.1. Lineage (NCBI taxonomy): Eukaryota > Metazoa > Chordata > Mammalia > Primates > Cebidae > Saguinus > Saguinus oedipus. The sequence goes on from CM063182.1 coordinate 42,291,142, forward strand.
CCTAATCTTGGATTTAGACCTATCTGTCAACTAAGAGTTAGAAAATGCCTGCTTAAAAAACTAATGCTCATCTTGTTTTCTATGCTCTTTTCAAAGTCACTAAATCCTGTAATTTATAATCTGGTACAATTGTGGTTGTTTATGCGCAGTTTAACTGCAATAGTTGACTTTGTGTTTTTAGAAGGTCTATCCCTACTCATTGCCGAGCTTTTGCAATCTGGACCCCACAGCCATCCATGCCCCAATGCATATCCTTCCCAGGTCATTAACAATGTAGGATTCCACCATTCCACATGCTAGGCCCTCACACCTTCATAGGGATTTCCTCCCATCACACATCTTTCACTATGATGTTCACAAACATGATTTTCAAATCATGAAGTCTGGCCTGGACTCCCCCAAGCTGCAGATTTGCCTGCTGAGAGGTCTCCTCTTGAGTCACTCTTAACTCATGGAAGCCCAGCTCTGAGCCTGGCTCTGGTATCCCATGCATGGATGGCACTATCGCTTTCCGTCACTGAAGCCAAAACCTCCACAAATCCACCTGTGAACAGTTCCCAGGTCCTAGGTTGCCGCCAGACAGCTCCCCTTCAGAGCTCCACAGTTCCAAGTGCCTTACTCCCAGCGCCTCCCTCACCCCTCATTCTCACCATGGCTGTGATAAGGACATGGAATGGCAAACCCAAGGAAACCACCCACTTCCTTTCAAAGGACTGAGTGTCCGAGACTGCAAATGATACTTGTCTTTTACTTAGGCAGGCCATGTGACGAAACTGTTACATCTCAAAATACCCTAATCCTTCCTTAAAACTGCATCGGAGAGAAAGGATTTTCACATGTGCCTGAAAATAATGGGTCATTTTGGGTGGACTAGCACCAGCCATGCTTCACAGCAAGTTTCCACTAGCCCAACCCCTTCCTGATGCTAAGAGGGCAGTTCCCATTTCCAAGTATGATTGCACTTTACCTGATAACAAGAAATTACACCATCATTACATGCAGGTGCAAAACCTGCCCACAGTGAAAATCAGCAACTAATTTTTTCTCAAATTTCATGAATTTATTACAATACCGTATCTCCTGTCTCTCCAGTTACAAATCAGGGAAATGAGACTGGGAACAAGGTCACTGTCTCATTTTGGTGACAGCACATTTTTAGAAAAAGGATAAAATCACAGACTATTATGTCTGCTGTTAGGTTCAAAGATTCAATTTCTCCCTTGTGGGGATATCCACTGGTATTCTCACCAGTCTCGGCAACTAGTATAGTTAAAGCTGTACTTTATGCTAGTTGCTGAGCTTGCTTAGCATCTGCTTCCTGTTTTTACAGTTTGTCATTATACTTCCATCAGAAGAGATGCTAGGTGCCATTATGATCCTTTGTGGAGTCACTGTGATTGCTTTTGAAGAATTTTAACAATGTTGAGCTCATCTAGATTCAAGAGCTACGATCACCACCCCCCACGTCCAATTTAGAATTCTTGTTAACGACCATGGCTGGAGCCTGAAGTGTGGGAACAAGCTAGAGAGTAACCAAAGCTTCCTAACAGGGTCTTTCACTAACCTCGCTGATCTACGAGCAAACCCTAAACTCGCTGGCAGTGGGGAAAGGTTGCAGAGTTATTTTTGCAGTAAGATGTCATATATTTTTGGCTACTAGTACTTGGGATCAGCATTTTTAACTGGGATTTTGTAAAGAAACCTGGTTTTGTCAAGCTTATCAAAAGGTAAGTTGTTTGAAAAGTCTTCGGTGACTTTTCAGGAAAATCCCACCTTTGAAATGCCTTACCAGACAGTAAACACATGCCCGTGTAGCACAGACCAGAACCCATCCCCTCACTGCATCCCAGACACCCTCCCCACATTACCAAAGTTGAATAAACTCTCTCAATAAACAGTCTACAAAGGGGGAAATGCTCTATGTTTCACAAAGGAGGACAGTTTTACAGAGTTTACTAAGTATGAATTAAAATATGGAGCCTGTTACAACTCCTTGAAAAAATTCACAGCGAGGCATGAGTTCAAAAGTAAGTACCCAAAACTGGCAATAATTTGAAGCAGCAGCTTTGACTATACCTTATTAGAGAAATATATTTTGCTGTATCACAATGTGTCACATCATGGGGATCAGAAACCTAGAGTTTTGACCCAACTCACATTGCCATGTGCCTCTACAGAAGTTAACCCACTCATTTGCACATAAAATTGGTTACCTACCTCACCAAAGGCATGTGTCCACCTCGGCTATCAGAAGAACTAATGTAGGAGGTGCTCTTCAGGACAACTTCAAGAGAATAAATGATTTCATTCTCTCACTGACTTTAGACCAACCAGGTACACAGGAAGGCAAATGAGTGGGCCTCTGCCCACCGCTGAACTGGTCTACCGGAAACACCTGCCCACCACGGGACTGTTCTACCGGAAACACCTGCCCACCACGGGACTGTTCTACCGGAAACACCTGCCCACCACGGGACTGTTCTACCGGAAACACCTGCCCACCCCGGGACTGTTCTACCGGAAACACCTGCCCACCCCGGGACTGTTCTACCGGAAACACCTGCCCACCACGGGACTGTTCTACCGGAAACACCTGCCCACCCCGGGACTGTTCTACCGGAAACACCTGCCCACCATGGGGCTGATCTACCAAAAACATTTGTGACACTACAGGAGCAGCAGGGAGGAAAGCAAAGGAGGTGAAGAAGTGAAGGAAGCTGCCCTTTTATAACCAAGAAAGTTATTTGGCTGAGTAAATTTCTTTTGGATAAGCAGGCAAGTCATAAATCCTGGCTACCAATCCATGTAAACACTTTATTAGATAAGTGTTTTGTAAATATTTTCTCCCAGTTTGTAACTTGTCATTTCATTCTCTGAACACAGTCTTCACAGAGAAATTTTTTATTTTAATGGAAATTCAACTTATCAATTATTTCTTTCATGAACAGTGCTTCTGGTACTGTATCTAAAAAGTCATCACCAAATCCAAGGTCACCTAGATATTCTATGTTATCTTCTGTAAGTTTTATAGTTTTGCATTCTACATACAGGCCTATGATCCATTTTCAGTTTTTTTTTTTGACAAGTCAAAAGTCTATGTCTAGATCCATTTTTTTTTTTTTTTTTGCATGTAGATGTTCAGTTGTTCCAGCACCATTTTTGAAAAGGTCATCTTTTCTCCACTGAATTGCTCTTTTGTCAAAGATCAGTTGGCCCTATTTGCACTGAATCTATTTTCTGGGCTGTCTATTCTGTAATATTGAACTATTTGTCTATTTTTTGACCAGTACAACACTGTCTTTATTATAGTATCTTTCTAATAAGTCTTGAAGTCAACCCTCCAACGTTGTGAAAATGTCATGTCTTTTATAAGAGTTTTGTAGCTGTCTTCATAGAGATTTTATGCATGTGTTCTTGGATTTATGCCTAAGAATTTCCTATTTTTGGTGTGAATTTTATGTGTCTTTAATTTCAAATTCCAATTTTTTATTGCTGGTGTTTAGGAAAATCATTGACTTCTGGATGATAACCTTGTATTTTGCAACCTTGCTATAATTGTTTATTTGTTTCAGGATTCTTTGTAATTTTTGCACAGACAAAATGTCATCTGTGAAATGGGTTTATTTCTCCCTTCTTGGTCTGTATAGCTTTTATTTCCTTTTCCTGTCTCATTTCATTTGCTCAAACTTCCAACATGGTAAGAGTGCTTTGCTTCTGATATGAGGGGAAAATATCCAGTTTCTCACCATGAAGTATGAGGTTAGCTATAGAGTTTTTGTAAGTATTCTTCGTCAAGTTGAGGAAGTTCCCCCTCCATTCTTATGTTGTAAGAAGTTTTATTATAAAGTGGTGTTGGTTTTTAGCAAATTATTTTGCTGTACTATAGATGTCATCATATAATTTTTCTTCTTTAGCCTGTTGATGATTACAATTTTCAGATATTGAACCAGTCTTGCATACCTGGGATAAATCCAGCTTGGTCATGGTGTACAATTATTTTTATACATTGTTGGATCTGATTTGCTCATACTTTGTTGGGGATCTCCACATCTACATTCATGAGAAATACTGGTCTGCAGTGTTGCCTTCTTTAAATGTCTTTGTCTGCTTTTGGTTTGAGGGTAATGCTGATCCTGCAGAATGACTTAGGAAATATTCCCTCTACTTCTGTCTTCTGGAAGTGATTGTAGAGTACTGAAATAATTGTCTTCCTTAAGTGTTTGATAGAATTCACCAGTGAACCCATATGGGCTCAGTGCTTACTGTTTTGGAAAACTGTTAGTTACTGGTTAAATTTCTTTAATAGATACAGGCCTGTTCAGATCATCTTTTTCTTGTGTCAGTTTTGACAGGTTTGTTTTTTAAACAATTTCTCCATTTCATCTGCGTTATCAAATTTGTGGGCACAGAGTTGTTCATAATATTCAATTATCTTTTAAATAAGAGATTATTATAATATCTTGGAATCAGGACTGATGACCTTTCTTTCATTTCTGATTTCAGTAATTTGGATCCTCTCTCCTTTTTTCTTCATTAGCCTGGTCAGAGGTTTAATAAATGCTTTGATCTTTTCAAAGAGCTAGCTCTGGGCTTCATTAAGTTTCTCTACCTATTTCTTATTTTCAGTTTCATTGATTACCTTTCTTATTCATAGTATTTCTTTTCTTCTGCTTATTTTGGATTTCATTTGGCCTTCTCCAGTTTTTTTAAAGCAGAAGCTTAGATGATTGATTTTGGATCTTACTCCATTTCTAAGTATGTATTGAGTGCTAAAAAAATTTCCTTCTAATCTTGCTTCTTTGGTATCTCAAAAATTTTGATAAGCTGAATTTTCATTTTTACTTAGTTCAAAATATTTTAAAATTTATCTTGACTTCTTCTTTGACCAATGTGTTATTTAGAAGTATGTTGTTTAATACCCATATATTTTAGAATTTTCTGGCTTTCCGTTATTGATTTCTAGTTTAATTCCACTGTGGTCTAAGAGCAGACTTCATTATACTTCTGTTCTTTTAAATATTTAAGGTGTGTTTTATTGTGCAGAATACAGTCTATCTTGGTCAATATTCTGTGTAAGCTTGAGAAGAATGTGTTTCTGTTGTTTTAGATAAAGTCGTCTATATACAGAATTCTGGGTTGGTGTTTTATTTTTTTCTTTCAACAGTTTAAATATTTGAATCCACTTTTTTTCCTGTTTGTATGGTTTTTCAAGAGTAGACTTAAGTAATTCTTATTGTTAATCCTCTGTATGTTAGCCATTTTATTTATGTAGCTTCTTTCAAGATTTTATTTTCATCTTTGATTTTCTAGAGCTCAAATATAAAATGCTTAGCTGTGGATTTTTAATACATATCTTGCTTGTTCTTTTCACTTCATGGATCTGGTTTGGTATCTACCATTAGTTCTGAGAAATTCTCAGAAGTTTTTACTACAAATAGTTCTTCTTTTCTATTCTTTCTTTCTTCTCTTTCTGGTATTCCCATTTCATATATGTTACTTCTTTTGTAATTCTCCTACAGTTCTTGGCTATTCTGTTATACTTTTTAAAAAGTCTTTTCTATCTTCTTTTCAGTTTGGAAATTCTCTAAGCTCACTGATTTTTACCTGGCCTAACCCTAGTCTACTGATTAGGCCATCAAAGGCATTTGTCATTTCTATTGCATTGTTTTTTATGTCCAGCATTTCTCTTTGATTTTCTTAGAGTTTCCACCTCTTTGCTTATATCACTCATCTGTTCTTGTAGGTGTTCACTTTTTACATTAGAACTCTTTAGCACTCCCTGTTTATATCATCAGTCTTGCTATATCTAGGTCTTATTTTAGGACTTGCTTTGTGTCTTTAGACTGTCTTTCATTTTTTTCCTTTGAACATGCCTTATAGGTTTTGTGTTACACGTTGGATAGCGCAGCAGGTAAAAGTGCATGAGTTAAATGAAACTTTAGTGCAAGATTTATGTCTGCCTGCCTAGGAGTCAGGCTGTGTTTATGTTTGCTGTAGCTGTAGGTTTAAGAGGCTAAAATGTCCTCTGTTGTCCTTGGTTTTGTCTCCCCTGTTATACCTTTTGGTCTCCCCAAGACATCTTCTTAAATAGGGTTTGAATCTAGCAATGACCCCTTTCAGCTCTAGTTCCATGTTATTATACAGGAGCCCTACTGATGTGGTAGAAAGGTGATGAAGGGGAAGAGCCACTCAACGATGCTACAATTGGGTCTCAGTTCCATAATAAGCCTGTGCCCCTGGGCTGTAACCATCATAAGTGCTTCTTAGCTTTCTTTTCCCTGTGTAAGGAAGGAAGACAATGGGGCTTGAGTTGAGAATTTCCCTTCACTCCCACTGCTTAAGCTCCCATAAAACCCAAGACTGTGAGGCTTGAAAAACAGATTTCTGTTGAGGGAAGTCCTTGATAAGAACATAACACTTTGCCAGACTCCATAACGGTGACTTCCCTCCTATTCCTGGCAGAGGTATGGGGGTATTTTTCTATGATCTTCACATGCGCACCCTAGTGGGAGTCCTAGAAAACTCACAGAAGTAGAATAGGGTTTCTGGAGTCTTTCTCTCAAGCTAGTTCATGCTTAGAGTCCAGCACTTTGACAATTGTGGTTTCAGTGCTCCCAGTGGGTGCTGACTCCAGCTAGGGCTTTCTCCCAGCAGCGGTGTGAACACCGCTATTTTGTCTGTTCAGTTTCTGATGGTGTCCTTGAAAGCACAAAAATTACTAATTTTGATAAACTCCAATTATCTAAATAAGTCATGAATTTTAATTCATAATCCCAGGTTTTCAAATCAGCATTTAAGATCCTGATCTGAACAGGAAAGCCACACTACTGATGGGCAGACTCTAAGGTTTATGGTTAAACATGGAGGTAAAATGTGTTTTCTTCACTTGAATTCTAGAAAAAAATGCATATTACTTAAGCATTGAAATTTTATATTTTCCTAAAAAGATATAATTGTTAATAAGATTAAAATACTCTTAGGTCTGACAATGGAAAGTTGATTCCATCTCCTGGGTGCATCATTAAGGCTAAAATGAAGGCCACAGAATATACTAGAAGCTTTGTGTAGCTCAAGTCTCTATCACCCATTTAGCTTTATTCATACACTAAATTTTAAGAGCAATTTGTTAAAATAACGACATTTCTAAGGACATAGAACATATGTGTTCCCATTTCTTAGACAGTTTATAAGAAAAAAACTCTTCTTGGTTTGTAAAAACAAACAATAACATAGTGTTATGCTCAAAGTAAATATTCTTTCAAAATCTAATCCCTCATGTTTATATCAGTCCATAAAAAAGGCCTATTCTATTCATATCACAGAAGAAATTCATCCAAGTACAGATGGCAAGTGACAGTCATGATAAAAATTCTGCCCTTTGTCCTTAAGCAGTGGTGTGCTGATAATGCTTATCAGCCACCTCTCCAGAGAAATATGTATGTATGTGTCTTTGTAGGTTTGCTATGTAAAAAATGAGTTGCACAAATTTTTTTAAAAGATAAAATATATAATACTCTTTCTTGTAAATTTAATACACCTATAATTTCTTTGTGACTTGGTGTTTCTTGCAAACCCACCATAAATTTTTATAACTATCAGTAACAACATTGTTACCAAGTAAGACGATGAAGAAAAGCTTGATCACTATCTGACTCAGCAAAGAAGCTGCCAGTGTCACTGACAAATGACTGCAGTTCCAATATGAATGCTGGTGGATATTTCTGTTTAGGTTAATAAGCAGGATAACAGTGAAAAAATGAAGATATATGTCAGAATTTCACTTATTTATCCTTGGTGTGAATAATTTTTTGCTGAACCAGATAATAGTTTTGAATATTAAAAGAACATAACTCAAATGTTTATGCTATTTACAATATAATGGCCACAGATGTAATACACTTTTAATCTGCACTAATAAATTCTCCATCATTTTAAGTCTACACAATCACCAGAATAATAAATCAGAGCCTGATTCAAAATATCTGCTGATTCCTATGGTGTAAATTCTCCCACCGGGCTTCCTCCAAGCTACCCCTATGGCATCACTGAACAGGGAGCTAAGGGGAGGTGTACAGCAGCACAGCATGAAATGCACCTCCTCGCAGACAAGAGAGAAACAAAGAAATTTTAAAGCACCCACAAAGTACCTAGGGGTTCTGAATATTTATTACCTTTGTTGGTAATGTAATTATTTAAGTTTATATCATTTCATCTTTTTACTGGCACACAAGATTCCTGAAAACTTAACAGTTGGTTCTTGCAAGCCAGTATGAGCTGCTCCAGCACCACTGGGTTTGCTGAACTAAAAATCTGCACTGGTGTGTGTATTCATCAGGAGTCTCCAGATAAACCAATAGGGTGCGCATGTGCAGAGGAGATTTGTAAGGGACTGGCTCACACATGCATGGAGGCCGACAGATCCCAAGATCTGCAGAGTGTGTCAGCCAGCAGAAGGCCCAGGGAATCAACTGTGAAGTTCCAGTCTGAAGCCTGTGGGCTCAAGATCCAGGAAGAGCTGATGTCAAAGGCCATCAAGCAGAAATTCCCTCAGACTTAGGAGAAGGTGTCCTCCATTCTAATCAGGTCTTTGAGAGGATTGGTTGAGCCCCACCCTAAGAAGGGGTCTGCTTCACTAAGACACAAATTCTCATGAGAATCTCATTCAGAAACACCTCCAGGCATGCTCAGAAGAACATCTGACCAATGCCTGGGAACCCCATGGCCCACTCAAGCTGAGCCATAGATTAACCAGCATGCTGTGCAACAAGTCTTGAATGTCATTGATTGGTTCACAGCAACTGTGACTGCAGGCAAAACAACTTACAACAAATCCTACAATAATGTCTTTTAGATCAACTTTGTTTCCTTACCAACTGGATGAGGAAAAAACATTGGTTTCACTATATGTCAATCCACTTAAACTTGCAGCTTCCAGGAACCTACTGAAGACATGAAGTGAGGACTTACTGTGCTGCTGAAAGCCTGTCACTCGCTGACACAGGCACTGCCCATGTATGTATTCCAGGCTTTCTTTATTTTGTCCTTGTATGTTACAGAACTTAAACAGAGTGGAAAAATAGGTGGTCAAGTCTGCCTAGCCCTCATGACTGAGGATGCCTTCATGGCACTGGCCTGGGGCTTGGCTGCCATCAGGGAAGGCTGGTATGGAACAGGAGCCCTGTCCTCTGGTCCAGGCACACAAGTGAATGCAAGGACCTGGAGGAATGTGCGGTGGGGAGCAGCAGGAGGTGCAGACTCTGGAGTTCCTCCCTGTGGACTTCCCGTAAGTGCCTCCATGCTGATGGAGCCCCCATGGGTCACTTCAGCTCACAGGGCCATGCTTCCTATTCCTACTGACTGTGAAAGTTTCTCAGAGAATTAGGTGGGTCAGAACCTGAAAACAATCAGCAAAGCACCGGGATATGGGCAGGTGCCCCACAAGCATAGCTGTCATAATCATCTTTTTACTGCCCATTTGTGGCTTGTATTCAGTTAAAGTCAGATAGTCCCAAGTTACAACATAAACAGAAGTCACAAATCAGACTCTGCCTGAACTCATCAAATTAAAATTCAAAACTCAGGGAACATCAAAGGAAAGGAAAGTTGGGATGACAGGTAATAACAATGTGTGTGCACGTGTCAGCATGTGGGCAGGTGAACGTGTGTGTGTCAGTATGCGGGCAAAGGAGCGTGTATGTGTGTGCATTTGGGCATCAGCAGAGAGGCTACAGAATAAACCATGAAGAATGCTGAAGTAATGAAAATACATCATCACAGTCATCATGGAGAAAACACCTGTTTGTTGGAAATCACTTTTGGGATCCCTTAAGATTTTATAAAGTAGTAAACAAACCTCTTTCAGCAATAAATGTACATAGGTATTTGTACATGCCCCAAAATTGCACAACCCATCCAAGAAAAAAATCCACAATTTAAAACAATCGTGAACTGAAATGATGAAACAGTCATGCAGAGCAAAATTTTGAACTTTTCCTCTTGTTCTGAATTGAATTCACATCCTTATCTTTCCAAACAACTATTGAATATGAATAAATCTGAAATTCATGAATTTATCCAAACAATTAAGGGCATTCTAAGCCTTAGCAACAGTTACTCTTTCTTAGAATCAAAAGAGTAAGAATAATGCACTCATTCTCAAAACCACAAGCACCGAATTCTTAAGTCCACACCTTGTCTGAACCTTCATGTTCCAAAGGGATTTGACCTTAAGCTTGGCCTATTCTCATTTGCTTAAAATGAGAATGTACTTTAGGAGAAACTAACATGGGGAAATAATCTCACTATCCATCAGTAGGGAAGTGGTTAAATGCATACAATATATGAGCACATAGCATGGGCAGTGAAGGCACAGATGTCAACGATGGCCCAGCCAACTCTTCCAGGAGCCTGTGCTAGAAAGACATCTGTATAATCAAGAAAGGTACATACACAAAGAAGTTTATTTCAGCATTCACCTAAAAAGAAAGTAACCCAAATGCCCACACGACACATTTTATGGTGCATCCATATGTGCAGTGTCATGCAGCCACTCAAATGCAAGAGACATATCAACAGCCAGGATATCTGTCTGATGTACATCAAGAGACAAAAGACACAGTGAAGCACAAAATAAGTCCAACGTGACCCATCTGTGAAAAAGAGGTGTATTTCACGTACAGACATTTATCTTACAGGTGTGGAAATAAGGCTGGGAGAAGGGTGGCCATCCTAACCAAAGTCATTTCTAGAGTAGGAAATGCGAGGAGAGGCAGATGCTCACTCTCAATGCATTCACTTCTATGTCGTTTGAATCAAACCAGACCTAAAAGACTCCACCAGTAGCAAAAACTGAGAAAGAGAATGAAAGATGACTCCCATCACACATCATTAGGGGGATAAAGATTACAAAGCAGTGTGCATAGCAGAAGCTCATCTTTACCAAAAATACTTACTTACCCATTGTCACTTTCTTAAGTTTGGAAATTAAAAATAATTTAAAAAACTGATAAGAAAGCATTCTCATAGACCAAATGGATATATTTAGAGTCACTAATTCAACTACAGAAAAAGATGTTTGATTCTCGCTAAAACTTCCCTGAAGAGTTGGTTCAAAGTAGAGTCTTCCTCAATACTTACCTTTTTAAATAGTATTTTTAAAAATCATCTTAGTCATGATTTCTCAGAAATGTGTTAAGTATTTTCTTTTTCTGATCAAGTGTTCAAACTTACATTCATGATGCTTGACTCATTCACAGCCCAACGTGGACAACTGGTAACACTTCCCAGGAAACTCAAATTCCCACGGATTCCCCCAACCAGCTTCACAGGTCAAGACTGTCGGATGCAGTTACCGTGCAGGAACCGAGGGTGACGCCCGCTCTGGTCTCAGCGTGTGACTGAACTCGTCAGGGAGGCTGGCGAGAAGCCGTGATCTTCCCTCAAGAATGGTGCTTGTCTTCAGGAGACCACGGGGGTCACCGCAGAGCTGAGAAGCGACCCTTTCCTCTGTGGAGGTCCCAGCCCAGGAGAAGGGTACCCAGCTGAGGGCAGAGTCAGGGGCCCGTCCCTGACACCTCGGGCTCAGGAGCCGCCTGTGTGTGGTGGTGACGGTGCCGGGTGCAGCGCGGGGTCAGCTCAGGGACCGTGTGTGTGGTGACGGTGCCGTGTGCAGCGTGGGTCGGCTCGGGGGCCGTGTGTGTGGTGATGGTGCCGTGTGCAGCGCGGGGTCAGCTCAGGGACCGTGTGTGTGGTGACGGTGCCGTGTGCAGCGTGGGTCGGCTCGGGGGCCGTGTGTGTGGTGTGACGGTGCCGTGTGCAGCGTGGGTCGGCTCAGGGACCGTGTGTGTGGTGACGGTGCCGTGTGCAGCGCGGGGTCGGCGCGGGGGCCGTGTGTGTGGTGTGACGGTGCCGTGTGCAGCGTGGGTCGGCTCAGGGGCCGTGTGTGTGGTGACGGTGCCGTGTGCAGCGCGGGGGGGTCGGCTCAGGGGCCGTGTGTAGTGACGGTGCCGTGTACACGTGGGGGTCAGCTCAGGAGCCATGTGTGGTGGCGACAGTGTCGTGTGCAGCCCGGAAGTGGGGCTCAGTGAGCCCGACGGCAGCACCCCCTTAGTGCGGCCACAGGTAGAGGGAGCAGCATCGCAGGGCCACCAGGTTCCGAGCCTGGCCGAGCTAGAAGGGCTTCTGGTAGCATCTGAACAGAGCAGCAGGATGTGGGGCCCTCGGGGAAGGTTAAGTGGAGGCAGTGCCCACCCTGGGAGCAACTGTCAAAAGGCCAGGGCCCCTTGGGTGTGTGGGGGCCACACTGGGACCAGGAGGACCGGGCCTTGGTGCGGAACATCAGGAGGCGAAGGCCCCAGGCGGGATGCACACCTGCCATGCTCTGTCCCTTCCCTTGGGGAACAGGGTAGATACCTGCAACATTTCCCAAGGACTCCGTGCACGTTTCAAATGTGCAGCAAATTAAAAATAATTGTTCTCGATTTATAATAGGCTTTGAATAAAAGGCTGGGTCCTCTGTGACTCTGCTCTGTGGGAGCATCGTGTGTCTGCGTGAAAGGTCTTCAAGGCAGGAGAGCGAGTCACAGCCATGTCGCAGCAGAGTCCATGACAGCACAGTGCCACCAGGCCTTTATGGGTGAACAAGCATCTGAGAAGCAGTTTTTCATAACTGGTTTAAAAACAGAGACTCCACCTAGGCACAGGTCTATCACACTTCAAATTAAGGCGAATCCCTGAATCCATTAGATAGGGTCTAAAATTTGGAGCTTAAAAACAGCTTTATGGCCAGGCTTGGTGGCTCACACTTGTAATTCCAGACTTTGGGAGGCCAAGGCAGGCGGAGAACACCCTGGCCAACATGGCGAAACCCCGTCTCTACTAAAAGTACACAAATTAGCCAGGCATAGTGGCGGGCACCTGTAATCCCAGCTACTTGGGAGGCTGAGGCAGGAGAATCGCTTGAACCCAGATGGTGGGGGTTGCAGTGAGCCAAGATTGCGCCATTGCACTCCAGCCTGGGCGACAGGGCAAGACTGTGTCCGAGAAAAGAAACAGCTTTATGTCTCCCTGAATCTATTCACAACATGGAATATGAGGGAGGCATACATTTTACATAAGGCTTGAATTTGTTTTCTTGTGGAAAGCATAGACTTCCTAAATTTTTCTATATAGTTCCATTTTTATTTATCAGTTATTGTTTCCAAATAATGTTTGAGATTATGAAAATGTACACATTTGGGTCAACTAAGTAAAATTTTAATAAGTGATCTCTAGGGAATAAAAAAGAGTTGGCTGTTTTGAGCTTCAGGCACTGCTGCAAGCCACCCGGACTTGGCTTTACACTTGTATTGATTGCACAAAAATTTTAAATGTCATCTCGCTGTCACATTTTTCATATTAACTGTGATGGTGTTGACTCTTTTATGTAATGCTTAATGGAATTCCTACTGTTCATAAATGACACTAGGATCTTGAAATAATATTGAGTTAATAAATGAGAAATCTTTGGTTACCCAGACAATATTAAATGAATTAAAATTCACAAAGACAGAGAAAGAGCAGGTCCTGGGGGTCACCAACCATGGTTTTTACTGTCTAAATTTCCTTTGTGTAAAGTTCCAATTAAGATGATAAAATTAACGTCATTATTACTTGCTTACACTATATTGAGAGGAATCATATGTAACACTTTAAATGTCATCTACATGAATATTTTACATATATAAAAGTTATATTAAAATTAAGCAAAAATGCAAATTTGTACCATATACATAGACAGCGAAGATTGGTAAGTATGTAAGAGGCAGTAAAAGGTTACTCTGTCTTTGGTGTAACCTGCCCAGGGAGCTCAGATTCCGAACTATGTTCACTCCAAAGCTGCGACCTTTTGCTTTTCCCTCACATCTGAGAGCTAACTTGCCTTAGGTAGGCTGCCTTCTGAAATACTCATTCTCAAATACTATTTCCAAAGTTGTGGGGTGGCTGAGCTATATCCGCCTCTGCTGCCTGCAGGAAAGGTCCTATGGGACCAGTGGCCATCCCCTTCCTGGACGTGAACTCTCCTTTGACACAAGAAGCTCCAGGGGGCGGCCACTACTGCTGCTTTTCCTGCTGATGCCACTGGTGCTTTCCCGGATGGCACATGCACCGAAGCCCACACAGTCCCTGTTAAGGGGCACAGCAGCTGGCATGGCTGTGTAAGGGCTGCCCATTCCCATACTGTTCCCACGAGGGGACCCCAAATCTAAAACCTGCCTCCTGCCCATGGGAATGGGCTGCTGCAGTCAGTACCTCAGCACGGAGGGAGGCACAGTCACAAAGCCTGGCATGAAAGCCACCCGCAGATGGATCCTATGAAGGTTTCCAAGGCTCTTGTCACCTGAGGGCCACAACAAAGTGCCCTGCACTGTATGGCTCGGGGACCAAGGGCTATGCTCCCTGCCGTGACCACCCCTGCTGCCACGGCCACCCCTGTGGAGTCACAGCATGTCACGTCTCCAGGGAGGTCTCCACTCTGCTCCATCTGATGTCGTGATCACCATCACAGGATTGATTTCCCACTCCCCTCTCAGGGTGGAGGACTCCGCTGGAGCAGGTGACCTAAAAAAGGAGCATTTGGGAGGACAGGCCAGGCCAGGACCTAGGTGATCATCCCCAGGAGGCTCCCTCAAGACGCCCACCACAGCGAGGACTCCCAACACCACCGCATGGCCACTGTTCAAAGATGGATCAGCAACTCTTCGACAGTGACTTCGGAGGCAGGCAACTGGTGCCCGCGGCTGCTGACCCAAGATCAGGCAGAACAAAAGTTAACTATGGAGACCGGATGGCACTGATAAGGGTGACTTAATTGTATTCAGTGTTCTGCTTTCTAGGGCTCCGGGAAGAAGCCGCTCTCCTTAGTTCACCATCTGTTTTTAGCTGTACTTGAGATGAGAGACCCTTTCACTGGTACCTTATTCCAACGAATTCCTGAGACTTTGGTTAAAATGTCCTGTGTAAAATTTTATGCGAATTATAAGACTATGAGCCATGTGAACACAAGAATGACAACTATAATAATTGGAATTCAAAGAAATGTTTTTACAAATGCTAAGCTTGGATATCTCATTGATAACTACATTTGAATTGTACTCATTCTAACTACTATAACCTGAAAGCAATCAAATCTCTGTGTGGATGGCAGCACTGGTGGTGTCCATAACTGAGCTGGAGAAAAGAAGCTGCGTACTTGATGGGCCTTGCCAGCAAACCCTCTCCACGCGGTGATCAAATGGTCTACAAAGCCTTCCCTAGTCCAGCACTTAACATTGACAGTTTAGTTACCTTTCTAGTTTATGTAAGAACCTGTCCTTCTCTCTACCAAAGAAAACAAAAAATCTAAACAAACATGTAACTATAATGTCAGAACGTCAGGACAAATTTCTTGCATATCTTCCATGATTTTGACTTATTTTTTAATTAAAAGAAAATAAAAATACTGTTACTTTGAAAATATATTAATTCTAATGTCTTAATAATCAGAAATACTTGGGTACAAATTTAAGGAAAATCTCATTCAATAAAACAACAGGTCCCACTGTTGCACAGCCAGGACTAGTCTCCCTGCGTAGACATGACATCCAGAAAGTCCTCCTAACAAACAGAACCACTGTCTAGATTTTGGCTTAACTTCACAACTTAAAGAAAGAAAAGAATGTCCCTTCTGCAAGCCAGCACCCTGGCAAACTGGGTCTCGGAGAAAGAAGCTTACACCCTCTGTTACAGGTGAGGTATGCAAAATTGTGTGGAGTCAGACCGATGGTTCTTGGATCCAAGCCTGAAAATAACTGAGCTAATGCTGGAACTCATTTTCCTGAGCAAACAGTTTTGGAATGACTGAAGCAGTCAAAATATGACATCAGGAACTTTACCAAGCCACATGACAGAAGTCACTGGCCTTGATACTGTATGGCTCCAGCTTTTGCTGACCATCTATGGAGAAGTACATACACTAACCAAGACCTTTTAATGGATCTATGTGCATAGATCAGGCAAACTATACAAACCGAATGGAGTATGTACAACACCAAGACATAGTTCACAAGCAACATGAGAGCCACCATTGAACTGGTGTCAAGATAGGGGTTTGTGCAGAATCCCTTCCCCAAACTAGAAAACCGATGGAAAGGAATAGTATCCATGGCATTACAAGTACCTTTTTGAATCCTAATTGTATAAATGCTATATGGACAGTTGTAGACTTAGAGTGGTTCAACTTACGATTTTTGACTTTACAATCAATTTATTGGGACATAACCCATCATAACTCAAGAAGCATTTGTAATTAAATGGTTCAACATATGATGTTTCTACTTTACTATGGGCTTATCAGGGTTTTAAATGTATTTCAACTTAAAATATTTTCAACTTACAGTAGGTTTATCAGGATATAACTCCATCATAAGTCAAGGAGCATCTGTAAATAAAACCTATGTCCAATTTCCAGTCTCTATCAGATAAATAAATGCCAGCTGACTAAACAAAAACACTCAACTAAGGGTCTTCATATAAACACTAAGTGACAGTAGTCTTTTATGATCAAGAATAATCATTAGAGAGGTTTACAATCACAGAAGATACAATTCAGGGCCGGGCACGGTGGCCCACGCCTCTAATCCCTGCACTTTGGAAAGCCGAGGCAGATGGATTGCCTGAGGTCAGGAGTTCAAGACCAGCTTGGGCAAAATGGTGAAACCTTGTCTCTACTAAAAATATAAATAGCTGGCATGGTGGCACCTGCCTGTAATCCCAGCTACTCAAGAGTATAAGGCACAAGAATCACTTGAAGCCAGGAGGTTGCAATGAGCCAAGATTGCGTCACTTCACTCCAGCCTGGGTGACAGAAAAAAAAATACACTTCAGGAATAATTGCCCAAAACCTGGAAATAAATTGTAAAGATGACTGTATGCCCCTCTAACAGCACGTAAGAACCCATATGAGGGGAAATGGGCCGTCTTTGGAAACATAACCACAACTAACAAATTATTAACATTTAAAACCTTTTAAAGTTGGAGCCCAGTTAGAAAATTTAAGGGTTGATGATTTTATTTTCTTTCTTTCTCGTAGAGAGGATAATCCTCAAACATCAGTTTACTGCCCTATAGGACATTACCCATTTTTTATTATTATTATACTTTAAGTGCTGTGGTACATGTGTAGATCTTGCAGGATTATTACATAGGTATACACATGCCATGGTGGTTTGCTGCCTCCATCCCCCTATCACCTACATTAGGTATTTCTCCTAATGTTATCCCTCCCCAATCTCCCCACATCCTGCTATTGCTTCCCTAGCCCCTCACCCCGCAACAGACCCCAGTGTGTGATGTTCTGCTCCCTGTATCCATGTGTTCTCATTGTTCAACACCCACTTATGAGTGAGAACATGAGGTGTTTGGTTTTCTGTTCTTTTGTCAGTTTGCTGAGAATGATGGTTTCCAGCTTCATCCATGTCCCTGCAAAGGACATAAACTCATCCTTTCTTATGGCTGCACAGTATTCCATGGTGTACATGTGCCACATTTTCTTCATCCAGTCTATCATTGATGGGTATTTGGGTTAGTTCAAAGTCTTTGCTATTGTAAAAAGTGCCACAATGAACATACTTGTGCATGTGTCTTTATAACAGAATGATTTATAATCCTTTGGATATATACCCAGTAATGGGATTGCTGGTCAAATGGTATTTCTATTTCTAGATCCTTGAGGAATCGCCACACTGTCTTCCACAATCGTTGCACTTATTTATACTCCTAACAGTGTAAAAGTGTTCTTATTTCTCCACATTCTCTCTAGCATCTGTTGTCTCCAGATTTTTTAATGACCGCCATTCTAACTGGCATTAGATGGTATCTCAATGCGGTTTTGATTTGCATTCCTGTAATGACCAGTGATGATGAGCATTTTTTCATATGTTTGTTAGCCACATAAATGTCTTCTTTTGAAAATTGCCTGTTCATATCCTTCAACCACTTTTTAATGGTGTTGTTTTTTGCTTGTAAATTTGTTTTAGTTCTTTGTTGATTTGGGATATTAGCCCTTTGTCAGATGGGTAGCTTGCAAATTTTTTTTCCCATTCTGTTGGTTGCCAGTTCACTCTAATGATAGTTTCCTTTGCTGTGCAGAAGCTCTTAAGTTTACTTAGGTCCCATTTATCTATTTTGGCTTCTGTTGCCATTGCTTTTGGTGTTTTAGTCATGAAGTCCTTGCCTATGCCTGTGTCCCAAATGGTACTGCCTATGTTTTCTTCTAGGTTTTTTATGGTGTTAGGTCTTATGTTTAAATTTTTAAACCATCTGGAGATAATTTTTGTATACAGTGTAAGGAACGGGTCCAGTTTCAGCTTTCTGCACATGGTTAGCCAGTTTTTCCAATACCATTGATTAAACAGGGAATCCTTTCCCCATTGCCTTTTTTAAAGTCAGGTAGCATGATGCCTCCAGCTTTGTTCTTTTGGCTTAGCGTTGTCTTGGCTATGCAGGCTCTCTTTTGGTTCCATATGATGTTTAAGGTGTTTTTTTTCCAATTCTGTGAAGAATGTCAGTGGTAGCTTGATGGGAATAGCACTGAGTCTATAAATTACTTTGGGCAGTATGGACATTTTCACAATATTGATTCTTCCTAACCATCAGCATGGGATGTTTTTCGATCTGTTTGTGTTCTCTCTTATTTCCTTAAGCAGTGGTTTGTAGTCTCCTTAAGAGGTCCTTCATGTCCTTTGTTAGTTGTGTTCCTAGGCATTTTATTCTCTTTGTAGCAATTGTGAATGGGAGTTCACTCATTATTTGGCTCTCAGTTTGTCTGTTATTGATGTATAAGAATGCTTTGTGACTTTTGCACGTTGATTTTGTATCCTGAGACTTTGCTGAAGTTGCTAATCATCTTAAGGAGATTTTGGGCTGAGATGCTGGGGTCTTCTAAATATGCAATCCTGTCATCTGCAAATAGAGATAATTTGACTTCCTCTTTTCCTAATTGAATACCCTTTATTTCTTTTTCTTGCCTGATTACTCTGGCTAGAACTTCCAATACTATGTTGAATAGGAATGGTGAAAGAGGACACCCTTGTCTAGTGCCGGTTTTCAAAGGAAATGCTTCCAGTTTTTGCCTATTCAGTATGATATTAGCTGTGGGTTTGTCATAGATAGCTTTTATTATTTTGAGACATTCCATCAACACCTAGTTTATTGAGAGTTTTTGGCATAAAGCACTGTTGAATTTTGTCAAAGGCTGTCTCTGCATCTATTGAGATGATCACGTGGTTTTCGTCTTTGGTTCTGTTTATGTGGTGAATTACGTTTATAGACTTACATACGTTGAACCAGCCTGGCATCCTGGAGATGAAGCCTACTTGATCATGATGGATAATCTTTTTGATGTGCTGTTGCATTTGGTTTGCCAGTATTTTATTAAAGATTTTTGTATCAATGTTGATGATGAATATTGGCCTGAAATTTTCCTTTTTAATTGTGTCTCTGGCAGGTTTTGGTATCAGGATGATGTGGGTTTCATAAAATGAGTTAGGGAGTATTCTCTCTTTATATATTGTTTGGAATAGTTTCAGAATGAATGGTACTGGCTCTTCTTTATACGTCTGGTAGAATTTGGCTGTGAACCCATCTGAACCTGGACTTTTTTTGGTTAGTAGACTATTAATTGCTGCCTCAACTTCAGACCTTATTAGTCTATTCAGGGATTCAACTTCTTCCAGGTTTAGTCTTGGGAGAGTGAAAGTGTCCAGGAATTTATCCATTTCTTCTAGATTTACTGGTTAATGTGCATTGAGTTGTTTGTAGTAATCTCTGATGGTAGTTTGTATTTCTGTGGAATCAGTGGTGATATCCCCTTTATCATTCTATATTGCATCTATTCATTTCTCTCTTTTCTTTTTTATTAGTCTAGCTAGCAGTCTATTCTGTTGATCTTTTCAAAAAACTAAATCCTTGATTTATTGATTTTTTAAAGGGATTTTTGTGTCTCTATCTCCTTCAGTTCTGCTCTGATCTTAGTTATTTCTTTACTTGTGCTAATTTTTGAGTTTTTTTTATCTTGCTCCTCTAGCTCTTTCAATTTTGATAATAGGGTGTTGATTTTTGATCTTTCCTTGCTTCTCATGTGGTCATTTAGTGCTATAAATTTCCCTCTAGACACTGCTTTAAATTTGTCCCAGAGATTCTGGTACATTGTGTCTTCCTTCTCATTGGTTTCAAAGAACATTGTTATTTCTGCCTTCATTTCATTATTTATCCAGCAGTCATTCAGGAGCAGGTTGTTCAGTTTCCATGTAGTTGTGCAGTTTTGCATGAATTTCTTAGTCTTGAGTTCTAATTTGATTGCTCTGTGGTCTGAGAGACTGGTTGTTATGATTTCTGTTCTTTTGCATTTGCTAAGGAGTGATTTACTTCCAATTATGTGGTCAATTTTAGAGTAAGTGTGATGTGGTGCTGAGAAGACTGCATATTTTGTGGATTTGGGGTTGAGAGTTCTGTAGATGTCTATTAGGTCACCTTTGTCCAGATGTGAGTTCAAGTCCTGGATATCCTTGTTAATTTTCTATCTTGTTGATCTAATATTGACAGTGGAGTGTTAAAGTCTCCCACTATTATTGTGTGGGAGTCTAAGTCTCTTTGTAGGTCATTAAGAACTTGCTTTATGTATCTGAGTGCTCCTGTATTGGGTGAATATTTAGGACAGTTATCTCTTCTTATTGCATTGGTTCTTTCACCATTGTGTAATGCCCTTCTTTGTCTCTTTTGATCTTTGTTGTTTAAAGTCTGTTTCCTTATAGACTAGGATTGCAGCCCCTGCTTCCTTTTTCTCTTCATTTGCTTGGTAAATCTTCTTCCATCACTTTATTTTGAGTCTATGTGTGTCTTTGCACGTGAGATGGGTCTCCTGAATACAGCATACCAATGGGCCTTGACTTTTTATCCAATTTGCCATTTTGTGTCTTTTGATAGGGGCATTTAGCCCATTTACATTTAAGGTTAATATTGTTATGTGTGAATTTGATCCTGCCATTTTGATACTCACTGACTGGTTTGCCAGTTAGTTGATGCAGTTTCTTCATTGTGTTGATGGTCTTTATGATTTGGTATGTTTTTGCAGTGGCTGGTACTTGTTGTTCCTTTCCACATTTAGTGCTTCCTTCAGGAGCTCTTATAAGGCAGGCCTGGTGGTGACGAAATCCCTCAGCATTTGCTTGTCTGTAAAGGATTTTATTTTTCCTTCACTTATGAAGCTTAGTTTGGCTGGATATTAAATTCTGGGTTGAAAGTTTTTTCTTTTAGGATGTTGAATATTGGACCCCACTCTCTTCTGGCTTGTAGGGTTTCTGCCGAGAGATCCACTAGGAGTCTTATGGGCTTCCCTGTGTGGGTAACCTGACCTTTCTCTCTGGCTGTCCTTAGCATTTTTCCTTCATTTCAAACCTAGTGAATCTGATGATTACAGGCCTTGGGGTTGCCCTTCGTGAGGAATATCTTTGTGGTATTCTCTGTATTTCCTGGATTTGAATGTTGGCCTGTCTTGCTAGCTTGGGGAAGTTCTCCTGGATAATCCTAAAGAGTTTTTTCCAGCTTGGATTCATTCTCCCCATCACATTCAGGTATACTGATCAAACACAGATTAGGTCTTTTCACATAATCCCCTATCTCTTGGAGGCTTTGTTTACTTCTTTTCACTTTTTTCTCTAATCTTGCCTTCTCATTTTATTTCATTGAATTGATCTTCAATATCTGATTCTCTGTGTATGGCTCACAAAGTTCTTGTGCTGTGTTTTTCAGCTCCATCAAGTCATTTATGTTCTTCTCTAAGCTGGTTATTCTAGTTTGCATTTTGTCTAACCTTTTTTCTAGGTTCTTAGATTCTTTTCATTGGGTTAGAACATGTTCCTTTAGCTCAGAGAAGTTTGTGATTACCCACCTTCTGAATCTTGCTTCTATGAATTTGTCAAACTCATTATCCATCCAGTTTTGTTCCCTTGCTGGTGAGGAGTTGTGATCCCTTGGAAAAGGAGAGGCATTCTGGTTTTTGGTGTTTCCATCCTTTTTGCGCTGGTTTCTTCCCATCTTCACGGGAGTGCCCTCCAGCCCATTGTACTTCTTGGGTGAGGCAGCACCCCATCCTGCCTCAGTTTCCCCTCCTTGGGCTACACCCACATCCAACCAGTCCCATTGAGATGAACCTACTCCTCAGTTGGAAATGTAGTGATCACTTGCCTTCTGCATCACTCTTGCTGGGAACTGCACTCCAGAGTTGTTCCTATTCAGACATCTTGGTGGAAGTCCTGACATTACCCAGTTTTATACTTGGCATAACTATCTTATTTCAGTATTCATTTTCCCACTATGTAAATCCTTTTTGAGCCAGCTCTTCACTCTATTTGCCTCATTAATAAGTTTAATAAAACTCATTTTATATGAACATAAAAATCATTGTTAATGACTTAATTACATTTTTATAAATAAGAATGTAGTCATATTCTCTCCTCTTTAGTTTAAAATAAAAGTGAATGTCAGATGGTCAAGTTATTTGCTCCTGAGCCAGTCAGACCTTGCATCTCTCACAAAGACCTCTCACACCCATGATGAATCAACTCTCATGTCACATGACTGATGACCAGTAACAGTTTCCCAGAAGACCACACTCGAGTTCAGGGGAATGAAGAGTTTGCCCAGCAGACTGACATCCCAGTGAGGGAGCCAGCCTTGTGACAATGGGCACAGAGCGCTCTGTTACACCAGGCTGCCCCAGATGCAGGAGACAGAATAATGTTCAAGCTCTTCAAGATCATTCTAAGCCAGCATAAACCCCCAAGGTATTCTCAGAGTTAAGACTGCAGGAAAATCATGACTCTGCAGTGGTGTTTCTCATAGGACAGGGCCATTTCTCTGAGGGACCCAGCCCTGCCTGGCTCATCTGTAACAGCAAAGCAAGCATCAGTCATTCTGCCATGTGTGCTGCACAAATGTACTTGAAACTTCCTACCCCAGACATGTTAGAACCACAACAGCAGCTGCTGCACTTACATAACTCTTCTTTCCTCTGAAACACTCTCCTTTCCACCTGTCTTTTGGAAATATATAAGCAAGTTTATTAAAAAAAATTAGGAAATACCACATTTTGGTCCAATTATCCTGAAACAATATATATTATCACTTTATTACTGTTACTTTTTTTTAGTTGTATGCAAACACCCCCTACATAGCCATAATTCAAATTACATAGATATTATAATAGCATGCCCTTTTCACCGAATTTGGATTGTATCCATGGAAAGATGTTTTGAAGTTTTATTGCTGCATTATCCTCAGCATCAATACTTCAAAAGCCTGTAAACCAAAACATCTACTTATAAATTTTCTTTAACAAAATAAAATCATATCAAGCCACCTCACATTCTCATTGCAGTTTGTCATGTGTAAGATTTCACAGCAAGTGTCTCCTGTCCCATCATCAAATCTTCTTTTCCTATAGATACTGCTCCCATTCTCAGTCCCACAATATGCCCTTTCAGTTCCAATACCTCGGTTCAATAGTTGAATACTTGGTTCAACTAAACTACTGAAAGGGCATGCTATGCCCTTTCAGAAACATGCCCTAAATACAACACAGAAGCAGGAATGCTTCCATTTGTATGGCTTGACTTTTCTTGGGTCTTTCCCATCATTAATATTGCTAAGAAGTTTTTCTTTTTAAGTTCCAGTTTAATTTCCAAAATTAATGGCATTGCAATCACTGGAATGCCTGCAAAATACTATCCCAGAAAGATGGCTGAATGAGCAGCTTCCATCTCTCATCTCCACAGAAACAATGAAAAACAGAATTATCATATAACCCTGCAATTCCGCTCACAGGTCATTCCCAGGGAAGAATCAACAGAGTAGAAGCCTGGGACTTGGACACATACTTACATGTCCACTGTTGTCCACATTCTTCACAACAGCCAAAGGCAGAAACAGCCCAAATACCTATCAACAGATGAAGCTATCAACAAAACATGGAGGGGGTATGTGTCCACACAATGGATTTCTAGTCAGCCACATAAAGGAATGCAGTGCTGACACAGGCCACAACATAAATGACTCTTGAAAACATCATGCTAAGCCAGATAAACATTACAAATATTGTATAACTCCACTTTTTTTTTTCTTGAGACGGAATTTCAATCTTGTTCCAGGCTGGAGTGCAATGGCACGATCTCGGCTCACTGCAACCTCTGCCTTCTGGGTTCAGGCAATTCTCCTGCCTCAGCCTCCTGAGTAGCTGGGATTACAGGCACATGCCACCATGCCCAGCTAATTTTTTTTGTATGTTTAGTAGAGACGGGGTTTCATCATGTTGACCAGGATGGTCTCGATCTCTTGACCTCATGATCCACTTCTGAGAAACATCTAGAATGGTCAAATTTATAGAAGCAGAAAGTACAGTAGAAGCTGCCAGGGGCTAGGGGTGGGTTCATGAGGGCTGCTGTATATAATAACAGAGCTTCTGCAGGGACAATGGAGTTTCAGAGGTGGACAGTGGTGAGGGTCACATGGCATGAGGAATATATTGTCTGTCTCTGAATTGTACACTTAAAATAGCAAGTGTGAAAAATTCTATGTTTTAAAAATATTTTTACCACAATAAAAATATTTTTTCACATATATAATTTCTTTCATAGTAAGAAATTATACCAATTAGACACAGGTTATTACCAGCCTACACCTTCTTTTAAAATGTTCATTTTTACTGGAATAAAACAAACACATCTGAATGACAAAGACTTTTGAAAGATGAATAAAACTAGACTGCCAAGGTTAAGGCTTTAGAGATACTGTCATTACTGATGATGATTATGTAAGACAGTCATTTGACTACTTCAACACTTAGAAATTACAAGAATTTATCCCTCAGAAATAATGACAGAAGCACATAGATGAATGCTGCTCCCCATTTCTAATGGCAGGATGTGGACACAATCCAAATACATTTCATCAGTGGCCTAATTAAATAACAGCATCTCTAGGCTAATGTTTCAGACATGTGAGAGTCCTGAGCATAATGTAGTCACAGATCAAAAACACGCTTTTAACTCAGCTTCCAAGACACAGCAGCCCTGCATTTTCTATAAATCAAGGAAGAACAACTTTTAACCTGAACTGCACACACAGAGCAGATGGAATACACCCTTGGGATTCCCTGGCTCCTCTTCCAGGGCCACCCACAGTGCTGTGGGGAAGGCAGGAGGCCCTGGAGGAGCCTGGCCATCCCACAAGCACCGACCCTGGCTTCAAAGGCCCACGGCTCTCGTCTTCATTCTATGTCCAGTCTAGGACACTTTCCGAAGCCAGCTCAAACCCCATCCATTCCCCATGTTTCCAACTGGCTGATTCCTTAAGCAAATCTTCTCGTCTCCCACATCTTCAGCAAATGGTCCGAGCTTTCCTATCAGCTTGGGTGCTTGAAATTATAAGCTAGAACAATGGACAGGTGACATTTCTTCTGCCCTGACGTGTGTGTCTTGGAGCAATCAAGATATCGCTGATGAACAGGAGGTGAGGTGTGAAATGTGAAAACAAAATTAAAACTCAATTTCATCCATTATCTCATGGAAATGTATAAAAAATGACAAAAGCAAGTTGCTGGACAACCACAATAATCCTGTTCCTACTTAAATAGCATTTAAACAGTGACACATGTGCACTAAAGTATCCAGAAAAGCATGAAATAAACTGAATCATGGTTAGACCTCAGGACAGACTGGAGAGGACTTCTCTTGCCTAAGTAACTGTAATTGGCAAGCGTGGAAAACCTTCTGATATTCTGCAATCACACACATTAAATTTGTAAATGGAATGTGGGTATAGAAAAATGTGGCTCAAGCCTGTAATCCCAGCACTTTGGGAGGCCGAGGCGGGTGGATCACGAGGTCAAAAGATCAAGACCATCCTGGTCAACATGGTGAAACCCCGTCTCTACTAAAATACAAAAAATTAGCTGGGCGTGGTGGCACGTGCCTGTAATCCCAGCTACTCAGGAGGCTGAGGCAGGAGAATTGCCTGAACTCAGGAGGCGGAGGTTGCTGTGAGCCGAGATCGCGCCATTGCACTCCAGCCTGGGTAACGAATGAAACTCTGTCTCAAAAAAAAAAAAAGAAAAAGAAAAAGAAAAATGAAATGTACAGGAGTCTAAAATATTGGTTTTCAGGAGTGTTTTGATGCCCACAATGCCTAGCTCTGTGTCCCCTCTTGCCCTGGCCCTTCCGGAAACTCTGAGTGGTGTCTGGACTGTGGCCCCTGCCATGCCACGAAACAGTAGGTGGACAGATTGCTTCTCAGAGCTAAGAGGGTCCTGGCATTTGGCCTCTGCTGGCCGCCCCATCCTGCAGTCCCCGCCACACACTCACTGTGACCCAGTCAATACTGTTCATCCACCAAGTGACCATGAGCTTTCTGGGGCCCATTGAGTGTATTTTCCTAACAAGGCCTGGCCTTGCCATGCAGCTTTTGA
This sequence comes from Saguinus oedipus, assembly GCA_031835075.1. Classification (NCBI taxonomy): domain Eukaryota; kingdom Metazoa; phylum Chordata; class Mammalia; order Primates; family Cebidae; genus Saguinus; species Saguinus oedipus. The sequence goes on from CM063182.1 coordinate 42,317,678, forward strand.
GCTCCCGGGGAGCACAGCTTGTGGGATGCATGTCTTCAGATGCTGTGCACAGTGGAAGAGGTTCCAGTATCACATCCACCACAGCACAGGAAGTGAAGCCCATGAGAAATAAACTCAAAAGAAATGTACCAGGCACACACACCAATTACATATTTCATGCTTGCTTTGTGCAGTGTGCTTGGTACTGATGTAAACATTTGGCCTGTGTTGAGAACCATCCTCAAAACAGCCCCACTAGGGAATTTGACTCTACCATCACCCCATCTTTCTGAGGAGGGCGATGGTTAATGAGCCTCCCATGGTCACAGGGCCGCAAAGGTTAAAGCCAAGACTCCTATCTGGGCGGTGGGGGCCATTGTCTGTGTTCTTAGCACTGAGCAACACCTGTCACTCAAAGCCACCACTCCTCCACGTTCCCAGGAAAACTACAGATGAGAACAGAGAGCTGCAAATGGCAAGGGTACCACATTTGTTGAACAAGGTAAAATTCTGGGAATACGTCCATTCTTCCCAAGCCGGCAGACTGCGTCAATGCAATCCTATTTGAAATTCACATGAGACATTTTGAGGAAGTTGGGATAATAATTCAAAAGTTTATCTGGAAGACTATGTACAAAAAGGCCTTGAAGTTTTGGGGGGAAAGAAAGAGAAAAAGGGAGAGCTGTTACTCCAAGTAGTAAATCCCATGTATTATTACTGTGTATCGTCTGTGTCCAGCAGCCCCGTTAAGATAGACAAGCCAAGAAGGAAGCCCACCCAACCTGGGCTCTGAAATGGAGGGTTAAGGAACCTCATACAGAGCAGCACACAGAGAAAGTAGGATTTACTTCCCAAAACTGTCACTGGGGAGGAGGGAAGAGGATGGACACACAAGATTCCAGTGGGAGGAAACAGAGCAACGCACCTACTTCTGACACTGAGAGGCTTTGCTGAGCACTTGGAAAGCTGTAAGGGGGCAGGGGTAAGAAAGCTGTAAGAAAACAAAAGCATGTTTAAACTGAATCATGGTTTAACTACATGAACATATGCGAGGTGAAGAGGCAAATGTGTGCCCGGGAAGGCGGTTTCCGAGACAGACTTGCAGTTTCCGGGAAGCAAACTCAAACAACACACACGGGTGAGCTTGAGTGTGAAGACCTGCCAGGTGATGATGCCTGGTGTCAACCACAAGCCTTCAAGTTCTCATGGTCTTTCATGGAAATCAATATTGACCTAGCAGAGAGGAATTGGTACAACATGCACTGGCAGTTCTCTACTGAAAGGAAACTGTTCTCTGGAATGCTGTTTGCTTGTCTTTTAAGAAATCTTCATCCCCTTGTAGGCAGTAAGGGGATGACTATTTCAAATGGAAAGACCGTTAAAATTTTTCTGATTTAGTTGAATATCAGACACAGCAAACTAACACCTGTACATCTAAGGTATTAGAAATAACAAGGACATTTACATCCATGAACATACCAGACCAGCCCTTCCCACAAAGACCCATGGACACAACTCCCTGGCCATCTTCTTCCCCACCCAGACTAACCAGTGTCATACATTTTCAACTAATTAGTCCCTTGATTTTTATTACAGTTTTATCATATATGTAACCATAATCAACATATTACTTATTTTCCAGGTTTTAAAGTTTATCTAAATCCAATCCTATTATACGTCCTCCTGTATGACCTGCTTTTTATTCTCCGCAGGATGTTTCTAAGAGTCATCCTACTGATGTATGAAGCTGCAGATCATTTTTCACTGCCGTGTAATAATTCAGTTATGTTATAAATACAACACAATTTATACGTTCTCCGGTCAATGAACATTCGTGTGTGTTTCCAAATTTTAGTATTAAAGATACTGCTTCCATGAACATTTTGAACATGTTTCTTGGTCACTTGTGTAAGAGTTTCTCCTACGGGCTGAGGGGATGCAAGAGACATGGAGAGACTTTAGTCAAAGGGTCATACAAATTTCCACTTACAGATGAACAAGTTCTGGGGTTCTATTGTACAGCATGGTGACTACATTAATAATACTATATGGTACACTTAAAATGTGCTAAGAGTAGATCTCAAATTTTCTCACTACATGAAAAAGTGGTAACTTAGAAAATGTCATACCATGGACCTTAAAACAATTTCTCTTAGGCAGTGTGGAAATCTTTTTCCTGAGATCCACTGACATTCTTTCTGGGGTTCAAGAGGTCAAAACTACTTCCATAATAATGATGATGGTTGCCTAACAGAGCACACACAGGGAAGAGCTAGCCGCTGGTGTCTCCGCAGAGGTCAACACAGAAGCACCAATGGCACAAGTCCTCATGGCACCTTCCATAGCAAACACTTGCAGTTTAAAAAAAGTCTGTTTCACAAAAGAATATCCTTGATGAGGCATTAACTATGATCAGTCTTATTAAACCTAAGCTCTTTTCAATAGCCTGAGTGACTGACCAATTGGAACATCCCATAAAGCTCTTCTGCTGTGCAGCAAATGACTGTCTCAAACAAAAGCACTCAATTTCAGTGTGACTGAGCATCAGCACCACTAGGCACTGTCTTTCATGCAACTCCATTCTTACACGGAAAAAAGACTGATGGACAAACTGTGGTTATCGGAATATGGCAACATGGGAGACATTTTACCTTTAAAAAATAATCAAAGAGACTAGAACTTTTAGAAAAACAACTGAAAAATATTTGCTATCAGTAATCAAATTCAAGCTTCCAAGCAAAAATAATATGTTTAGAAACTCTGTATTTAACATCATGAGCAAGACAGCTTTCCGAAACTTAAAAGGCTTTTCTGATGACATTGGTAGAGATATTAACGAATGAGATTTCTCCAAATTGTACAGGATCTGTCAGCATTTTGAGGACCTGCATAATTCAGTGAACCAATAATTTCCAAATGACCAGTGCATGGTGTTATATTCTCATGTATGAGCAAAAGACCCTTCCAAAGTATAAAACAGACGAACATATTTCAACATAAGGAATGACAAAATGTTTATCAATATGGCCTAACTCCGTATTTGTGTGAGAATGCATTCTTCATATATGTGAACCAAAATAACATGTCACAATACATTAGGGATGCAGACACAAGACTCCACATGCTTCTGATATACCAAAAATTAGAGAGAGTTGAAAAAATAAAACAACGCCACTCATCAAAAATTTGGTAAGGTGTTTTTGGGAAAATAGGTGTTTTTTTAATATATACATCTTTTATTAACATGAAATATGTTGTTATTTTTATTTCTTTGAGACGGTGTCTCCGTCGCCCAAGGTGGAGTGCAGTGGTGTGATTTCGGCTCACTGCAGCCTTCAGCTCCCCAATTCAAATAGCTCTCCTGCCTCAGCATCCTGAGTAGTCGGGATACAAGCGCCCACCACCACGACTGGCTAGTTTGTGTGTTTTTAGTATAGCCGGTGTTTCACGTTAGCCAGGCTGGTCTTGAACTCCTGACCTCAAGTGATTCACCCATCTTGGCCTCCTGAAGGATTACTTTTAAATGAAGCACTAAATAATTTGAAATGTTCTCCATTTTAATTTCCAACGCAATAAACATCAAAACACATAAACAGAAACTCTGAGAAACTGTTGGTCCTTAGTAATAGCATGAAGAGCGTCTAAACTCAGAAAGTTAGAAACCTGGGCTCCAGGATGTACTGGGAAATGTGGGGACACAAGGAGGTGCATCCTTTCGGCTCTGCAAAATGAGATCAGATTATTGTATGAGGTGGTTCCATCAATGCAGGCTCCATGAGCTGGGCAGGGGACCTGCATCCCTCTACACCTGGGGAGAAAGAGGAACTAGGAAATTCAACCAAAAAAAATGAGAGGTCAGTGCCACCAGAGAAGAACCCCCTGGGAGAGGGCACTTCCAGGAGGGCAAGGACAAAGTCCAAGTGGAGGAACTGGAGTCAGAACAGCAGGAGGAAACGGCATGCCCAGAACTCGTCCCCTTACTCCTGAAGTTGCTTTACTTCCAAGTGGCTCCAATGAGTCTACCAGGCCCTTGAAATGATTGGGTAAGACAAACATGCATTTGAGACTGCCTTTAGCCACTAAGCATTAGTTAGTCTCCTTTAAAACTCATCTGACCTAGGAAATGCATGATGCCCCAGGCGAGAACCCGTCTGAATGATGATGTTCTCATGCCTGCAAGGAGTACCTGGACATCTCCCAGCACAGGGTGCCTGCCACACAGTAGACATCTGCTGAGTTATTAAAAATAGTGAGCATAAACTGGGACAACCTTCATGAATGCAGTAATTATCAAGGGTACTAAAAGTGTGCTTTCCCTTTGAAAACACATTTATTGGCCAGGCACTGTGGCTCATGCCTGTAATCCCAACACTTTGGGAGGCTGAGGCGAGCAGATCACCTGAGGTCAGGAGTTCAAGATCAGGCTGGCCAACAGGGCGAAACCCCATCTCTAAAAACATATATATACAAAAAGACAAAAATTAGCTGGGCATGGTGGCAGGCTCCTGTAATCTTGGCTACTTAGGAAGCGGAGGCAGGAGAATCACTTGAACCCGGGAGGTGGAGGTTGCAGTGAGCCGAGATTGCGCCATTGCACTCCAGCCTGGGTAACGAGGGAAAATCCATCTTAAAGAAAAAAAATACATTTTTCCAATGTGTGAAAAGACATGAACACAGTCACTGCAGTATTTTTTAAAGTAACATGGTCTCAGAAACAAGGTAGAAGTCCGATATTGAAGCAAATTATGATACAGGCACACAGTGGAATATTATAATGTTTTGGGAAAATATTTGTAATACGTTAAGTTAACAGAATGCAGTATGCATATTCTTATCCTATTTACATGATCTATGTGAAGAAAACATGAACAAAATAAGAATCCAAATAATCAGTGATTATTACTGGGCAGGAGTTACAGGTGAGTTTTTGCTTGGCTTCAATCTTTAAATACAAGAAATACTCTACAAATTTTTCTAAAAAGAAATGTGAGAAGTAACGGTGAGATGTACAGATCAGGTTTAGATTTTGTTCTTACAATTTTCTAACTTTTGTATTTTATCTTCAAAGATGATTTCTGACCTGTGTACCAAATGTCCCTTCGTGAATGGTGTTGCAAGGAACATGACGTGACCCTCATGAAGCGCTCGATAAGAGGTATTATTTTAGTATTACATTATTATTTTATGTATTACAAAGGGCTATTTAATGATTTTCTCTGGGAAGTGCTCTTTTGCAAATCTGCAGCCCTCAACAAATAAAGCAAAATGGGCCATGCTGTATTTCCTGCTGATTTTTGGTACCATGTTATCAAGAAGCTGCATCTTGCGATCACAAAATTAACTTCAGCCGGGCATGAGATTTAAAACCCAGCCCCGAGTCACTGTTTTGGACTCTCCCGCTCCAAGTGACTTCACTTGCAGTCCCTGAGATTTGAGCCCCACGGCACCAAGGTGGGTGCTGCCGGGCAGATAAGGCATCCTAAAAGCCTGGGTCTCCTGGAGAGGCGAGACGGGACACACTGCAGTGATTTGTCCGAGTGTCTCTGTGTGTGCGCCTCGCTTTGAAAATGTATTAACAGCGGTTGGGCCCAGATAAGTATCTTCCACTCCTCCCATTTCCTGTTAGCAGAAAATCAACGCCATTTTTATTCACCTGGCCCCCAAAAGAAAAGCACCGACTCCATTACACCAAAGAGCTCATGGCAGGTGCCTGTGTTCTCTGGAGGGCCCGCATGACCAGCGTCCCAACACGGCCCCCGCCACAGCTCCCGACAGCAGAACATCTGCCGCGCCCCTGAACTGACCTGAAGATTACCTGGGACGCGGCAGGAGGGACGGGAACCAGGACGTGTAGGGGGAGAGAGAGAAGGTGCCGGAAGGAGGGTGACCCACGATGAGGAAGCTGCAGCGGGAGGCCCGTCCTGGGGAGCGCTCGCCCTGGCACGTGCCAACGTGTGGGGTCCTGCCGGGCAGACGCTGGCCCGTCCGTTCTCTACGTCTTTTCTGCTTGAACGTTCGCATCTTCTCGCGTTTCAGCACCGTAGGCCTGGGGCTCCCCCTGCAGACCCCCCTCCTCATCCTCTCTCCTGGATGTGCGTTCACTCCTGGGCGGCCCCAGCCAATCCGTGGTTCGCCTACAGCTGCCACCATCCAGCGTTTCGTCTGGCACGAACCCATCCTGAACCCCACACACATCTGGCGGCCTGGCCCGCACCTGTTCCTGAACCGGGAAGGCTCCTCCTCCTCCTTCCAACAAATGGCAACTCGGCTTTCCGCCGCTCAGGCTGGCCCGTGATGCAGCCCTGACCGCAGCTTCTCCAAGAGCCACGCGTCCTTTCCCTCCGCATATCCCGTCAGCTGCATCTCCAAATACTCAACCCTCCGGAGCCACCACCTCCGACCACCCGGCATCCCCTCCCCAAGATGGGCAGTCACGCCGCCCACGGGCCCTGCTCCCACCCCGGCATCCCCTCCCCAAGATGGCGGCTGTCACGCTGCCCACGGGCCCTGCTCCCACCCCGGCATCCCCCAAGATGGCGGCAGTCACGGTCCCCACGGGCCCTGCTCCCACCCTGGCATCCCCCAAGATGGCAGCAGTCACGCCGCCCACAGGCCCTGCTCCCACCCCGGCATCCCCCAAGATGGCGGCAGTCACGGTCCCCACGGGCCCTGCTCCCACCCCAGCATCCCCTCACCAAGATGGTGGCAGTCACGCCACCCACGGGCCCTGCTCCCACCCCGGCATCCCCTCACCAAGATGGCGGCAGTCACGCCACCCACGGGCCCTGCTCCCACCCCGGCATCCCCTCACCAAGATGGTGGCAGTCACGCCACCCACGGGCCCTGCTCCCACCCCAGCATCCCCTCCCCAAGATGGCGGCAGTCACGCCAGCCACGGGCCCTGCTCCCACCCCGGCACCAGCCCTGGCTCCCGAGTGGCTTCAGGCGTAGCTCAGGCCGGGACTAGCCTCTGCTCGGCAGCCTCAGTTGTTTTCCGGGCCACTCATGGCGGAGGGCAGGGTCCGGCTCCGCCAGCTCCAGCGGCCTGACCCGCATCCCCAGTGCCCTTCAGCCCCAGGGGCAGCGGGGAGGGCGGTCTGTGCTGCGCGGGAGCAGCCGGGAGACGCGGGGCCGGCAGCGCTGCAAGCCCGGCCCGGCTCTGAGGACGCGGCCTCGCCTCTCACGGCGCCTCCAGGAAGCCACTGTGACTGCAGGCTTCACCTCCGTCCTCTGAACTCAGGCTCGGCGGGGCTCGGGGAGCGGAGCCCCTGCCACGGCCCGCGGGCGCCTGGTGTGGCGGGACGGAGGGAGGGAGGCCGCCCTGAGGGAGGAAAGGGAAGGGGCCTCCACCGCCGGGGAGGCTGCGCTCACACCGGATCCTGTCGCCTGCCTCGCCCGCTCCTCCTGCGCCCGGGTGGGCCGAGCTCGAGTCTTCCTTCTTCCTCCTCCCCTTCCCCTGCACGGGCCCCGCGCCCGCAGGCGCCGCACACAAGGAGCGGAGGCCAAGGCTGCCGCCATTACAGCACCCGAGAAACAGCGTCCTCCACACAGGGCGTGGCGAGAGCCTCCGCCGCTGCCCCAAATCAAAGTGAAAGATCTTCCCTCCCGACGGCCTGGGGTTTGGGCCGCCCACCGCTGGGCAGCAGCTCAGCCTGCAGTGCCCGTTGTCGGTGGAGCCATGGTACATGCCGGCTGACGCGGGGTCAGTGGGGCCATGGTGCACAGGGGCTGGCATGGAGTCGGGGGAACCATGGCGCACGCGGGCTGGCATGAGGTTGGAGGGCCATGGCGCACGCCGGCTGGCATGGGGTCGGGGGAACCATGGCGCACGCGGGCTGGCAGGGGGTCAGGGGAGCCATGGTGGACGCGGGCTGGCATGAGGTTGGGGTCCATGGTGTACACGGCTGGCATGGGGTCGGGGGAACCATGGCGCACACGGGCTGGCACGGGGTCGGGGGACCCATGGCGCACGCGGGCTGGCAGGGGGTCAGGGGAGCCATGGCGGACGCGGGCTGGGTTGGGGGCCATGGTGTACGCGGCTGGCATGGGGTCAGTGGGGTCATGGCGCACGCAGGCTGGCACAGGAGGGACTGGGGAGCCGTGCCCTCACGGGTGACGGGTGGGAATGGAGAGTTGGCGGAGCCCTTACCCGAGCTGTGGACAGGGAGGGCCAGGACAGGAAGGCCGGGCCAAGCGCAGACAGCGCCACGGAGGAGGGGGTCACCTAGCTGAGGTCAGCGGGGCCTGGGCCGGGTGGTGCGAGGCTGGCAGCCACACAACACAGAGGGGCCCAGCAACCTCTGGGTCAGGGATCGGCAACGTGCAGCCACCACGGGCTCCACAGGCCACTCTTTCTGGAACACAGGCGTGCGCTTCTCCACGCCCTGAGCCAGGAGGACGCACAGGGCCCATCGCAGGAAATGCAGGGCCAATGCAAGATGAAAATCCTTCCCGGCCGGGCGCGGTGGCTCACGCCTGTAATCCCAGCACTTTGGGAGGCCAAGGCGGGTGGATCACGAGGTCAAGAGATCGAGACCATCCTGGTCAACATGGTGAAACCCCGTCTCTACTAAAGATACAAAAAATTAGCTGGGCATGGTGGCGCGTGCCTGTAATCCCAGCTACTCAGGAGGCTGAGGCAGGAGAATTGCCTGAACCCAGGAGGCGGAGGTTGCGGTGAGCCGAGATCGCGCCATTGCACTCCAGCCTGGATAACAAGAGCGAAACTCCATCTCAAAAAGAAAAAGAAAAAAAAAGACAGTCTTCCGCATATTCTCACTCACAGGCAGGTGATGAACAATGAGAACACATGGACACAGGGAAGGGAGTACTACACACTGGGGTCTATTGGGGGGAATAGGGGAGGGACAGTGGGTGGGGGGAGCTGGGGAGGGATAGCATGGGGAGAAATGCCAAATGTGGGTGAAGGGGCGGAAGGCAGCAAAACACACTGCCATGTGGGTACCTATGCAACTATCTTGCATGTTCTGCACATGTACCCCAAAACCTAAAACGCAATAAAAAAAAAAAAAAAGAAAAAAAGAAAAGACAGTCTTCCTGGCAGATGCAGGCGCACCAGGACTCAGGGCTGCGATTGCAGAGGGAGCCGGAGTCTCTCTTGGGAGGTGCCTTCCGCGGTGCCAGAGCCTGAAGCCGCCCCGGCCCAGGCGCAGCCGGGAGCAGCCGAGTGCGGCCGCGGCGTCCAGCAGGTGGCGCTGCCGCCTGACGTCCCAGAGCCCTTGCCCCATGCGCAACCCTGGCAGCAGGACAGGGCGTGCCGCAGCTGTCCCCCCTGCTTTATGCAGACTGCTACCGGAGCTGCTGCCAGCCACCATGCAGGACGGGGGAGCCACTGCATTGTTGGTATTTCTCATAATGAGGGTCCTTTTGTAATGAGAATGGCTCTGCAGTCCAGAGTTCATACAGAACTCTCAAGAGCACCGTGGCACTCAGTCCTGACACTCAGAGTGATAACATGAGCTTGCCACTGACTGGATCACCTGCACAAATCAGTTACCAACCACTGGATCACAGGCAGGGATCAGTTACCACCCACCAGATCACCCGCAGGGATCAGTTACCACCCACCAGATCACCCGCAGGGATCAGTTACCACCCCCAACATCATCCACAGGGATTGGTTACCACTGGGTCACCTGCACAAATTGGTTACCAACCACCGGATCACATGCATGGATCAGTTACCACCCACTGGATCACCCACAAAGATGTTATCACCCAATGGATTAGCCACAGGGATCAGATACCAACCACTGGATCACCCATATGGACTGGTTACCAACCACTGGATCAGCCAAATGGATCAGTTACCACCAAGTCACCTGCAGGGATCGACTGCCACCCACTGAATCACCCACATGGGCTGGTTACCACCTACAGGGATGGGTTACCACCCACTGGATCACCCACAGGGATCAGTTACCACCTAACAGATCTTCCTAACAGATCTACCTTCCTCATTAGGGCAAATTATATAATACAGCTAGATGCCAAATGGTTTCTATGCCCAAACAAATCGCATATTTGTGAAAACAGAGCTGTGTTATGTTTGTAATCTCAAGATCAATCATCTGCAGGGAGATCTTGATGTCTTCACTATCGGTCTTCAACACTGAAGACCAGCGGTTCTCACTGTGCCTGTGGCGGGTGGCCGTTTCATGACACCCACATATTAGAGCTCTGCTTTTCCACAGAGCAGCTGCCAGCCACGCGGGGACCACACATGAAACGTGGCCAGTCTAAACTGAACGTTCCCTGCATATAAATACACTCTAGATCTCAAGGAGTTCTCATTTAAAAACGTAAAATCTCACCTTATAATTTTTTTCCCACTGATAACACTGCAGAAAAGCAATCAACAAGCCTGAGAATGTGATCCTTAGAAAGGACCCTTCCAGGCAGTCATCCTGTGTCTGAGCACTGGACTGGTGAAATTTCTCTACCCTATGATCTGATAGAAAGTAGCCCTTCATGTTATGAGACCATCTCACTGTGCCCAGACTCTCTGTGATGCATGCTGAGCACCACATTTTCTTCTGAAAGTTGGGAATTGTGATTGTGGTCAGTCATGCAGGCTTGAAAAGCCCATGCAGCCAACTCACAATCCAACCCTGGACTCCCAGGCTCAGATGAGCAGAGCTGACAGACAACACTCCACACACCCTGGCAACGCATCGCTGGAGAAGCAAACATGTCCCGTGTGACTGCTGGGAGGGACTCATGGAAGCCTCCACCATCTTCCTCCAGCCTCCGACCTATCCACCTGTTCCCTTTGCTGGTTTGGCTCTATGTCTTTTCACGGTAATGAATCCTACCTATGAATAAAATCTCATGCTGAGCAAATCACCAACTCCGTGGTTGGTCTTAGGGACCCCAATGTAGTTGGTGTCAGAAGCAGGATTCCCTAGCATGACCCTGCCTCACCATAATAAGATGAGAGCCTTCTCTGGGAAAATGCAGGATGAAGAGGTGAAGATGAGATGGCTGTGATGTCTGGTTAGCCCCTGAGTCTTCCACAGCATGGAATGCAGCTGAGCTACCATCTGCCTTGACAAATAAAAGTCATCTGTGGAGTTTAGGAATCATAATAGCCCAGGAGAGCTGGGTTGCTGGACCGGGGGACTGATTCTGGCTGTTCGGGCTGATGTAAGTGGGAAAAGTACATCCCAGGTGAGGCCTGTGGTTTTCTGTTCTCTCCTCAAGGTGGGAGGAGAAAGACCCCAGCCTTCCTAAGGTGAGCTCCGAGTGTGTCAGAAACACTACGACTATGTGTTGCTCTCTCCCTGAAGTGGGAAGAATAAATGTGACGTCAGGTTACACAGGCTGCAGCAAAGCTTTACATAAACAGAAATGCTCAGAGCTTGGCACAGTGGCTCATGCCGGTAATCCCAGCACTTTGGAAGGCTAAGGTAGGAGGATCACTTAAGCCCAGGATTTCAGGACCAGCCTTGGCAAACACTGAAAGAACCCATCTCTACAAAAATTAGCTGGACACAGTGGCATGCACCTGTGGTCCCAATCACTCGAGGCCAAAGGAGGAGGATCACTTGAGCCTAGGAATTTGAGACCAGCCTGGGCAACACAGGGAGAGCCCATCTCTACCAAAAAAACAAGACCACTTTTCTTAAGAGAGAGAATGAAAACATTCCTGCTGATGGTACAACAGTCCCACCTGCCTCCCAGCCCGGACCTCCAAGCCCCTGTAATGCTAGCCCTGTAAATGCTGACTTTAATGTCAGAGCTTTCAGTGAGCTTCCAAAGAGGAAAAAAAGAAAGGGAGGATTTTGAAAAAATGTATTTTCTGGCTACTGAATCAGAATACAGGACCCACGCTGATGTAAAATATTATATGCTCGCCATTTCGTATATGCTAGAGAGCGCATCCCGATCAAAGAATAATAACATCGAGAGGACGCAGCTGCTCTGGACATGATGGCGTTTCGCTGTGGCTGACAATCTGAAACATACACGTCCTGAGGATTAGGTCTCCAGAAGGATGAGAGTTGCCGTTATCTTTTCCAGTGGCGCCTGTGGAGAAAGGGGAGCAGGAAGAGAGGCCATCTCCAGACAGAGACACTCTTCCATGGTTTTCAAAGGCACTTTCTACTTGCTAATGAGCCCTCATGGAATCCAGAGCCTGATGGGTTTCCAGCCGGATGTGCATGTCCAGTAACACAGGCCCTCAGGCTGACAAAGCAAAGGACATGGGGAAGCCTTGTTTGGACTGGGCTTGGGACATGACCCTGCTACGTCTCACCTTGCCACTGCCCAAGAAAACCCCCTGCCTTCTTCCAGAATCCTAGACACACAGAGCCTAACTGCCCAAGCCTCAGTGCATGCTGCAGCCAGACGGCGTCTGCTGTGTTTGTCTGGACAACAGCTGTGCCCAGCTGAGACCAGGTGACCGGTGCCCCCCCACAAACACGACTCAGACTCAGGGACAGCGGCATCCCAGGACCCCCCGAGGGTCCCACATGAAAGCCCCAGGAAAGGGCCTATTCTCTGATGGGGCTGTCTGAGCTCTTCACCATGCTTCTGGTACGCAGCCTAACTGAGCGATTCCTGCAAAACCTGCAGGCGGGTGGGGGTGTGACTGAACTGTGACCCTGCCGTGGCCCTCTCCTGGCAGGCAGGAGCCTCCACCCACTCTGGGGACATCTTAGGGCTGTGACTCCTTGCCTCAGTCTCCCAGGCAGCCTGACAGCCTCCTCCCCTCCTCCGGGAGCAGATCCCTCAGTGAGGCGGATGGATGACCATCAACAGCCACTCCCAGAAAGGGGGTGATCTTTTCTCCCTGGATAATGATCAGAACAAAAGCAGCTGCATAAAAGTGTTTTAAATTTTCGTAGCAGCAAGACCGCAGCATCTGGAGACAGGGGAGCAGAGGAAGAGCATCAGCGGACGCTGGCTTTCCAGACTGCTCCCGAAGACGTCCCTTCCCCTTCCCCCAAAACACCCCAGGCTGCCTTCCCAGCTGCTGCCAGCCAGAGCCCCAAATTCAAAGTTACGTAGACCCTCTGACAGCACTGTGTGTTGGACAGAAACGCAGTCAGCTCCTGCATGTCCCAAACAGGACACTCACAGACAGTTCCACACCCACATTTCAGATGAGCAATCCTGGCTCCAGAGGGACGACCTCCCAGGGTGAAATCACAGGGAACTCCTGGGCCTGAGCACCCTGTGCCGTCTCTCTGTCCCTGTCCCCTCTCTCTGTCCTTGTCCCCTTTCTCTGTCCCTGTCCCCTCTGTGTCCCTGTCCCCTGTGTCTCTGTCCCCTCTGTCCGTCCCCTCTCTGTGTCCCTGCCCCCTCTCTGTGTCCCTGTACCCTGTGTCCCTGCCTCCTCTGTCCCTCTCCCTTCTCTGTGTCCCTTTCCCCTCTGTGTTCCTGCCCCCTCTCTCTCTGTCCCTGCCCTCTCTATATCCCTGTCCCCTCTGTCCCTGTCCCCTCTCTCTGTCCCTGCCCCCTCCCTGTGTCCCTGTCCCCTCTCTGTCCCTGCCCCCTCCCTCTCCGTGTCCCTGTCCCCTCTCTCTGTCCCTGCCCCCTCCCTCTCTGTGTCCCTGTTCCCTCTCTCTGACCCTGCCCCCCTGTGTCCCTGTCCCCTCTGTGTTCTTGCCCCCTCTCTCTCTGTCCCTGCCCTCTCTGTGTCCCTGTCCCGTCTCTGTCCCTGTCCCTGGCTCAGTTGACCTCACAAGACCACCTCATGTCACAGGCACTGGCTTTTGTGCATCTGCCTGTCCTGGCCACCTGACAACCTCAGAACGTCAGCATTACTGTTCTCCCAATTTTAAAGGTAAAATGGAAACTCAGAGAACCTAAGTAAATGTCACAACTGTCATCAGATAGGAAGTAAAGCTCAAACCGTAAGCCATTTCTTCAGGCTCCAGGCCCCACGGTCTTTCCAGGGCTCCTGCGGCCTTTGTTTAAATTCCAAGCACCTGACTGTACTCCACAGGAGCCAAAGACTCTTTCCACCATAAAGATGGTTACCCTGGCTCCCTTCTACTCCCAGATTCTCTCTCAGGCAGTTGGGGGCCTGGTGTGTGCTCTCAGGAGCCCATGGGTGTTCACCCTGGGAAGGCCTCAGTGGGGGCCGCAGCCCGGGGCCTCCAAGGGGGCACCCCAGCCCCATCTGTGGCTGCACCCGCACCTCCCACTCCCAGGCAGGAGCTTGATCCAGCTTTCTGCAGCCCTGCCAGTGGCTGCTATGCTGTGTCTCCAGAGCTTGCCTGCAGAGGAGAAAGAAGGGCTCTACCTCCTTAGCACAGGTGTCTTCACCTCTCACCTCGGTCTCATCCTAACACTCTTCCTCAGGGCCTAGGGAAAACACCTCTGAGGCAATGTGAGCCCAGATTTGGGCCCCCGGATCCCATGGCCCCTGTGTTGAGCCACACAGGGCTGCCACATTGGCCAGCCATGACCACACCACCTCACAGCCAGGCCACAGCCTCCCCCGAGCTGAGCCACAGGGCTATCTTGTAGACTGGCCACCCCCAGACCACACCCTGGCTTCTGAGCAGGAGGCCAGTATGGCCATCTAAGACTCTTTCTTGCAGACAGGAATAAGGAGCCACCTCTGCAGGGAACAGGGGAGGCCCTTCTAGGCTGGGTGCAGCCCAGATCCCTTCCCTACACCCACCATGTACTCCACAGAACCAAAGACTACTCAGGGTCCAGCCTGGCCTTCCCTCTCCACCTCTGTTCCCTCCAGAACCCAGATCCACCATCAGACCCTCTATGAGCAGCATAGTGAGACCCTGTCTCTACAAAAGAATTTAAAAACTAGGCATGGTGAAGCATACCTGCAGTCCTAGCTACTCGGAAACAGAGGCAGGAGGATCGCTTGAGCTCGGGAGTTGGAGGCTGTAGCGAGACTTCAACGGGTCTCTCTCTGTCACCATTATACACCAGCCTGGGCAACAGAGAGACCCTGTCTCAACTCAAAAGGAAAGCACCCTGAGTCTAACTTGGCACTGAGCTTTGTGGCATTCACAGGCTCACGCAGGAACCACGGCTCGCACTGCCAGAAGGCACATGGCCTCTCCTCCTTCACAGTGCATGGCGGGCCCTGCAGATATGTGTGGCAGGAATGGCTGCCTGGGGCACGAGGCCAGAGGTTCTGAGACGAGAGTAAGAACTGCTGAACTACCCTCAGCTCCACCCTGAATCAGCACTGCAGAAAGGCCGGGACAGACACCTCCTGTCCCCCCAACCCCAGGCACCTGTCATCTCATCACAGAGTCACAGAAAGGCAGGATACTGGATTTGGAGGCATCGGTAGAGTCGCTCACGCTCCCTCACCTTTAGTAAGAGAAAAACGAGGCCTAGACAGGAAACACACAGCTTAGGACACAGAGCGTAGAAGCAGAAATACCAGGTTCCCTTGATTGCAGGAGATGTTATTGAAGACCAGAAGACTGTGGGAGACCCATCGAGGCAGGCGGGCAGGATGAGAACCCCACCCTCCAGGGGTGTGCTCTCCAGGGCTCTTGGTGGAGAAGGGCTGTTTTCTGTGATAAATGCACCCACCATCCACGGAGCCGAGGGCCTTTCCACTGTGTTGTTTTTGGCCTTGCAAATCATGTGACATTCTAAAAACTTCCAGTTACTGATATCTCTTTAAAGAAACCTCTCTCATAGTCATGGAGAAAAACAGGCTTTTGAAACAATCTTTTGGAGAAGGTCAATGACAATTAGATCAGATTTTGAAGCAACAGAAATGATGAAAAACTTAAAACATCACTTTCGTTTTGATCTTAATATGGCTTTGGGGAAACATGGGCATGTTTTAGAATCCATAAGAAAGAGCGTGCCCATCACTGTGGTAATGACTGGGGCTGACTCACAGCTGCCTCCCGGCCCGTTATAAGTACATCCTGCATTGAGCACACACAGCAAGACGGAGCAAATGAATAACAAGTGCTCCCTTGTCTAGATGTGGACAGCTGCTCCACCTGGCACACCAGGGATCCTTTCTAAAAGACAGGGAGCAGCATGTCAGGCAAGCGAGGGGGGCTTGAGGAATGTCCTCAAGAGAAGGTCTTAAGGTGAGTGCCACAGCTCAAGGACACCGCATGTCTGTAGATATGCTGGCCATTTAGTGGCCTTCACACAGGAGGCCATCATGCCCAGACCGCCATACACAGGGACAGGCCTCGCCACGAGCTCTCAGATCTGAGGAAGGCTCACACGTAAGTCCAGGCCTTTAGAAAGGGCAATATTGATCGTCCATCTGTGTCACGCAGTGTGCTTATCGAAAATGGTCCAAGGTGGTGAAACAATGGACCAGAAGCTTCTCCTACACTGCTGGAAACATTCTCCCGGTCAGCCCTTTATTTTATTCAAAAGTCATGAAAAGTTGGCTAAATGCTCTCACCTAATTTCCTAGGAATCCACAGAGCATTCCCTTAAACAGCTCCCTGCCGCCTCCAGGCTGTACCCTAAACCCAACAGCAACTAAAAACCAAAACAAAAAGAAAACCCTGCCCTCAGCTTCCAACCAGGCTCCAGCTTGCAGACACATGGAGAGGCGAAGGGTCTTCCCTTCCTCCCTAGACATGAAGTCCCCGTCTCCCAGGGGAGGCAATGCCGTGAGTTCCTATTTGACAGCAAACACATCTTCCCAGAGTTCCACACATCGCTTGGTTCCTGCACTTTGCCTTTTCCAGTGTAGAAGCACGTGTGGCCACCTTAGCATAGAGTCCCCTGGAGTCCCCTTCTCTTTCTTGATGGGAGCAGTCTACGCTGCTTGCTCTGGCCTCTGGGCTCTGCTGACTGGGCCACACAGAATCCTACACAGGCTCATTCTTGAGAGACCCTCTTCCTAGACCAGCCGTGACTTAGTGACGCACAGTACACAGTGTTCTGCTCCATTCAGTCAGAACAAACCGGCAGCTCAACCCACAACATGCTCTGCCAGCTCATTTCCAGCAGGCTGGAGATGGGTCCCACTGGGCAGGGTCCTCGGTCCTCGGTCATTTTAATGAACTTCCTACCCTGACTCTCAGAACGTTCCCGGTTTCCTAGAAACAATCAGGTTTTAACGTCCCCACTCTTACGCAGCTCTCCAGTTTTCAGTAAGCAAATATGAACAATAATTGATCGACATTT
Organism: Saguinus oedipus; assembly: GCA_031835075.1. Lineage (NCBI taxonomy): Eukaryota > Metazoa > Chordata > Mammalia > Primates > Cebidae > Saguinus > Saguinus oedipus. The sequence continues at coordinate 42,334,784 of CM063182.1, forward strand.
TAATAATAACCACAGAAAAAGCACATAAATGCTCATACTCCAGTACAACACAAGAAGCCAACCCAGAGGTTTATGTGAAATCCCACCCTGTGCCCAACAAACAGGAGCCACGCTGCTCTGAGGGAGCTGTGAAAACCGAGCAGAACGCACAGCTCCTGTGCTCTTGGGAAGCAGATCTGGACGCACAGTGAGACAGGATGGATTACAGAACACAACAGGGGCACAGCCATCCCCAAAACGGGGAATTCGGTGGAAGAATCTGCAAAAGGGACAGAGACACGCTGTCCAGGAGAAATGCAGTGTGAGCACATGTGCAATTTACTGTTTTACTAACTACATTAAAGCTGTAAGAAACAAATGAGATTCATTTTAATACATTTTATTTAACCCAACATATGCAAAATGTCATTTCCGGATGCAATCAACATAAAAAATATTAGTAACATACTTCACATTTTTTTCACAGTCTTCAAAATCCGGCACATATAATGTTTGACACTGACAGACCCTCTGGACTCAGAGCAGCAGCGTGTCGTGGGTTCAGGACTGCACGTGGCTGGCAGCTGCCACACAATGGCACAGCAAGAGCTCCCACACATGGCTTTGGGTCCAAGGCAAACCACATCTCCGAGTCCTGGACCCTCACGGGAAGGGAGAGAGATGCCCACATGGTGGAGCCACTCAGAGAAGGTGTTTCTAGCACTCCTGAGGGGCAGCTGCCTCTGCGTCTCCCAGGGAAAGGCAGCAGACCCTCTGCAAGCTGTGGGGTTTGATGCCCACTGACACAGCTTGCGGCACATGGTCTGCCGGGCTGAGGTGCTGTGCCCTTCCTGGTGAAAAGCCAAGTGATACACATTCTTACAAATCACACTCAAAGGGGTTTGGAAATGTTGAAGGGACAAAGAAAGAGACTATGGGAACGCTGGCTGCTCTTTAGGCTCTAAAGAGGCAAGCTGGGGAAACCTCTGTCTTCAGACAGCACATCACCCTTTCCTTCTGTTGCTCTTACAGCCGGGAACACGTGTGCATCTGATCTGTTCGTCTTCAGACAAAACAGCCTGAACTGAAGAAAAGGTGGGTATTCTGATTCCCCAAATGTCCCATCTCCCCCAGAGCTGACACGGGGCTGGGGCCATGGCCTCGCTGAGCTCCTGAGGATGAGCGAATGTGAAGATGAGTCTCCACATCTATGCCCAGTGTCCGCTCTGCCTCCACCTTCCCCACCACAAGCCGGGAAAAGCCACGCCACGCGCCTTGCAGGAGTGAGCTCTTGCTTCCTCTCCGCCCCTGGATGCTCAGCTGACTCAGAGCCGCCTCAAGTAGCAACAGGCAGAAACCAAGTCAAAAACTGAAGAGGTGGCCTGTTTCAAGCAGGTCCCACTCAATGAAGCTCGAAATAGATCAATTCCAACAGGCCGCCATTCCCGCTAAGTGGGATGAGAAAGAACAGCCAGGTGTCTGTACATGGTTCCATCCTCACCCCCGAGCCCACGGCCAGGGCTGGCAGCCGTTCCAGGACAGAGGGCTCCCTAACCCACAGAATTACAAGGGGTCAAGGAAGCAGCGACCGTCGCAAAGAGAAGCTAACCGTGGAGAGACCTGAATTCCCATCATACCCTGACCACCTCATAGGGCAAAGCTTCCTTCTCTGAAGGAAACAGACAGTGGCTTCCACTGTGCAGGCTCTGCAGGAATTAGGGGACAGGCTTGGAAGGTGCTTTTATAGATGAATCCACAGGAACTCTAGAAATATTACTTCCTGCCCACATATCCCTGCAGGAGGGAAGAAAAAACCCTAACCATAAATTTCCAATATTATCTTTGCCCCAACAGTCTAAGATCCCACAGAAAGATTGGGGGGAAAGACGAGTTTTGAATCAAGAATGCGAAATGCTGACTGATCTTTTTCAAACTGGTTATCAACACTTCTTTACCTTAAGAAAGGTTTTTTAACGTTTCATTGTGAAATAATTTCAGACACATAGAAAAGTTGCAAAAGCAGTACCAGGAATTCCTATGCACTCTTCACCCTGATTTCCCGAACGCTGACATTTTGTTTACCATTCTTTCTCTTTCCCATAATGTTTTTTCAGAACCACTTGACTCCACACTGCAGGCATGACAGCCCTTCACAGTGATTCACTGTGTGTTTGCTAAAACCAAGGGCATTTCGTTATAATCACAATACGATGATCCACATCTTGAAATGCGAATTTCACTGGCAGCTCTTATTCACATTTTGCCAATTGTTCCACTCCTGTGTTTTACAGAAAATTAAAAACAACGGAGCAGAAGGCCACAGGGTGCACCTGTCACATCTCTCATTGGATCTCACCTGGAACCATTGCTCAGTCTTTCTCCATCTCTACTGAGAGACTTTTCCTTTGCAAATCGTAAGAAGGAAAGAACCAGATCATGAGGGTCCCTCCTATAACTTACTCAAAGTGTATGAAAATCCAAAGGGTATGAACCTAGAGAACATGTGTCAGCCTTTTCCTTTTCAGGACACACGTGGCTGCTGGACCGCATGTGTGTTTATGGAGTTTGGTCAGGACAGTGACTAGAGGCCAAAGGTGAGAGGGAAAAGGTTGGTTGATGAAAACATCAGGCCCTTGCTCTTCCTCCAAGATCCCCACAAATTCACAGGAACGCCACCAAGACTATATTCGTGCTGCAGTATTTCCTAGAAGGGAATATTTCCTCTGATAAGAGAACATTTTTCAAATAAAGATTGACAAATAAAACCTGTGTGAGGCAAACACTCCCCAGTTTTCTTCCAGCCGTGGGTACCAAACATCCCCTTAGCTACTCCTCAAGAAGACGGAGGCCAAACGGATTCCAGCAATAGGACTCAGAACAGCTGGTTTACATGCATTGCGTCATTTAATCGAAGAGTCCAAAAAATGGAGATCAAGCATGTAACAAGACTCCAAAGATTTTTAAAGAAAAGAAAAATCAAGTGGTGCCCTTCTTCCTCTGCCGACACCCACCACCGTGTTTCAGCAGCCCAGTGAAGAGGGAGCCTGGGGTCGGGGGTGACCAGTAGGATGGTGGGGAGGGCTTTACTCAGAAACTCAGAACAGGCTGGTAAGGGCTCCAGAGAACAAATGAAACTCACATGGAAGTAAGTGACCTGCCAAGGCTTGCCAGGAGCCAAATGTCCCAGCTCTCACTGCAGGAAGAACATTATGACAAGTGGCAGTGCCTAAAAATAATGGCCGAAATACCTGGGATTCTCAACAGAAGTGCCAGGAATCCCAGATCTCGGGGTAGCCAGGGAATGTAAGAAGGAATCCCAAGATCCTGGGGTACCCAGGGCATTTATGAAGGAATCCCAGGATCCTGGGGTAGCCAAGGAATTTAAGAAGGTGTCTCAGGATCCTGGGGTAGCCAAGGAATTTAAGAAGAAATTCCAGGATCCTCAGGTAGGCAGGGAATTTAAGGAATCCCAGGATCCAGGGATAGTGAGGGAATTTAAGAAGGAATCCCATTCCTGGGGTAGCCATGGAATTTAAGAAGGAATCTCAGGATCCTGCGTAGCCAGGGAATTTAAGAAGGAATCGCAGGCAGCCTCTTCTAGAACATGTTTCTGATTCTTTTTCCAGAGCTAGGAGGCGGGAGAGGCAGAGAGCTCTTGTTCTCACCCTCATGTGGAACGCCCCTGCCATTCCCTGCTCCCTCAGCGTGGGAGCCCCCCAGACGTCAGGGTGTGGACATAACTGGGAATCGCTTATTCAGAAACACAACTGGACTGTGTCAGCTGCACACACAGCTCCTCAGCTCTCAGAGATGCGCCTGCCCCAGGACCAAGATCCAGGAGCCCAAGGCGGTGGCCCCAGTGCCTGGACTCAGCTGACGACTTCCTCACACGTACCTCCTACCTACACACACATTTCTATTTGGCTGTAAAAAATTCCTCTTTTACTGCCCCCGCCTCGTGAAATCATTTGACAAATTTCTGTGATTCTGTCTTCTTCACTGGGGACTTAAGGACCCAGAAGAAAGGGTCTGAGCCCCCAAACCTCCACCCTTCCCCTGCCTTGATCCCCAATCTTCAGAACAACCCAAAAAGTCCTCTCAATTAGTGCAGTTCCAGAGGGATTTCCATGAGCAAAGCACCTCCCTCCCATTATATAAACAGAATGTAAATCTGAGTTCCCTGCTTTTTACGGTTAATAGGACGGCCTCTGAGCCATGCCCCGGCATACTGGTGTGGCTCCCACAGCTCTGGAAGACAGTGGGAGGAAGTCTCTGCAGTGTGGGGTCTCCATGGGGCTCCCAATCCTGCACACCTGCAGACGGCACCTACTCTTACTGTCTGGCCACATCCTATGTGGCAGCAAGCCCAGGGCACACCAGCCCTCCCTGCATCTCCATGTAGTCTTTGCAGGATTCTTCCACCACCTAGAATACCTCTGTCTCCCTGGAAATCTATTGTAAAAGACTCGGCACTGAAGTCCCCTCCTCGGGCCTTTTCTGCAGAGAATCCTCTCACCCGCTGGCTTCCAACGTAGTGTTGGCTACATCATGCTCCCTGTGCGTACAGCCCCTGTGTGCACCCAGCACGGGAACCACTCGCTCACATCACCATCTTTCCTAGAACAGGATAATTTTCCCCAAAGCAGATATAACATCACATTTGCCGTTAAACCCTTGTGGCCAGCAGAGTCGGCAAAATGTGCACTGACTCTGTGACCACATGACCCACCAAGAGGAGAACAAACTGGATTACACTTCTCTCCGTTGCTTCCTCCAGGAAGGCAAGGACTGCATAGCTCTGGCTTCTACAGTGAGTTACTCATGTTTCTAAGGCCTGCAAAAAGAAGAGGCCAGGTCCCCAGGTCTGATTCCAAATTCTCAGCCTTCAACCCCATGCAAACACATCAGTGTGGCCTGTCTCAGACTGAGAGGCACAATGAAATCATGAATCAGGATGAGCACGTGGATCAACTCATTCCTCCTAGAGACACAACACAGAAAATTAGAACTGCAATAGCAAGAAGGAGAAATACACATTTCTGAGGTGAAAAAACAAAGTCACAGAGACACAAAGTGATTTCTATAGTGTCCAATACATTTCAATTTCCTCCTGCACTAATGTGTCCATTCTTGGTAACTCAAATTAAAATGGAAGTGACTTGTAGTATAAATCATGGAAAGCAAGATCAATATTTCCTTCTAAGCATAATTAGACTGCAGCCCTCCCTGGTACTGGATACTCTCAACAAAGCCAGGCAAATGCTGCTTGAGTCCTACAGGGTGGGATGTTTAGAGTGGGAATGGCGGGGAGGTCATTTTTCGACCAAAACCGCCTGCAGAGCCGTCCGGCCCTCCCTGCCCCTACCCTGATGTGAGCCCCAGTGCTCCTATTTCCTCCTCGGTTCAATCCGGCTTCACAGCAGATAATCCTCAAGTCTCGCCTAACTCTGAGGCTGTGTGATCTTCCAGATCTTCTTGCATCGAGGGCAGCAGTTCCCATCTAATCCCTTTCTCATGTGGACACCCTGAGCCTGGCCCCAGGTACGAGGGAAAGGCCGGTGAAGACCTGTCCAGCCTTATCACCAAGTTCTTCCCCTGTGCGTTATTTTTTCTTACTCCTCTCAATCAAAAATCTCATGCTGTTTTCTGGGCGCAATCCACAGATGCCTTTGCAAGGTGTCAAGCACGCAGTCCCCACTAACATCACCGTGTTGTCATTGCAAGAATCAACCAGGTACTGAGCACCAAGCTTGGGAGCTGATCCTCGTTCCTCCTGCAGGCATAGAGCCTGGGACACACTAAGGACACGGGAAATCCATGTCCAGGACACCTGCTGAATACATTCTCGACCTCTCTAAATCTGTGTCCAGGACACCTACTGAACACATTCTCAACCTCATAAATCTGTATCCAGGACGCCTACTGAATACATTCCCGACCTCATGAATCCATGTCTGGGACGCCTGCTGAATACATTCCCAACCTCATAAATCTGTGTCCGGGATGCCTGCTGAATACATTCCCAACCTCGTGAGTCCGTGTCCGGGACGCCTGCTGAATACATTCCCAACCTCGTGAGTCTGTGTCCAGGACGCCTACTGAATACATTCCCAACCTCATGAGTCCGTGTCCAGGACGCCTACTGAATACATTCCCAACCTCATGAGTCCGTGTCCGGGACGCCTACTGAATACATTCCCAACCTCGTGAGTCCGTGTCCGGGACGCCTACTGAATACATTCCCAACCTCGTGAGTCCGTGTCCGGGACGCCTACTGAACACATTCCCAACCTCGCGAGTCCGTGTCCGGGACGCCTACTGAATACATTCCCAACCTCGCGAATCCGTGTCCGGGACACCTACTGAATACATTCCCAACCTCGCGAGTCCGTGTCCGGGACACCTACTGAATACATTCTCAACCTCGCGAGTCCGTGTCCGGGACGCCTACTGAATACATTCCCAACCTCGTGAGTCCGTGTCCGGGACGCCTACTGAATACATTCCCAACCTCGTGAGTCCGTGTCCAGTACGCCTACTGAATACATTCCCAACCTCGTGAGTCCGTGTCCAGGACGCCTACTGAATACATTCCCAACCTCATGAGTCCGTGTCCAGGACGCCTACTGAATACATTCCCAACCTCTTGAATCCGTGTCCGGGACGCCTACTGAATACATTCCCAATCTCGTGAGTCCGTGTCCAGGATGCCTACTGAATACATTCTTGTGAATCTGTATCTAGGACGCCTGCGGAACACATACATACTCCACCTCATAAATCTGTGTCCATGACATGACCAGAAATTCTCCTTGGAGGTGGCGTCAGGCTGGTGCCCTCCCCAGTCAAGGGACCTACCATGAAGAAAATGAGACCCTCAGCCCTGCGCAGGGCAGGGCACTCTGGGCCTGTTCTCCTGGGACCCTGTGGCTGGCCGGTGTCCCGTCCACTACACACACGCACTTCCTTCCACTGTGCTACAGAATTTGAATGTGTCCCATGGTGTCTGATGGGCCTGGAACCACTCCGCTCCTTCAGGTGGCCTTGTGCATCTGTGTTCTGCTCCTTTGTGGGGTGTTTTTGCAATTTAGCTCTCTGAACTCTGTCTTATTTTTCTCTTATATTTCTAGAAACTACCAAGAGCAATGATAATAATTCTCAACTCAAAACCCCATACTCCAAATCTCCCTCCTGCTCCACATGTCCCGAGATCTCCGTCCCTCATGATGAATTTGTGTGACAGCTGACAACATCCCCACACCCTGCCCCACTCCATCCTCTTGTTAAGAACAGAATTGTGATGATTCTTCTCAATCTATGAGGAAACCGAGGCTCAGAGGGGCTAAGTGTCCTTTCTCAGGGGGACACTCACGTAGGACTTTCAACTTTAAGGACCTCAAAATCAGCCACTGGCTCAAAGCACACTCCCGACGTGACTGATTCTCCCCCGAGACCTTGGGTGTGTGCCACATGTGTTCAGGCAGACAGACCCAGGAGCCTCAGGGACTAGAACGCTTTAAACACACCCCCAAGAGTGCTACAGTCACCGTCATTTTTAATCACTGAATCAACGTGTTCAAGTCAGAAAACAGTCACCACAGAAGCTTTAAGCAAATCCCCACAGGCTCATCACTGTCCTCCATCAACAGGAATTCCCGGCACAAATCACGTTCTGTCGATGGCATTCTTACCTTTGTAGTTTTCCTGAGCACTCCCCATCTGACACATCATCACCAGCTTCACCTTCATGTAATTACAGTCGATCAGTTTGCTCCGAAGCCTTTTGCCATCGCGGCCACCAGGGCCCTCCCACGAGGATCTCTCCCACATCGGCTCCTCCAGGCCTCCGGCCCCCCGCTCAGAGCTCTTTCTCTTCCTTGGCGGGGGGTCCTCTGGCCCGGGCTCTTCCCGGCTTCCCCCCACGCTGTCCCCAGCCCCACAGCGCAGAGGCATTTAATCCTGCTCAGGAACACCTGGACTCCTGCAAGCCGTGCTCGGTGCCTGCCACGCAGCCTGTGAGCCCCTCTGGGATTATTACACAATGAGCCATCCTTGCCGGAGGAGGGCAGCTCCACTGTGTGACGGTTCCCGTGGGTGCGGCCGGCTCTGCTGCCAGCACCCTCATCCATCCTCCCGGCTCACTCAGTTTAGCTCCACGTGGCTTGGCTGCTGCCAGCCCCTCTGTGGCCACCCACGGCTGCCGCACACCCCCTTCAGCTCATGCCCTGGCCGTGGCCCCCCAGGCAGCTCCAGAGAGGAGGTCCCTGTGCCACTCCATGCCACCTGCTGCCCTCCAGCACCTGCTCTTCCAGTAGGAGCAGAGCCCACTGGACCCTCTGGGAGCTGGGAGAGCAGCAGGTACAGATTCTGCTTCTTTTCATGGTACCTGGGAGTTGTTTGCTCAGGTGTTATTGAGACACAGAGACAGAAATAACCACCATGAACAGAAAAGTGAAATGCAGTGGACCCCAGACCCAGACGCAGGGCCTGCCATGGGGCCAGGGCCACACAGGCGGACTGGTGGGGCAAGAGGTGTGCGAGGAGGCAGCCAACATGGGAAGCCCTCACTGTGACCTCGGAGGGAAGAGCGGGAAAGCAGGGCACGCAGGCTTAGGCCTGGCCAGGCTGAACAGTCCCGGGGCTCTGGGCTGTCAGCAGTCACGAGCATGAGAGCCCATGGAGGCAGTGGTGGTCGTGTGCTCAGGATGTCGGCTTTGTATAAAGCATGACCACAGGTGAGTCCGTACTGTCCCCAGGAACAGCCAGCTCAGAAAGAGCCACCCCTCCCAGGTCAGCAAGGCTGACAGGAAAGCAGCAGAACATGGAAAATGAACAGCTCGGCTAAGACCTGCCCTGTGACCCCAGCAGCCCGGAGTCCAAGTGAGTTACTCACTGAGTGATGGCAATGTGATGCATTCATTCTCCATGACATATCCATCCCTCCTGTGAGCTCAACCCCATTCAATAGAGCAGGAAAACCCGGAATTAACTAATTAAAATACATTTTATTATGCAATGCCCCTGCCTGCCTTTGGACTGCAACACCATGTTTCTTCCTGCCTTCATGCTAAATGGACACATCGGCTCTTTCTGCACCTTCGGCTCACTAAGCAGATCTCAGATTCATCAGCCTCATAACCACATGAGCCGACTCCTTAAAACCAAGCTCCCTCTATACACAGACGTACATGATGAGATTTAGATATATGAGCATGCGGTCGATGTATATGTAACACACACACACACGCACACACCCATGTACATTCGACGGCTTCCACTTCTCTGTAGGATCGGAACACACATGCAAAGCCCACTGGGTTACTCCGCCCACCATGTGGACTTCCAAGTCCACACCCACCCACCAGGTGGTACCCCAAGTCACGGATTCCTGGACCACCGCAAAGCCAGCTCTGTCCAGCTTCCACACAGAGCAGTAGCCTTCCATGAGGTAACCTCAGCCCAGAGACAACCACTCACATTTCATCTATGTCTATGAAACAGGCTGAGCTGGGAGGATCCCTTAAGCTCTGGAGTTCAAGATCAGCCTGGGCAACATAGGGAGACTCCGCCTCTACAAAAAAATAAAATAAAAACTAGCTGAGCAAGGTAGTGTGCACCTCTAGTCCCAGCTACTTGGGAGACTGAGATGGGAGGATCGCTGGGGCCCAGAAGGCCACTGCACACCAGCTTGGGTGACAAGGTAAGATCTCTTCTCTAAAAACAAACATGCATACCCAAAGCATCCAAGTGGCCATCACCCACAGGCTAGTGTATCTTAACCATTGCCAACATCATTATCAATTCCTCGAATAGCCAGCCGACCTTTACGAGTCTGGATTTAGTAAGAATAACCCGGATAAGGATGCAGTGCCAGCCTCCAGAAGTTTCTGAAACGTGCCTCTGGAAATTCATTCTGTACCTCGGCAAGGCCAGCACTAAACTTCACTGGGATCACGGTCCCGCCGTAGCAGTAACCACACACCATGACCCTGCCATACCTCCCCACACCCCCCAACCAACGTCCGAGCCCAGGGCTCCCAGAGGATCTCATCCCCAAACCTACTGACCTGCTGTTGGCACTGCCCTCTCACCCACAAAACATGAGCCTGAGGACAGAGATGACCTCGCTGTCTTCTACCCACACTGCCCAGGGCAGTGACCTGGGATTGAACTGACATCAGATCTTCGAGGTGACAGAGGAGGGACATGGCTGGTGTTGGTCTTGCATGGAAACGCTATCAACTGAACACTAGCGGCATCTTTTCACGAAGGCCTCTCCGACATGCACATTCTTGTGTTCATCGTCTCACTTCCGCAGCCACCAGTGTGCAAGGGATGCTGTCACGTGACACACACCAGCGGCTACAGAATTCAGAGCAATGTTAACAGCATCACTGATTTCACTCAAGAACATTAAACTGGATCCCTCTCTTCAGAAGGTAATTTTTCTTTGAACTGACCCTGAACTCACTCAGGCCACTTCTGCCAGCCCCACAGCCACTCAATTACGTGGGAGAGCATCTAATAAACTTTAGACCTTTGGCAGTCTTTGATTGTTTAATTATGTTAAAAGCCAGTCTCTGAGGCATTTTCCCTTAATTAGTTATGCTTTTCGCCTATGTTATTTCTTCAGGAACGGGCCCCTGACATCTGATACAACCACAGGTTCAATTCAGTTCAACCTAAAACGCTTCCACTGACTGTCCACTATACACCAAGCACAGAGGGGTCTCTACACTGGTAAAATGTGACCCTGATTCCCAGGAAATTCTATTCCATAACCTGAAAGATATACATTCAAATGTCACCACCTGTTTCCTTCTTAGCAAATATCCTAACTGGTAGTATAAACTTCAGGAACTGTAACATTTTCATTCTGAATGCAGGGTTAAGCACATAGACAGCTACAGCTCCTGGGTAGGGTAATTAAAATAGAGAGATAAGGGTGGCATCAGCACTCACACCCACGGCCTGGTGGGCATCACGAATCCATCATGGCAGTGGTCCCTCAGAGTCTTCCTCCACACGTCTCTATGGAAAGACACTCCCACTGGACCTGACACAAGAGGAAAGCCTGTCCACTGAGACTGGCACAAACCAGCCCGCTCATTGCAGGCATCATGACACATCCCACATAAGGTGTGGTTTGCTACCTAATAACTCGTCCATAGTGACTTGCTGCCCATCAGGGAACACCCACCGCAGGTTTGCTACACCACAGTTTTTAACATGGCAGCAAAACCCACAGACCACCCAGTAATGCTACACCACAGCCTGTAACATGACAGCAAAACCAACACAGCACCCAGTAATGCTACACCACAGCCTCTAACATGACAGCAAAACACACAGACCACCCAGTAATGCTACACCACAGCCTCTAACATCACAGCAAAATACACACAGACCACCCAGTAATGCTACACCACAGCCTCTAACATGACAGCAAAACACACACAGACCACCCAGTAATGCTACACCACAGCCTCTAACATGACAGCAAAACACACAGACCACCCAGTAATGCTACACCACAGCCTCTAACATGACAGCAAAACACACACAGCACCCAGTAATGCTACACCACAGCCTCTAACATGACAGCAAAACACACAGACCACCCAGTAATGCTACACCACAGCCTCTAACATGACAGCAAAACACACAGACCACCCAGTAATGCTACACCACAGCCTCTAACATGACAGCAAAACACAGACCACCCAGTAATGCTACACCACAGCCTCTAACATGACAGCAAAATACACACAGACCACCCAGTAATGCTACACCACAGCCTCTAACATGACAGCAAAACACACAGACCACCCAGTAATGCTACACCACAGCCTCTAACATGACAGCAAAACACAGACCACCCAGTAATGCTACACCACAGCCTCTAACATGACAGCAAAACACACACAGCACCCAGTAATGCTACACCACAGCCTCTAACATCACAGCAAAACACACACAGCACCCAGTAATGCTACACCACAGCCTCTAACATGACAGCAAAACACACACAGCACCCAGTAATGCTACACCACAGCCTCTAACATGACAGCAAAATACACACAGACCACCCAGTAATGCTACACCACAGCCTCTAACATGACAGCAAAACACAGACCACCCAGTAATGCTACACCACAGCCTCTAACATGACAGCAAAACACACACAGACCACCCAGTAATGCTACACCACAGCCTCTAACATGACAGCAAAACACACACAGACCACCCAGTAATGCTACACCACAGCCTCTAACATGACAGCAAAACACACACAGACCACCCAGTAATGCTACACCACAGCCTCTAACATGACAGCAAAACACAGACCACCCAGTAATGCTACACCACAGCCTCTAACATGACAGCAAAACACACACAGACCACCCAGTAATGCTACACCACAGCCTCTAACATGACAGCAAAACACACAGACCACCCAGTAATGCTACACCACAGCCTCTAACATGACAGCAAAACACACACAGCACCCAGTAATGCTACACCACAGCCTCTAACATGACAGCAAAACACACAGACCACCCAGTAATGCTACACCACAGCCTCTAACATGACAGCAAAACACAGACCACCCAGTAATGCTACACCACAGCCTCTAACATGACAGCAAAATACACACAGACCACCGAGTAATGCTACACCACAGCCTCTAACATGACAGCAAAACACACAGACCACCCAGTAATGCTATACCACAGCCTCTAACATGACAGCAAAACACACACAGCACCCAGTAATGCTACACCACAGCCTCTAACATGACAGCAAAATACACACAGACCACCCAGTAATGCTACACCACAGCCTCTAACATGACAGCAAAACACAGACCACCCAGTAATGCTACACCACAGCCTCTAACATGACAGCAAAACACACACAGACCACCCAGTAATGCTACACCACAGCCTCTAACATGACAGCAAAACACACACAGACCACCCAGTAATGCTACACCACAGCCTCTAACATGACAGCAAAACACACAGACCACCCAGTAATGCTACACCACAGCCTCTAACATGACAGCAAAACACACACAGCACCCAGTAATGCTACACCACAGCCTCTAACATGACAGCAAAACACACAGACCACCCAGTAATGCTACACCACAGCCTCTAACATGACAGCAAAACACACACAGACCACCCAGTAATGCTACACCACAGCCTCTAACATGACAGCAAAACACACACAGACCACCCAGTAATGCTACACCACAGCCTCTAACATGACAGCAAAACACACAGACCACCCAGTAATGCTACACCACAGCCTCTAACATGACAGCAAAACACACACAGCACCCAGTAATGCTACACCACAGCCTCTAACATGACAGGAAAACACACAGACCACCCAGTAATGCTACACCACAGCCTCTAACATGACAGCAAAACACACAGACCACCCAGTAATGCTACACCACAGCCTCTAACATGACAGCAAAACACAGACCACCCAGTAATGCTACACCACAGCCTCTAACATGACAGCAAAACACACACAGCACCCAGTAATGCTACACCACAGCCTCTAACATCACAGCAAAACACACACAGACCACCCAGTAATGCTACACCACAGCCTCTAACATGACAGCAAAACACAGACCACCCAGTAATGCTACACCACAGCCTCTAACATGACAGCAAAACACACACAGCACCCAGTAATGCTACACCACAGCCTCTAACATCACAGCAAAACACACACAGACCACCCAGTAATGCTACACCACAGCCTCTAACATGACAGCAAAACACACACAGCACCCAGTAATGCTACACCACAGCCTCTAACATCACAGCAAAACACACACAGACCACCCAGTAATGCTACACCACAGCCTCTAACATGACAGCAAAACACAGACCACCCAGTAATGCTACACCACAGCCTCTAACATGACAGCAAAACACACAGACCACCCAGTAATGCTACACCACAGCCTCTAACATGACAGCAAAACACACACAGCACCCAGTAATGCTACACCACAGCCTCTAACATCACAGCAAAATACACACAGACCACCCAGTAATGCTACACCACAGCCTCTAACATGACAGCAAAACACACAGACCACCCAGTAATGCTACACCACAGCCTCTAACATGACAGCAAAACACACACAGCACCCAGTAATGCTACACCACAGCCTCTAACATCACAGCAAAACACACACAGACCACCCAGTAATGCTACACCACAGCCTCTAACATGACAGCAAAACACACACAGCACCCAGTAATGCTACACCACAGCCTCTAACATGACAGCAAAATACACACAGACCACCCAGTAATGCTACACCACAGCCTCTAACATGACAGCAAAACACACAGACCACCCAGTAATGCTACACCACAGCCTCTAACATGACAGCAAAACACACAGACCACCCAGTAATGCTACACCACAGCCTCTAACATGACAGCAAAACACACACAGACCACCCAGTAATGCTACACCACAGCCTCTAACATGACAGCAAAACACACACAGACCACCCAGTAATGCTACACCACAGCCTCTAACATGACAGCAAAACACACAGACCACCCAGTAATGCTACACCACAGCCTCTAACATGACAGCAAAACACACACAGCACCCAGTAATGCTACACCACAGCCTCTAACATGACAGCAAAACACACAGACCACCCAGTAATGCTACACCACAGCCTCTAACATGACAGCAAAACACACAGACAACCCAGTAATGCTACACCACAGCCTCTAACATGACAGCAAAACACACAGACCACCCAGTAATGCTACACCACAGCCTCTAACATGACAGCAAAACACACACAGACCACCCAGTAATGCTACACCACAGCCTCTAACATGACAGCAAAACACACACAGACCACCCAGTAATGCTACACCACAGCCTCTAACATGACAGCAAAACACACAGACCACCCAGTAATGCTACACCACAGCCTCTAACATGACAGCAAAACACACACAGCACCCAGTAATGCTACACCACAGCCTCTAACATGACAGCAAAACACACAGACCACCCAGTAATGCTACACCACAGCCTCTAACATGACAGCAAAACACACAGACCACCCAGTAATGCTACACCACAGCCTCTAACATGACAGCAAAACACAGACCACCCAGTAATGCTACACCACAGCCTCTAACATGACAGCAAAACACACACAGCACCCAGTAATGCTACACCACAGCCTCTAACATCACAGCAAAACACACACAGACCACCCAGTAATGCTACACCACAGCCTCTAACATGACAGCAAAACACACACAGACCACCCAGTAATGCTACACCACAGCCTCTAACATGACAGCAAAACACACAGACCACCCAGTAATGCTACACCACAGCCTCTAACATGACAGCAAAACACACACAGCACCCAGTAATGCTACACCACAGCCTCTAACATGACAGCAAAACACACAGACCACCCAGTAATGCTACACCACAGCCTCTAACATGACAGCAAAACACACAGACCACCCAGTAATGCTACACCACAGCCTCTAACATGACAGCAAAACACAGACCACCCAGTAATGCTACACCACAGCCTCTAACATGACAGCAAAACACACACAGCACCCAGTAATGCTACACCACAGCCTCTAACATCACAGCAAAACACACACAGACCACCCAGTAATGCTACACCACAGCCTCTAACATGACAGCAAAACACAGACCACCCAGTAATGCTACACCACAGCCTCTAACATGACAGCAAAACACACACAGCACCCAGTAATGCTACACCACAGCCTCTAACATCACAGCAAAACACACACAGACCACCCAGTAATGCTACACCACAGCCTCTAACATGACAGCAAAACACACACAGCACCCAGTAATGCTACACCACAGCCTCTAACATGACAGCAAAACACACAGACCACCCAGTAATGCTACACCACAGCCTCTAACATGACAGCAAAACACACAGACCACCCAGTAATGCTACACCACAGCCTCTAACATGGCAGCAAAACACACACAGCACCCAGTAATGCTACACCACAGCCTCTAACATGACAGCAAAACACACAGACCACCCAGTAATGCTACACCACAGCCTCTAACATGACAGCAAAACACACACAGCACCAAGTAATGCTACACCACAGCCTCTAACATGACAGCAAAACACACACAGACCACCCAGTAATGCTACACCACAGCCTCTAACATGACAGCAAAACACAGACCACCCAGTAATGCTACACCACAGCCTCTAACATGACAGCAAAACACACACAGCACCCAGTAATGCTACACCACAGCCTCTAACATCACAGCAAAACACACACAGACCACCCAGTAATGCTACACCACAGCCTCTAACATGACAGCAAAACACACACAGCACCCAGTAATGCTACACCACAGCCTCTAACATGACAGCAAAATACACACAGACCACCCAGTAATGCTACACCACAGCCTCTAACATGACAGCAAAACACACAGACCACCCAGTAATGCTACACCACAGCCTCTAACATGACAGCAAAACACACACAGCACCCAGTAATGCTACACCACAGCCTCGAACATGACAGCAAAATACACACAGACCACCCAGTAATGCTACACCACAGCCTCTAACATGACAGCAAAACACACAGACCACCCAGTAATGCTACACCACAGCCTCTAACATGACAGCAAAACACACAGACCACCCAGTAATGCTACACCACAGCCTCTAACATGACAGCAAAACACAGACCACCCAGTAATGCTACACCACAGCCTCTAACATGACAGCAAAACACACACAGACCACCCAGTAATGCTACACCACAGCCTCTAACATGAGAGCAAAACACACACAGACCACCCAGTAATGCTACACCACAGCCTCTAACATGACAGCAAAACACAGACCACCCAGTAATGCTACACCACAGCCTCTAACATGACAGCAAAACACACACAGACCACCCAGTAATGCTACACCACAGCCTCTAACATGACAGCAAAACACACAGACCACCCAGTAATGCTACACCACAGCCTCTAACATGACAGCAAAACACACACAGCACCCAGTAATGCTACACCACAGCCTCTAACATGACAGCAAAACACACAGACCACCCAGTAATGCTACACCACAGCCTCTAACATGACAGCAAAACACAGACCACCCAGTAATGCTACACCACAGCCTCTAACATGACAGCAAAATACACACAGACCACCCAGTAATGCTACACCACAGCCTCTAACATGACAGCAAAACACACAGACCACCCAGTAATGCTACACCACAGCCTCTAACATGACAGCAAAACACACACAGCACCCAGTAATGCTACACCACAGCCTCTAACATGACAGCAAAACACACAGACCACCCATTAATGCTACACCACAGCCTCTAACATGACAGCAAAACACACAGACCACCCAGTAATGCTACACCACAGCCTCTAACATGACAGCAAAACACACAGACCACCCAGTAATGCTACACCACAGCCTCTAACATGACAGCAAAACACACAGACCACCCAGTAATGCTACACCACAGCCTCTAACATGACAGCAAAATACACACAGACCACCCAGTAATGCTACACCACAGCCTCTAACATGACAGCAAAACACAGACCACCCAGTAATGCTACACCACAGCCTCTAACATGACAGCAAAACACACACAGACCACCCAGTAATGCTACACCACAGCCTCTAACATGACAGCAAAACACACACAGACCACCCAGTAATGCTACACCACAGCCTCTAACATGACAGCAAAACACACAGACCACCCAGTAATGCTACACCACAGCCTCTAACATGACAGCAAAACACACACAGCACCCAGTAATGCTACACCACAGCCTCTAACATGACAGCAAAACACACAGACCACCCAGTAATGCTACACCACAGCCTCTAACATGACAGCAAAACACACACAGACCACCCAGTAATGCTACACCACAGCCTCTAACATGACAGCAAAACACACACAGACCACCCAGTAATGCTACACCACAGCCTCTAACATGACAGCAAAACACACACAGACCACCCAGTAATGCTACACCACAGCCTCTAACATGACAGCAAAACACACACAGCACCCAGTAATGCTACACCACAGCCTCTAACATGACAGCAAAACACACACAGCACCCAGTAATGCTACACCACAGCCTCTAACATGACAGCAAAACACACAGACCACCCAGTAATGCTACACCACAGCCTCTAACATGACAGCAAAACACACAGACCACCCAGTAATGCTACACCACAGCCTCTAACATGACAGCAAAACACAGACCACCCAGTAATGCTACACCACAGCCTCTAACATGACAGCAAAACACACACAGCACCCAGTAATGCTACACCACAGCCTCTAACATCACAGCAAAACACACACAGACCACCCAGTAATGCTACACCACAGCCTCTAACATGACAGCAAAACACAGACCACCCAGTAATGCTACACCACAGCCTCTAACATGACAGCAAAACACACACAGCACCCAGTAATGCTACACCACAGCCTCTAACATCACAGCAAAACACACACAGACCACCCAGTAATGCTACACCACAGCCTCTAACATGACAGCAAAACACACACAGCACCCAGTAATGCTACACCACAGCCTCTAACATCACAGCAAAACACACACAGACCACCCAGTAATGCTACACCACAGCCTCTAACATGACAGCAAAACACAGACCACCCAGTAATGCTACACCACAGCCTCTAACATGACAGCAAAACACACACAGCACCCAGTAATGCTACACCACAGCCTCTAACATCACAGCAAAACACACACAGACCACCCAGTAATGCTACACCACAGCCTCTAACATGACAGCAAAACACACACAGCACCCAGTAATGCTACACCACAGCCTCTAACATGACAGCAAAATACACACAGACCACCCAGTAATGCTACACCACAGCCTCTAACATGACAGCAAAACACACAGACCACCCAGTAATGCTACACCACAGCCTCTAACATGACAGCAAAACACACAGACCACCCAGTAATGCTACACCACAGCCTCTAACATGACAGCAAAACACACACAGACCACCCAGTAATGCTACACCACAGCCTCTAACATGACAGCAAAACACACACAGACCACCCAGTAATGCTACACCACAGCCTCTAACATGACAGCAAAACACACAGACCACCCAGTAATGCTACACCACAGCCTCTAACATGACAGCAAAACACACACAGCACCCAGTAATGCTACACCACAGCCTCTAACATGACAGCAAAACACACAGACCACCCAGTAATGCTACACCACAGCCTCTAACATGACAGCAAAACACACAGACCACCCAGTAATGCTACACCACAGCCTCTAACATGACAGCAAAACACACAGACCACCCAGTAATGCTACACCACAGCCTCTAACATGACAGCAAAACACACACAGACCACCCAGTAATGCTACACCACAGCCTCTAACATGACAGCAAAACACACAGACCACCCAGTAATGCTACACCACAGCCTCTAACATGACAGCAAAACACACAGACCACCCAGTAATGCTACACCACAGCCTCTAACATGACAGCAAAACACACAGACCACCCAGTAATGCTACACCACAGCCTCTAACATGACAGCAAAACACACAGACCACCCAGTAATGCTACACCACAGCCTCTAACATGACAGCAAAACACACACAGACCACCCAGTAATGCTACACCACAGCCTCTAACATGACAGCAAAACACACACAGACCACCCAGTAATGCTACACCACAGCCTCTAACATGACAGCAAAACACACACAGCACCCAGTAATGCTACACCACAGCCTCTAACATGACAGCAAAACACAGACCACCCAGTAATGCTACACCACAGCCTCTAACATGACAGCAAAACACACAGACCACCCAGTAATGCTACACCACAGCCTCTAACATGACAGCAAAACACAGACCACCCAGTAATGCTACACCACAGCCTCTAACATGACAGCAAAACACACACAGCACCCAGTAATGCTACACCACAGCCTCTAACATCACAGCAAAACACACACAGACCACCCAGTAATGCTACACCACAGCCTCTAACATGACAGCAAAACACAGACCACCCAGTAATGCTACACCACAGCCTCTAACATGACAGCAAAACACACACAGCACCCAGTAATGCTACACCACAGCCTCTAACATCACAGCAAAACACACACAGACCACCCAGTAATGCTACACCACAGCCTCTAACATGACAGCAAAACACACACAGCACCCAGTAATGCTACACCACAGCCTCTAACATGACAGCAAAACACACAGACCACCCAGTAATGCTACACCACAGCCTCTAACATGACAGCAAAACACACAGACCACCCAGTAATGCTACACCACAGCCTCTAACATGGCAGCAAAACACACACAGCACCCAGTAATGCTACACCACAGCCTCTAACATGACAGCAAAACACACAGACCACCCAGTAATGCTACACCACAGCCTCTAACATGACAGCAAAACACACACAGCACCAAGTAATGCTACACCACAGCCTCTAACATGACAGCAAAACACACACAGACCACCCAGTAATGCTACACCACAGCCTCTAACATGACAGCAAAACACAGACCACCCAGTAATGCTACACCACAGCCTCTAACATGACAGCAAAACACACACAGCACCCAGTAATGCTACACCACAGCCTCTAACATGACAGCAAAACACACACAGCACCCAGTAATGCTACACCACAGCCTCTAACATGACAGCAAAATACACACAGACCACCCAGTAATGCTACACCACAGCCTCTAACATGACAGCAAAACACACAGACCACCCAGTAATGCTATACCACAGCCTCTAACATGACAGCAAAACACACACAGCACCCAGTAATGCTACACCACAGCCTCGAACATGACAGCAAAATACACACAGACCACCCAGTAATGCTACACCACAGCCTCTAACATGACAGCAAAACACACAGACCACCCAGTAATGCTACACCACAGCCTCTAACATGACAGCAAAACACACAGACCACCCAGTAATGCTACACCACAGCCTCTAACATGACAGCAAAACACAGACCACCCAGTAATGCTACACCACAGCCTCTAACATGACAGCAAAACACACACAGACCACCCAGTAATGCTACACCACAGCCTCTAACATGACAGCAAAACACACACAGACCACCCAGTAATGCTACACCACAGCCTCTAACATGACAGCAAAACACACAGACCACCCAGTAATGCTACACCACAGCCTCTAACATGACAGCAAAACACACAGACCACCCAGTAATGCTACACCACAGCCTCTAACATGACAGCAAAACACACAGACCACCCAGTAATGCTACACCACAGCCTCTAACATGACAGCAAAACACACACAGCACCCAGTAATGCTACACCACAGCCTCTAACATGAAAGCAAAACACACACAGCACCCAGTAATGCTACACCACAGCCTCTAACATGACAGCAAAACACACAGCACCCAGTAATGCTACACCACAGCCTCTAACATGACAGCAAAACACACACAGACCACCCAGTAATGCTACACCACAGCCTCTAACATGACAGCAAAACACACAGACCACCCATTAATGCTACACCACAGCCTCTAACATGACAGCAAAACACACACAGCACCCAGTAATGCTACACCACAGCCTCTAACATGACAGCAAAACACACACAGACCACCCAGTAATGCTACACCACAGCCTCTAACATGACAGCAAAACACACACAGCACCCAGTAATGCTACACCACAGCCTCTAACATGACAGCAAAACACACACAGACCACCCAGTAATGCTACACCACAGCCTCTAACATGGCAGCAAAACACACACAGACCACCCAGTAATGCTACACCACAGCCTCTAACATGACAGCAAAACACACAGACCACCCAGTAATGCTACACCACAGCCTCTAACGTGGCAGCAAAACACACAGACCACCCAGTAATGCTACACCACAGCCTCTAACATGACAGCAAAACACACAGACCACCCAGTAATGCTACACCACAGCCTCTAACATGGCAGCAAAACACACACAGCACCCAGTAATGCTACACCACAGCCTCTAACATGACAGCAAAACACACAGACCACCCAGTAATGCTACACCACAGTCTCTAACATGACAGCAAAACACACACAGCACCCAGTAATGCTACACCACAGCCTCTAACATGACAGCAAAACACACAGACCACCCAGTAATGCTACACCACAGCCTCTAACATGACAGCAAAACACACACAGACCACCCAGTAATGCTACACCACAGCCTCTAACATGACAGCAAAACACACAGACCACCCAGTAATGCTACACCACAGCCTCTAACATGACAGCAAAACACACACAGCACCAAGTAATGCTACACCACAGCCTCTAACATGACAGCAAAACACACACAGACCACCCAGTAATGCTACACCACAGCCTCTAACATGACAGCAAAACCCACACAGCACCCAGTAATGCTACACCACAGCCTCTAACATGACAGCAAAACACACACAGCACCCAGTAATGCTACACCACAGCCTCTAACATGACAGCAAAACACACAGACCACCCAGTAATGCTACACCACAGCCTCTAACATGACAGCAAAACACACAGACCACCCAGTAATGCTACACCACAGCCTCTAACATGACAGCAAAACACAGACCACCCAGTAATGCTACACCACAGCCTCTAACATGGCAGCAAAATATACACACACACACACACACACACACACACACACACACACACACACACACCTGTGTGATATACAGTAACGTGATACACAGTAACAGAGCATTCATCAGAACCGAGGGCCTGCAGTCCCAGCCCTGGGCACTTCCCTGTATATTCCAAAATTCCTGGCCTCGTTTTCCCTCAAGAAACATTTTCTTTTCTTTCATTGTTTGTGCATCGGTGCTTAAGTTGCCTGCATATTAACCCCAACCCATACCTAAGAGAACGGCAGCTCCAAATCAAGTCCCTCCAGTTTGATTTATGTGCCACCTGAATACCTGTTTAGCAACGAAACTGACACTGCTAAATAAGCAAAGCGTTGCCAGAAAAATCAATCACTGTCATTATCTGATGCTTCTGTTTACAGGAAGGGTATTAAAATACATACTAAAACTATTTCTGTTAAATACGGTTCATGGTTCAAAGTAATCAGAGCTTCTCAGAACACATGC
Organism: Saguinus oedipus; assembly: GCA_031835075.1. Lineage (NCBI taxonomy): Eukaryota > Metazoa > Chordata > Mammalia > Primates > Cebidae > Saguinus > Saguinus oedipus. The sequence continues at coordinate 42,358,104 of CM063182.1, forward strand.
ATATACCCACAAAACCATCGCAGAACATATATTCACGGGGTGGCTGGAAATACTATACCCACAAAACCATCGCAGAACATATATTCACAGGGTGGCTGGAAATACTCTACCCACAGAACCATCGCAGAACATATATTCACAGGGTGGCTGGAAATACTATACCCACAAAACCATCGCAGAACATATATTCACGGGGTGGCTGGAAATACTATACCCACAGAACCATCGCAGAACATATATTCACGGGGTGGCTGGAAATACTATACCCACAGAACCATCGCAGAACATATATTCACAGGGTGGCTGGAAATACTCTACCCACAGAACCATCGCAGAACATATATTCACAGGGTGGCTGGAAATACTATACCCACAAAACCATCGCAGAACATATATTCACGGGGTGGCTGGAAATACTATACCCACAGAACCATCGCAGAACATATATTCACGGGGTGGCTGGAAATACTCTACCCACAAAACCATCGCAGAACATATATTCACGGGGTGGCTGGAAATACTATACCCACAGAACCATCGCAGAACATATATTCACAGGGTGGCTGGAAATACTCTACCCACAGAACCATCGCAGAACATATATTCACGGGGTGGCTGGAAATACTCTACCCACAAAACCATCGCAGAACATATATTTACAGGGTGGCTGGAAATACTATACCCACAGAACCATCGCAGAACATATATTCACAGGGTGGCTGGAAATACTCTACCCACAAAACCATCGCAGAACATATATTCACAGGGTGGCTGGAAATACTATACCCACAGAACCATCGCAGAACATATATTCACGGGGTGGCTGGAAATACTCTACCCACAGAACCATCGCAGAACATATATTCACAGGCTGGCTGGAAATACTTCAATTTATTTTAGACCCAACAGACAACAGTTTTCATCAAAGTTGAAGTAAGTCACATAGTTTTAGAAGCCTTTCCCATTTAGTGCAGAGCATTCTTTTTCAATAAAATGCCTTCCTGGAATTACTTTTAAATTTGTGGGGGCAAATATTAAAACTGTCTTCAACCTCGAAAAAAGAAATTCAGCAGGACTTGAACAGCTTCAGGGAGGTGCTCACTGTCCTTTGCCGAGACTGGTACCTCTCTCCCTCAGAATAAAGTGAGCAGGGTGCAGGCAAACAGATGAAACTAATGGGCTGGAGAAGAAACAAGATTTCCAGTTGGCTCACAGCCCTGACACAGCCTTGCCAGCTTCCAAGGAAATACGTATGAAAATACCAAAAATGAGAGGAGCACTCCGCGCCTCTGCAAACGAGGGCAGATCATCATTTGCTAAAAAAGCAAGGAGCCCGTTTCTCCCATGAACCTGGTGCCAACCATGCACATGGCACCTGCCTGGCAGTGCCATGCCCGGCCAGCCCGCCACACTCCCGTGTCCCACACAGATGTTTCCTGTTTCAGACATGCAGCCTACACTCAGCTCCCACCTATAAGCCTCGGCTCACATCACCCAACAAGCAGCTGCACAGTTCTCCTGCCCAAGGCTTCACTGTCCGCTGGAAGATGCACTTTCTCAGAGTAGAGCAGAGGCCAGCGGTGGGTGAGGACCCTGGCCTGGCTCCCTTGGGCAGCCAAGACCAAGGCCAGAAGAGCCAGGTGCCGGGCCACTGGCTGAGTGCCCTGACAGGACTGGCAGTGGGAGGCCCGCCCGCCCTGAATAGCAGAGCCCCTGGGTGGAGGACAGCAGGCAGCAGTAGCCGTGACAGGCACACAGAACAGCATCTGCAACTGCTGCACTGCTGAGGAGGAGTCCCAGGGTCTTCCAGGCAGAAGGGACGTGGGACCAGGACAATCCCACAGGCTGGCTATGGGAAATGCCAGGGAAAGACAGACCTCTTCCCATTCCAGAATATAAGAACAGAGCAACAGAAATCGTGTGAAAGCAAGATGTGGACATGCGGCCACAGAAATGCTCATATAAACGCGTCCTCACAGAGGAGTGCTGTGAGAACACACGAAGATGTGGACACGCGGCCACAGAAGTGCTCATATAAACGCGTCCACACATGGGAGTGCTGTGAGAACACACGAAGATGTGGACACGCGGCCACAGAAGTGCTCATATAAACGCGTCCACACATGGGAGTGCTGTGAGAACACACGAAGATGTGGACACGCGGCCACAGAAGTGCTCATATAAACGCGTCCTCACATGGGAGTGCTGTGAGAACACACGAAGATGTGGACACGCGGCCACAGAAGTGCTCATATAAACGCGTCCTCACATGGGAGTGCTGTGAGAACACACGAAGATGTGGACACGCGGCCACAGAAGTGCTCATATAAACGCGTCCACACATGGGAGTGCTGTGAGAACACACGAAGATGTGGACACGCGGCCACAGAAGTGCTCATATAAACGCGTCCACACATGGGAGTGCTGTGAGAACACACGAAGATGTGGACACGCGGCCACAGAAGTGCTCATATAAACGCGTCCTCCCATGGGAGTGCTGTGAGAACACATGAAGATGTGGACACGCGGCCACAGAAGTGCTCATATAAACGTGTCCACACACGGGTGAGAACATGTGAGGGGGTGAGGACCAGCATTCGGCTCGGCCTGCCAAGCGCTCAGCATGAAGCAAACACGTAGTGAGTCGGGCCCTTGTCAGCTCACTGGGTTTTCCTGGCACAGTGCATCCTGAAAATTATTTTGGCAATTATTTATGCATTTATTTTTATCATATGTGCATGTATGTATATCTATAGCTACATATACATATATATATTTAGACAGGGTGCTGCTCTGTCACCCAGGCTGGGCAGATTACCCAAGCACGACCATGGCTCACTGCTGCCTCTGCCTCTTGGGCTCAAATGATCCTCCTACCTCAGCCTCCTGAGTAGCTAGGACTACTGGCGTGCGCCACCACATGTGGCTAATTGTTCTTAGTAGAGATGGGGTCTCACCATGTTGCCCAGGCTGGTCTCAAACTCCTGAGTTCCAGCAATCCACTTGCCTTTGCCTCCCAAAGTGCTGGGATTATAGACATGAGCCACCATGCCTGCCGAATTATTTTCATATTTGCTTATTGTTATTATGCACACAGGACTCACAAAGCAGGCCTGAGACTGTGCTCCTTAGAAAGGGAAGCTTCTAAGGTCAGTCCTTGGCTGGCACCTAGAAATGTCAATTTGGGGGTTATTCCCCGATAACAGGGGCTTCCTGTGCCTAAACTGTGCCAACATGAGGTTTATGCCACACATAAACCACCCTGCTGTGCTGCTGGGAGCCTGGAATTTGCATAAGTGCCAGGCAGGGGTGCCTTTGTGGGCAGACTCCAGCACACCCTGGGCACCTGTCTCTCATAAGCTTCCTGTTGGATGACATAGCATGGTCACAGCCTGATGCTGGAGGAGCCGAGCCCCTCTTGGGACTCTGTGGGAGCAGCTCTGGAAGTGTCCGCCTGGATACCCTGGACCTCCCTCCTCCACCCTCTCCCTCTGCTGGCCGTGTTTCACATTATTTCTCTGCAACAACTCACAGTCATCCTGATGGGCATGAGTCCCGAGAGTGCTCCCAGTGAATCGCCAAGTAGGGGGGCTGTTACTGGGGACCCTAGGGCTGGTTATAGACATGGGGTGGAAGGGAGTCACTAAAACTGCCACCCAGGTTTCAAAGACATTCCCATTTTAAAGGCACTTCTTAGTGGGGAAAGGGAAGAAAATATTCCAGACACCATAGAGAGCACAGCCACGTGGTGGAGCCTTCTGTGTCCTGCCGAGGAAGGAGAGGCAGGTGGCGGCAGGCACGGCCCAGCAGCTCACACCTCACCTGGGCTCTGCTCTTTCTGACCACCTTCCCTGGTGCAGTTTTGTCCAGGGACTTGCTGCTTCTCAGCAGGGTGACCGTCCCCGCGGCGCCTGACAGATCCTGGGAACACCAGGGCCCACCCTGCACTGGTGGCCTCTCCTGTTCTCAGATCCCGGTGTGAGCAGTGTAGTCCGTTCTCAAGGTCAACCTGATGCTAAACAGGTGGATGGTGGCAGCAAGTGGACACTGCCCAGGCAGGATGTGCATTTCCTGGGAGCTCATCAGCAAGAGGGAGCTCATCAGCAAGAGGGAGCTCATCAGCGGGGGGGGGGGGGGGGGGGCTCACAAACTGTCCCCAGCTTCCCTTCCCCACCCACACTGCCCAGAACCTAGTACCTTAGGCAAAGTGGAAAGACCAAGACACATCAGAAAGCACAAGCATCCTCCCCATCAGGGCAGACATCAGCAGCTCTGTCTAAGTACCCAGCATTGACAGCGCGCCTTAGACAGGACGGCTGGATGAGGATCACTTGAGCCCAGGAGTCTGAGGCTGCAGTGAACGCTGATCACACCACTGCACTCCAGCCTGGGCAACACAGTGAGATCATGTTTCAAAAAAAGAAAAACTACAGAACTGAAAGCTCAGTCTTCAGATTTGAATGTTTTTAAAAATAATATGCTTTGATATTTCCAGTAACTCAAAAAATAATATGCTTTGATATTTCCAATAGCTCATAACTATATCAGTTTGTCTCACCCCACACCTATATGTCTACATGCCTCTAGGTCTAAAAAGCTATAAAAGAAAAGGATGAAACATTTTCTCAGTTAAGAACTTAAGTTGAACAACAGTGTGGGTTAACACAGTTCTCTTCCTGAAACAAATCTATAACAATTGGTACTTGATCTACTGGGTATCATCACAGTCTTTTTTGACAAAGATGGTGATGCAGAAGATCACAGTGAGTACCAGGTAAACCTGTTCAGGATCGACGCACGCATGGTGAGGAGAGACATGAACATGCCTGCCTCACCGTGTTTTATGAGGAATCATAACGCACCCACTCTACATAATCAGAAAACAGTCAGGAACTAAATGTGGATTGTTACAAAATCCCTTAGAGTGACACAGGTTGTCAGAAGACTGGTAAACCCCAATTCTATGAGTGGCTTAAAAACAAGTTACCAACACTCACCATTTTAAGGGACCTTGACTGGCTGCAAGCAAATGGGAGAGGCATATTTTAAAACAGGAGGCTTAAATCTAAAATGTTCTTAATTTCCAGTAAGCACAGGCACAAACACGCATGTCCATGCTCCCGGTCCCCTGCACACAGACCCACACAGAACAGAAAGAATGCCTTTGGAATTCAGAGGAGGTTGAGACTCCAGATCCTGGGACGGCACAAAGCTTTGGTAAATTCACTTAGATGTCACATGTGTGGCTCACAAACGGCAGTGTTGAGCTTCTCCGCTTCAGCTGCACAATCGTCCATGGCTCTAGGCATGCAGCTCTCCAAAGAATCTGTCTCTGTGCCCCACAGATCAATCGCTAGATGTCTAAGAAAGTCAGGGTACAGTCTCATTGTCATTCAACTTGTATTTATTCATTTTGATCAACTTGACCTCACCAAAGAATACTCCTGAGGCTGGACACAATGGCTCATGCCTGTAATAATCCCAGCACCTCGGGAGGCCGATGCAGTGGATTACGAGGTGAGGAAATAGAGACCCTCCTTGCCAACATGGTGAAACCCCATGCGTAGTAAAAATACAAAAATTAGCTGGGTGTGGTGGGCGCACTTGTAGTCCCAGCTACTCAGGAGGCTGAGGCAGGAGAAATGCTTCAACCCAGGAGGCAGAGGTTGCAGTGACCCAAGATCACGTCACAGCACTCCAACCTGGTGACAGAGCAAGACTGTCTCAGAAAAATAAATAAATAAAAATTAAACTCTGGAGACATTGTCTAGTAACAACAATAACAGCCCATAAAACAACACCCTGAATACAATAACAAAGGAGAACTGGTCTGGGTGCAATGCCTCACACCTGTAATTCCAGCGCTTTGGGAGGCCGAGGCAGCAGGACTGCTTCAGCCCAGGAGCTTTAGAGCAGCCTACGCAATATAGGGAGACCTCGTCTATAAAAAGTTCAAAACTTAGCCAGGTGTGGTGGCACACACCTGTAGCCTCAGCTACTCGAGGAGCTGAGGTGGGAGGATTGCTCGCACCTACGAAGGGGAGGTTGTAGGGAGCTGAGACTGTCGCTGCAGTCCTGCCTGGGTGACAGAGAGAGGGGAGGGTCAGGTAGGGGAGGGGAGGGGAGGCAACCGGAGGGGAGGGGAGGGGAGAAGACGGGAGGGCAGGGGAGGGGAGGGGAGGGGACGGGAGGGCAGGGGAGGGGACGGGAGGGGAGGGGAAGGGACGGGAGGGGACGGGAGGGGAGGGGAGGGGAGGGGACGGGAGGGGAGGGAACGGGAGGGGGGAGGCAACCGGAGGGGAGGGGACGGCAGGGGAGGGGAGGGGAGGGGACGGGACGGCAGGGGAGGGGAGGGGAGGGGATGGGAGGGGAGGCAACTGGAGGGGAGGGGACGGGAGGGGACGGGAGGGGAGGGGACGGGAGGGGACGGGAGGGGAGGGGAGGGGAGGGGACGGGAGGGGGGAGGCAACCGGAGGGGAGGGGACAGCAGGGGAGGGGAGGGGAGGGCAGGGGAGGGGACGGGAGGGGGGAGGCAACCGGAGGGGAGGGGACAGCAGGGGAGGGGAGGGGAGGGGACGGGAGGGCAGGGGAGGGGACGGGAGGGGAGGGGAGGGGAGGGGATGGGAGGGGAGGGGACGGGAGGGGGGAGGCAACCGGAGGGGAGGGGACAGCAGGGGAGGGGAGAGGAGGGGAGGGGAGGGCAGGGGAGGGGACGGGAGGGGAGGGGAGGGGAGGGCAGGGGAGGGGACGGGAGGGGAGGGGACGGGAGGGGAGGGGACGGGAGGGGGGAGGCAACCGGAGGGGAGGGGACAGCAGGGGAGGGGAGAGGAGGGGAGGGCAGGGGAGGGGACGGGAGGGGAGGGGACGGGAGGGGGGAGGCAACTGGAGGGGAGGGGACAGCAGGGGAGGGGAGAGGAGGGGAGGGGAGGGCAGGGGAGGGGACGGGAGGGGAGGGGACGGCAGGGGAGGGGAGGGGATGGCAGGGGAGGGGAGGGGACGGGAGGGGAGGTAACTGGAGGGGAGGGGACGGGAGGGGAGGGGACGGGAGGGGAGGCGACCGGAGGGGAGGCGACCGGAGGGGAGGCGACCGGAGGGGAGGGGACGGGAGGGGAGGCAACTGGAGGGGAGGGGATGGGAGGGGACGGGAGGGGAGGGGAAGGGAGGGGAGAGGGGAAAAGGAAAGACAAGAAAAGAGGAAAGGAAAGGAAAGAGAGCAAAACCGATGTCCAAACCTTATTGGAAAATTGGCAAAACGGTGACTTAAAAATCCCTTTACTATCTCCGGTCCTTCACTTCTGAAAATGTACAGACATGTGCTTCACTGACATTTTACTTCGAAGCAGGGCAAGCTATGAAGCAGCAGTGACTCCATGAGCTTCCTGCCTCTCACACCTTCCTCTATCCCCAGGAAGGGACAAACCCTAGAGAAGAGGCCCTCCCAGTCCCAAGGAAGTCTGTAGCCCAGGCTGTCCCCACAGGAGGCTGAGCCCTGAGCATGCCCACCTGGGCCTCAGCACCAGGATCACCTTGGTCTCAGCTCCGGGCTTTCAGACCAAATTCCCAAACCAAGATGCAAGATCACTTCCACTTCCCAACAAATCAGACTTTTGCCTTGGAATCATCACAAGTGGCTTACTTGGGTGCCCCTTTGCTTTGGCACTGGAGAAGCTTGGGCTGGGTTTCATGAGCAACAGTCAATCTTTGGTTTTGTCATCAATTTCAGGTATGTATGATGGCAAGTGCTCTTACACTGGAAGGAATTTAAGGTAACTTACAAATACGCAGGCGGAAAACTTGGGGTGGACAGAAAAAGAGTGGGGAACATCTACAATGCAGAGGACCCGTGGTTAACACACATGGAAACCATGCCCTGGGATGGACAGATGGATGGACGGGTGAACCGATGGAAGGACAGAGAGATGGGCAGATGTGAAGATTTAACAAATGACCACACATTTGTTGCATTTCCCAAAAGCTAAGGCAAACACATGACTAGTCCTGTGATTCAGGAATTTCCAGGCAGCGGGCAGGGACTGTGGCAGGTGCCACTAAGACTCTCGACAACATTCTCATTCCAGCGATGGTTTCAGACATTCCCTGCTCCCAAGGGAGGGCGACGCCACAACACCAAGGCATCATCAACAAAGGTGCAGGGTGAGGTGCAGAGGACATCTTCAAGACAACCCAGCAGTCGGCCCACAGAGCGCTCTCTCCATTCAGGAAGAGATTTCAGAGTATCCCAATGGGAAGCCTTGCCCAAAGAACCCTCCCTTAAGAATGTGGCACAGACGCTCTCACAAGACCCTGTGGCAGTGTGCCCTGGGCTGACAGTTACACGCAAAGTTATAGGTTGTGAGGCGTAGAGAACCAGGAGATGTGACAGAAACCCACCCTCCTGACAGAAACCCACCCTCCTGACAGAAACCCACCCTCCTGACAGAAACCCACCCTCCTGACAGAAACCCACCCTCCTGATACCCCCAAGCATGACCCCTGAGACAACACTAAAAATCTCCCAAAAGGTAATTGTAGGTCCACTTCCAGCCCCACAGACCTGCACCACACAGAAAGGTCCCAGGAATTTACGTTGGTATATCATTAAAACAGGTGTATCAGACCCGAGGTTTAGTCACGAACCCTCTCAGCACAGAAGCATCCACAGAACACACAACCTTGAGCTATAAAATTTCTTTATGTCTCCACATTTAACTGTGCATAAACCACAAACCTAGGCAAATACATAGATTAACCTGCTCTGGGGTTAAAAGGGCCGCCATCAATAACTGTGCAATCTCCGCTCTGCACAGAAGTGCCTGGCCCAGAAGGAATGGGCTGACCCTGTTTTCATTCAGGGGTTGCATTTCCTGCACGGGGTCACGTCCTTCCACTCAGCACAAAGACAGTGTCTATGCTGGAAGCCTCATGAAATAAAGACCTGTGGTCCTGATACTATTGATCCATGCATGCCCCTTGTTCTGGCAGGAATTAAACAGCACAACCAATTTTCCAATAAAAGCATTTCCAGATGATGAAATAAAGCCCTTTTAAGCATGTGAGGGATGTGGCTTTTTTTCTCTTTGGTTGGTGGGGAGGGAGAGACGCAGGAAAAGAGGCCCCAGCTTGCTGAGAGGGGGTATGGGGTCCTTAGAGACGGTCAGGAGAGGAGGCTCTGGGCCGCTGCCTCCACTTCATTCCTCCAGCTCAGCCCTGGCTTCACTTTCACTGTTCTTACTGCGTGAATCACATCATATGGAATTCTATTTGCCCAACCTCAGTTCGTTTTGGAAAGAGAAAACGTATTACAAATAATTTTGGTATCTGAGTAAAAAGAAGTTTACTTGACATATTTGGTCTTTCAAAGAAATGAGATCTCATCTTTAATCTGGTATGTGTAAATACCACTCCCTGACCTCCTGAAAACAGGTAAGCGCAATCCACACGTGGAGACTTCCCGCCTCGTTCAGCAGCAAACCCGTCTGACCTGCCTGCCCTGCTCAGTCCCAGGGTTCCAGCGGCCGTGCCCCCAGCCTCCTCTTCCTTTGGCTCCAGCATTCAGGTTCCCATTCCACACCGTGCTGTTCTGTATCATATGTGACCAGAAAGTCACATGTGAATAATTCAGTACTTAAGCAGGGAGGACCTCAAAGGTTATCACACTGACTTAGCGGAAACCCGTATCTGAGGCACAGCAAAATATCTGGGAGCTGTGGGACAAGGAAGTCACAGGTGCCTCTGTATCTATTTTATCTTCTGCAAAATAGAGACATATTTTGTATCTCACAATGGTTACAGGACCAGTCAAGATGAAGGTGAAAGCACCCGTGATAAACTGGAAAGCACTCTGTAGAGGCAGGTAACATCCATGAATAGTGTAGGAATTCAAACACAAAGTAACAATGTCATTGTGTACATGGCTTTAGGAATCTTAGGCAAGGGAGATGTGAATTAATGAAGTCAAGCCTCAATGCAAGGGAGGTGTGAAAATAAGGAATGCACACACGCTCGCCCCAGTTCTCACCACCGGCAGCGCTAACCCTTGTCCTTTTAGACAGGCTTGTAGCAGAAAGGGCAAATGTGTCCACTGATTTTCCTTTATTTGTCCATCATGGAATTAAAAGCTCTTTAAAACCTTTAGCTCAAAACTAATCCAGGGGAATTACAATTACGAAACAGAACCTTTTCTAACATTTCAACAATGGTGTCCCTCTGCCGTTTTGAACTAAACCCGTAAACTGCTCTGGCGGCGACGCTTTGCCAACAGTTCTACGTGCTGAAACGTTAATAAAGTACAATTAGCTCTGCCACCCTGTAGGCTTCTAAAATCCTACCTCGTAATACACATGTACTCAGCATCCAAATATAAATCACAGAAAATATCTGCTCAACCTATGTAGACTTTAAAAAAGGAAACACTCTGTGACAAAGGTTACCTTTTAATCCAAGATTTCCTTTTGCCAACACATAACTAGAAAACTTGTGGCCCTGCAGAGAGCACACAGCAGCTGCAGCTACCGGGTGGTGGGACCACAGCAAGGGCCAGCACCCACTTCGGTGCGGGGAGCCGGCTCCACTCAGCTGGAACTCCTCCCGACTCCAGTCCAGGAACTTCACAGCGGCACTTGAAAATGGACCACAGGAGTTGGCGAACACCAGAACAGGGCCTTGCTACCCTCCCTCTCTCCCAGCATAGGAAAGTCAGCTGACAAATGCTGACCCAGCACGTCACTGCAGGAACCCTGCTGCAGAGTCAGTAGTTTCCATGATGTACTTGCATATAAGCAACCATTAGTCCCACAAACACAGGGGAAGCACATGGAATCTTTCCACCCAACTTGTATATATAATATGTTTCACAGTCATTTTGCATTCACTGTCAGTTAGAAACATAATGTATCTCAAAAATCAAACATGGTACTCCTGCATGCTGTATCTATTTGAGGTTTCATTATTCAGTTGTTATTATCAAAGTTTGCACAGGTAATTACTGCTGCCATTTTGCAAAATCAATTCATTCTTGAAACTTCTAATTATTCTTGGCAGCAGAATAGGCTGTCTCCTGATGAACTCAGGATAAAGGCTGTGTGAGGCAGCTAGGTCCAAAGTCAGAACCCCAGCCAACTGTGCAGCCTAAAGAAAAGAATTTATGATGCTCACAGCTGTATAACCCAATTTTCCCAAATGTCACGGCAATTCCGAAGTGAACATCATTAATAACCAGGGTAAAGGAGTCAGATGTTCTAGGAAATAAACAGCTCTCAGCATTTTCCCTGCTTAGATCTCACTGCCAGGGAAATGTGGATTTGATGGAAGGTTGCCTCTGCTGTGTTCTCCAGCACCTTCCAACACACATTCTACACACATCCTGTGAAACGCTGATTCCCCAGAGGAAAACACTCTGCTCTTCTAACTCACATTATACACACATTCTATGAAATGCACATGCACCACTCTTCCAACACGCTTATACACGCATTCTATGACACACTTAAACAGGCATATTATGAAACACAGAGTCCCCAGAGGAAAATGCACCACTCTTACGCGCATGACTCTTCCAACACACTTATACACTCATCCCATGAAACAGAGTCCCTGGAGGAAAACACACCACTTAGGCCAGCCGTATCTTCACCATGGAGCCAAAGTTCCCACCCCTCCAGTTAAAGGGTCGGAAATACGAAAGCAACTATAAGACTTCTTTGTTGCTAAGAGGAAAACCTGCCTATAAAACTTTAGACATGTTCCCTTTCACCCAGAGAACAGCAAATCATTATGAAAGGATGTTTGTGAAGAAGTCACTGCTCGAATGAGGTTTCCAACTCCGTCCAGGAATGGGCAGGCACCTTGGACTATTTTAACTGCACAAAGTCCTTGAGTTCCGCCAGAAACTCAGCAGCCTGAATCCAGCGGCAAGTGGGCCTGCCTTCAGCCGAAATGTGGTGGCACGTCCAGGACGCTGCGCCCAAGGCCTGCTCTGCGGTGGCACATCCAGGACGCTGCGCCCAAGGCCTGCTCTGCGGTGGCACGTCCAGGACGCCGCGCCCAAGGCCTGCTCTGCGGTGGCACATCCAGGACGCTGCGCCCAAGGCCTGCTCTGTTTGGCGGTCCCTTTATAGCCAGCTAACCCAGAAAGGGTGCTAAGGATGGGACACCCCGAGGACACCAATCCTAGTAAAAGATGGTGCTGGATTCAAGCCAGAGGCGGCTGCTAAAATCTCAGACACTCGTGACGTCGCCCTTCCCCCAGATGACCGTTCTTCACCAACTTGCTCCACCTTCTTGTGGATCTCAGCTTCAAAACTCACTCCAGGCAGGTTTCAAACCAAAAGCCTATGAAAGGCCAATCAGGGGTCACCGAAGCAGGAAAAGGGAAGAATGCTTAGAGGTGAAGACAGACATAAACGTATTTTGTGTTTTTTAAAGGCGTAAAAGCTCCATATGCATTCACGTGTGTGCATTCATGAAAAGGACGGTCTCTGGCCATGCTCTCCTCCCAATACACACCCTTGCTGAGAACAAACAGCCAAGACCTATGGGAAACTAATCCATGGAATTCACTCTGATGCTTCACGTCACTGGCTAAAATCATCACAAGTAATCAAAATAGCAAGAGAAAATGATAGTATGTTTATCTTTCACAAACGGCCATGTTTAATTCAGAAACGTGGGAAGCATAAAGTTAATGGAGTATAAACTGTTTCTAAAATAAGTAAAAACCAAACAAGAAAAATGTGATGATTCATCCCAAGGTTAGTCTTCTTTCTATTGTGGTCAAGCACTCACATCATGGACTCTGCCGTGACAATGATGCCCGAGGCCCGGTTCAGTGGCATTCGCCACATTCTCGGTGCCAGGCAGCCGTGCCCACCCTTCATCTGCAGACTCATTTCATCTCCGCCATGGAAACTTGGTACCCACTGCAAAGTCAATCTCCTTAATGAGAAATTGTGAAAACTCTTCCCCAAAACCATTAAGGTACAAGAAAATTACAGTCACCCTCAAGAGGACCTTTACATGCCACCGAAATGCAAAAGCAATCAGTGAGAACCTCCGCTGTGTTGAGATCTGAAGACATTTCCAAACAAGATCTCCTAAATAATGAAGCAGCACTGGGCATAGTAGAGACCATTACATAATAGAAACTGGAGTTCTCCCAATCTTTCCATTCTGAATGGAGAAGACATTCCTTTCCTTATCCACACCGAATGTCAAAGCCCAGGGTCTTCCACAGCTGACATGACAGTGAAACATTCTGTAACATAAAAGCGGTTTAGAGGAAACTGCCCAGCAAACAGCCTCCACGTTGAGGCCCCAGTGGAAGGCAGCTCTCTTGGTTCCACAGATGGAGTACTTAGAGTCTCATGAAAAGCGAATGAAACGTCTCCAGTTGGCAATGTTTCCCAAATTAACTTAAAACCATTTATAGAACAAATTATTAAAAAAAAATGAAAAATTCATTTCCATACTTAATAGCAACTGAATACCCACAGTACAGTAGTTAGCTTTTAACTTATTTTGTCATTATTCCTGATGTTTCTCAGAATCAGAGAAATGATTCACCTGAATCCAGGGAATTAATTCCTTCCTAGAAATTCTATGATGCTGATGCTGATGGACAAATCACTGCAGAAATCTTTGTTTGTACACATGTGACTTTTTCATATATTTTCACTCATAACCAAGACTTTCAGAAAATTAAAAGGCTCAAAACTATTTGACACACTCAACAGGCTTCCGTGGAAGCAGTGAATGTGCTCAAACTCATAGCTGAGACACACTTGACTGGGTAAAAGAAAACAGGACAGTTCCATCAGTACCATCAGTAATGTCATCCATCCCTGTGCACAAGTGAAAAATAAAGATTGTAGTTTTCTCAAAACACCTGGTATTCTACTCTGGAATGTATAATACAGATGTTGGCTACTGAGATTCTTAGTGGTGAGTCAACAGTAAATCCCAACAAATTAAATTCTTCTAGTTACTATAGGAGTGTCTTGTTATTAACTTGTTATAGCTAGAAAAGAAACAAGAAAATGGCAGCAACCTCTGTTTCATACCCAACAAAAATATCCTGTAATACAAATACATACTTGACAGCACACGATTGCCTTTAGAAATCAACAAACTGTAACAGAGCCCCTCATGTGAAAGAGGCACCTTCTCTATACTTTCCTCAGGACTTGCAATTTCTCTGATAAAAATAACTTAAATCAGAAATCTTGCAGAACAGTAACAAAAATGCATATCCATATCCACAGGATAATAGGCCCTGACTGATTCTTTTCTCCCCTTAATTGTATGATAACAAAGTTGTTTTTAGACCTTCTTTTTCTCTGTCATGTTTCCGTAAAAGTCCTGCAAAACACTTCCTCACAACGACCAGCCACACACGCCTGTCCTGCCATGAGAAATTACACAGGGATGCATCTCCCACTTCGGAATACTACGTCATGTTTTATTCACGGAGGCCTTAAAGGGTTTAAGAACATAACGCCTAGCCAGTTCCTACCTTGACCACAAAGAAAGGCCTTAACTGCAAAGAGACTCCAAATACATTTTACTCTAGCCAGTAATAATGGTGTTTTTTCCTTAATAAATAAGTATAATTAGCAAAAGAAACAAATTTGTAACCAACAAATTCAACTTTATAAGACAACCTGTTTCCCTTAAAAATCCAAGACAACAATCATCTATTAATAAATTGATTTTCACTGTCAAATAAAAACAGATCTCTGGGCTCAGCTCACAGCTCACTACAGAACTAAATATCCTATTTTCACGTCTTACAGTTAGTTAATATGCAATCTTGCACTAAAAACAACCCACAAAATAAAAATGTACAAAATGTCTTAATCAGGTAATAACCACATTTCTCAATTTTGCCACTGATATGAAACCTTTAATATTAAACCAGAAGAACGAAATGTATTTACCTGTATTCCTGTCTGGTAAGATACAGCAATGCTTCTGCAGAATGCCAGGCAAAACCTGTTTTAAAACAAATAAATAAAATACATTTGGTTATCACTCAGATAGAGAAAGGCATCTCATTAACCATTGCAAGTGTTTTTCTAATAAGGTCATTCAATGTTGCATGAAGTCAGCGTGTCCAGAAAGGCCTAACAAATTAAACAGTATGGGGAAATTCTGATGACATATATTTTTCATTGAAAAGGGTGATCAGGTGAGTGTGATGATCACCGATGCCGCTGCTGGAATGTTAATGCAGCCTGGTTTAATGTACGCTCCTAATGGGCCCTCTGGGGATCCTGAAAGCTGCACTCAGGGGACTCCTACAATAAAGCAAATGGGCCCACCAATTTTTGTGATGGCTTTTAAAATATTCGGCGCAATTAGAGCCTGGAAATGGAGGGCTGCTGGAACATTATGTTGGGTCTTCTAGAATCTGAGCCTGCATGCTTCCATCAACGGTGAGTCACAAAGGAAAATGTGAAAGTAAGAACCGTATTTACATTCATACTTCAGCAGGGAAAGGTGAAGAAAATACCTTATTTGGGAAGTGGAGAGGTGAAAATAACAGAGAATGGCTTCCCAACATTCAGCAACATAAAGCAAATTGCAAAGCACAGACTTCACTAACGTGCAGCCGAAGAGACATCCACAGGAAATGTATGATTATCTTTCTAAATCCAATTAGAGGAGAAGCTGAACTTTCATCCTAAATACTCCACATGATGAAGCTGCAGCCGTTCCTAAGCCCTCCGTGAAGACGGCTATCCACACACAAGCCTCTGCTTATTACCTGTTCCAGGGCAAGTTACTCAGGAGAGAGGGAGGACAGATGGTATCGTAAAGAAGCACCAACCTTAATGTCTGCCCTCGACTGACTTACAGTCTGGCTGAGTATACAGCAAGCTCTCATAAAATGCAACGGATAAAAGCACAGGAGATGGTCTAGGAAAACCACCCCCTTCTCCTCCATCCCCCTGACAATTCTATGTTGAAAAAAGAACAATTGTCTCTCAAATAGAATCACTCGCAAACAAGATAGAATTACCAATTTTCAACTCTGCAAATCAACAGAGACAGAAAATAAAACAATAATCAGTTTTAGTACCTAGCAAATACTGTGCAAAATGTGGAACTCAAAGTTCAGAAACATGCTTCTCATTTACCCAGAGCTGACTGTAGCTGAGGCAGAGAATAAAGCCCGGTGAGGCCGTCGGGGCGCTGAGGTGCTAACCCTTGTGACAGCCACCGGTCAGGTGCCCGCCCCATGCCAGTGGAGCTGACAGTGTTTTTCATCAGTGGGTCTGAAGCTGTGGGTCATTTCTGACACTCTGCTTCCCTCATTAGCTCCCAGCCCCCACGCCCAACAAGAACACACACACACACACACACACACACACACACACACACACACACACACTCGAAGTCCCGGGGTTGGACGCCTTCAAGAGCTGTGTGCAAATCTGCCTCTGTCTCATTCCACGGCCACAGCCACTTACTCACCTTTTCCAGCACTTTCCAAAGGGCCTCAGGGATCAAGGCCAGGCCTCGGAACCTGCTCCCTCGGGAGGCATTCAGTGGCCCACTAAGTCTGAAAAGGCCACCCCTCCACACCCCACGTGGAGATCGGAGACACGTGTCCACAGGGATGCCCTGCCACGTCCTGCTTAAACTCAGGTGCCCACAGAATACTTTTCTGTGCCGACTCCCCATCGACGGCCAGGGGGAAAACGCTGCCTAGTCAGCTGCAAATGCCACTGAAGGGATCTCTCCCGGCACAACCTCCTCTTGGCTGAAATCACGAGCTGCTGCTGTGGAGTGCTGCGCCTAAGGAGAGGCTGTCCACGGGTGGGACCCACGCACGTCCACAGCGGAACCCAGCGGGTGAGCCCCACGCACGTCCACAGAAGAACCCAGCAGGTTGGCCCCACGCACGTCCACAGCGGAACCCGGCGGGTGAGCCCCACGCACGTCCACAGAAGAACCCGGCAGGTGGGCCCCACGCACGTCCACAGAAGAACCCAGTGGGTGGGCCCCACGCATGTCCACAGAAGAACCCGGTGGGTGGGCCCCACGCAAGTCCACAGAAGAACCCAGTGGGTGGGCCCCACGCATGTCCACAGAAGAACCCGGTGGGTAGGCCCCATGCACATCCACAGTAGAACCCAGCAGGTGAGCCCCACGCACGTTCACAGAGGAACCCGGCGGGTGGGCCCACAAACAATGCCCCACCCTGCAGCTCCCACGGAACCGTCTCTGAACCCACCAGGCCGCTCTTTTTTGTGAGGATCCGAGCCGGGGGAACCGCTTTGGAGCTCCCTAAGGGCAGCCGGGCAGCTTTGAAAACGGTGCTTGTAATAACGCTGACAACGCCCTCCTCACCGGTGCTTGTAATAACGCTGACCACGCCCTCCTCACCGCAGCCACGGGCCGGACCCAGCGTTAAATCCAGACCAGCTGCGGCCTCTGCAAGGCTGAGCCCAGGCTGCTTCCCCCACTGGCTCTGGCTGAAGGCGGCGGAGAGGCAGGAACCTAATGGGGTTACTTATTCCTCCCTGAAGGATTTAGAGGGCCGCAGAGGACGATGAAATTACACTTCTTGCCCAAAGGCACTTTTAAAAGTTCAATTCCATACAACCTGCCTATTCTATGACAGCATTTAGCAGCTGAGAAAGATCGGGAAGCATGAGCTCTGCCTGCCACGGGGCCAGGGTTACAGAATATACTCAGCACTCACCCTGAGGCGTCTGTCCACACTGGCCCAGCTGTGAGCACTGACATGCATTCCTGAAACACTGTGGCACCAGCCTGAGCAGGGCCCTCCTCATCTGAGGAAAGCAGAATCAGAGGGTGCGGAGAGGGGGCACCCTCGAGTCAGGGGACGCGCATGATGGAATTTTTTCTTTTTAAGTCAGAGTCTTGCTCTGTTGCCCAGGCTGGAGTGCAATGGCACGATCTCAGCTCACTGCAACCTCTGCCTCCCGGGTTCAAGTGATTCCCCTGCTTCAGCCTCCCACGTAGCTGGCATTACAGGTGCCCGACACCACACTGGCTAATTTTTATATTTTTAGTAGAGACAGGTTTCACTATGTTGGCTAGGCTGGTCTCGATCTCCTGACTTCAAGCAATCCACTGGCCTCGGCCTCTCAAAGTGCTGGGATTACAGGTGTGAGCCACCGAGCCCAGCCAGCGATATAATTTTAAATAACGAAAATCAGTTAAAACCTGAAAGCCGGGTGCCAGGTTGCACTGTCCACACACCATACGCTCACAGTGCCGGCAGCCTTGTCACACATTGCGGATGTCACGCACTCAACCAATTTTCACATGAAGAAACTCGACCCCAGCCAGGATCCAGACACCCCACCAGCATCCCCTCTCTCAGCTCAGGGCCTTGACCACATCTATCCCCTGAGTCCAGAGGCCCAGGCCCAGCCACGCGTCTTCCTCACCCTCCCTGACTCCTTCTGTGAGGCTCCATCCCCCAGGGGAACACAGGATCGCTGACGGTGTGGCGTCTGAGCTGGGGAAACGCCCCGGTGGAAGGCATCGGTCACCTGTGGCTGGTGATGAGCACCATGAACCAGGCGACTTAAAACAACAGAAATGCACCAGCTCAGCTTCCCCCAACACTCTGTTTCCAAATATGGTGGTGTCTGGAGAGCTGGGCTCCATCACACACTTTGGGAGACACAATTCAGCCATAACATCTGGTGAAACGTGCAGCCAGGGATGTGGGCAGGAGAGCATGCCGTCCTCCCTGGCCATGGGCTGTCATCGCCCCATGTCACCACGTGCTGTCGTCATTGATACATGCTGTCAGCACCATGTGCTGTCACACCACATGCTGTCACCACCATGGGCTGTCATCACCACGTGCTGTCATCGCTATGCACTGTCATTGCCATGGGCTATCAGTCATCGAGGCTGTTCCTGCTGGATCTCCCTCTCCACTGGTCAAACAGATCCAAATTCTGGTCCAAACCCTCCTGTGCAACTTTATTCAACATATGCTTCCATACTGCTCTCCCCCGAACACCCACCCGGCATTTCCTGAGCCCTTGAAACGCACGGCTCACTGTGATGATTTAACTTTCCATTCCCCTCTGGATGTCCCGCCTGTACCCTGCCTCTGCTCCCACATTCATGGGGACATCCTCTCTACAAACCCAGATGTGTCTGTTTCTCAGGAGATAAACACTTTACTTTTTATTAATAAAGAGATTCACGTGTTCGCTTTCTTTGGAAGAAGTTCAGATGATATAAAAATGGATGGGTTTGTGCAGTGGACGACTGCACTGCTGTTTAGGCCTTTGGACCTACTTTTTGTTTGATACAGGGCCTTGCTCTGTTGCCCAGGCTGGAAGAGCAATGGTATGATCCTAGCTCACTGCAGCCTCAGCCTCCTGGGCTCAGTTCACACAGTCCTCCCACATCTGCCTCTGGAGTAGCTGTGACTGCAGGCACACGCCACCATGCCCAGCTAATTGAAAAAATAAACTTAAAGAGATGGGGTCTTGCTAGGTTGCCCAGGCTGGTCTCAAACTCCTGGCCTCAAGTGATCCTCCTGCCTCAGCCTCCTAAAGTGCTGGGACTTCAGACATGAGCCACTACACCCAACTTACACCTACTTGTCTTTTTAAACTATGTATACATGTAGTTTTGACGATAAAATCTCATATCCTTCCACTTTTGAAATTCAAAACATTTCTTCTCCGTCTCTTCTCCTGGAACTTCTAGTATTCAGCTGTCGGACCGAGTGAGCCTGTTTTCTGTTAACGTCTCACTTGTTTTCCGTTTCCTGTGTCTTTGTTCTACTTCCAGGAAGATCCTCTTGACTCATTTTCCCGTCCTGTAGTTGGCGTCTCAGCTCCTGCCATCCTGCCATTCACTTCCCCGGGCATTTCCTTCTACGAACGCTCCTTCCGGGCTGCGGCCACCTCCTGGTGATGGACTCAGCGGCAGCTCCCCCTCCCAGGTTACCCGTAGCTTAATAAACATGGGATGAGGCATGAGCCATCCACGGGCACTGAACTGGGGCAAATCCTGATGGGGAACAAGGTATCATGTGATTCACAACTATTCCCCACACGCTGCTTATTCGCTGCAAGGGAGGAGAAGTAGCAGTAATTACATGCCAGCAAAACCACCACCTCCGAGGCACGGCCAAAATGAACACCAGGGGCAGGGAAGGGTTTGTGTGGCCAGAGTTTGGGAGGCAGCTCGGAGTCATAGCTCAAGCCACATTGCATGTGACCCTCAGGCACTTTAAGGACAAAGTGTTCAGGGCCATCGTGGAGGTTTTTGAGAAGAATGATACAGTGTGACTGGAGTTTACGAGTGTTGGTGCTGCTGGTGCAAGAAACACTCTGATGTGCAGGGCTCAGCCTCAAGAGAACAGAGAGCTCCACTCCGTTAAAGCCCTTCAAAGCTGCAGCTGAAACCTGATTTTACATGGGAGACTGACCAAGGCAAAAACTCACAAGCACCAGAAAAACGAACTCGGCAAGCACGTAGGGTAACAGCTTCGGCCTGCTCTGTGAGATAAAAAGCAGACAGGGGCCCGCTGAGAGCTGGGGATGCAGGATGAGAGGGTCCCACAGGGGCATCTGAGTGAGGACCCCAGCCTCGACCTGCAGGGGCTGGAAACACATGGAGTCCCAAAAGCAGGCACCTGAGAATCCATATCCATCCCTGCAGCTTCCCCAGACCCCTTCCCGGCACATGACACCCCAACTCAGCACCCTAACCTCGTCTCTGTGACTTGAGAAACGGGTGAGAGGAAACCAGATGCCTGGTGGGCTCCGTAAATGTGCCCTGAGGATGAGCATCACAATGAGTGCCAAGTCCCACCCTGGCCAACGACTGCCTTCCTGGGATGATGCCACACCAGGCTTCACCCCAGCAGGAGGCCACGGCCCTGGCAGCAGTGGGTTACCAGGCAGGAACCAGGCCTGGACAGGGGCCGCCCCAGGCACGGACACGGCTGCTGTGGACACACCAGCTTGATGCAAGTGCATGGCTTTGGGACGTGAGAGGAGACCATTTACCCAGAGAAACTCACACAGCCCTGGGGGAATGAGCCAACCCTGCCTCACGGGCAGCGCCCCAGCTGGGATCAGTTTCCCTATAAGGAAACAGCATAGAACAGAAGAGCGTTACACGTGGACCTGCCGTGCTAACTACTGGTTCACCCACAACTCCGCCTGCACTCCTGGGAGCTCACGGGGTGGGGAGGGGCTGCAGGGGAGCGGCCGCCGGGGCCACAGAGAGAACACGGACCTGGGAGCGCCCGCCGGGTCACGTGGGGGAGACGCAAAGCTTCGCCCTCACACAGGCCGCCGTGACTCCTCGGCTTTGCCCAGGGCGCGGTGGACGTTACATGAGATTAACATGGAGTCACGTAAAATACCGTCCAGCCGCACATGAATTTTTATAACTGTGAGGTAGCTGTACTGAAACGTCCTTAAGAAAAAACGCAAAATGACCGTGAAACTCCTCTGGAGTTGACGTCCTCTTAGGCATGTCTGCTGCTTTCCCATTACAGCGTAGACACATCTGGAAACTCAGGCTCTTCACCTTCTTATCTAAATCATGGCTCCAGTGAACCCAGAAAAGAGCAGACAGGGTTCAGAGAAAGCCTGGCGGGACCAGGGTCTCTCTACGACAAACGCCTATGAAATCAGGGAGAGAGGACAGGTCCACACTCCTGTTTCACACGAGATTCCAGCATCTCCAGGAAACGTCAGCATTTGTCACAGTGAACAGAGACCCTGCTGCCGAACCCCCACTCCACCTGCAGGAAGGGGGTCTCTGATTCGGCACCAGCGCAGCAGCTTCCTCCGATGCTTCGCCCCATGCCACCTACTCCGGTGGCACTGAGACAAGAACGGTCATTCACGGCCTGCTACAGAGGTCAAACTTGAGGAGGCGTCACTCCCCAAATCTCCTACAAAGCACAGGCGTCTCCTCGGGCTGAAGTGCCATCCATGAAGCACTCTTCAAAACACACAAATTTCATCAAGACACACCACTTGTCTTAGGTGGGGCTGAGAAGAAAGTCCATAGGCCTGCGGGCTCATAAATGAACAGCGGAATTCATTTCTCACAGTTCCGGAGGCTGCAAGTCCAAGGCAGAGGAGACAGCACCTGCTTCCTGGCTCAGACGGTGCCTTCCCACCTTGCTTTCCCATGGAGGACAGAACTTGGTCTCATCCTCTTCCTCCAAGGGCACTAACACCATCATGGGGGCCTCACCCTCGTGACCACAGCTAGCCCTCAGAGCCCCCCAAGGCCCCAGCTCCAACCACCATCCCACTGGGACCAAGGCTTCAACAAAGGAATTTGGGGGGACAATTCAGACCATGGTGCCACTTAGATGTCTTAAATTAGAGTGACTTCCCCAAATACATGATCTCTCCACCAACCAGCACCCCCGCCCCAGTGTTACCCCATCCTGGCAGCTCATCAGGTGGAACTGGCAATGGTGCCACTGTTCCCCTCCCTGGCCAGGTCCTCCATGCCAGCCTGCATCCTCTCCTCCAAACCTGCATCCTGTCCATCATCCCCATCCATTGAACTCTGGACACTGACACCTCTCACTGCAACACACCTACCTGGCCAAGCAACCGTTGTCATACCCTGACTAGTCAGCAGGCTCCTGCCCCATCACCCTCCTTCACAGAGCCACCGAAAGGGTTCTCATGAACTCCAGTCACACTGCGTCATTCTGCTCCAAACCCTCCACCATGGCCCTGAATACTTTGTCCTTAAGGGGCCTGAAGGCCTCATGCAATGTGGCTCGAGCTATAACTCCCAGCCTCCTCCCAAGCTCCAGCTACACGAACCCTTCCCTGCTCCTTGCCAGCATCAAGAGTGTGGTCTCAGAAGGGAGGGGCAGCGTCCAGAGGCTGCTAGCCCCCTGCTCCCCAGAAACAGAGGTGGAGAGAGCTGCTGTGTCTCAGAAGAGCCGGGGGCCGGCTTCCAGGGGCTGATAGCACCCTGCTCCCCAGAAACAGAGGCAGAGAAAGCTGCTGTGTCTCAGCACTGGGGATGGGGAGTGGTCTGATGTCCAGAGGCCGACAGCCCCCTCCTCCCCAGAAACAAGTGGAGAAAGCTGCTTTGTCTCAGCACGTCGGTGGCGGGGGTGGGGGAAGGCGTCCAGAGCCTGAGAGCCCCACTCCCCAGACAACTGCAGGGACCCCGAGACTCCGAGGGGACCCCTACCGTTCCCACCTCAGAGGAGCTCCAAGAGGTGGGTCTGCCAGAGGAGAGGCTGTGCAGGGAAGCAGGAGCCTGTAGAGAAAGCAATGCTGCAACCGTGAGAGCTGTTACATTAGACATTTTAGCTGTTTTATTTTTAGTTTACAAATAATGACTGTGTATATTTACAGGGTCCAATATGATGTTTTGATCCGGCATACATTGTGGAATGACCAAATTGAGCTATTCAGCATCTCCATCACCTCAAGGATTTACCATTTCTTCGTGGCGAAAGCATTTAAAGTCCCCTCTTAAGGCTGTTTTGAAATATGCAACCCCATGTTATTATGAACTGCAGTCACCACACCGTGCAGCCCATCTCCAGAGTTCACCGGCCCAGCCCACCCAACTCCCCACTCCCCACCCCACCCCTGCCAGCCGCCACTCCATTCCCCACACCCCACCCCTGCCAGCCTCTACGTCACTCCTCACCCCACCCCTGCCTGCTGCCACCCCACTCCCCACACCCCACCCCTGCCAGTTGCCACCCCACTCCCCACACCCCATCCCTGCCAGCTGCCACCCCACTCCCCACACCCCACCCCTGCCAGCTGCCACCCCACTCCCCACACCCCACCCCTGCCAGCTGCCACTCTGCTGTCCTCACCCCGCCCCTGTTCTGCCTCCATGCGATTGCCTTTTCACAGATTCCTACATGAGTGAGATCAGCAGTGCTTGTCTTTCCGCACCTGGCTTGTTCGTCATGGTGTCCCCCAGTTCCACCCATGTTTCCACAAATGACAGGATTTCGTTCTTTTTTAAGGCTGATTAGTATTCCACTGTGTCTACACCACACTCTCTTCATGCACCGTCGCCCCTGGGCACACAGGCAGATGCGGCATCATGGCTGCTGTGAACACACAGGACAGGAGGCAGTCCTGTCCCCGTCACATGGTCTCGTGAGTAACACTGAGATGTCTCAGTGCTGGAGTCACAACCTCCAGGTCTAAGGGCTGGAAGCCACAAAGACCACTCATTCCATGTCTATCTGAGGCTGCAGGGAGGCTGCTCTGGGAAGTCTCCCACCCAGGGGCCCAGCTGACTAAGTCTCCAACATCAGAAACATGGCAGTGGTCATCGGATAGGGAGACTCTCACTGCCTGCAGAGGGTCTCTCCCAGAGGGACATCCCACCCAGGCTGCCCCGAGAGGGTCTCTCCTGCAGAAATGTCCTACCCATGAGGGGACTAGGCTGCCTCCAGAGAGTCCTTCCCACAGGGATGTCCCACCCAAGAGGGGAAGAAGCCCCCACCTGCCAGGAGGGATGAGCAAGAGGGGCCCTGATGCCTGAGCCATGAGGTCTGGGTGACCTCAAAGCCTTTGGCTGACAGCCAAGGAAAGGACCTGAGCTATCCGGAGACGCTGAATCTTCCAGCACTTCATCAGTAACCATGGGAACCTCTGAACTCCAAGACGACGAGGTCTGTGTCCTCACAGCAAGAGGAGGGGCTCAGGGCCCATGCTGCCAGCTGAAGGGGGTCTCACTCCCCCAGCACACGCCTCGGAAACTCCCACGTCCAGAGCCAAGGCCAGCACCTGGCGGGGCTGCTGCTCTGCAAACGTTTTCCAAGAGAACAGGGGTTCACAGAGTCCTAGACACACCTGTAGGCAGAAGGGCTGCCAGACGCTGTCGTGAAACCAGACGGCAGGACTGGACGTGGACCACATTCTCCCCTGTATGAGAGGGTTTCCGGCCTGTCTGCTACAGACACGGCTGCATATTCGCTCCATCTGCCTAATTAAATTGAACTGCATTGATTCGCGGGGTGAGAAATTAGAAGCGACACATAAGTGAGATGAATCACAGGGCAGGTCATCAAATCCATCATCCTGGCAGGGTCAAAGGCACCCCACAGTTCAGGGGTCTCAACAGTGTTTGCCTTCCTCGCTATCGAGCGGAGAGAGACGTGAAACCTCAAAGCCCGGAAGGAGTGTTCTGCAAAACCTCATCATTTACCCACAGGAGAGTGAGTCCAGAGGGCGCGAGTCTCCCAGGACCCCGAGTCACACGCAGCTCAGCAGGACCTGGCCTGCCCGCGGTTCCACTTCTGCACCATCAGGCACTTTAGGTCACCTTGTAAAAGGCAAAGGGAGCCTCTTTAGCCCCCCGCTTTCCTCAGGAGGTGCAAAGCTCTTCCGTGAGTCAGAGCTCGAACCTGGAACCAACCATTGTTTGCAGGATCACAAACCAATTCAAAACGCAGGAGGCAGGCAGGAGGCAGGGGGTTCCACGGGGCCGGAGATGCCTGGGCGTGACCCTGCAGGCCAGGGTTGCTTAGAAAGTGCCTTCATCTAACATTTCTGTAGGACTAGGAAGCTGCAGCAGGAAAAACCCTACATTCCCTCCTAAAACTGAGATGCTGCTGCAGCACGGGCTCACCTCGCTTGGCCTCTCCCGCCTGTCCCTCTGCTCTGCTCCACCCAGTGGCTCCCTGCCTCCCCAGCCTCTCTGATCTGCAGCAGAAATGGTATTGTGCTTCCAGCCTGGAGAACTGACCCAGGGTGCTGACCTAGCCAGGGAGACCACATGCTACATACTCATGGGCACTGAGCCAGCCAGGGAGGCCACGTGCTACACACTCATGGGTGCTCACCCAGCCGGGGAGCCCACATGCTACACACTCATGAGCACTGACCCAGCCGGGGAGGCCACATGCTACACACTCATGGGCGCTCACCGAGGGCTCTGACCCAGCCAGGGAGGCCACGTGCTACACACTCATGGGTGCTGACCGAGGGCTCTGACCCAGCCAGGGAGGCCACGTGCTACACACTCATGGGTGCTGACCCAGCGAGGGAGGCCACATGCTACACACTCATGGGCGCTGACCCAGCGAGGGAGGCCACATGCTACACACTCATGGGCGCTGACCCAGCGAGGGAGGCCACATGCTACACACTCATGGGCGCTGACCCAGCGAGGGAGGCCACATGCTACACACTCATGGGCGCTGACCCAGCCAGGGAGGCCACATGCTACACACTCATGGGCGCTGACCGAGGGCTCTGACCCAGCGGGGGAGGCCACGTGCTACACACTCATGGGCACTGACCCAGCCGGGGAGGCCACGTGGCTAAACGCTCCATTTCTCTGATCACGTTTGCTTTCTCCATCTAGCCGTCTTCTCCTCCCATGCCCCTCCGACCCTGGCTCCCCCTATTCCACTTTCTGCCTCTATGATTCTGCAACTCCAGGGGCCTCGTATGGCAGAGTCACCCAGCACGGGTCTTTCTGTGACTGGCTTCTCCCACCCGCATAATATCCTCAAGGTTCATCCACGCTGCAGGCTCCGCAGGGATCTCCTTCCTCTTTGAGGCCAACTCATGGTCTGCCGCATGGATGGGGTGCTGTCATGAGTCCTCCCATCTGTGGACGGACACGTCATGTGGGCTACCAACACCCCTGGCTGCCATGCACAAGCTGCTATGAGCCTGGGTGTGGAGCGGCTGCCCCGAGACCCCCCTGTCCATCATCTGGATCACCTCAGGAGTGGAGCTGCTGGGTTACATGGTGGTTCCATTCCGAGTTTCTGACAAATCTCCTACACTGTTTTCCACAGCACCTGCCTCATCTTCCCTCCCCAATTCCTCAAGTCCCCCCAACACTCCCTCTCTGTGGTTTTGCCAGTGGCCATCTTAAGGCAGGAGGGGCTTTCTCAGCACTGACTCGTGCACATTCGTGTGCGTCATTACAGAGAAGCTCCCCCCGACATGCTGTGTGCGGTGCAGCCCCCAGACGCCTGTGAATGTGGCCCCGGTCCCCAGCCTGCTTCACCTGAGCAGTGGGAAGCTCTCCCAGGCCCTCCTCATCCTCGGCTGACCGGGGTCCGGGGGCTTTGTGTTCCCAGCCCGGCTTTACCCCAGAGGTGGGAAGCCCTCCCAGGTCCTCCCTGTCCCCTACTGACTGGGATCCTGTGCTTTGCGCTCCGCAGTGTCGTTTAGCATTCTCTCTGTCATGAGATTCTCCCTTCGCAAGAGTCCCTATTTATCTTTTACATTAGATCTTCCTGCCCACACAACCCACACTCTGCTCCCAGAATCAGACACCTTGTGGGGCCACAAGGCTCTCCAGGCCGGCCTCATGCTCTAGACGGAGCAGTCCTGCCATCCGCATCCTGGGCAAGGCTTCCACCGTGCTGCCCAGCAGCTGCTCACGCACAGGTGCAGGGAAGGTGCCGCCTGGCATCACCCAACCCCCAAGAATGGCTTCCAACAGTGGGGAGAGCGCATCACCTCGTCTGTCACGCATGCATCTCAGCCGGGCTGCACTGCTCACATTCTCCACGCAGCCTGACCTTTTGGGTGTTTGCTGCTTCTCAGCCCCCATGCATGGACTTTCTTCTGTTTTGCTATTGAAATCTAGAACATTCCTCAAAATCAAGATGAAATAAAGCCTCCTTCTTGACGTGCACATGCCACACGGGTCATTTTCACCTTCACTGGCCCCGAATCACATCCGCAGGCTGGAAGCCCACATCCACGGCCTTGGCAACTGGGGTGGTGCCTTATTTACCCCAAATTCCTCACAGCTCCAAACAGCCTCCGAAAAGCACCCACTGAGGGAGGGGGAGCCAGAAGAGGACGCCAGACCCTGCTCTCCAGGAAGGCACCACAAAGAGAAGAGGAGAGGGAAGAGGGGTCCCAGCCCTGCAAACTCAAGAGCACTGACCCGGGTCCTGGGGGAACAAGGACAGGGGGAACTGGTGAGGGATATGCCGGGTGGGCGAGTAGGCCCCAGAGTGAGGACTGCCCATCCAGAGGGCCAAAACATTCCACACAGCAGGAACACCAGACTAAAGTTTACTGGGGGGAGGAAATGCCCCTGGGCAGTTTGGGCAAAGGGGAGGTTTGCAAAGGCCAGGGCTGAGGCCGGAGACACACAGGGAGCAGATCCCAGCCACACTCTGCCCAGGGGTCTGTAATGGGACAGCATTGAACTTGTCTGGGCGGGGGACCCTGGAATGGAACCGTGTCTGGAGGGGGGACTCTGGGAGTGGAACCTGGGTCTGGAGGGGGGACTCTGGGAGTGGAACCTGGGTCTGGAGCAAGGACTCTGGGAGTGGAACCTGGGTCTGGAGCAAGGACTCCGGGAGTGGAACCTGGGTCTGGAGGAGGGACTCTGGGAGTGGAGCCTGGATCTGGAGGGGGGACTCTGGGAGTGGAGCCTGGGTCTGGAGGGGGGACTCTGGGAGTGGAGCCTGGATCTGGAGGGGGGACTCCAGGAGTGGAACCTGGGTCTGGCGGAGGGACTCTGGGAGTGGAACGTGGGTCTGGAGGGGGGACTCTGGGAGTGGAACCGAGTCTGGAAGGGGGACTCTGGGAGTGGAACCTGGGTCTGGAGGGGGGACTCTGGGAGTGGAACCTGGG
Organism: Saguinus oedipus; assembly: GCA_031835075.1. Classification (NCBI taxonomy): domain Eukaryota; kingdom Metazoa; phylum Chordata; class Mammalia; order Primates; family Cebidae; genus Saguinus; species Saguinus oedipus. Next base: position 42,386,702 of record CM063182.1, read on the forward strand.
TCTGAAGGGGGGACTCTGGGAGTGGAGCCTGTGTCTGGAGGGGGGACTCTGGGAGTGGAACCTGGGTCTGGAGGGGGGACCCTGGGAGTGGAACCTGGGTCTGGAGCAAGGACTCTGGGAGTGGAACCTGGGTCTGGAGGGGGGACCCTGGGAGTGGAACCTGGGTCTGGAGGGGGGACTCTGGGAATGGAACCTGGGTCTGGAGCAAGGACTCTGGGAGTGGAACCTGGGTCTGCGGGGGGGACTCTGGGAGTGGAACCTGGGTCTGGAGGGGGGACTCTGGGAGTAGAACCTGGATCTGGAGGGGGGACTCTGGGAGTGGAACCTGGGTCTGGAGGGGGGACCCTGGGAGTGGAACCTGGGTCTGGAGGGGGGACCCTGGGAGTGGAACCTGGCTCTGGAGGGGGGACTCTGGGAGTGGAACCTGGGTCTGGAGGGGGGACTCTGGGAGTGGAACCTGGGTCTGGGATGGAAGGGTAGAAGGAGGCCCCTTCAAGACTCAGAAGAGAAGCCCTTCTGCCAAGCTGAGCAGAGGAAGAGGAAGGAGAACAGTAGATGGCTCAAGTCTCCAAACTTCTATCAGGCTGCAGTGGCAATTCCTGAACTATATTCCCACAGGGGAAAAGAATGTTCCATGGTCAAAGAAGTCAAAGTCACCAAATGAACTCACTCACGCAGGCGCTTACAACGCGTGGCCGGAGCTTTCTGAGAAACCCTGCAGCAAACCGTACTCTGCCATGCGTGTGCACGGTTAACCCTAGACGGCTTTTCTTAAATGTTGTATCAGAAACTAAATGCCCACGCACCATGATTCTGGTGCAGGCGACTTGGTGAGAAGCAGTGCCATTTGTAGGCTCCGTCTAAAAAGCGACAATAAGCATGTGAATCCTTCACTGGCAGCCAAGGTATCTAGGTTCTCTCATCAAAATTGACTGGAAGGCTGGGGTGACCCACCGAGAGGAGGAAGAGCAGTGTGGTGTGGGGCCCACCTGTGAGACGCACAGGAAGGGGAACCGCCTCCCTCCAACCAAGGGAGGCAGTAAGGGAGCCGCTACCCAGCCACGGAAACTTGATTTTCCACGAAACTGTGCATCAGAAGCTCCCACTTACAAACTCGCCCTGCCAGGGCCTAGGGTCCCAACCCCTGAACGCGGCAGAGCCAGAGCAGGGGATTCTTAGAGCCTCTCAGCTGGAATCTGCTTAAGCCTACTGAACTCCCGGGGGAAGGGGCGGCCAGCACTGGGACTCGCCATGGCCTAACATGCTAAGCTCCCTGGCCAGGGAAGGGCAGTGCCCATTTCTACAGCTCCAGGCTGCGCTTTTCACCTACTGGAGCCAGAGAGGCTGGACAGCTTGGTTCCAAGACCTGTCCCCACAGCACAGCACACCATGTGGGAGTTGGCAGCCAGAGCACCTCTTCAGGCCTGACCCTGACCATCCTTCCTCACTGGGCGGGGCTGCCCTGCAGGGTCTCCAATAGCTCCAGCCAGAGGCTCAGGGACAGAACCCAGGTCTCCCTGGGCCTGAGCCCCTAGTGGGAGGGGTGGTTGCAATCTGTGGACCAGCAGACTTAGCCTCTCCTGGTAGTTCTGAGGAATCCACGCAACCCAGGTGAATGGGTTTCCCCCAGTGAAACACACCCTCTCCATCAAGGGACAAAGTGCTTCTTTAGACGGGTCCTGTTCCCCGTGCCACCCAACTGGGTGACACTCCCCCAACAAGGGTTGTCAGATGCCCTGTGCAGGAGAGACCCTAATGGCATCAGGTTGGTGCCCCTCAATGTAAGAGGTCCCAGAAGAAGGAGTAGGCACCTGTCTTGGCTGTTCTGCAGCCTCCTTGAGTGACATCTCCAGGCATAGGAGCGAGTCAGATGGATAGGGCCTGAAGTGAACCCAGCGAACCGCAGCAGCCCCACAGAAGAGGGACCTGACTGTTCAAAGAAAAACAAGCAGAAAGGGACAGCAACAGCATCAGCAATGACATAAAAGCCCGTCCAAGTTTTCGCAGCCTCAGACCAAAATGAGACAAACTCACAAAGATGAGAAAGAACCAATGAAAAAATGCTGACAAGCAAACGCTGGAGGACTCGACGGCTGAACTGACAGAAGCTTCAGAAGATGGGTAATAAAAAACTGCTGAGCTAAAGGAGCGTGTTCTAGTCCAACGCAAAGAAGCTACGAACCTTGACAAAAGTTCCTCACTGGGCGGGGCTGCCCTGCAGGGTCTCCAACAGCTCCAGCCAGGAGCTTATAGGAATTGCTAAGTGCAATAACCGGTTTGTAAAGAAATATAAACGATCTGATGGAGCTGAAAAACACAGCGTGAGAACTTCGTGAAGCAAACACGAGTATCAACAGTTGAGCTGACCACAGAGAAGGAAGAATATGAGAGTTTGAAGACCAGCTTACTGAAATAAGGCATGCAACACAGAAAAAAAAAGAACAGAAAGAAATGAACAAAGCCTCTAAGAAATACGGGACTTCACAAAAACACCAAACCTACAATTGACTGGAGCAGCAGAAGGAGACGGGGAGAATGGAAACAAGGCGGAAACCACGCTTCAGGATGTTATCCAGAACTTCCCCAGCCTGGCAAGACAGGCAATATTCTAGGAATTCGGGAAATACAGAGAACAACATTAAGATACTCCGTGAGAAGATCGGCCCCAAGACGTAATCACCAGATTCTCCAAGGTTGAAATGAAGGAAAAAAGGTTAAGGGCAACCAGAGAGAAAGGCCAAGTTACCTACAAAGCGAAGCCCATCAGACTCACAGCAGAGCTCTGGCAGAAACCCCACAAGCCAGAAGAGACTGGGGGCCAATATTCGACATTCTTAAAGAAAAGAATTTTCAACCTAGAATTTCACATCCAACCAAACCAAGCTTCATAACAGAAGGAGAAATAAAATCCTTTCCAGACAAGCAAACGCTGAAGGATTTCATTACTACCAGGCCTGCCCTGCAAAAGCTCCTAAAAGAAGCATTAAATATAGAAAGGAAAACCTGTAATCAGCCACTGCAAAAACATATCAAAATATAAATACCAATGACACTATGAAGAAACTGCATCAGCTAGTGCACAAAACAGCCAAAGAGCGTCGTGATGACAGGATCAAGTTGGCACGTAACAATACTAACCTTAAGTGTAAATGGGCTAAATGCCCCAAGTGACACAGACTGACAAACTGGATGAGGAGTCAAGACCCATTAGGAGACCCATCTCTCATGCAAAGACACAAGTGGACTCAAAATTAAAGGGATGAAGGAAAATTTACCAAGCAAATGGAAAGCAAAAAAAAAAAGCAGGGGTTGCAATCCTAGTCTCTGATAAAACAGGGTTGAAACCGACAAAGATCAAAAAAGATAAAGAAGAGCGTTCCATCATGGCAAATGGATCAATTCAACAAGAAGAGCTGACGATTCTAAAAATATATGCAGCCAATACAGGAGCACCCAGATTCACAAACAAGTTCTCTGAGACCTACAAGGCTCACACTCTTACACAGTAATAGTGGAAGATTTGGATACCCCACTGTCAGTATTAGACAGATCAACAAGACAGAAATTTCACAAGGATATTCAGGACCTGAACTCAACTCTGGATCAAGTGGACCTAGCAGACATCTACAAAAGTCTCTACCCCAAATCAACAGCATACACATTCTTGTCAGTGCCACACAGCAATTATTCTAAAATCAACTACATAATTAGAAGTAAAACACTCCTCAGCAAGTGCAAAAGAACTGAAATCATAACAGAGAGTCTCTCAGACCACAGTGCAATCAAATTAGAACTCAGGATTAAAGAAACTAACTTAAAACCACACAATCTCATGGAATTTGAACAACCTGCTCCAGAATGACTCCTGGGTAAATAATTAAATTAAGGTAGAAATCGAGAGGTTCTTCGAAATCGATGAGAAGAAAGACACAATGTACTGTGTTAACAGGGAAATTTATAGCACTAAATGCCCACAAGAGAAAGCAGGAAAAATCAAAAACCAACACCCTAACATCACAATTAAAAGAGCTAGAGAGGTAAGAGCAAACTAATTCAAAAGCTAGCAGAAGACAAGAAATAACTAACCTCAGAGAAGAACTGAAGGAGATAGAGACACAAAAAAAACCCTCCAAAAAATCAACAAATCCAGGAGCTCTTTTTGGAAAAAAAGTAATGAAATAGATAAACCACTAGCTAGACTAATAAAGGAAAAGACAGAGAAGAATCAGATAGACACAATAGAAAATGAAAAAGGGGATATCACCACTGATCCCATCAGAGAACACTGTAACTACGTCTATGCAAATACACTTAAAAATGTAGAAGAAATTGATAAATTCCTGAACACATACACCCTACCAAGACTAAACCAGAAAGAAGGTGAGTCCCTGAATACACCAAAAACAAGCACTGAAACTGAGGTAGTAATGAACAGCCTACGAACCAAGAAAAGCCCAGGACCCGAGTCACAGCTGATTTCTACCTAAGTACAAAGAGGATCTGGTACCATTTCTTCTGAAGCTGTTCCAAACAACTGAAAAGGAGAGACTTCTCCCTAACTCATTTTATTAAGCCAGCATCTTCCTGATACCAAAATCAGGAAGAAACACAACAACAAAAAAAAGAAAACTTCAGGCTAATATCCCTGATGAACACTGACTGTTAAAAAAGGGCTCTCAATAAACTAGGTATTGACTGAACATATCTCAAAATAATGAGCTATTTATGACAAACCCACAGCCAATAGCATATTGAATGGGCCAAAGCTGAAATCATTACATCTGAAAACAAGCACAAGACAAGGATGCCCTCTCTCACCACTCCTATTAAACATAGTATTAGAAATTCTGGCCGGTGCAATCAGGCAAGAGAAAGAAATAAAGGGTATTCAAATAGGAAGCGAGGAAGTCAAGTTGTCTCTGTTTGCAGATGACATGATTTTACATTTAGAAAACTCCATCATCTCAGCCCAAAAACTTCTTGAACTGGTAAGCAACTTCAGCAAAGTCTCAGGATACAAAATCAATGTGCGAAAATCACAAGCATTCCTATATACCAACAATAGAGAAACAGAGTCAAATCATGAGTGAGCTCCAATTCACAATCACTAGAGAGAATTAAACACCTAGGAACACAACTAACAAGGGATGTGAAGGACCTCTTCAAGGAGAACTACAAACCACTGCTCAAGGAAATGAGAGGACACAAACAGATGGAAAAACATTCCATGCTCATGGATAGGAAGAATCAGTATTGTGAAAATGGCCATACTGGCCAAAGCAATTTAAAATTCAATGCTATTCAAACTACCATTGACATTCTTCACAGAATTAGGAAAAAACTATTTTAAATTTCATATGGAATCAAAGAAGACCCCAAATAGCCAAGACAATACTAAGCAAAAAGAACAAAGCTGGAGGCATCACGCTACCCGATTTCAAACTATAGTACAAGGCTACAGTAACCAAAACAGCATGATACTAGCACCAAAACAGATATATAGACCAATGGGGCAGAAGAGAGACCTCAGAAATAACACCATACATCTACAACCATTTGATCTTCAATAAACCTGACAAAAACAATTAATGGGGAAAGGATTTCCTATTCAGTAAATGGTGCTAGGAAAACTGGCTAGCCATATGCATAAAACTGAAACTGGATCCCATTCTTACACCTTATACAAAAATTAATTCAAGATGGATTAAAGACTTAAATGTAAAATCCAAACCATGAAAACCTAGAAGAAAACCTGAGCAGTGCCATCAGGACACGGGCATGCACAGACTTCACCACAAAGATGCCAAAAGCAATTGTAACAAAAGACAAAATTGACAAATGGGATCTAATTAAACTAAAGAGCTTCTGCACAGCAAAAGAAACTATCATCAGAGTGAACAGGCAACTTACAGAATTTTTGCAATCTACTCATATGACAAAGGTCTAATATCCAGAATTTACAAGGAACTTAAACATATTTACAGGGACCCCCAAAAAAAAAATCAAAAAGTGGGCAAAGGATATGAACAGACATGTCTCAAAAGAAGACATTTACGCAGCCAACAAACATATGAAAAAAAGCTCAACAACACTGACCATCAGAGAAATGCAAATCAAAACCACAGAAATGCAAATCAAAACCACAATACCATCTCCTGCCAGTTAGAGTGGCAACTATTAAAAAGTCAAGAAACGCCAGATGCTGGCGAGAGTACAGAGAAATACGAGCACTTTTACACTGCTGGTGGGAGTGTACATTAGTTCAACTATTTTGGAAGACAGTGTAGTGATTCCTCAAGGATCTGGAACTGGAAATACCATTTGACCCTGCAATCACAGTACTGGGTATATACCAAAAGGAATATAAATCATTCTACTATAAAGACACATGCACACGTATGTTTATTGCAGCACTATTCAGAATAGCAAAGAGATGGAACCAAACCAAATGCCCAATAATGACAGACTGGATAAAGAAAATGTGGCACATATACACCATGGAATACTATACAGCCATACAAAGGGAGAGTTCATGTCCTTTGCAGGGACATGGATAAAGCTGGAAACCATCATCCTCAGCAAACTAACACAGGAACCAGAAAACCAAATACCGCATGTTCTCACTCATAAGTGGGAGCTGAACAATGAGAACACATTGATACAGAGAGGGGAACATCACACACTGGGGCCTGTTGGGGGATGGGGGAGGGGAGGAAACTTACAGGATGGGTCAATAGGTGCAGCAAACCACCATGCCACACATGTACCTATGTAACAAACCTGCATGTTCTTCACATGTATCCTGGTTTTTTTTTTAGAAGAAAAAAAGGGAAAAAAAGGAAAAGAATATACATTTGTATACCAAGTAATAAAGACATTATTTTATGTTTAAAAAAATTCAGAAAAGGATGATTGTTCTAAATTTCTATGTGGCCGGGGAATCAAAACCAGACAACCTTCACAGCTGTCCCTAGGCCAAACTAGGCTCAGGCTTACATCCCAGGCAATGAAGCCTTTTACCTGCCACATGGTTTCTCTGGTGACTCACCCACAGCGACCCTGACAGCCAGTTTAGACAGCCTGAGACGCTGCCATGAGAACAGTCACTGCATGTGGAGGGCACAGCCAGCAAGGTCTGTCCAGAGCTGGGGACAGCACCTCACTTCCACTCAGATCACAGTGAGAAAGCCATTCTTCCTACCGAGCCAGAAGAATTCAATCCATCCTAGCAATACGGGAGAGATGTGCTGCTCACGATGTCATCCGACCTGGCCCTCAGAGCTCTGGGACTCGGGAAGGACTAGAGTCTGTGTGGAGCAGGGGGAAGCAAACAGAGCTTGTCAGTGTCACGAACAAAACTCAACCTGTGCCACGAATCCTGAGTAGTTAATCACACCCAGACCCGTGCAGACCAACCAAACAGCATTCCAGTGTGTGCACCCAAGAAGTCACGACAGCAAGGGGTGGAGACCAACGAACAGGAAAACCTCCGACACCAGGGAGAGCTGCTGCTGGCCCAGGCAGGGGTGCCACAGGAAAGGCCTCCGCAGGGAGAGGTGCCGCTGGACCAGGCAGGGGTGCCGCAGGGGAGGCCTCCCAGGGAGAGCTGTTGCTGGCCCAGGCAGGGGTGCCGCAGGGGAGGCCTCCACAGGGAAAGGCGACACTGGACCAGGCAGGGGTGCCCACAGGGGAGGCCTCCCAGGGAGAGGTGCTGCTGGCCCAGGCAGGGGTGCTGCAGGAGAGGCCTCCGCAGGGAGAGGTGCTGCTGGACCAGGCAGGGGTGCCGCAGGAGAGGACTCCACAGGGAGAGGTGCTGCTGGCCCAGGCAGGGGTGCCGCAGGAGAGGCCTCCGCAGGGAAAGGCGACACTGGACCAGGCAGGGGTGCCCACAGGGGAGGACTACACAGGGAGAGGTGCTGCTGGACCAGGCAGGGGTGCCGCAGGGGAGGACTCCACAGGGAGAGGTGCTGCTGGACCAGGCAGGGGTGCCCACAGGGGAGGCCTCGCAGGGAGAGGTGCTGCTGGACCAGGCAGGGGTGCCGCAGAAGAGGCCTCTGCAGGGAGAGATGCTGCTGGACCAGGCAGGGGTGCCGCAGGGGAGGACTCCGCAGGGAGAGGTGCTGCTGGACCAGGCAGGGGTGCCGCAGGGGAGGACTCCGCAGGGAGAGGTGCTGCTGGACCAGGCAGGGGTGCCGCAGGGGAGGACTCCGCAGGGAGAGGTGCTGCTGGACCAGGCAGGGGTGCCGCAGGGGAGGACTCCGCAGGGAGAGGTGCTGCTGGACCAGGCAGGGGTGCCCACAGGGGAGGCCTCCCAGGGAGAGGTGCTGCTGGACCAGGCAGGGGTGCCGCAGAAGAGGCCTCTGCAGGGAGAGATGCTGCTGGACCAGGCAGGGGTGCCGCAGGGGAGGACTCTGCAGGGAGAGATGCTGCTGGACCAGGCAGGGGTGCCGCAGGGGAGGACTCTGCAGGGAGAGATGCTGCTGGACCAGGCAGGGGTGCCGCAGGAGAGGCCTCTGCAGGGAGAGATGCTGCTGGACCAGGCAGGGGTGCCGCAGGGGAGGACTCTGCAGGGAGAGGTGCTGCTGGACCAGGCAGGGGTGCCGCAGGGGAGGACTCCGCAGGGAGAGGTGCTGCTGGACCAGGCAGGGGTGCCGCAGGGGAGGCCTCCACAGGGAAAGGTGACACTGGACCAGGCAGGGGTGCCCACAGGGGAGGCCTCCACAGGGAAAGGCAACGCCGGACCAGGCTGGAGTGCCCACAGGGGAGGCCTCCTCAGAGAGAGGTGCTGCTGGACCAGGCAGGGGTGCCTGCAGGGAAGGCCTCTGCAGAGAAAGGCGACACTGGACCAGGCAGGGGTCCCCACAGGGGAGGCCTCCGAAGTCCTTTGATGACATGCTAACTGAATTAGATAATACCCCATCAGGTCTCATTCATGTCTCAGGCCTCAGCTGGGTCTCACATCTCACCTGGAATATCACTGACTGCCTCTCTCAAGTTCCCTGTTAAGGAGCCATTTCAAGTACTTACAGGGAACCCTCTGGACTGGGGGCTATCATATGACCACAGGATTCACTGCCTAAAATGGGCCGGACACAGGTGAGTACTTACTCCCCTGGAAAGGTAAAATATACCACATGAGGCTATGAGTTTGCTCAGCAGGGGACTCAAATATCTCGGAATGAATAAATTCAACCAGACTGGGGATGGGTGGGAGAATTTACATTTTCTCTGTTATATTTAACAGTTTATTTCTGGGAACAAAGTGACAGAGTGTATGTTTCCAATAAAAGAGAGATGAGATGGTAAGGAGAGGATGAGACACTGCGTGTCCTTTTACATTTATTTCTATTGATGCATTAAAGTATTTCCATTGTAGTTTTGTTTCCAAAACATAGCAATCAGAGAAATAAGAACGAAAGAGGTACGAGATTCTCTGGTAACTACAGAGATACAGGTTCAACCAGTCAAATCATCGGGGCAAACGTCCTCCGTCAAACTGGGGGATACATGAGATTCCCAGCCAAGCTAAGTCCAGGTAGATCCACTCCTACTCCGAGAGAGTTTCACAACCAAATGAAGAGCATCTATTAATTTTCTGAAAAGTAAAAATCCCTATCCTCGGTTGCATAACTTTCTTGAATTGTTTTAAAAATTAAGATTCTACTTTGTAATATATAAAATTAAGTATATTGTGGTAAGTCATTTTTATGTAATCTTTGCAAATTCTTTTGAATATCACCTAAGCTTTGCAAAATGGAGGTGGACCTTACTTATATATAAGACACTTACCGAGCACCCATCAAGAGTGAGCTGTTGTGCAGGTCCTGGGGATGGAAAGTTAGCTGTGCAATTAGAGATTAAGTGATATGACTAGTTATAAATTAATAGACTGAAGATCAGGGCAGATGGTTATGCACAGAGGAGGTACTCACCCTAATTTAGGAGGGAGGAATTTCTTAGCAAAAATTACATCAGCATTGAGTCCATGAATGAGCAGGAGTCACCCCAGCAAGCAAGGGATGGGGACATTCTCAGAAGAGGAAGGATCACATACAAAGTCTCCCCAGCACAGCTGCCACGTCACAGACAAGAGCAGGGAAGCAGACACACACTGGATGGCCACCCCAGACAGGAGCCTGATGACAGGACCCTCTGTGTGCAGGTGTGGACACTCTCCTGTGAGCGGGGATTCACGGTGAGGAAAGGACCCTCTGTGTGTGGGCGTGGACACTCTCCTGTGAGCGGGGATTCATGGTGAGGACAGGACCCTCTGTGTGTGGGCGTGCACACTCTCCTGTGAGCGGGGAGTCACGGTGATGACAGGACCATCTGTGTGCGGGCGTGGACACTCTCCTGTGAGTGTGGATTCACGCTGATGACAGGACCCTCTGTGTGTGGGTGTGGACACTCTCTTGTGAGCGGGGATTCACGGTGATGACAGGACCCTCTGTGTGCGGGCGTGGACACTCTCCTGTGAGCGGGGATTCACGGTGATGACAGGACCCTCTGTGTGCGGGCCTGGACACTCTCCTGTGAGCGGGGATTCACGGTGATGACAGGACCCTCTGTGTGTGGGCGTGCACACTCTCCTGTGAGCGGGGAGTCACGGTAATGACAGGACCCTCTGTGTGCGGGCGTGGACACTCTCCTGTGAGCGGGGAGTCACAGTGATGACAGGACCCTCTGTGTGCAGGCATGGACACTCTCCTGTGAGCGGAGATTCATGGTGATGAAAGGATCCCCTGTCTGCGGACATGGACACTCTCCTGTGAACGGGGATTCACGCTGATGACAGGACCCTCTGTGTGTGGGCATGGACACTCTCCTGTGAGTGAGGAGTCACGCTGATGACAGGACCCTCTGTGTGCAGGTGTGGACACTCTCCTGTGAGCGGGGATTCATGGTGATGACAGGACCCTCTGTGTGCGGGCGTGGACACTCTCCTGTGAGCGGGGAGTCACAGTGACAGGACCCTCTGTGTGCGGGCGTGGACACTCTCCTGTGAGCTTGGAGTCACAGTGACAACAGGACCCCCTGTCTGCGGGTGTGGACACTCTCCTGTGAGCGTGGAGTCACGGTGATGACAGGACCCTCTGTGTGCGGGCGTGGACACTCTCCTGTGAGCGGGGATTCATGGTGACGACGGGACCCTCTGTGTGCGGGCGTGGACACTCTCCTGTGAGCGGGGATTCATGGTGAGGAAAGGACCCTCTGTGTGTGGGCGTGGACACTCTCCTGTGAGCTTGGAGTCACAGTGACAGCAGGACCCCCTGTCTGCGGGTGTGGACACTCTCCTGTGAGCGGGGATTCACGGTGATGACAGGACCCTCTGTGTGTGGGCATGGATACTCTCCTGTGAGCGGGGATTCACGGTGAGGAAAGGACCCTCTGCGTGCGGGCGTGGACACTCTCCTGTGAGCATGGATTCACGGTGACAACAGGACCCTCTGTGTGTGGGCATGGATACTCTCCTGTGAGCGGGGATTCACGGTGACGACAGGACCCCCTGTTTGTGGGCGTGGACACTCTCCCGTGAGCTTGGAGTCATGGTGACGACAGGACCCTCTGTGGGTGGGCATGGACACTCTTCTGTGAGTGTGGATTCACGGTGACGACAGGACCCTCTGTGTGTGAGCGCGGATTCATGGTGTCTTATGTGAGACAGAAGCACATCTGCCTCCTCAAAGAAGCATCGCCTTGGCGCAGGGTGCACAAAGAGTGTGTGTGGGAAGAACATTAGAAGCACAGAAGTCAGTTAGAAGGATCTGGTCAATAAGAGAGATGGATCTATGAGAAAAAGATGCAAGTGCAGTGGAGGGAGAAGCGGGGAGCTGAGAACACAGGGGAACATGAGCACCACAAATGGAAGAAAACCTCCACTCACCCCTCTCAAAGAAAAGGCCAGTTCTGATGCGTTTGGGAGCAGCAGGGCCAGAGGCCAGGACAGTTTCCTGAAGCCCTCCACATTTGTTAACACAAAGGAAGGAGCGCATCGGTTGCTGAGATCCAATGAGTGAAGGAGGAGGCTACAGGCTGGAGGGATATGGTTAGGACCTAAAATTCCATTAGGGAGGAGCGACAGAGAGGGAGGGTGGAGAAGCACTCGACAGTGGCGTGCAGAAGAGAGCCCAGGGAACAAGGAGAGCTCACACGAAGTAGAGGCTGTTGTTTTATTTTTATCAGCATTCGCTGCACAGATGCATGGTTTTCCTTAGCAGCAATCAACTCTTTGGGGTAAAAAGTGGAAAAGGTCAATGATGAAAAAAATCCGACACTGTAATTTTGCCAAGAAACGAAATGATAGTTTAAGGAGGGAAGTGAGTCAGAAGGGAAGTCGTGGCACAAGTCACTAAAGAACCAATCTGTGTGGTCTCGGCTCCCAGGAAAGTAATGAAGACAAGATGGGGAGATGGAGGAAGGAACCAGAGATATTCAGAGACTAGATCATGGGTCAGACTGTAGTGACTCAAGGCCAGGCACACGCCGGCAATGCCAGCACTTTGGGAGGCCAAGGTGGGTAGATCACCTGATGTTAGGAGCTTGAGACCAGCCTGGCCAACATGGTGAAACCCTGTCTCTACTAAAAATACAAAAATCGTCTGGGTGTGGTGACACTTGCCTGTAATCCCAGCTACTCGCAGGAGAAGCACTTGAACCCAGGAGGGAGAGGTTGCAGTGAGTTGAGATCACACCACTGCACCACAGCCTGAGTGACAGTGCAAGACTCTGTCTCAAAAAGAAAGAAAAACAAAAATGACAGTGACTCTAACCTAAGGCAGGCATGGTGGCAGAAAGATGCCTTCACAGGACAAACTGAGCCTAGTACACAACACCCCCACCTGGGGCAAGTGGCACCTGAAGAAACCCATGCGAACTTATCCTTGGGAACCACCAGACCCAAAGGCCCTCTATCTTCAAGTGGACCCTGTGCTCCCTGAGCAGACAGCGTCGTTTCGGTGAGTGTCCTAAAAACAGAGCAAATGCTTCTCTGCTTCTCTGCGGCTCACAGTGAACTCAATGATCTTCACAGATCACCGCTCAGAGAACAACACTGTTTGAAACAATAGGACAGTCAGCAGCAACCAGTGAAGTTTAACAGCTGCGTGTGGTCAGAGACAGAGGAAGAACGCCTGGCCACAACACTGTCATCACAGGTAAGGGGGTCACACCCAAAGCTGTGTACCCCACTGAGGAGCCTCATCAGAGGCTAAACATCATGGGGGACAGGGCAGAGAGTAGACTCTACACAAATCCAGCCAATCACCAGGTGTGGGAGAAGGACCACTTTCACTGGCCAGAGCTGTGACATTCTTTTTTTTTTTTTTTTTTTTTTTTTTTTTGAGACGGAGTTTCGCTCTTGTTACCCAGGCTGGAGTGCAATGGCGCGATCTGGGCTCACCGCAACCTCCGCCTCCTGGGTTCAGGCAATTCTCCTGCCTCAGCCTCCTGAGTAGCTGGGATTACAGGCACGCGCCACCATGCCCAGCTAATTTTTTGTATCTTTAGTAGAGACGGGGTTTCACCATGTTGACCAGGATGGTCTCGATCTCTTGACCTCGTGATCCACCCGCCTCGGCCTCCCAAAGTGCTGGGATTACAGGCTTGAGCCACCGCGCCCGGCCAACATTCTATGATCAAAATGTCTCGTCCCTGACAATAAATTATGAGACATGGAAAGACACAGCAAAGTATGATCCATACATTGAAAACAACAATAAAAGGCAGGCAACACAAACTGCCTGTGAAGGTGAGCAGGTGTCAGGTTTATCAGAAAAAGGCTTTGAAGTCGTCATTATAAAGATGTTCACAGAACCAACGGGGACTATGACTGAAGACGTAGAGATAGGTAAGAATGTTGCAAGAAATAAAAACACCAGTAAAAATGCAGAAACTACCAATAATAACCACAAGGAAATTCTGCTGTTGGAAAAGTAAAATAACTGAAATAAAAACTCATTCCAGGGGTTTAACAGTAGATTCGAACATCAAGAGAAAGAATAAGCAAACTGTGAAATAGACCCATAGATGTTCTGTGAGCTGAAGCAGAGAGGAAACAAGTAGGGACAACCGAAGGAGCTCAGAAGTACGGGCCGCCTCCAGCACACAGACACAAGTACAGCGAGAGGACCAGAGGAGGTAAGAGAAACATGCAAAAAATAATAGCCGAGAGCCTCCCAAACACACTGAAAACCGATAACCTACAAGAAGCTCAGCAACTTCCAAGAAGGATAAAAGCAAAGAGAGTTACAAACAGATACGCCACAGTACAAACGCTGCAAGTCAAAGAAAAGGTGAAAATCTTAGAAGCTGTAAGAGAAAAACCACTTGTTATTTAGAAAGAAAAGCCAGTCAGATTAATAGCTGGCTTCCCAGCAGAAACAGTAGAGGCCAGACAATCAGCGGTATAATATGCTGAAAGTGCCCTAAAGAAAAACAAAATTGTCTACCACGAATGCCATATCCAGAAAACCTATCCTTCGAAAATGAAGACATTTCTAGAAAAATCAAAATTTGCAGAATTTTTTGCTAGCAGATCAACCTTACAAGAAATTCTAAAGAAAGTTCTTGAGGCTGAAAGCAAGTAACCCCTGATAATATTAAAATCCACATGAAAAATTAAGATAATTAGTAATGGTAATTACATAATTATAAAAGACAGTATTAACATATATTCTTCGTCCTCCTAACTGACTTAAAAACAATACATATGAAAAAGATTGGTGGACCTATCCAACGTAAAAATATGTGTAATATATTTGTCAATAACAGCACAAAGGCAGTTGGTTGAAGCAAAGCTATGTTATCCTAAGAACACAATTACAGGTGGCAAAGTAATAATTAACAATGTACTGTTGAGTTTGTAACATTAAGAGATGTAATAAGTACAATAATATTACTGAAGAGGGGAAATACAGTATAGATACATACAGTAATGCTTCTGCTTATCAATAGAATTATGCCAGCATAAGTCTGAAATGGATTTTAATAAGCTAAAACATTTATGGCAAATCCTAGAGGAAACACAAAAGAAATGACTTAAAAATATAGTGAAAAAATCCTTAAGTAACTTAAAATACTACATTAGAAAATATTCAATTAATGCAAAAAATGAGTAAGGAGGGGTGAAGAAATAAGAAAGGTATGAGACTATATTAGTCCATTCTCACACTGCTATAAAGACATACTCAAGACTGGGTAATTTATCATGAAAAGAGGTTTAATTGACTCACAGTTCAGGATGGCCAGGGAGGCCTCAGGAAACTTACAGTCATGGCAAAAGGGGAAGCAAATATGTTCTTCTTCACAGAAGGAGAAGACTGAGAGCCGAGGGAAAGGAGAAGCCCCTTATGAAACCATCAGATCTCATGAGAACTTACTCACCATGACGAGAATAGCATGGGGGGAACTGCCCCATGATTCAATTACCTCCCACATATTTTGGTGCTCTCTTATTAAAGAGGGCCTAACTATAAAAGAATCAACCCACCAGAAACAATAATAATTGTAAATATATACATACATGTGTGTATGCATATATAGACACCTTAATAACAGAGTACCTAAATACGTGAAGCAAAACCTGACCATAATGAAGAGATAAATTCGACAATAGTTGAAGACGGAATACCATACTCTTAATGATGGATAGACCACTAGATAAACGATAAACAAGGAGAGAGAAGGCTTGAGCAACAGTGTAACCAATTCGACCTAACAGTCATCTACAGAACATCCCTCCCAACAGCTGCACCAGAATGCACAATCTTCTCAAGTGTATATAAAACATCCCCAGAATATACCACGTTAAGCCATAAAACCGCAGCAAATTTAAAATCATACGAATAACATAAATTGTGTTCTTGAATCACAATGGAATCAAATTAGAAATCAGCAACAGAAAAATGTTTTGGAAACTCATCCGTTTGTGGAAATTAAACAATGTACTCCTAAATAACCAATGGGATGGCCAGGTGCGGTGGATTTTGGGCGAGGACAGTGTTGTGAAATTCACTGTGGTGATAGTTGCACACACGTCTTTGAATATAATAAAAACCAGCTGTTTTTACACTTTGGGTGAATTGTATGGGGGTTTCTGATGAGTCACACGTCTCAACGAAAGTGCTTTTAAGAAGTGAGAGAAAAACTTCCTCTGTGGAAAGGAGGTTTAGCTGTCATTAAATGTCAACAATTCAGTGCAATCTTTTCATCTGTCCTAATAGTTCTGGCTTTGAAGTTGAATAGTCAAAAAATAGGATTTAATTACATTATTGAAAATGAACCGTACACAGAATAAATGCCTCCTAAATTGAAAAATGAAAAGAAAACTCACTAAATACACGTACAGCATCAAGAAAACTACATAATTTTTTTAAGTTTCTAAGCAATGAAAATAACGACATAAACCTAAACAAGAATGGCACAAAAATATCTGTTATAATTACATTACAAAATCTGTTACATGTGTGGAAATGGCTAAGGCAAAAACTGTAGAATATGTAAGAAGAAATTCAACAAAAACATCTCCCAGCCCAAATAATACCAAGTAGACAAAAAAAAAGGCATGAGGGGATGAAGACTCTGAATGAAATATTAATAAGAATTCCCTACGTGCCAACAAATAGGAGGGCCCAGCTCGCTCTGTGAGACCCCAGACCCTGGATGGAGGTCAGTTTCTCCCACTGATCTGTAAATCCAGCCCAGGCTGAGTGTCCCTGACCCAAAATGCTTGGAACCAGAAGTACTCCAGATTGTTTATTTTTTTCAGATTTTGGAAGATATGCACTATACTTACCTGGTTGAATGTCTCAAATCCAAATGTTTAAATTCTGAAGCGCTCCAATGAACGAAGTTTCCTTTGAGCATCATGTCAGCTCTCTAAAGGTTTTGGAAGTTGGAACACATTGGATTTCACATTTTAAGATTTGGGATGCTGAACCTGGATAATCCCAATCAAAATGTCAAACATAATTCTTTGGAAACTTGAAAACTGATTTTAAAGTTTATCTGGATGAAAACCATGTAGGAAAATAAGAAAAGGTGGACTAGAAGCAGGATCACCCTGTCAGATTCTACAAAACTCATTCTTAAAGCAGCATGACGTTGTTGTAGAACTGGAAGCAAATGCCAAAAGTAAACGAAGGTACAAATGGAAATTTAGAAGGTGATGAAGGTTCCATCCAAAACTCAACGAATGGTTTGGACAAAAGATAGTGTAGCCAATTAATTCAGGTGTGGACACCGGATGACCATCTGAAGAAATGCACAGGGGGCCCCAGAACGGGTCTGCAACGGGCCCTCTCAGCACGAAGGGGTGAGAGCTGGGCAGCGCCTGGCACCCGACAGTGGGGTAAATCCTCAAGGGCAGACACCTGCCTGCTGGTGCAGAGGGGTGGTCAGGCTCTGACTGATGTCAGAGAGTGTGTGCTGCCACTGAACATCTAAGGAGAGTTAATGGGGCCGCTGGGTCCCTTCTGTTTATTCCGAAGAACTAGGGGAAGAAAAATGATGAGCTCAGGTGCCAGGTGTCTCTACCACAGTTACGCATTTGGGAATTGGAGAAATAACCACAGGTGTTCACAGGGACCCACTGGACCCCCAAGACGTGGTTCTCGGATTCCTGAGTTCTCTCCTGATCAGCTGTGAGGGAAAGGGAGCCAAGACTCTAGGCCCTGCCCTGCCGACCTCCTCCCCGTCACTCACGGATGTCACCAGGGTAGGAAGACATGCAGAGACACCCACTCCAGTGGCCTGGGGCATGTGCTAGGTGCTATGGAGGTTTCCGATAATCTCTCACCAAGAAGCAGCAGATGTAAAAGCCGGATGATGGTCTGGATTAGGGCAATGACCACAGGAAGGAAAAATAAAAAATGAAGCTGTGTTGTGATCGAGGAGTCCAGAAAACTTAGAGCAGGAAGTGAGCGGAGACAGCGAGCAAACGGGTGAGAACGTGCAAGAAACTTGAATTCTCCAGGTTTTCAAGTTGGAGTGCCAAGGAGATGGACCCTCTAACACAAGCAGCGAGCCTTAAAGGGCAGCTGTGTTTTCAGGTCCCTGGGAAGGACCGTGAATGCCGGTTTTAGGAGCCGTCAGTCCCTCTCAGTGAAGCTGTCTGGAATGGGAAGAGAGGTCAGCATGGAAGACAGAGATTTACAGGCATCATCTGCATGGACATAATAACTGCAGTTGTGACATGGTGACGGCTCAGGAATCCTGTCAGAGAAGAAACACAGGCTAGAAAACAGGAAAATAGCCACATTCTGGAGAAAAGAAATAGCCACAGAAGAAATAAAATGAAGATAATGGAACGTTACAGAAGCCAGAGAGAAAATCTTAAGTAAGCAATAGTTTTGCAGACATAAAGTGGTTAAACGTTCAACAGAAATGAAAAGATGACCCAGAATTTGACTCTGAGCACCGTCCTCTTTTTTTCTTCTGTAAATTAGGCAGGCATCTTTCTCGGCTGGCATCTAAACGGCCCTGCTTTCCTGAAGAAACCACCCAGAACCTCATTCTGCACTCCGATTAGCCGCCTCCCGGAGCAGAGTCCCGCTGTTCAGAACGCGTCCCGTTGCTGGGGTGCCCGTCAGAGGCCTGCTCACTCGTTACCACAAACCTCCGCATCCAGCTCCTGTGACCCAGATTTGGGGAAACAGCGTTGCCAAAATATCATGGGTTCTCTCCCAGGCAGTTCCTGATCCCTAAATATTTCAAGTACGATTCAAAACAACGTACGCGTTAAGACCGAGAAGCTTTCACTTTTCTTATTATGTTTATTAAATTCACTTTATCCAGCTGCCAGCCTTGGAAGAGACGGGGAGGTGTCAGGGTTATTAAGAAGTCCAGGTTTGAGGGTTCTTAAAGTGATTAACTGTGACATGCTATCACTTTCCACAGAGCAAAATTAAGAAACATCTATTTTAATTACTGTACATCCGAGCTGTCAGAGTACAAATGTAAACCAAATTTTCTTTTGCTGAAAAAGAAAACACGCAGCATCCTTTCAGCTAGAGAAACAGAACTGCAAATAAATCTCTGAAATTCAGGATTTGACAGGGAGGGCTGACTCTCATGGCGGAAGCAAGCGCCTGCCACTCACTTCATCGAAAGCGGTGCTATAAGGACACGAAAGATGGCTTCACAGTAACAGAAGATCCAAGCTGCGGCTTCCAGCCACAGAGGAACTGTCGGGGGGTAGCTAGTCGGTAACGGCAGGGAAGACAAATGAACTGACTCAAAATTACACTAAGCTGTATATGTAAATAAAGGGAAAGAGGTGAGGGGAGAAGCGGGGATCTTGGGGAGGAGGGGAAGGGAGGGCCCAGGGGGGCCGGCCCGGAAACTTGCTTTCTGACCTGTACTCAGGACATCTGCGGAGAGACCAGGCATCCTTTTCCGTTTATCAGAGTTAGACCAAATGGTCATCAAAGCTTTTCTGAGACAGCCATTTCAGTTTTTAAACTGTCCTGTATTCACTTCCTGACGGAGAACCCAAAATGCCAGGGGAACAATGACTGGAGAGGTGCGACCCGCACTTCAGCCTCCCCCTGGGCTGCCTGGCGTTTCTAAACTCCAGTTACTGCGCTCTCTGCGGTGGCTTCCGACGAACACGCGATCCACCTGAGCCGGGAACACTGTTTGTGTGACAGGCTCCAGGCAACAGGGCCACACACGCATCACACACACACCTAAGCCCACACGAACGCCTGCCTCAAGGTCGCACACCCTTGGAGGAGCACGTGAACACGCCAGCGAGGCTGACACTAAGGTCCGCGTGGAGGTCTTTAAATCACGTCAGAGACTATGGACGCTTTTCCTGGATTACAGACACATCTCCATCGCCTCCGGTAACTTGAGGCGGACTCTGCGCAGTGTGGCTGTGGGGCCGTGGACAGCGCGTGGCTCACTGTTTACCAACCAGGGACCTTCCCACAGTAAGACATTTCTGTGAGTGCCTTGTAGGATGACCAAGCGGCTTGCTTTTCTGTAGATAAACCTCTTCAGGATGAACAGATGCGAGGTGATCTTGTAAGTTCACACGCGTGCATGTGGACGGTTTAACAACACGTGCAATGATGCACAGCCCCGTCGTGAACAGGAGCAACAGCAACACTGACAATGAGACACAATTCATCAGCCTCCGACACACGAGAGCCACAGCTATTCCAGAACATGTGGCACTGCAGGACACACAAAAGTAAGTCCTCAGAATAAAAAGCAATCTTTGTCCTCTCATAAGCCCTTTACTTACTGTATCCATAAGGTTATACTCCTTAAATATAAATAATAAAGAAAAAATGCAAAACCATTTTTTAAAATATCTTAACGTATATAACCCTTTCGAAAACTGACACCTACAAATAATTTGTAAGTATCTACAGTCGAAGCAATGGATGCATGACGGATGAAGCTGTTGCTGAATATTTTAAATAACACAATAGTATTAAACTATCATCTTGGATGTTAGAAATCTTTTCACAATGACTATAGAATTAGCACAACTGCCACAACACAGTGAAGCAAATACGGTTACCGTAAATGCGTAAGAGGAATGCTAAAGACGCCTCTTAAATAATGCTGGGTCACATCTCATAATTCTGAGGTTTATTCAGAACAGAATCATTAAAAGCTTCATTTTTCTGATAAAATAAAAACAGTATGAACAAGAATTACACACCGAGAAAGCCGCATCCACTACCACAGCGGAAAGCAGAGGTGAGCAAGTGACAGTGATGTCTTCCCTGAGATCATGAGACTCAACCCAAGCCAGTGTCAGTGGCTTATTCACCATCAGTAATGCCCAAATCCACAGCCTTCCAAGATGCGTGCCTGTCCCTAGAGTCTGCTGTCACCAGGTCCAGGCTGAATGCAGCCTAGAGAAAGCCACATAATCACATAATGGCAACATTGCTCCCCTTGTTCTCAAATAGTATGGACATCAAAAGAAGGCCACACCTCAGGATCCACACCCGTTAGAACCCTCTCAATGACCCTCTGTCTTCCTCCTCCCACCAGGCTTCCTACTGACTCCAGCAAATTAGGATAATCACAACTTAAAGGGTTTATTTTTGCTCATCAAAGCTAGGAGGGTGTTTAGATAATTATACATATCTGGGTTCAACATATTCCAACGTAAAACGGCAGAAAGCAAAGAGCTGGCTGCATACAGGAAAGACGCAAGGAAAACTCAGTGTTTTTCCTGCATAAAGCAAACAGATCCCCGATCAATAAAAATAACATTTCATTACGGACTCCGCATCTGAACTGAGCACTCCATGGTCCCTTTGCCCATGGTGACGGCTGGTAGGCAGCCCACGAATAAGCTGTACGGGGTCAGACAGCTGACAGGTGTGCCCGAGAGAACAGCGGAAGCGTGACTCCTGCTCTGCGTCTGACTCCTGGGGAAGGAGTCAGAGCCCTTTGAGAATGGTCAAGGGAATCTCTGGAAAGAGATTCCAGAGAGACCTCCCTGGCATGGGCCAGGGAGGGTATAGGGAGAAAGGACATGGAAAGAGGGGTTTGGTGACTGAAAAATGAAGTATGAGGCTTAGACACACAGTGTGAGCAGACACTGTGATATAGTACGTGGGGAGAGTGGAGGGGGGCTTCTCAAGGGGGTCTGACCCCCTTGAGCTGGGGAGGGGAGGAAACAACGCCTGCATCGCCGAGGGAAACCCCAGCACGAGTGGGGAGACTGAGGACAAGACGCTGTCTCCAGCCCCTGGGAGCGTGGCTTCCACATGCCGGGGCCACAGGACACTGGCTCTGAGCAGCTTCTCCCAACAAGTCACACGGAGCGGGGCAAGTCCAGAGGACCTGGAATGGACAGCAGATCCTAGCCTGAGTCATAGAAAGGGAGAAACGTTGGTTCTAGAAAGGAACACTTAGTATTTCGATGCTCACAGTTAACAGCATCTGGGAAAATATTGAGAAGGCCCTGGCTTGGTGGCCAGAAGCTGCGCCGTTCCCGAGAGTCGTCACAGCTGGCGCCAAGCCCTTCCTGAGGGCCGTCTCAGCCAAGGCTGATGTTCCCGTCCCACAGAGATAGAGCCTGGCACTCTCGTCCTCCAGACCCGTCTTTTCAGAATCAGCTGACAGGCCAGGCCCTTGAGAAGTGAGTTTACCAGAAGGTGGGGCTGAGCAGCTTCCCTACCGTGACAGGAACTGAAAGGGAAGCTCAAAGATGGGCCTGATGAGACGCTGCCCTGGACCGTGAGAGACAGTTCCCGGGCCCTGGACTCTCGTGGTCACCTGCACTCGCCTGGCACCGGCCCTGCCACAGAGCAGGTGCCCCACGCGTGTGTCCTGGATAAGACACCTGGATCCTGGAGTGGAATCAGGCCCCGTCGTAGAAGAGATTCCAGAGAGATCTGGACATGGTCTGGAAGACCCACAGTGCCTGGGGTGAGGAGCCTGGCCAGGCATGGGGCATCTGGGTGCTGAATGAGTGTTAGAGGCACTGAGGACCCCAGCCAGCCGTGACACACAGAGCAGAGGACTCCGCCTGCCACTGGGTCTGAGGTAAACAAACTCCATCCTGTCCTAAAAGCACACCGTTTCTTCTCTACAGATATTTAAAAGTAGCTGGATTGGAATACTGTACTCAACTAAAAATTCCCCTCACCCTATTTTTAATATAGGCTGAACAGGGAAGGCCAGAGAAAGATGTTCTCATTTCAAGTGACCACATCAGGCAGTGATTCCCTCCGCCCTGCCGTGAGCACACAGACTGCTCCTGTCCCTGCAGAAGCAAGCTCAGGACCACGCAGCTGGGTGGACCAGCGAACGTGCTGCCACGAGGGAAAAGGGCCCTGCGACAGATGTCCGAGCAGCTCACGGCGGCCTTATAAAAACAAGGGCACGTTGTTAAGCTGAGTCGCCATTCCCACAACCTTAAACCATATTTAGCTTTTCTATCAGTAAATACCATGGCCATGCATATACTGCAGTTTGGGAGGAAAAGGATGAGAAGGCAGATGGAGAGTGATACATTCTGGAAGTCACGTAATGGCTCAAAAACAAACTCAGCCCCAGGCCCGTCATAGAATCTGATCAGCACTGAGAACGGCCCGAGGCTTTGAAAGGAGGCTGCAGGTAGCTCTGATGCTGCAAATCCAGACACGGCCCAGAAAGTCTAACTCTAAAGCACAATCTTAAATCCAACTTCTCCGCCAGAAGCTAACATAAAAGCGTGAGCCTGTAGCATGAGCTCAGCGTTTAGAAGCCATAACTCTCCCCTCTGTCATTTTGTATTAACTGGACTTCAACAGGAACAGCTAGAAGATCCCTTAAAGGAAATTTCCATCCATCCATCTTGCTGCAGCGAAGACGTTACAGGCAGTGCATCCAGCGAGGGCACCCGTCATCCTGGTGGGCCAGGTCAGCCCATGGAGATCTGGAAGGGCCCCGTTTCCATGGGGGTGCCACAGGAACAGCGGCCATGAGACCACGTAGCTGAGGTTGAACGAAGTATCATTCCCAAATCTGAGAATGGAAACAAGCTTCCTGCATCTAGAAAAGATTTAGATGCTCCACAAGTTTTTATCTGAGGTTCCTAAGTTCCCCGTTTTCCTATATGGAGGAATACACTTAACCTGAAATATTAAACAGGAAACATTTAAAGAGACAGGTGTATAATTTGTCTTACAATCATCAATGAAAGGACATTGACCAATATAAAGATTAATCTTTATTTTATAATGTTTTAATATTTTAAGCCATCCCTCTTTAGAAACAAGCTCTCGTACTAATGCAGGAGGCTGGCGGCTCCCATGACCTCCCGGCAGCAGGTGGCCCACTTCCAAAACAGAGAACACACAGCATTGTGTGACCGCGAGGTTTGCTGGAACTGCTCCAGTGACTGTCATCCTCAAATCCTACGCTTGTAGCTCCTAACTCCCAGTGAGTGGAAAAAGAGTCATTGGAGCGAAATGAGTTAAAATTTCATATCACGTGGAAGCACCCTGATGATACGAGTCTCTCCCAAAACCACTGCAGAGATTGGCCATATGTATTTTTCTGGCCAAAAGATGTCCCAAAATATGGAGGTTTCTAAAATTTTCTAGTTGCCTCATAATAATCGTACATATTTCTGAGGGACAGCGAGATGTTCCAATCCACAGGGACCCTGTGGAATGGCCCAGTCAGGGTGTCTACGTTTTCAGCATCTCCTACTCTCTTCGTTTCTTTACAGTGAAACATTCAAACTCTTCTCTTCTATTTTGAATATACCAAAAAATATAGTCACCTGTAGTCACCCCTGTGCACAGCAGCACAGAAGAACTTCTTCCCCCTACCTGAGAGCCCGCACCTGCTACCTCATCTCTACCCCACCTGAGAGCCCGCACCTGCTACCTCATCTCTACCCTACCTGAGACCCTGTGCCTACTAACTCATCTCTGTCCTACCTGGGACCCTGTGCCTACTAATTCATCTCTACTACGCACCTGCTAACTCACCTCTACCCCACCTGAGACCCTGCACCTGCTAAGCCACCTCTACCCTCCCTGAGAACCTCCACCTGCCAACTCGCCTCTACCCTCCCTGAGAGCCCGCACCTGCTAACTCACCTCTACCCTACCTGAGACCCTGCGCTGCTAACTCACCTCCACCCTCCCTGAGAACCTCCACCTGCGAACTCCCCTCTACCCTCCCTGAGAGCCCGCACCTGCTAACTCATCTCCCCTCATCCCTCTCCTCTCACCTCCCCCAGTTCCCAGTAACCACCATTCTATGCTCTGCTCCTATGAGATCCTCTGAGATTCTGCACATGAGTGAGATCATGCAGTGTTTGTCTTCTTATGCCTGGCTCACTTCACTTAACAAACTGTCCTCTGGGTTTATCCACGTTGCTGTGAATGACAGGATTTCATCCTTTTGATGGCTGAGTCATATCCACTGTGTACCGTGTTTTCTTTATCCATTCACGTGTTGATGGACAAGCAGGCTGATTCCATATCTGGGGTATTGGGAACAGTGCTGCAATGGGCATGGTGCAGACTCTCTTCCACACACCAACCTCATTTCCTTGGGGTTGTAGCCAGTAGTGGGATTGCTGGATCACAGCATTTCGAGAAACCTCCACACTGTTTTCCATAGCGGCTGTACTAATTTACATTCCCACTAGCAGCATGTAAGAGCTCCCTTTCCTCCACATCCGCACCGGCATCTGCTGTCTTTGTCTTTCTGATGAAAGCCACTCGAACAAGGGCCAGGGGGCAGCTCATTGTGGTTTTGATTTGCATCTCCCTCATGAACTGTGGTGCTGAGGATTCTATCAAACTGGAGCTTCTGCACAGCAAAGGAAACAACGGAGTGAAGTGACAACCCACAGATGGAAGAAATACTTGCATCTGACAGCGGTTAACATCCAGCGTCCTGAAATTCCAAGTGGTGTGGGCACAGTGGAGTGCTGAAACATATTCTGTTTACACGGAAATGAGAACAAAAAATTATTATTCTTCACCGTGAGCCTAAACACAGCCAGTCTTAAATATTTGGGATTTCATCAGTATTTGTTGTGTGATGCAATCTAGCACTCCATCAGTGACTTGAGGGTATGAAACACATCCTTAGATGACCCTGGTGCAGCTGGCAGAGGGAGCGCATGTCCAGAACCCGACTTCTACCCCAGTCCTGCCACTGCCCCTCCGTAAATTAGGCTGGTCCCTTAACCGCTCTGTGTCTGAACCTCCTCGGCCATGAGCAATAGGAATCATGTGCACCGGATAAACCTCAGAGGATTCACACCTTTCAGTGGAATCATGCATGCACAGACAACTCACAAATAGCAAAGTACAAGATTTCACAGCGTGTCTCTGAAATCCATTTCACTGCCATATTCATATCTGTATTTCTGGAGAGAGACACAAACTGACTCAGATATTCAAATAACCCATATTCTCTGTGGCCGTGGAAAAGTACTATGGCTTATCTTCCTGATTTTGTGGATCAATTATGTATGCTAATAAGTAAAATAAAAAATAACATCATGATCAGAGACCTCCCTACAGTCCTACGTCAGCAGTGCGTCCTCAGTCAACACCAGACTTCGGGGTCTCGGGGAAGCCATTTTGAAGCTGAGGCTTCCAGTTCAACCACATCCAACTTAAACCTCAAACATCTGGGTCTCCAGACAACAGTGGACAAGATCTCTTCTCACTTGCTGATGTCACAGGCGAGGAAACTGAGGCCGGGGAGAGTCAAGAAGATTTCCCAGGACCACACGGTTATTTCCAGGAGTAAAACGAGTTCAAACCTCCTGACTGTCCAGGACTCATTCCAAGACACCTGAAGAAAAGCTCCCATCTGCCACAGGACATGTCAGAATTTGGGTGGGACTCAGCCTGTGGATTATTTTTGTTCTGAACGTGGCCCAGAGTCTTCTCCTGGCCATGACATGGCACTCCAGTCCGCAGGCGCTTACTCCGAGTGTGGCGGAAACTCGCCGTCTAACTTCTAAGCGGCTCTGCCCATCAGCATCAGTGTATCACGCATCTCCACAGCTCACACAGAGCTCACAAGGGAGATTTTAATTTATTTCAAGTTCAATTTTATTTGGCTGTGCTAGAAGAGACACCATCACAGGTTCATGAGACCATGAGATGATTGTTTCTACATATAGTTCAGAATAATTACAGAAAACTGTGTCAAGGCTGATGCAGAAGGCTGAAATTTCTTTCCAAAGAAATTTAAACAGTTGGTAGGGTGAGACTTTATGCATAATTCTTTTAAAATAATTTCCTAATGATTTCAAAGAGGACAATTTCCATTTATTTATACTGAGCCATACAGCATTATCTAAAGGATGAAACAACATATGAATCATCAACAAAGAATAACGCCTTGACAAAAACAGCCGAGCACCCAGCAGCAAACACATTTCCCCTGGGAGGTTAGGTGTGATCTGTTTTCAAAATGGTCCACGCTGCGAGTCAACGCTGCTCTCCCATGAGGAGGAACGGAGGCCTTGTCAGCTTTGCCACTGCCATAGCTAATGCTGTCAGATACGTTTCTTGTCATTTCCTGAATTATCCCAGGTTATTCAGAATTCCATATTTGATTTCATATTAAAGGCAGCAACATTTCAAAAGCACTGTTGAAATAGAAGCAGATAAGCTACCTGAATCTATTTATTAATTCATTCTACCGTTCGACCAGACCTGCTGAGTAGTAAGAACTATGCTAGGAGCTATGGATACATGAAATGTTTGGTTTCTTGGTTTCTGTTAAATGGGCCAAAGCAGATTCTGTGCTAAGGCTTCAAACGTCCTACACGAGTATTTAGGAATTCTAGTTCAGGCATCAGCGAGAAATGTAGTCATCCCCAGTATGCACTGGGGAGGGGTTCCATGACCCCCTGCAGACACCAAACTCCACAAATGCTCAAGTCCCTTGTATAAAAAGGGGGTGTCTGTATCTAACCGAGGCAGCTCCCAGAGACTCTAAGTCATCTCTTGATCACCCGTGACAGCTAGCACGTCAGAAATGCTGTCAATAGATGTTATACTGTAACATTTAGGGGACAATGTCCAAAAGAAGTCTGCACATTCAGAACAGACATGATCATTTATTTTCCCGGATTGGGCCTGCACCACCCAGTCCTGGCTGCCTCCCCCTCACACGGCCCTGCTCCCTCTCCTTCTGCCCCCTCTGCTCCCTATGTTCCCTGGCTGCTTTAATACACATCAACCTCAGGGCCTTTGCACATGTGGCCCTCACGTGTGGAATATTTGTTCCGCAGGGAACAGGCACAGCCCTTGCCCTCTGGTCATGAGCGGCCTTCCTACCTGAGAGAACGCCCACCGCTCCTACACCCTAGTCTTACTATACCGTTTCTTCATAGGGTCGTTATTTGGTGTGATATTATATCATGATTCGTCTGCTTATTCTCCGTCTTTCTCACTGACCGCCCTACTCCCAGGGTACACATACCACCTGCTGCGAGACGCCATCACCAAGAAGCATGCCTGGCACATGCATGTGATTAAATATTTATGGAATAAATTAAAAAGTGAATAAAAGCATATTCATTATCTTTTTATCTTTTGCCAATAAATAAAGTTAAAATTGGTTCAAGTCCAGGGTGACAGGTCAGAGACTGGAAAAGGAAGCAAGACTGTGTCAGTTCCCACAGTAAGGACTCAGTCACCGCCGTGTTACACAAACGCAGGCGTTTGCTGAGAGAAGCCCACCCGGCCCCTGCTCTACACCCCGGTGAAGCCGTTCGGTCCATGACAATGAAATTTATTCCATTAGGGCAGAAAAGCCACAGCGATCAGCAAGCGGAGAGCCTCGAAGGTGTTCCTGAAGCCCAGGGCTGTTTCCGTTTTTTGGCCACAGCCAACAGGCCAGGTTTGCTCCTCAATGGTATCGGCAGAGCTGGCTACAGCGGTGAGTTGTTGGTAACGAAAGTGACTTCTCTGCAAAACCTGGGGTGTCATCCCAAAACTCCATTCTAATTTCTAGCTAGTAGATTTAGAAATTTACATAATGGCCGGGCGCGCTGGCTCAAGCCTGTAATCCCAGCACTTTGGGAGGCCGAGGCGGGTGGATCACGAGGTCAAGAGATCGAGACCATCCTGGTCAACATGGTGAAACCCCCTCTCTACTAAAAATACAAAAAATTAGCTGGGCATGGTGGCGCGTGCCTGTAATCCCAGCTACTCAGGAGGCTGAGGAAGGAGAATTGCCTGAACCCAGGAGGCGGAGGTTGTGGTGAGCCGAGATCGCGGCCATTGCACTCCAGCCTGGGTAACAAAAGTAAAACTCCATCTCAAAAAAAAAAGAAAAAAAAGAAATTTACATAATGAAGGCCACCTGAAATGCTGTGTCTAAGGTTACCACAAGAACTATGGAAAACTCCCAGAGCCATTACGGAACCTACAGCAAAACACCAAACGGGCCAAAAATCAGAAATATTAATCTTTCTACATTTATTTAACTTGGAAACAACAATCTAAACCTAAAACCAAATTTAGTATATAAAGAAATCATCTTGGTTAGCGGTAACTTTGATCTACTTTTTCTTGGGAACATTACGGGAAGCCCACATAAGCCCACGTGTCTCTGTGCGTTTATAACCCAGCCCTGTCTTCCGTCCCAGCTGCCTATGAGGCAGCCGGATACCACACTTCACTCTAATGAGGGTTCCAGTTAACTTTAACCCCTTCACTCCTGCTACTTGAATAACCAAGGCCCTGGAGAAAAATCACCTGCCAGAGCGAACGCAGCAAATCCAGAATCCTAAGAACTTTTCATTCTGTTTTGTCCTGGCTCCTCACTGGAGCTCTCTGAAGAGAGCCGACTTCACTCCCAGACTCCCACGTTTACCAGCCAGCCACCTGCCACAGGCATGGGCAGGGGCGATGGGCCATTTAGTGTCCATGTTGTAGAAATAAACTAAGCCATGGAGTTGGAAGACGGGAGGTCAGCTTAAGTGTGCTGCTAACCAGCTCTCAGGGGAGGCACCGTTTCTTCCCCAAATTCGAGTCACCTCAACTCCAATTAGAAGACTCAAATGGGACCAGGGGTGGTGGCTCGCACCTGTAATCCCAGCACTTTGGGAAGCCAAGACAAGTGGATGAGCTGAGGTCAGGAGTTTGAGACCAGCCTGGCCAACATGGCAAAACCCCACGTCTACTAAAAGTACAGAATTTAGCTGGGTCTGGTGGTGGGCACCTGTGATCCCAGCTACCAGGGAGGCTGAGGCAGGAGAGTCATTTGAACCCAGGAGGTGGAGGTTGCAATGAGCTGAGATCTCGCCACTGCACTCCAGCCTGGGCAACAGAGCGAAACTCAAAAAAAAAAAAAAAAAAAAAAAAAGAAGACTGAGGTGGGGCTGGTCTACCTCTCATATTTTTAGTGACAAATAAGAATGTCAACCTTTTTTTGAGTTAAAAGGCTTTGTTTTGTATAGGCTTACAGAAAAGTTGAGGACGAAGTTCACAGAGTTCACACAGAACCCTGCCTCCACACCCCAGTTTCCCCACCATTAACATCCTGGGTGGGTGTGAGGCATTTGCTGTAATGAGCAAATACTGACCATTATTAAGTCCATGGATTACCTGACGGCTCGCTCTTGGTGTTGTCCATTCTGTGGGTTTGGATGAATGCACGTGCCCACGATAACAGCATCACACAGAGGTGCTTCCCTGCCTTAAAATTCCTCTGTGCTCTGCCCATTCATCCCTCCCTCCCCACAGCCATGGCAGCCACTAAGCCTTTCCTGTCTGCACAGTTCTGTCTTCTCCAGAACGTCATGGGGTCGGAATCCTACAGTGCCCAGGCTTATGAGACGGGCTTCTTTAGAGTATTCACATGCATCTGAGGCTCCTCCACCTCCCTTCACAGCCTGGTTGACCATTCCTTCTCAGCACTCCTTGTCCAGGTAGGCCGATAGGTTTATTCATTCATCTTTTAAAGACACGTTGGTTTGTTTCCAAGCTGCTATAAACATTCATGTGCGCTGGGCGTGGTAGCTCACGCCTGTAATCTCGGCACTTTGAGTGGCTGAAGATGGCAGATCCCTGAGGTCAGGTGTTCAAGACCAGCATGGCCAACACATTGAAGCCCTGTCTCTACTAAAAATACAAAATTAGCCAGGTGTGGTGGTACATGCTGGTAAATCCCAGCTATTCGGGAGGCTGAGGAACAAGAATTGCTTCAACCCAGGAGGCAGAGATTGCAGTGAGCCAAGATCACACTACTGTACTCCAGCCTGGGCAAGAAGAGTGAGACTCTGATTCAAAAAAAAAAAAAAAAATTCATGTATAAGTTTTTGTGTAAAGAGAAGTTTTCAGGCATTTGGGTGAATACCTAGGAGTCTGGCTGCTGGACTGCACGGTGAATGTGCAGTTTGGAAAGAAACTGCCTGATGTTTTTCCAGTGTGGCTGCACCACTCTGCACTCCCTGCAGTGAGGATGAGCGTTCCCGTTGCTCCACATCCTCGCCGGCACTTGGTGGCATTGCCAGTGCCTGGATCTTGGCCATTCTAGCAGGGCTGTGGCAGCGTCTCCTTGTCTTACTTTTCATTTCCTTGGCGACAAATGACATGGGGCATCTTTTCAGATGCTTGTCATCCGTGTGTTTTCCTTGGCGGTGTCTAAGATCTGTTACACGTTTTAAAAATCAGGTTTTCTCACTGCTGAAGTTTAAAAACTCTTCGTATACTTTGCACACTCGCCCTCCACAGACGTGTGCTTTGTGAATATTTTCTCCCAGTCTGGGTTTTGTTATTTCATCCTCTGAAGGATGTCTTTGCAGAGCACAAGCTTTTCTATTTTTCTCATGCATTAAGCATTTGGTGTTATATCTAAAAAGTCAAATCAAGGGTTACCCAGGGTTTCTCTCATATTATCTCCTAGGAGTTGTGCAGTTGTACATTTTACACTTAGGCCTATAATCAATTTTGAGTTAATTTTGTGAAGGCTGTAAGATCTGGTTCTAGGTTCATTTTGTGGCACATGGATGTCCCGTTGCTCCAGCACCATTTGTTGAATGGCCTTTGTTCCTTTATCAGAGATCAGCTGGCTGTATTTACGTGGATCTCTCTCTGGACCCTCTATTCTGTTCCATTGATCTATGTGTCTATTTGTTTACCAGTGCCATGCTGTCTTGATTACTGTAGCTTTCTAGTAAGTGTTGAGTTGAACTGTCAGTTCTCCTCCTTAAATACTGTGTGGGCTTATCTGGGTCTTCTGCCTCTTCATGTAACTTCAGAATCAATTTGTTGATATCCACAAAATAGCATGCTGAGATTTTGATGAGAACTGCATTGTATCTATAGAACACACTGGGAAGAACAGATGTCTCAACAACACAGATTCTTCCTACCCAAGGCTACGGAGCTCTCTCCGTTACTTAGATCACGGATTCTTCCTATCCAAGGCTACGGAGCTCTCTCCGTTACTTAGATCACGGATTCTTCCTATCCAAGGCTATGGAGCTCTCTCCGTTACTTAGATCACGGATTCTTCCTATCCAAGGCTATGGAGCTCTATTACTTAGATCACGGATTCTTCCTATCCAAGGCTACGGAGCTCTCTCCGTTACTTAGATCATGGATTCTTCCTACCCAAGGCTATGGAGCTCTCTCCGTTACTTAGATCACGGATTCTTCCTATCCAAGGCTATGGAGCTCTCTCCGTTACTTAGATCACGGATTCTTCCTATCCAAGGCTACGGAGCTCTATTACTTAGATCACGGATTCTTCCTATCCAAGGCTACGGAGCTCTCTCCGTTACTTAGATCATGGATTCTTCCTACCCAAGGCTATGGAGCTCTCTCCGTTACTTAGATCACGGATTCTTCCTATCCAAGGCTATGGAGCTCTCTCCGTTACTTAGATCACGGATTCTTCCTATCCAAGGCTACGGAGCTCTATTACTTAGATCACGGATTCTTCCTATCCAAGGCTACGGAGCTCTATTACTTAGATCACGGATTCTTCCTATCCAAGGCTACGGAGCTCTCTCCGTTACTTAGATCATGGATTCTTCCTACCCAAGGCTATGGAGCTCTCTCCATTACTTAGATCACGGATTCTTCCTATCCAAGGCTACGGAGCTCTCTCCATTACTTAGATCACGGATTCTTCCTATCCAAGGCTACGGAGCTCTCTCCATTACTTAGATCACGGATTCTTCCTATCCAAGGCTATGGAGCTCTCTCCATTACTTAGATCACGGATTCTTCCTATCCAAGGCTACGGAGCTCTCTCCATTACTTAGATCACGGATTCTTCCTATCCAAGGCTACGGAGCTCTCTCCATTACTTAGATCACGGATTCTTCCTACCCAAGGCTACGGAGCTCTCTCTATTACTTAGATCATGGATTCTTCCTACCCAAGGCTACGGAGCTCTCTCCATTACTTAGATCACGGATTCTTCCTATCCAAGGCTACGGAGCTCTCTCCATTACTTAGATCACGGATTCTTCCTACCCAAGGCTACGGAGCTCTCTCTATTACTTAGATCATGGATTCTTCCTACCCAAGTCTACGGAGCTCTCTCCGTTACTTAGATCACGGATTCTTCCTACCCAAGGCTACAGAGATCTCTCCGTTACTTAGATCACGGATTCTTCCTACCCAAGGCTACAGAGATCTCTCCGTTACTTAGATCTCTTTCATTTCTTTCAGCAGAGTTTTATAGTGTTCCTCACATAGATCTTACACTATTTTGTTCAACTTTTAGTTAAGCATTTTTTTTGGAACCAATGTAAATGGTTCACTGTTTTTAATCTCAAATTCCCCTCATTCACTGCTGGTATACAATGAAGTGACTGATTTTTGCCTATTAGCCCTGTATTCTAAAACTCTGCTAAAATTGTTTATTAGTTTCAGAAAATGTTCCCACTGATTCTTTGGGATGTGCTACATAAATAATCACGTCATCTGCTGACAATTGCATTTTCATTTATTATATCCCAATATGTGTATCTTTTATGTCCTTTTCTTGTCTTACTGCATTAGCTGGGACTTCCAGTACACTGTTGAAAACAGGAATGAGAGGGGCATGTTTCCTCTCTGTGATCACTGTGGGAAGCTCCAAGTTTCTGATCATTTAATAAGAAGTTAGATGTGGGGTTTTGTAGATTTTCTTTATTGAGTTCAGGAAGTCCCCCTCTATCCCAAGCTCACTGAAAGTTTTTATCATTAATGACATTGAATTTTTTCAAATGCCCTTTCTGCATCTATGATATGACCATAGGACTTCTTTTCCCTGCTGATGTGATGACTACATCAACTGATTTTTAAATGTAAAACCAGCCTTGCATAGCTACAGTAAAGCTTCAACCTGCTTTGTAAGGCATCAGTAACTGATGACCCACTCCCTCACTTCCATTCTTTCCTCAACCAAATACCACCTGGCTTCACTCTCAGGCACCTGAAGCTTACGTGGGAACTTATGGCTCCATTTTTACAGACCCATCCCCCTCTCATTCTTCCCAACATCTGTGTGTGGCATTTTACAGACCCATCCCCCTCACTCTTCCCGACATGTCTGTGTGACATGTGGTGCTGTCAAACGCCCGTCCTTCTTAAAATTGTTTTCTCTTGGCCTCTCAATATGGCAGCTCTGGTCCTCTCTCTGGTCACTCCTCTTTAGTCACTCATTCATTCATTCAACAAACACTGCTGCAGCTCACACTCAGCCTTGGTCCCAGTGTTGAGTGTGAGGCACAGAGAACCCTCCTGACCATACACACCAGCTGGGAGCACATGACTCAGTGGAAAACAGAGGCATTCGTGCTGAAAGTGCCCATATGAATACATGGTTCTGAGAAAAGAAAATGGAAAGCATAACACAGCTGGAGTCAACGATCCCACATAGACGCCTTCAGGTGTCTCCTCCTAAAAACCTTCACGCCCACAGCTTCAGCCGCCACCGCATAAAGACACTGCACACAGCAACCACGTCCACATCCCAGACTCCTCGACGGCCCTGTCTCCTCCGCACCACCCAGCAAGTCCCTCCAAGTCCTCCCTCCTGTGCCCATTACTGCGTCTGTGTCGGCCTCTTTTTTCACCTGTACTTTGCCAAAGCCCATCCTGGGTTGCTGCCAGCACCATCTTTCCACAAAGAAAATCTGGGGGTTCCGTTCATCACTCACTGCTTCCTGACACCTGTGGGAGCATTTCCCAGATGGGAAGCTTTTCTCTAGAGCCTGATTGCACCTGAGGGACCTCATCCTGAAGCTCAGCGTTTACAGAACCACCTTCCTCCCACTGAGGCAGGCCCTACACCACCTGAATCCAACCTGCCATTGCAGACTGCAGACAGCCCTGGCCCTCCATGTCCCCTCACTCCCGCATGAAAGCATATGCACACGCATGTGAACATGCACATACACATTCATGTGTGCACACACAGATATGCATGCAGACACATGCACACAAAACAGACATGCACACATGGACATGCATGCATGCACACACATGCATGCACACAGACACATATGTGAACATGCACACACATGCATGCACACACACGTGTGAACATGCACACACATGCACAGACACATGCACACAGACACATGTGAACATGCACACACCTGCATGCACAGACACACGCATACATATGTGAACATGCACACACATGCACAGACACACACGCACATGCATGCACAGAGACACATGTGAACATGAACATGCATGCATGCACAGACACACAAAAAAAAACAGGCACTTGCACACACAGGAACACGCACACACATGCATGCACATGTAACATGTACACACAGAAACATGAACGCATGAACACACATTGGTCCAGGCCCCCCTCACCCACTCTCTTGCTCTCACCCACCTCCTGCTGCTGCCATAGAACAACACAGCAAGGCCCTCCTCAGACCCAGACTGCGGCCTCTGACTGTGAGGGTCTCAAGTGCTGAGTTATAGCTACACAAATGGACCATGGCCGAGCCCACTGTGTCCTTTCTGCCTCCTGAATAAAAGGATAAGGACACCCACTCAAGGCCCCCACTCAGCAGCTCCTGCTTGCTGGACCTTTTCCTAAGATCCCCTACACAAGGCCCACCGACCCCACAAAGCGCCGTCCCCCTCACTGCAGTCAGCCCAAGTCCCCTCTGTGGCAGGGTCCTCCGACAGGGTCTTAGTCCACGTGGGCTGCTGGAACAAGGTACCACAGACCCCCAGGTGGCATACACACAACGGAATGTACCACCCACAGTGGTGGAGACTGGAGTCCACCATCAAGGCACAGAACATTCCAGTCTCTGCCGAGAGCCCATGTCCTGGTTCACAGACCACACCACCTCACTGTGTCCTCGTGGAGTGGGGAGGTGGGGGGAGCTCTGTCAGGTCCTTTTAAAAGGGCACTTGTCCCACTTGTGACAGCCTCATCATCTCCCAATGGCCTCTCTTCCTGACAGCATGACACTGGGGGTGAGTGTATGAATCTGGCGGACAAACGTTTGGTCCACTGCAGAGAGAATCAGCATAGAGAGAAAACTGTCTTGTTTCTGTAATGCCCTGGTTCAGTCCCTAGAAATTAGGGCATGGATATTGAATTCTTATTACATTCAATGATGAACACAGCCTCCAGTGATTTAAAGTAGTTAAGCTTGTGCGAGGAGGGGAGGGTGTGGTAGAGCTGCTGGCCTGAGGCTGCTCCCTGGGGCGGGGGGCTGGTGACAGAGGGGCTACCAGCCTGGCCTGAGGCTGCTGACATGGGGGAAGAGTTGGGGGCAGTGCAGCTGCCGGCCTGAGGCTGTTCCCCTAGCACGGCTGCTTGCGAGGCTGGCCCTGGGCCACCTCTGAGAACTTGGATGTCGTGGGAGTCCCCACCACCCCCTAACTGATGAGGGGCATCCTGTCCTAACTGTTTGTGCAGACGACGTTTACACCACACACCTGCTCTCCGCTGGCAGGGGTGTCTATGTGGGCAGACCACAGCACAACCCTGGGCACCATGTCTCTCATAAGCTTCCTGTTGGATGACACATGTGGTCACAGCCTGCTGCTGGAGTAACCAAGACCTCCTGGGACTCCATGGGAAGCGGCTCTGGAAGCCTCCGCCTGATTTCCCTGGACCCCCCTCCTCTGCCCTCTCCCTCTGCTGACCGTGCTCCACCGTGCTCCAACTCACAGCAGTCCTGTAACAACTCATCCATCCTGTCCTGCAGCTGCACCGAGCCCCGTGAGTGCTCCCAGCAAATCACAGGGCTACAGGTCCTCCTGGGGACCCCAACACGCAACTAACTACAAAGTTAGACTCAAACTTGAGCACCCAGCTCTTATAAACTAAGCACTGAATTTCCTCTTTTGCTCCTAAAGTATCTGTAACTATTTAATGTGTCACTGCAAAGCCCTTCGCCCCAAAGCAGCCAGTCTGACCCATCTGCGAAGATCGGGCATCACGCTGCACTAAGAACAGCCAATTTTACCAAAATCTCTTGCAGAAATAATGGAATCAGCCAGGGAATCTATAAAGGTAAATGAGGTCCTTTTGTGAAGCAACAGTAATTCTACGTTAACGAAATTGTCGTTCAGAATGAAACTGTGCAATTGGGTTTCCCAAGGAAACACTCACCAGAGAACACAGCATTGCTGGGTTTTGTGGATATCTGACCGTTTACAGAAACGTTGCAGTAGCCAAGGTGTTAGCATGACATTTGGGAACACGATCAGAACTAATCCCGTCTGCTGGGAACATAACACTCTGTCCGCATTTTATACAAAAGCCCAAGATGCTGAGAGATGTTGATCTGCTCATTTACCACAATCAGACAGTCGATTAAGCTGGCAAGAAGAAGAGGAAAATGACCCACAGAATCTCGAGTAAAATCAGGCTGATAAATCATTACAATTTACAGCTGATGAGCATATGAAAGACAGACCAAAAGAATCATGACCGTTTCACTGGATTGGTCATTAGTGGTCTTTCTTCCATCTGGAAAACGGAAGACCACGTGTGAAAAGCCAATGTCACATTTCGGACAGGAGGCTGCCGTGGTTTTACAACAGCTCACTGGAGTCAGGAGGCAGAGCGCCAGGCCTGTGGCCTCCAAATCCAGGTGCAGACAGGGGACATGAAACACAGTGTCATCCACCAAGACAGGGCAAGGCAACGTGTCACTTCTCAGAATCTCCGCACGCACGAGAGGAAATCGAAATTTACGCCAAAGCCAATGCCCATGGCTGACAGGAGGCTGCAGGCCTGTGTCGTCCATAGGGCAGGCGGGAGCTTGGATTTAGGGGCTGAGTCCCAGGTCCACACCTGCTAGCTAAGTGCCCTTACCAAGTCACTGCACCTTCCAAGAGCAGTGTCCTTGCCAATAAGAGGGGTAATCATAAAGACAGCTGCAGCTGTTAGTGAAGATGAGAAGGAAACAGCGGGGCCACCCAGCAGTCACGGAGCAGTCACTGCTTCCCATCTCTGAGTTCCTGGCATCTAGCAGGCTGTGGGGCACGTGGTGTGGGCTTCATAAATCTTGTTAGATGAGGGCAGAAATCCATGTCTGCCATCCGTAGTCACAAATAACACAAAACTGCATGCTTTCTGACAGTTTATCTGAGTAATTTGGCAGCTGGATAAATAAATGTGACAAGCTATTCGAATAGAGGCTGAACTGACCAGTCCATGAATCCCAGGAACTCATCTCAGAACTGTGTCTGTAAATTTACACAATAAAATACACACAAAACAATTATATTGTAATAGAGTCATCAAACAGTCTTCATCATAATCTAATAATACAAGTGCTTCCTATTCACATATTATTTTAAATTACCTAGTGGCAGAGAAATAGCAACACCAATTCCAAAGTAATGATGAGCATACACGTCGTTCACAGGTAACACAACACGGATGTGATAAG
This sequence comes from Saguinus oedipus, assembly GCA_031835075.1. Taxonomy (NCBI): domain Eukaryota; kingdom Metazoa; phylum Chordata; class Mammalia; order Primates; family Cebidae; genus Saguinus; species Saguinus oedipus. The sequence continues at coordinate 42,425,046 of CM063182.1, forward strand.
AAAATGCAGTCGTGTGTCGCTTAACAGTGGGGCATGTCCCTTGACGTGATTCATCAGGTGATTCTGTCAGGATGCAAACATCACAGAGCACTCACACACACACCTGGAAGGTGCAGTCCACATATCCCTGCACTGTTTGGCCCAGCCACGGCTCCGGGTTGCACACCTGCAGTGTGTGTGTCTGTACTCAACACTGAAGGCAGCTGTAACATAGGACACTTGTGCATCTAAGTACAGGGAAGTAAGTCTTCTCTCAAAAGCAAACATCTGTTGCACAAAGAAACAAGAAAATCGTATATTAAAAACATGTTGGTTTGATGTGCAGAACTCCATCTGGACAGCGTGTCTCTCAGTTTTTGCTGTAACTCTCATTATTTACCACACAGCTCTATACATGGCCTCTACAAAACTTTTTAATGGTGTGAATCTTGGTTTATTTCAAAAATGAAAACAGAAGACAGTAAAAGACAGTATTATGTGAAAAAAAATTTGTTACCAAACTTTACTAACTTATCTCTGAATTTTTTTAAGTGAAAAAAAAATTTTCATATTATTTCAGGAAAATTGAGAATATCATAGCTTATCACCACACTGTGGCATACTTTCAATATCAGCCTACGAGCCACATAGTTTCACGGCATCTAAAATTTCATGCTATCATAAAATAATTATAAAATGCATAAAGGCCAGTAATGCATAGATTGCTTGCTCTCTGGGATCTGATTTTACTTCTCAGTTAAAATAAACATTTAGCTGGACTATTTAAGCAACAGCCTCATTTCGTACACAAACAGACACACAAATACACATAAACAGATACATATTCTGTCAAATTGTGAAAATATAAGCTGCCCTATTCCAAAATATTCTTATCAAGAATTAATGTGAAGCTTTCTGTGGAACAACAAAAACACTTAAAAGCAAAATGTGGTCTTTTTTCTTAAAATATATTGTACATTGGAAACAAAATTTCTGCACAAAGTGATTCTTTCAAGAGGCAGTGTAACTTCTAACTTCTAGCAACAGGTGGGAATTTCAAAAAACTGCTTTTAGATACAACTCCAAAAGCACAATGCATTTAAAAATGTGATAAACTGCACATTATTAAAATTAAAATACTGTTGTTCAAAACTGTTTTGATATACTGTTAAGAAAATGAAAAGACAATACAAATGTGAGGGAGATGTATTTTTTGCAAATGTCACATCTGACAGGGCACTCAGACACAGAATACAGGAGGAAGTCTCAAAACCAAATATAAAAATACAAACAACCTAGCTTGTTTTCTTTTTTTCTGAGACAGAGTCTCACTCTGTTGCAACCTCTGCCTCCTGCATTCAAGCAATTCTCTTGCCCAGCCTCCCAAGTAGCTGGAATTATGGACCCACTACATCACACCTGGCTAATTTTTGTATTTTTAGTAGAGATGGGGTTTCACCATGTTGGCCAGGTTGGTCTCAAACTCCTAACTTGAGGTGATCCACTCACTTCAGCTTTCCAAAAAGTGCTGAAATTAATAGGCATGAGCCACTGCGCCCAGCAACCTAGCTTTCTAAGTAAGAAAAATACTCGAAGAGACACTTCACTGAAGAGTAAAGATGGAATGCAGGCGGATGAAAAGGGGTCCTCTGTCATCAGTTATTAGGGGAAGTGCAGTAAAGCCTCAGAAGAGATATAAGTCTCCACTGACAGGACAGCTGGGAGACCATTAGCCCAGGCTACAGGGGTGCTGGAGGGATGTGGTGCAGCTGGAACTGCGGTAAGGCTGCTAGGAACCCAAAAGGGAACAGTCAATTTGGAAAGCAGCTTGGTGGCTTCTCATAAAGTTAAACATGCACTGCCATTTGCACAACCATTCCTATCCTAGGCAACAAACGAAATGTTCAAGTGAAATGAAGACCAATTTCCACAAAAAAAAAGCTGAAGGGAGTATTTACGGCAGTTTGATTCATCATCGTCGGAATCTGGAAACAGCTCCATGCTTTCAGCAACGGAGTCCATAGCAACACCGGCACGTTCCTATACTGGAACACGGGCATGTTCCTAGGCTGGTAAACACACACACCGCACGTTCCTAGACTGGAACACGGGCATGTTCCTAGGCTGGTACACACACACCGCACGTTCCTATACTGGAACACGGGCATGTTCCTAGGCTGGTACACACACACCGCACGTTCCTATACTGGAACGTGGGCATGTTCCTAGGCTGGTACACACACACCGCATGTTCCTATACTGGAACGTGGGCATGTTCCTAGGCTGGTACACACATACCGCACGTTCCTAGACTGGAACACGGGCATGTTCCTAGGCTGGTACACACACACCGCACGTTCCTAGACTGGAACGTGGGCATGTTCCTAGGCTGGTACACACACACCGCATGTTCCTAGACTGGAACGTGGGCATGTTCCTAGGCTGGTACACACACACCGCACGTTCCTAGACTGGAACACGGGCATGTTCCTAGGCTGGTACACACACACCGCACGTTCCTAGACTGGAACACGGGCATGTTCCTAGGCTGGTACACACACACCGCACGTTCCTAGACTGGAACACGGGCATGTTCCTAGGCTGGTACACACACACCGCACGTTCCTAGACTGGAACACGGGCATGTTCCTAGGCTGGTACACACACACCGCACGTTCCTAGACTGGAACACGGGCATGTTCCTAGGCTGGTACACACACACCGCACGTTCCTATACTGGAACGTGGGCATGTTCCTAGGCTGGTACACACACACCGCACGTTCCTAGACTGGAACACGGGCATGTTCCTAGGCTGGTACACACACACCGCACGTTCCTAGACTGGAACACGGGCATGTTCCTAGGCTGGTACACACACACCGCACGTTCCTAGACTGGAACACGGGCATGTTCCTAGGCTGGTACACACACACCGCACGTTCCTAGACTGGAACACGGGCATGTTCCTAGGCTGGTACACACACACCGCACGTTCCTAGACTGGAACACGGGCATGTTCCTAGGCTGGTACACACACACCGCACGTTCCTAGACTGGAACACGGGCATGTTCCTAGGCTGGTACACACACACCGCACGTTCCTAGACTGGAACACGGGCATGTTCCTAGGCTGGTACACACACACCGCACGTTCCTAGACTGGAACACGGGCATGTTCCTAGGCTGGTACACACACACCGCACGTTCCTAGACTGGAACACGGGCATGTTCCTAGGCTGGTACACACACACCGCACGTTCCTAGACTGGAACACGGGCATGTTCCTAGGCTGGTACACACACACCGCACGTTCCTAGACTGGAACACGGGCATGTTCCTAGGCTGGTACACACACACCGCACGTTCCTATACTGGAACACGGGCATGTTCCTAGGCTGGTACACACACACCACACGTTCCTAGACTGGAACACGGGCATGTTCCTAGGCTGGTACACACACACTGCACGTTCCTATACTGGAACATGGGCATGTTCCTAGGCTGGTACACACACACCGCACGTTCCTAGACTGGAACACACACTGCACATGCCTAGACTGAAACAGACACCGCACACATTCCTAGACTGGAACACACGCCGCGTTCCTAGACTGGAACACACACCGCATCTTCCTATACTGGATCACACATTGCTCACTCCTATACTGGAATGCTACTCAGCAATTTTTTTAAAATTGACTATTAATTCACACAGCAACATAGATGAGTCTAACTGGTAGAAACCAGTATCTCAAGGTTGCCTCTGGTAACCCCATCTATGTCACATTCTGGAAAAGAAAACATGCCAGACAGAGAACAGGTGGGCAGGTGCCTGTGGCTGGGAGCAGGGCAAAGGAAACAGAACTGAAGAGCCACAGGCCCACACTTGTAGGTGCCACTCAACAACATCCTAGCAGAAGTGTTTACAACTTTGTTATTCATCACATTAAGTCGAAATCAAAGTGTAAACAAGCAAGCAAGCAATCATCCAAGCTAAAAAGTCAAAATAAGAACCCCAAAATAGAACAAAGTAAAGGGAAGTAAATAGTAAAGATAGAAGCAGAAATTCATAGAAACTAAATTTTAAAAAGTCCACAATCGAAGGCCAAGCATAGTGGCTCAAGCCTGTAATGCCAGTGCTTTGGGAGGCAGAGGTAGGTGAATCACTTGAGGCTGAGACTTTGAGACCAGCCTGCCCAACATGTTGTAACACCGTCTCTACTAAAATTACAAAAATTAGCAAGGCATGGTTGTGTGTGCCTGTAGTCCCAGATACTGTGGAGGCTGAGGCAGGAAAATAGCTTAAACTCAGGAGGCGGAGGCTGCAGTGAGCTGAGATCGCACCACTTGCACTCCAGCCTGGGTAACAGAGCCAGACTTTATCTCAAAAAAAAAAAAAATTAAAAGAATAGAGTACACAATTGAGATGTTCCAACCAAAATAAATTTTTTAATTCTAGTCAGAGATATGTAAAAAAGAAGGGAAGAAAAGTGTAAACTGTATCTCAATTAAGCTGATATTAAACTTGTTTTTAATTTTGGTTAAAAAATAAAATACTGATAACCAGTATCAATGAAAAGCAACATAAATAAGAACAATGCAAAGATTAAATAGATCAAAAGAAACACTGTGAACTTTGGCCAATACATCTGAAAACGATGATAATATGGAAAAGTTCAGAAAAACAATATTTTCCCGAATTGTGTCAAGAGGAAGCAGAAAACCTGAATATTCCTAAAACCCTAACAGTTATTCAATCAGTGGTTTTAAATCTTTCCACAAAGAAAACACCCTGGCCCATGGCCCATGTGGTTTTAATGGCAAGTTCCACCAGATATTTAAAGTAAAAGAATTCCAACTGTACAAAAACCATTCCATAGTAATCAGAAGTACCACTTTAAAACTCATTTCCTAAGGATATATAAGCTCAAAAGTAAACCCTAACAAGAAAAACAGGAGAAGCAAAAATTACAGGCTAGCATCATGGGTGAAGACAGAATAACCCCAAACAAAGCAAGAGCAAGCCAGACATGGACATGTGCTCAACATCACTAATCACTGGGAAAATGCAGATCAGAACAACAATGAGATATCACCTCATCCCAATTAGAATGGCTATTACCAAAATGACAAACATCTCAGGAATAAGTGGAGAAAAGAAAATACTGATGCTGCTTGTGGGAATGGAAAACAGTACCAAGATTCCTTTAAAAATTAAAAATACAAATCCTTTTGAATGGGGTTGTTTTTTTCTTGTATATCTGTTTTAGTTCTTTGTAGATTCTGGCTACAATAGCAAAGACCTGGAACCAACCCAAATTGCCCATCAATGATAGACTGGAAAAGAAAATGTGGTATATATACACCATGGAATACTACGCAGCCATAAAAAATGATGGGTTCATGTCCTTTGTAGGGACTTGGATGAATCTGAAAACCATCATTCTCAGCAAACTGACACAAGAACAGAAAGCCAGGCACCACATGTTCTCACTCATAGGTGGGTGTTCAACACTGAGAACACGTGGACTCAGGGAGAGAAGCATCACACACTGGGGGCAGTAGAGGGGTGGGGAGGGAGGGGAAGGTGGTGAGGGATAACATGGGGACAAATGCCAGATACAGTATGCACCTAAAATGAAATCAATCAATAAATAAAAATTGATGGGTAAATGCCATGTTTTGATATTTACAAGTTAACAAATACAAGGAGCAATTTGATTGTCAGAGATATTAATCACTTGGCTACTAGGATATAAAACATTGTTGAAAATCTTTAACAAGAGATTAATAACAGTAAAATAATAATAATAATAATAATAATAAAGACAATACAAGTACCATACGATCCAGCAATCCCACCACTGGGTATTATCAGAGGGAAATAAAATCAGCGTCAAAGAGATCTCTGCACTGTCATGTTCACTGCAGCACTAGTTGCCATATACAAGATATAGAACCAACCCAACTGTCCACCAAAAGATGAATGGATAAAGAAAACGTTGGACTTACATGCAGTGAAACACCATTCAGCCATAGAAAGCGGAATCCTTTCACTTTGGACAACGTGGATAAATATGGAAGACATTATGTTAAGTGAAGTGAGCCAGACACAGAAAGGCAAACACCACATGATCACACTCATGTGCAGAATCTTCGAAAGCTGATCTCATGGAGCAGAGAGTAGAATAGGGGTTACCAGAGGCTGGGGGAGGGTGTGGAAGGGGAGGATGGCAAAAGGAAGGTCAGTGATGCAAAGCTGCAGTTAGACAGGAAGACGAAGTCCTGGTGGTCTGTTGCATAATTAGATGACTGGAGTTAACAATAATGTATTGTGTATTTCAAAATAACTAAATTAGAGGTTTTTGCATATACTCACCACAAATGATCAATATCTGAGATAACAGATATGCTAATAAGCCTTATTTACCCATTACGTAATTTATACACATATTGAAACATCACATTGTACTCTATAAGTATATATAAGCACTATTTTCAAACATAAATGACAAATTTTTACGAAGAAACTCACACATCTATGGCCAAACTGATTTTTGACAAGGGTGCCAAGACAATGCAATCATGAACGAACAGTCTTTTCCACAGATGGTGCCGGGACAGCTGGACAGCCAAATGCTAAAGAATGAAGTTGAACCCTTCCTTACACCGTATGCAAACATCAATACAAAATGGATCAAAGACCCAAATGTAAGAGCAGAAGGTATATAAAGCTCTTAAAAGAAAACAGCACAAATCTTCATGGCCTTGATTAGGCAATGGTATCTTAAATACGAAATCAAAAGCACAAAACAACAAAAGAAGAAATAAACTGGGTATCATCAAAATTTTAAATAGCTATGCTTCAAAGAACACCGTCAAGAAAAGAAAAGTGAAGGTGAAAAAGCCCACAGAATGCGAAGAAATATTTACAGGTCATACATCTGATAAGGATGTGTATCCAGAATACATAACGAAATCCTCACTATCCAATAATAGACAAATAAGCTAGTTTAAAAATGGTCAAAGGATCTCAATAGATACTTCCCCCACAGAAGATGTACAGATAGCCAAAAGCACATGGAAAGATGTTCAACACCAGTAGCCATCGGAGAAATGCAAGTCATAACCACAACACCCTAGCCTTCACACCAACTAGGATGGATAGAATCAAAAAGCTAAATAACAAGTGCTGGTGAGGATGTGAAGAAATCAGAACCCTCCTACACAGCTGGCAGAAACACATTTCTGGAAATAGAGTCTGGAATTTCCTAAAAACGTTAAACATAGAGTTATGTTCAAACCATTCCAGTCCTAGGTGTATACCCAAGAGAAACAAAGACGTATATACATGTGAGAAGTTGTGCGTGAATATGCACAGTAGAATTATTCATAACAGCCAGACATTGTAGACAACCCAAAAGCTTTTCAACTACTGACTAGATAAATAAAATGTGGTATATCTGTACAAATGAATGTTACCCAGCAATGAAAAGAAAATACCTGCTGTAACATGGATGAACCTTAACACATCATGTTAACTGAAAGAACTCAGTCGCAAAAGTCCATATATGGTATGATTCTGTTCACAAGAAATGTCCAGAGCAGGGAAATCAACCGAGACAGAAGTGGAATCGTGGTGGCCAGGCCTGGCCTGGGTAGGGGGCAGGGGGAAGTGAGGACAGCTAAGGCAGGCACGGCTTCTTTTGGAGATGCTAAAGGCACTGAATTGTGTACTTTAAACAGGTCAAACTGCACAGCATATGATTTACACGTAAGTAAATTTATTAATAAAGGACAACATTTACTGTACGATTTCATGTACATAAAGTTGAAATATAAGCAAACTAATCCGTGTGGTTTGGAGTCCCCACAGTGGGGATTCTTGATGGGTGAGGAGAGAAGGCATGGCTGGGAAGCAGGTTGAGTGAGACTGTGGTCTGCCAATACTTCCTCACTGGTCCTTGCGGGGCAAGGAAGGATGGCATAGCTGGAAAGGGGGTCAAGTGAGACGGGTCTACCAACACCTTCTCACTGATCCTTGCTGGGCAAGGAAGGATAGGGGGTTGAGTGAGACTGGTCTACCAATGCTTCCTTATTGATCTTTGAGGGGAGAGAAGGGATGGCATGGCTGGAAAGGGGGTCAAGTGAGGCTCTAGTCTACCAACATTTCCTAGTTGATGGGCTGCTGAAAATTCAGTGGCCGTAAACTTTACGACTTTTTGCAGGTATGTCAATAGTTCAATAAAAATGTCTTTTAAAAAAAAGTAAATGGCTGTATACATGAACGAACCCTACTATTTTGATTCAGCTTCACTTCCTAATAGAGAAATTACTAATTCCTCACTTTGGCAAACATAATTCTTAACTCATTCACTGCAATGGCAGAGCTGAAGAAGTGCTACTATTCGTGGTGAACCACAGAGTAAACAAAAATATGTTAAACAACTGAGAGAATTAGTATAGCACTCCATCTCAAAAACATTTTTGGCAACAGGTGCTTTTTTTTTTTTTTTTGAGATGAAGTTTCGCTCTTGTTACCCAGGCTGGAGTGCAATGGCACGATCTCGGCTCACTGCAACCTCCGCCTCCTGGGTTCAGGCAATTCTCCTCCCTCAACCTCCTGAGTAGCTGGGATTACAGGCATGCACCACCATGCCCAGCTAATTTTTTTGCATTTTTAGTAGAGACGGGGTTTCACCATGTTGACCAGGATGGTCTCGATCTCTTGACCTCGTGATCTACCCACCTCGGCCTCCCAAAGTGCTGGGATTACAGGCTTGAGCCACCGCGCCCGGCCAGCAACAGGTACTATTAAACGTCAAAAATCACTTACAAAATAATTTACATCTGACACATTGAAACATATTACCAATGTTTTAAAATATTTAATCCCCTAAATAATCCATTAAAATGTGTCTAAAACAAGCCAGATAAACATCAATGACTCAAACATACCTTTTCCATACAGGTATACCTGCTGACAGCTTAAAGGAATACACATGAAGAAATGTAAAGATATCACGTAGCGAGGACACCGTGACGGAAAGTCTAATACTTTGTTTTCTAAATGCGTCTTTACAACTGCTGTGTTTCAGGAATGTGGTGGATGCAGCCACACAGCTTTTAATCCTCCTAGATCAATCATATCACAAAGTAACAAGATAGCAAAACCCAAAAACTTGTGAACACCATTTACAGCAAAAGTAGTCGACTAGACAGCCCAGGGAGTGCAAAACATAGGGAAGTATGCGGACACCAACCATCCCAGGATCTGCGTGGCATCTGTGTGCAAGGAGAAAAGGGCAGTGCCTGGCGTCCACAGCATGGCAACCACTCCAAACTGTCTCATGTCAGCCCGGGCCAGGCCCCAAAGCTGGAAGGGGTTTTGCCCACCGACAGTCAGTGAGCAGAGGGGAAAGACAATCCTCGGCAAAGGCAATCCCCGTGAGCTCCTGACGCTGATCAGCCACATGGCCCTCCCAGGAAAGAGTCTCACCCTGAGATGATAACAGAACTGAGGGGTAAAACACCTTCATAAAACCAGGGGAGGGGAACAGAGCCAGGAGATCTCAGAAATCACACTGCCGCATTCTTAGCTCCACAGGAAAACGACAGAAGGAAGTCAGAAAAGCTCTCTTGGATTCTGCTTCCTTCCTAAAGTCCAGCTACATTAAGGTCGCATAAATACAAGCAACGGAAAGTTATCAGAGTCGAATCAATCCAATAAAAGTTATTACAGAACACAAAGAAGCCAGACAACACCCCAGCCTGTACACAACGAAAGCCCGCCGGAGACGCACATCCACAAAGTCAGTCAAAACTACCACCTGCCACCGTAAAACAAGCTGGGAGACACTAAGAAGGTACATAAAGCGGAAAAGAAGAATGTAAATCGGAACTACAAAGACTTAAAATGAAAGTGACAGAACCGAGGAGAAACCTTCTAGAACTGCATGATAGCTCATTTTGGAAATTAAGCATAAAACTGAGGAAACAAGAATGAATAACACATGATGCATTAAGAGAAATATTAGGTCTTAAAAAGAAGGAAACCCGGAAAGAAATGGAGTGGCACATAGTAGACAGGCAAAGAAAACGGAACAGACAATAGGAACCTCTAAACCCGAAACTCAAAGCAGTAGAAGAGAACAAATGTTAAAAGCTGTTAATGCACAAATGTTCCCTGAAAATCTGCTTTAAAAGTTTGACTACACGTTGGAAGAACGACTGTGTACCAGAGAAATTAACTCAGAACAATGAACACCAAGGCATATCATACTATGGTTATTGGGCCCTAAAGAGAGTAAAAGTCCTTGGGTGTCAAAACAGAAAGACAAGTGGCTTTTAAGGGAAACAGAGTCAAGTAGTTGTCAGCTGCCTTTTCAACAGCATCATGTTACGTTAGAGGAAAACAGAATAACATATTTAAGATATGTCAGGAAAATAAATGTCAGCCGCTCATTGCATATGTAACAAACCCGGCCTTCAGGTATAAAGGACACAGAAACACTGACTGCAACATATAATTACTCAGGGAGTGTTGTTCCCATGAGGATGTTCTGAAGAAACTTCTAGACAACAAACTCCAGGGCACCACAATGATTAGAGCAATGGTGACCTATGAACCAGTGGTAGGAATAAACATGGGGCTACTCACAGAACGAACCGTTAAGTGCTGACCGGAAGGGAAAGAGTGCAGAATTTAATGGATCTGCTCTGACAATGCCAGTATAATCTGGCACTAAAAACGCAGAGCACGGGGGAGCATGTAAGAAAGGTACTTGGTGGTCTTCCGTAGTCACATTGGTGAAAGTGTCCATATCGTTACGTTAAGACTGCTAGATGCGGGCCAGGCGCGGTGGCTCACGCCTGTAATCCCAGCACTTTGGGAGGCCGAGGCAGGTGGATCACAAGGTCAAGAGATCGAGACCATCCTGGTCAACATGGTGAAACCCCGTCTCTACTAAAAATACAAAAAATTAGCCGGACACAGTGGCGCGTGCCTGTAATCCCAGCTACTCAGGAGGCTGAGGCAGGGGAATTGCCTGAACCCAGGAGGCGGAGGTTGCGGTGAGCCGAGATCGCGCCATTGCACTCCAGCCTGGGTAACAAGAGCGAAACTCCATCTCACACACACACACACAAAATAGACTGCTAGATGCACGACATGGGAGAGGAAATGTCTAATTATTGGTTGCTGTAACTCTATTATCCCTTGTGCTCTTGAGAATCAGTATACCCTGCATGGAAAACGAGACACAAACGTGATATGAAATAGCTCTAGTAAAAATTCCAAATTCCTAAGTTCAAATTGGAGGTATCAGCATTAATTCATGTGACAGCCTTCAAAAACTCACATGTTGCCGGCTGTGTTGGCAGCACCTGAGGTCCCATGTACTCAGAGGCTGAGGCAGGAGGATCGCTTGAGCCCAGTAGGTCAAGGCTGCAGTGACCCACGATCACAGCTGTGAATGGCCACTGCACTCTAACCTGGGCAATACAGCGAGAACCCATATCCGAAAAAAAAAAAATCACATGTATTTCTAGCTTTGCCTTACAAGGGACTAGAAACAATGACCTTCATGTAGCAATGTACACGCCTAGCAACCAGGTCTTGTTCTTGAAATGCCAGTTTCTCTAAACAAAGCAGAGCTCCATAGATAACAGGTAATTCCAAGTTTGGGACAGAACATGGGCAACATGACATCTATCAAAGGCTGCCAGGGTTGTGTCCCAAGGACTCGGAAGCCAAATGAAGAGGCCCCCACTGGCCAAAGCTGGACAAGTGTGAGTGTCAGTATGAACGACCGTCACAACGTGCTGAGACGTGCCAAACATGTGCCATCCATGAGTTCATAATAATAGTTTTAATTAGCTGGTCCTCTCTGGAGGGGGAGAGAAACCAATTCATTACTTGGTAATTTTTAAATTCAGGGGAAGAACTGAGCATTTGTCTTCCCTTCCCCATATGAACTTCTCCATTTTATAACAAAATAGATGAAGGACTGTTGTTTTATAGAAATAAGTTCAATTTATATATGAGAAATAAAAGGTGAGATTAAAATACTACCACTCCTCAACCCCCAGTGAATTAATGGGTCTATGCTGTGACCATCAATCAGTACTTTCCGACATCACAGAGAGCGAGAGCTAGACATGACGTCCCTGGATGAAAGGGCACAGCCACTGCTGAGTCCGGCCACCAGAATACGCGAGTCCCTAGATCCAGCTGCCAAGGATGAAAACACACAGGAATGCATGATGTACACCACGCAGACGCGTTCAGCAGAATCCGGAGTGTGAGGAAACGTGCCGGCCGAATGGCCCAGAGAAAGAGAAGCAGGAGAAGGCACTGTGGATCAAAAGAGACCTAAAAGGCATCTCAGTGGAGACAGATCCTAAGGCTGAGCCGCAGAGGCTGGGAATGCTCATGTGGGTGATAAAACCATGAATGAACATGAAGAAATGATGACCATGAGTGTCAAGACAGGGCGCTTAGGGCCAGAACAAGGTGCACAGAGCGACAGGAGGCACCATCCTGGTTTTCACAGAGGCGGTGATTCATCTCACAACCAAACTTCTGCACCTTTGAGCAGACTTTTCCCACCCGTCCTAAGCCCAGGCTTAAGAACCACCATGCTACTCTTCGCTTCTGGGAGCTCAACATTTTAGATTCCATGTATGAGGACAGGCAGAATTTGTCTTTCTGTGCCTGGCTTATTTCACCCAACATAAAGTCCTCCATATTCATCCAAATGACAGAATTTCCTCCTCCTTTTTAAAGGCTGAATGGTATTCCATTGTGCATTTATATCGGTACATTTACTTTATCTATTCACCTGCTGCTGGACACCTAGAACGAGTCCATATCTTGGCTGTTATAAATAATGCTGCAGTGAACATAGGAATGCAGACATCTCAACACACTGAGTTCATTTCCTTCGCATCTGTGCCAAGAAGTGGGCCTGCTGGATCATATGGTAGTTCCATTTTTATTTTTTTTAGGAACCTCCATACTGTTTTCATAATGGCTACTATAATTCACATTCCAACCAACAGAGCACTAGGGTCCCCTTTTCTCTGCCTCCTCACCAACACTTGTCTTTTGGTTTTTAGTAACAGCCATCCTAACAGGGGTGAGGTGATAGCTTACTGTGGTCAAATGTAAGCTTTTTCTGATTTAATAAAATAACAGGTAACCTCACAGGTAAAAGCAGCACCTCGCCATTTCAGATGCTGTTTGTAATAACCATAGATAGGCTCTCACTCCCCAGGAAGTCACCAGCAGAAGAATCACAGTCCTGCTTTAATTAATTGTCTTTACTCCTGTCTGCTGTCAGCCATGACATGCAAGCAAGAAGGTTCTTCCCCTCTCATTAGATAAAGTTCTTCATCACTTGTTCTTTCAAATCTTAAGGGATCCCTGTTGCAGTAAAAGAAGTTTAATTGCATTAACATGACAATATAGTTAAGAATAAAAAAAATTTACAACAAGAGCTTTTCCCTTTTTTGGTGTCGCTGAGCACTTGTCTAAGTTAAAAAGGAAAATGCACTAGATCTATAATGGATATCTTTAAAGCTTATCAAACAATGTACATTATGGATTAAATGAAATTCCTAAAGACTTGTATATTATCCATGTACAGCAGTGATTCACAACCCTGGCTGTATGATGAAATATTTCAGGAAGCACTTAAAAAAAGAAAAAAGAAAAAAACCTGGTGCCAGGACCACGCCCCAGAATAAGTGAATCAGGATTTGTGTGAGTGGAGTAGCTGACTTCTCTTAGGTCTTAACCACAAGATTCCTAAACACAATGAGCTCATTAAGCTGAAAGAGAAATAGGTTCAAACTATTTTTTATTTTAAAAACATCAAGAACTTAATAAAATAATAACCATCATTTACAGTAAGTTTCACTTACTGGGACAGTTTTAGGGTATCTAAACTTTACTTAGGAAGGGACAAATAGGACGTAAGAAGAAGGAAGAAGGGGAGAGGAAGAAAGGAACAAAGGGATGGAAAAGACAGGAAGTATGATGCCAGCATCCCTTCAATTACTTTGAAGTATGTCTAGGACATCATCAGGAGTCTGCACATATTTAATTCAATTCAATTGCCCACATGCAGGATCCACACAGAGTCACTCATTTAACTTTTGTTTAGCAAATATTAATGTATACGAATTTCAGGCCATGCACAGTGGCTCACAGGTGCCTGTAGTCCCAGCACTTTGGGAGGCCGAGGTGGGCGAATCACCTGAGGTCAAGAATTCAAGACCAGCCTACCCAACATGGCGAAACCCCACCTCTACTAAAAATACAAAAAATTAGCCAGGCGTGTTGGGTGGGCATCCTATAATCCCAGCTACTCCAGAGGCTGAGGCATGAGAATCTCTTGAACCTGGGAGACAGAGGTTGCAGTGAGCAGAGATTGTACTATCGCATTCCAGCCTGGGTGACACAGTTAGACTCTGTAAAAAAAAAAAAAAAAAAAAATACACACACACATGCACACACACTTCTACAACGCACCCGACAGAGCGGCCAGCCTGGGAAGCCAGGATGGACCAGAGATCCGCTGCCTGTGGCCTGAACACAGCCTTAGGTCAGGCAGGTAAATAAAAACACATATGCACCGCTACTTACTAAAGTAGGGATGGTGATGAACACACTATGAAAATGTCGAAAAGAAGGAAATAATTTTGTAATATTACATTCTCTAGCATTCTCATTGTGCCACAGTTTGGAGTCCTGGTCGAAACCGGTGTTTAATAAATTCAATGAACAACATTTATTACGAGTCAGGCAACACAAAAAGTGCCAGGAACACAGAGATGAAGAAAACACCCTTATCCTCAAGGGGCAGCCGCTTCCTCTGCAGGATGCACAGGCTGGAGGAACCGCCGGCAGCACCGGGCAGGCAGCCCGCGAGCTCCCGAGGCCTGAGCGCATCTGCTCCCGACTCCCCGCCAGGAGGAAGGGGCCGCCACCTGCGTGTTACAGACGCGAACATGGAGATGCAGGGGCGACGGGACGGGGTCGAGATACTTGAACCCTGGGGATCTGGCTCCAGAATCTCTGTTTTTTACCGTGCCATTAGCTTGCCAAGTAAGAGAAGAACACTGTTTTTCTCCCTTGGGATATTAGGGGTGGGATAGTCTAATGAGCACAGCAGCATGTGTGCGCATGTGCGCTGCGAGAAGCGCGGGGAGAGAGGCAGCAAGGAGGAAAAACATGAAATGAAACGAGCGCAGACTCTGGTATCATCCTTTGGTAAAGTGATGAAACAAGCGATCTCCGTTTGGTACCATCTTTAAACAAACAGCTTGTTAACGTGGTGTTCGCATGAAACTCCGTCTCCTTAGCAACACGGCCCGTTGTCTCCAGAACCCTTCCGGGGTCAAAGGGCAGTGCTTGCCGCGAGAAAGCCTGCACCGGAAGCCGGCGGCGCCACCCCAGCCCACCACCACCCTCCACAGGGCGCGTTTCCCAGTGACGAGACGCCATCCTGGAAGAGCCTCGGCCTCCTGTGCCCCCACATGCCAGGCCCCAGACGCTCGCCCAGGAGATCGCAGGTGCCCGGCCCACAGGAACCCCCTGGGCCACATCCCTGCCAGGGCGCCTGCAGGACCAGAGAATCGCCCCATCCAGAGCCTCTTCCAGGACGAGGCCACAGCGGCCGAGACCCACCATCTCACAGACGCCCGCAAGGCGGGGCCAGGCCTGAGCCGCCATCTTCTCACCGGACGGCCGCCTGGCGGCTGCTCCACAGGGAAGAAGCTCCTCGGGACAGTCACCTCCTGCCTGGGCCTTGCCTCGCACTGGAAACAGGAGGTGGCCCAGGTTCTCCGGCTTTTCCCACGTCTGTGGGATTCGGGTGTCTACATCTAAAAGCAGGAAAAGCCTCCCAACAGCACGGCGGTTGCGCCGCCCTGTGCCCGTTGCTGCAGGTGCCCCTGACGTCTGGGCGTGTGTTCTGTGTGAGTGCGGAGCCATTGACCCTCACAGAGTCATCAAAGGAAGGAGCGTGGGACCAACAATGGTCAACTGTGCGACAGTGGCCGTCTCGGGCACATGAAGGACGAACGCGCACACAGTGCGGGGTCGCTGCGTCACGGGAAAGCAGTTCTCACTGCGACAGTGACACCGTCAGAGACCGGCTGCTGAAGGGAGACAGCGTGAGCTCCGGACTCGGGGAGGCCTGAATTAATTGTAAAATAACAGCCACAAATGCTCTGTAATCTCTGAGTGTCTCAGGAGTCCGGTGACCAGCCTAGCACGGAGAAAGGCATTTCATTCCAAGTTCAGGAAGAGAATCCATTCTGAGAGTGCCTCAGAAGCTGCACTGCCCGCAGGGCCGGCCACGGATGAACCCCCAGACACAGGAGCATGGAGATTACGACCACAAAGCCACTACCCGAAACCGCCATATCAAGATAGAAGATGCAGAGATGGGTGGGGCAGGGACCATTCAAGGGGCGGCCTGAAGCACCCGGCGGATTCTAAAATAAGGCCTGGCCTAGAAGCAACGTCGTAACCACACTGATTTTTCACCTCATTTCTCCCAGTGTCTCAGAAGAAAGCCACTTCAAACCCCAAATGTTGGCTTACTAGATTTGGGAAACAGATAATATTTGAATAGAAGTGGGTAATATCTTAAGTATATAAAGAGAAACTAAATATTTAAAGGTAAATGCTTTAAATGGTAGGCAATACTGCAAATAAAGTTTTATTCTTTACTACTCAGTTGTTCAGTGAATTCAATTCAGTGTATGGTGTCAGAGAAGGAGAATTAACTCCATCCAGATGAGGGCAGCCCCTGCTTCACAAACACCCATGCAGCCCAACATACATGCACATGTCTGTTCACTAACATACATGCACACACAGGCACACATTACACAGTGTGACAGCCATGCATGAAGTCTGATTCTAGAAAGTTTTGTTTTACTATTTCAACCTTTATTTTAGGTTCAGGGGTACGTGTGCAGGTTTGTTACATGGATATACTGCATGAGGCTGAGGTTTGGGGTACGAATGATCCTGACATCCAGGTACTAAGCATAGTACCCAATAGGATCCTGTCACCCAGGTACTGAGGGTAGTACCCAATAGGGCATAGCACCCACTCAACCACAAGAAGGTTTCCTTTTTTTTTTGCACTGATTTGATCAAGGAAGACAGAGTATTTTAAAGGCAGAAAGATCTAACCAGTCTAAAAACAAAAGTACAGGTAGGTGGAACACAGCAATGAGATTTGCTCTTAATAGTTAAGCTGAAAAGCACTCATTCTGTCCACCAAAAATGTCCTGAATGACATGTTCATGGCACTGAGGAAGGCAGGCACATATGTTGGCCTGAATTTGCTCACAGCCTATTCCCAACCTCATGGAACTATAATGGCTTAAACTTCTCATCCCATCATTATGCCTGGCTCATATTTTGCATGTTAAAACCCACAAATTAAAACAGCCACACACTGGCACACAGGGCTGGCTCTACCCCAAGAGAGGGGCAGCTGTGTGTGGGGTCGTGAAAGCCAGTGCTGCTCTGCTGGGACTGGTCAGCATGTGATCTAGTCCTCCGCTTCTTCTACGAGTGGATTCATCAAATGACTGAATAGGATCGCATCCTGAGACAAGCCTGGTGTACTTGGCAACGCTGAGTTGCCTGGGAACGTGATTCAGCCCTGGTTTCCATTTCCCCTAATGAATCCCACTCCTTGGTTACTGACTGACTCTGAATTGGGCAACGTCTCCATGCCTCTGTGCGTCCCACACAAGGGTGAGCCCACTGCACCAATGAAAAGGCACGAATTATCATCCCACTGAGGAGCCACCAGCTCCATAAATAATTTTTTTCTTTTTTACCACTTTGATAATGGCAAAGAGACTAATCCAACCTGTCAAGTTCTGAGATAAAAGATGAAAAACTTCCTTTGCAGCTATTTTTCCAGGAAATATAGAAATTTTGTCTAAATCCATGATAAAAATAAAACCTCTAAAAGATGAAAAGTATGCATAAATTTAAATAAAAAATAAGTCCTCTGGCAAAGAATAATGACCCCAAAAGAGGTCTACACTGTGATCTCCAGAACCTGAGAATTGGTGACTTTACACAGCAGAGGAGAGAAGCTGAAGGTCCTGGGATGGGACAGGGTGGTCCTGGACTAGCCATGGCCCACTCTTATTACAAGAGTCCTTAAGCCACAGAACCTGGAGCCAGATACGCAGCATCAAAGACACTCCCACCCCACCGACTGCTGCTAGCTTTGCAGACGAAGGTTGGGCCACAAGCCAAGGCAGGCAGGACCCTCCAAAGCTGGGAAAGGCTAAGAAACAGGTCACCCCAGAACTCAAGAGGAGCTGGCCTGGCTGACACCTGGATTTTAGCCCAGCAAGACCCCTGTTGGACTTCCAACCTCCAGAACTCTAAGAAGATAAATGTGTATGGTTTAAGCCAAGCAGTGTATGGTAATTTGTCACAGCAGAAAGCCTGAATTATCTCAGGATATGGGTACTGGAGTGCTGACTCCCCAACTGCACCTTCCCAGAGTCTTAGGAATAAATGGGTGATGTCATGGCTACACTGAAGGAGCTCTCAGACACCAGCATTAATCACATGTGTGCCATTTTTTTTAGAAACACTGTGAACACAACATGAAGATAGGTAAGCCCTGTGGCAACCCCAATGCTGCTCGCTGAGATGATGAGAGGACATAGCACTTGTCAGAGACTTGTCAGAGATGCTTACTGGTATTGCACCTTCATCTACATAAACCTGAAATCCAAATCAGCATACTGTGTGAGAAACCACAGTGAATGAGGGGCCCTGTAGCCATCATCCCATTACAAAGAACTGACTCCCAGGAGGAAGAGCCCACCCCACAGCCACACACCCCATGCCATCTCTCTCCTCCTATTGGTCTCCCAGTGTCTTCGCTGCTCAGCTCTCACCCAAAGCTGAGCACAGTCTTCTGTCATGAACCAGCAGAGGCTCTGCATGTGCTGCCTACTGTAGCTGAGATTCTTACACAAACATAGTTGTCCTCACTTCCTCCACTCTGAAAAGGGGAATAATGCTTTAACACAAGTGCATAAGTGTTTATCAAAAAAATCAACGCAAAAGCCCATCGATGATAGACTGGACTGGGAAAACGCGGCACATATACACCATGGAATATTATGCAGCAATCAAAAATGATGAGTTTGTGTCCTTTGTAAGGACATGGACGAATCTGGAGAACATCATTCTCAGCAAACTGACACAAGAACAGAAAAAGAAATACCGCATATTCTCACTCATAGGCGGGTGAGAAAAATGAGAACACATGGACACAGAGAGTGGGTACTACACACTGGGGTCTATTGGGGAGAATGGGGGAGGGACAGTGGGGGGGCTGGGGAGGGATAGCCTGGGGATGAATGCCAAGTGTGGGTGAAGGGGAGGAAGGCAGCAAAACACACTGCCATGTGTGTACCTATGCAACTACCTTGCATGTTCTGCATATGTACCCCAAAACCTATAATGCAATAAAAATATTTTTTAAAAAAAGTGACACGTGACTATCCCATGACCAGGATTAGCATTTTCCCAAAATACAAAGATTATCTGACATTAGAAAACTTTAATAGTATCATTTCTCACTAAACACAACAGTGGGTTCACCAATCAGAGACACAGACAAACAGAGCCTTGACTTACAGATATACCTAAATAAATACAGAAGAATGCAGGCGATGACTGTAAATAAAATTAAACTGTGACAGCTGGACCAGGTGCAGTGACGCATGCCTGGAATCCTAGCACTTTGAGAGGCCAAGGCAGGTGGATCACCTGAGTCACGAGTTCAAGACCAGCCTGTTAAACATGGTAAAACCCCATCTTTACTAAAAATACACACACCAAAAAAATAGCCAGATGTGGTGGTTCACACACGTAATCCTGGCTACTCAGGAGGCTGAGGCAGGAGAATCGCTTGAACCCAGGAGGCGGAAGTTGCAGTGAGCTGAGACTGCACTACAGCACTTCAGCCTGAGTGATGGAATAAGACTTCATCTAAAAAAAAAATGTGACAGCTGAATGTGTAAATAGGTTTGTTGGCAAAGTAAGGCACCAAAGTCAGAAATTTTACTTCTTACATGTAAAACAAAGTAACTCAAATGGCAATCTAAGAAACAAAAATACTTGAATTGTAAACATATGAAAAAGGTTTAATACCTTGTTTTGATTTCAAAAGAATAAAATAAACATCCTTATAATACTGAAATGAGAAAACAGACCATGCAATGCATGCACCCAAAAAAAATATGGAAAACAAGGAAGAAACATACTCAACAGCACGAGTAACTTAATAACAGCACAAATTATGTATCATCGGCCAAACCAGGAACTAGACCAAAAATTTAAAAAGCAAATGTTCAAAATTAAAACAGTTGAACTTATGGAGATAGAGAGGAGAATGATGACTCCCGAGGCTGGGAAGGGTCATGAGGGTTGGGGGAAAGTGGGGATAGTTTATGCATCCAAAAAAGTAGAAAGAATGAATAAGGTCCAATATTTGATAACACAACAGGAGTGACTATAGTTTAATAATTTCATTGTACATTTAAAAATATCTAAGAGTATAATTGGATGGTTTGTAACACAAAGGATAAATACTTGAGGGGATGGAAACCCCAAGTGACCCTGATGTGATTATTACACATTACATGCCTGCATCCAAATATCTCATGTACCCCATAAACATATATACCTACTATGTACCCACAAAAATTATAACTTAAAAATTAAATAAAAAGCAAATCTTAAGTGTACAATATTGGTGAGAGGGCAAATAGGTACAATTGCCTGGAAACTATATTAACACATAGAATGAATCTCTTTTAAATATTTTAAGTCCAAAGAGCTATTCTAAGGAAATAATTAAGTACCCAAACAGAGATAATTAACCCAAGAATTATTTATATCACTGCAGAATTGAACATTGTTGTCAATAATGAAAGACTGCCACATAAACTGAGGTGTGCCCATGTAATGGGGGACCTCAGAGCTATGAACACATTTTGAACATTTGCTTGATAAGGAAAGTACCATAATATATTGCAGTTATTATGATAGGCACAATGTATCTATTTTTATCAATATAAACTGTGAACTTATATGTGAATAAGAATATAGAAAATATGGAAAGTAAACTAAAATGTCAATAACAACCATTTCTGAATCTTTCAACCTCTCTCCATTTTGTTTATGTTAATTTTTCTATGGCCAGACATACTGCTTATATAGTTTGAAAAAAGAAATCGCTTAAAACAATTTATAATTATAATTTTCACAATTTCTACAAGTCAATCTCTGAACTAGATAGAAGGTCCTTTTTACAATTAATATGTCTACTTATTTTTAAATAATAATTTATTTCCTAACTTGCTAAAATAAAAGACTTAGAATTCTTTACTTATAAAAAAACATGATGGGTATTCATTATCCCATACCCAGAAGGCCTTATAATAAGACAAGTGTTCTCTTTCCTCGAGAAAAAAAAGAGACTTTGGGGCATTTGGTCAAAGCCTGTCACCTTCATGGGTGATGAAATGGGACAGGTGGAACAAACTTCATCAGGCTCAAAAAAGAGATACCGATGAACCTGAACTAGAACCCAGTTTCCAACAGCCAGGCAAATATCGATTATTTTTACACATTCTGCCTCCACTTTATTTTGTAATCTTAGAAACTGGATTCTTCACTAATATAACAAGCAATGTCAGTAATCTCATGGTGTTCTTGCCAGTTAAGAGAGAAATGGAAGAAAGTACTATGATGTCTCCTGATCTAGCCTCATAAACAATGAAATGAAGTTAGACTCGAGGGTTTAATTTTTTTAAAAAAGTAGGCTTATCAAAGCTAAACACACTCAAAAAAATTAGAAGTCATTCCCAAACTCTAACTAAAAGCCAATGATACCTTATCCGGTAGAAATGAAAAATATCATGTTTTAATGCAGAGCTGCTTCTTGGCACACAAATCCATTACATACAGAAACTTAGAAAATAAATGTGTCCTACTCAGTTCCTTTTTCCACATAGTCTTTGTCTCTGAGCATCACATTTCTATTCAGTTACCTTGGGGAAAGAATTTTGTTTTGCAAAATAAATTAGATTTCTACATTCATAATTATTGTGGGTTGACCCAGAACTAATGCTAAGAATTCATGCTATGATTTTTATCTTATTTCAAATGAGACAAAGTATCAAAATGCAGTTGTTCTTATGCTTGTCTAAGCACAATAAAAATGTAAATACTGACTTCCGCCAAGATGGCCGAATAGGAACAGTTCCCCAGCACAGTTCCCAGAAAAGGCAATGCAGGTGAGCGATCTCTGCATTTGCAACTGAGGTAACAGGTTCATCTCATTGGTACTGGTTGGACAGTGTGTGTAGCCCAGGAGAGCAAACCAAGCCAGGGCAGGGCGCTGCCTCACCCAGGAAGTGCAACTGGCCAGAGGACTCCCTTCCTACCCAGCAGAGGCCATAGGGAATGTTTCCCCTCCAACACACCGGTTCAGATACTGTGCTCCTCCCGTGGTCTTTACAACTCACGGACCAGGAGATCCCCGCTGGGCCCACAAGCACCGTGAGTTACCAGCACAGATCTGAGCGGCCATTCCGGCCAGCGCCCGTGGGTTGTCAGTGCAAATCTAGGTGGCCGTTTTGGCTGGTACCTGCAAGACAGAGCTTCCCGCTCCCCAGAAAGAGGCAGAGCTGAAGGCGGGGAGCCAAGTGATACAGCCTGGTGGGTCCCACCCCCTACAGAGACCAGCAAACTGAAACACTCGGTCTTGAGAGTTTCATCAGTTTGTGCTTAACCCGGGAGGACCGAGCTTGGCTGGGGAAAGGGTGTCCACCATTGCTGAGGCAGTTCTAAGCCTACATGTGTTAAAAAAAAAAAAAAAAGCCAGAGGAAGATTACACAGCAGCTGGAATGAGCCCATGGCAGCTCAGCAGTGCCCCTGCAGGCAGACTGTGACTAGACTCCCTCCTTGCTGGGCAGGGCATATTTGAAAAAAAGCAGCATATCAGGGACGTATAAATGAAACCCTCCCATGCTGGGACAGGGCACCTGGGAAAAGGGGCAATGGTGAGTTCTGCTGCAGCAGACGTAAACGTACCTGCCCAGCAGCTCCAAAGGGAGCAACAGAGCTCCCAACACAGCACTTGAGCTCCAATAAGGGACAGACTGCCTCATCAAGCAGCTCCCTGCACCTATACAGGAGAGCTCTGGCTGGCATCTAGTGGGTACCCTTCTGATATGAAGCTACCAGAGAAAAAACATTTAAATCCAGGAAATACAGAGAACACCACAAAAATATTCCTCAAGAAGAGCAACACCAAGGCACATAATAGTCAGATTCACTAGGGTTGAAATGAAGGAAGAAATGCTAAGGGCAGCCAGAGGGAAAATCAGGTTATCCACAAAAGGAAGCCCATCAGACTCAGAGTGGATCTCTCAGCAGAAACCGTACAAGCCAGAAGGGAGTGGGGGCCAACATTCAACATCCTTAAAGAAAAGAACTTTCAACCCAGAATTTCATTTCCAGCCAAACTAAGCTTCATAAGTGAAGGAGAAATAAAATCCTTTATAGACAAGCAACTGCTGAGAGATTTCATCACCACCAGGCCTGCCTTACAAGAGCTCCTGAAGGAAGCACTAAATGTGGAAAGAAACAACCAGTACCCACCACTGCAAAAACCTACCAAATGGTAAAGACCATCCACACAATGAACAAAACAGCATCAACTAACAGGCAAAAACCAGCTAGTATCAAAATGGCAGGACCAAATTCACACATAACAATATTAACCTTAAATGTAAATGGCCTAAATGTCCAATCAAAAAACACAGACTGGCAAACTGGATAGAAAGTCAAGACCCACTGGTCTCCTGCTGTATTCAGGAGACCCATCTCATGTGCAAAGACACACATAGACTCGATATAAAGGAATAGAAGAAGATTTATCAAGCAAATGGAGAGCAAAAAGAAGCAGGGGTTGCAATCCTAGTCTGATAAAATGAACTTTAAACAACAAAGATCAAAATAGACAAAGAAGGGCATTACATAATGGTAAAAGGATCAATGCAACAAAAAGAGATAACTATCCTATATATGCACCCAATACAGGAGTACCTAGATACATAAAGCAAGTTCTTAACAACCTACAGAGATTTAGACTCCCACACAATAATAATGGAAGACCTTAACACTCTGCTGTCAATATTAAACACATCAACAAGATAGAAAATTAACAAGGATATCCAGGACTTCAACACAGATCCAGACCAGGTGGACCAAATAGACATCTACAAAACTCTCCATCCCAAACCACAGAACACACGTTCTTTGCAGCACCACATTGCACTTACTCTAAAATTGATCACATAATTGGAAGTAAATCACTCCTCATCACATGCAAAAGAACAGAAATCATAACAATCAGTCTCTCAGACAACAGTGCAATCAAGTTAGAACTCAGGATTAAGAAAGTCACTCAAAACCGCGCAACTGCATAGAAACGTACCAACCTGCTCCTCAATGACAACTGGATAAACAATGAAATGAAGGCAGAAATAAAGATGTTCTTCAAAGCCAATGATAACAAAGACACAATGTACCAGAATCTCTGGAACACATTTAAAGCAGTGTCTAGAGGGAAATTTACAGCACTAAATGACTGTAGGAGGAGTGAGGAAAGATCTAAAATTGACACCCTATCATCAAAATTGAAAGAGCTAGAGGAGCAAGATCAAACAAATTTAAATGTTACAGAAGACAAGAAATAACTACGATCAGAGTAAAACTGAAGAAAATAGAAACAAAAAAAAACCCTTCAAAAAATCAATGAATCAAAGAGCTGGTTTTTTGAAAAGATCAACAAAACAGACTACTAGCCAGACTCATTAAAAAGAAAAGAGAGAAGAATTGAATAGATGCAATAAAAAATGATAATGGGGATATTACCACCAATTCTAAAGAAATACAAACTACCATCAGAGATTACTACAAATGACTCTATGCACATAGACCAGTAAGTCTAGAAGAAATGGATAAATTATTGGACATTTCCGCCCTCCCAAGACTAAACCCAGAAGAAGTTGAATCCCTGAATAGACCAATAACAAAGTCTGAAATTGAGGCAGCAATTAATAGCCTACCAACCGAAAAAATTACAGGACCACATGGGTTCACAACCAAATTCTACCAGATGCACAAAGAGGAGTTGATATCATTTCTAATGAAACTATTCCAAACAACACAAAAAGAGAGAATCCTCCCTAACTCATTTTATGAGACCAACATCATCCTGATACCAAAACCTGGCAGAGACACAACTAAAAAAGAAGACTTCGGGCCAATATCCACGATGAACATTGACACAAAAATCTTCACTAAAATACTGGCAAACTGAATGCAACAGCACGTCAAGAAGATTATCCATCATGATCACATAGGCTTCATTCTGGGAATGCAAGGCTGGTTCAACACACGCAAATCTATAAACGTAATCCACCACATAAACAGAACCAAAGACAAAAACCACATGATCATCTCAATAGATGCAGAGAAGGCCTTCGACAAAATTCAACAGCGCTTCATGCTAAAAACTCTCAATAAACTAAGTATTGACAGAACATATCATAAAATGATAAAAGCTATATATGACAAACCTACAGCCAATATACTGAATGGGCAAAAGCTGGAAGAATTCCCTTTGAAATCAGGCACTAGACAAGGATGCCCTCTCTCACCACTCCTTTTCAACATAGTATTGGAAGTTCTAGCCAGAGCAATTAGTCAAGAAAAAGAAATAAGGGGTATTCAATTAGGAAAGAAGGAAGTAAAACTGTCTCTATTTGCAGACGACATGACTGTATGTTTAAATACCCCATCATCTCAGCCCAAAATCTCCTTAAGATGATAAGCAACTTCAGCAGTCTCAAGATATAAAATCAATGTGCAAAAATCACAAGCATTCCTATACACCAATAACAGACAAGCAGAGAGCTAAATCATGAGTGAATTCCCATTCACAATTGCTACAAAGAGAATAAAATGCCTAGGAATACAACTAACAGAAGACATGAAGGACCCCTTCAAGGAGAACTACAAACCACTGCTCAAGGAAATAAGAGAGGACACAAATAGATGGAAAAACATTCCATGCTGATGGTTAGGAAGAATCAGTATCATGAAAATGGCCATACTGCCCAAAGTAATTTATAGATTCAATGCTATCCCATCAAGCTACCATTGACCTTCTTCACAGACTGAAAAAAACCACCTTAAACTTCATATGAAACAAAAAAAAAAAAAGCCCACATGGCCAAGGCAATCCTAAGCAAAAAGAACAAAGCTGGAGGCATCATGCTATCTGATTTCAAACTATACTACAAGGCTACAGTAATCAAAACAGCATGGTACTGGTACCAAAACAGAGATATAGACCAATGGAACAGAACAGAGGCCTCAGAAGTAATGCCACATGCCTACAACCATCTGATCTTTGACAAACCTGACAAAAACAAGCAATGGAAAAAGGATTCCTTTTAATAAATGATGTTGGGAAAACTGGCTAGCCATGTGCAGAAAGCTGAAACTGGACCCCTTCCTTGTACCTTACACTAAAATTAACTCCAGATGGGTTAAAGATTTAGCATAAGAAGACTTAACACCATAAAAACTCTGGAAGAAAACTTAGGCAACAGCATTCAGGACACAGGTATATGCAAGGACTTCATAACTAAAACACCAAAAGCATTGGCAACAAAAGCCAAAATAGACAAATAGGATCTAATTAAAATTAAGAGCTTCTGCACCGCAAAAGAAACTATCATTAGAGTGAACCGGCAACCAACAGAATGGAAAAAAAATTCTACAAGCTACCCATCTGACAAAGGGCTAATATCCAGAATCTACAAAGAACTAAAGTAGATTTACAAGAAAAAACAAACAGCCCCATCAAAAAGTGGGCAAAGTATATGAACAGACACTTTTCAAAAGAAGACATTTATGCGGCCAACGAACATGAAAAAATGCTCATCATCACTGGTCATTAGAGAGATGCAAATCAAAACCACACTGAGATACCATCTCACACCAGTTAGAATGGTGATCATTAAAAAAATCTGGAGACAACAGATGCTGGAGAGGATGTGAAGAAATAGGAACACTTTTACACTGTTGGTGGGAGTGTAAATTAGTTCAACCATTGTGAAAGACAGTGTGGTGATTCCTCAAGGATCTAGAAATAGAAATACCATTTGACCCAGCAATGCCATTACTGGGTATATACCCAAAGGATTATAAATTGTTCTATTATAAAGACACATGCACACGTATGTTCACTGCAGCACTCACTGTTCACAATAGCAAAGACCTGTAACCAACCCAAATGCCCATCAAGGATAGACTGGATAAAGAAAATGTGACAAATACACACAATGGAATACTGTGCAGCCATAAAAAAGGATGAGTTCATGTCCTTTGCAGGGACATGGATGAAGCTGGAAACCCATCATTCTCAGCAAACTGACATAAGAACAGAAAACCAAACACTGCATTTTCTCACTCATAGGTGGGTGTTGAACAATAAGAACACACTAACAGAAGGAGGGGAATATCACACACTGGGGTCTGTTGGGAGGTGGGTGGCTAGGGGAGAGATAGCAGGGGTGGGAGGTTGGGGAGGGATAACATTGGGAGAAATGCCTGATGTCGGTGATGGGGGGATGGAGGCAGCAAACCACCATGGCATGTGTGTACCTATGCAACAATCCTGCAAGTTTTGCACATGTACTCCAGAACTTAAAGTAGAATAAAAATATATATATATTCAACTAAAAGAAAGAAATGTAAATACTCTTCTAAGTTCTGCGGGAAGACTGCAATTTCAATAATTACCAAAGTAAGGGTTATATAAGCAATTACTTATACTGAACCATCATATCATTGAAATAGCCATTTGAATACGTTCCATAGGTTATTCCTGAAAATGCAAATATGTATTTTAAAAATACTCCATCTAAATGAATTTTCAGGCAAATCTGCTACCAGTCAATGCCCTAAGAACACCCATGAAAAATCCTGACATTAAAGACAAACAGTTCTATCCTAAGGTTATATTATCTCCTTATCCTTCTTATTCACACTCCAGAAGACACCTAAGTTTTACAGGCTAGGTAATAAAAATGAAGTCCTTCTCAACATTTTGGTCTTGGCTATGAGGCCACCCAGGCACCGTAGGCAGCTCAGTGGCATCCCCAACCATGAGCCATCGCATGCCAAAGTAAACACCCTCCAGCTGTGTGAACAAAAATGTCTCCCCACATTACCAAATGTCCCCGGGGGCAAACCCTCCCTGGTTCGGAAACACCTCCCCTAGTGAGAGAGAATGGAAAGACTGGATGTTTCTATGAAAACATTCATGAGAAAGACTGGAGTTAGGATGGGAAGTGAGGACACCCATGAGCTTCTCTCTCCTTCCTCAAATCCACATAAATGACAGAGGCCTAAGAAGAAATCCCAGACATAGCTGGGAAACAGGAGCATGAAGGCCACTGATGAAACACAGCACTGAGGTCCCTTGAGCAGCAGAAGAGATTAGTCAGCATGACTGAGTGAAGCCTGGAAGGGTAGAGAGGGCTGCGAGAGGGGGCGCAAACCCCTCAAGCCACCAGACAGTGGGCACAGGCAGACGGCAGGGCTCCTGGCTAATTCTGCCCATCAAAACTTAACTACTTCCCAAGAATGTTACAAAAACACAAAAATATGCAGCACCCAAAAAGGTGAAAATTCACAGGGAAATTCCATAACACTAAATGCCTGTAGGAGAAAAGTCTCACATCCCTGACTTCAGCTTTAACCTTTAAAAAAACTGAAAAAGAAGAGCAAATTAAAATCAAACTGAATGAAAGAAAGAAAATCATAAAGACCAGGACAGACATGAGTAAAGCCGGGAATATAAACACAGCAATGAAAATCAATAAAGCCAAAAGGAAGGAAACCAGGACACCGAAGAGGTGTCTGCATGCCCATGTTTCCTGCAGCTCTGCTTCCAACAGCCAAGATCTGGAATCAACCTAAGTGTCCATCCACAGACAAATGGATAAAGAAAATGTGGTGCATACACAGTGGAGTACTATGCAGCCATGAAAAAGAATGAGATCCTGTCATTTGAACAACACGGATGGAACTGGAGCTCATTATGTTAAGTGGAATAAGCTGGGCACAGAAATGAACACAGCATGTTCTCCATTATTTGTGGGAGTAAAAATTAAAACAGTGAACTCATGGAGACAGAGAACAGAAGGATAGTTACCAGGGTAGTGGGGGTGAAGAGGGGCTGGTTAACGTGTACAAAACATAGAATGAATACAACACAGTGTCTGATAGCACAACAGGGCGACTACAGTCAACGATAATTTCTTGTACGTTTTAAAATAACTCAAAGAAGATAACTGGATTGTTTATAACACAAGATAAGTGCTTGAGATGACGGATACCTTTTTTTGTCCTGATGTGATTATTATGAATTGCATGCCAGTATCAAAATATCCCAAGTGCCCCACAAATACATACACCAACTATGTACCCACAATAATTAAATATTAAAAAGAAAAACAAGGAAACCAAAACCTGGTTCATTGATAAAATGGATAAACCTGAGACTGAAGAGGAAGAAAAGCAAATTAGCAACATCTGGAATGAGGGAGATGATGTCATCACAGATAATAAGGGAAAATGATGAACTTTGTGCTAACGACGTTGAGACTTACCATTTCTCAGTGAGTGGGGGATGCTTTGCCCACAGGACTTGGCGGTGCTGAAGCCTGCCTGGCATTCACTGCTTGAGGGAGGTGTGGCTGTCTCTGAGCAGAGGCCAGCTGCTGTGGAATGGCCTCCATGCCCAGGAAAACCCACAACAGAGTCCTCTCTAATCCCAAATGCCAACTGTGGTGCCGATTCTTCTAAAGGTATACAGTTTCCCATGGAAAACTCCACCCTCCCCAGGGAGAATGTAACAGAAAAACCTCATTCAGCAGCTGTGTGGCTGAACCACAGGCACGTGGGTCTCAGGCGTCCAGGGCACGTGTCTGTCCTGATGGCCGTGCAGCAGCAGAGACCCTGCAGATGGTTCTGTGGGCTCATTTTGGGGACTGTGAGGGCAGGGGAAGAGCCCTCTGCTGGCTGGGTTTGCAGTGGGTTTAGGGGGGTTTCCTCAAGCCAGCTCCCGCAGGATCTAGTTGGTATCTGACCCGCACGCTCCAGAGACCACCATGGAGGTGGGGAGTTCTCTCTCAAAATATCTGTCTCCTTTCCCTGATGCCCTGCGCCTTCCATTGCCCTCTGGGAGTGAGGTGCCAGGGGACACGCAGGGTGCTCCAGTGAGTTGCGGCTGGATGCTGAGCTGCCTGTGCCATTAGACCAGTGAGCAGAAAGGAGGCAGGTGTGCCTACATCCCCAGGTGCGGGAGAGCCTCGGCTGCTGATGAGGCCGGCGTGTCTAGCCCCAGGGTCCCTGGATAGCTAGCACTACCACACCTACCAGACAAAGCCTGCAGCAGATGGCAGTGACCAGTGACCACACACAGGCAGAACCACAGGACGTCGACACTCATCTTCACCAGAGGGAAAGGCTCGGAGCCAGGACAAGGGAAACTCCGATGGGGGTGGGGACAGGAGTCATGAACACTGGGTCCTCAACCCACAAAAGCTGCCTGTAGCACTGCTGTGTCGTGTAGATATTTGAACTAAGCCAACGTGCACCGCCATTCCTACGGGGAAACTTGGCAGCCTCTCAATCAAGATGGGCCGTGCTGAACCAGAGAAAGAAGGAATGTGCCCAGCACATGTGGGAGCTGAGGTGAAGAGGTCGCCTGAACCCAGAAGTTCAAGACCAGCCTGGGCAACATGGCAAAGCCCCATCTCTACAAAAACTACAAATATTAGCGGGGCGTGGTGGAAAACACTTGTAGGCCCAGCTATTCAGGGGGCTGAGGTGGGAGGATCACCTGAGCCCAGGAGGTTGAGGCTGCAGTGAGCCACGACAGCACACTGCACTCCAGCCTGAGTGACAGACGGACAAAAGAATAAGAAAGGATAAAGAAACAAGAAAGAGGGCCGGGCGCGTTGGCTCACGCCTGTAATCCCAGCACTTTGGGAGGCCGAGGAGGGTGGATCACGAGGTCAAGAGGTCGAGACCATCCCGGTCAACATGGTGAAACCCCGTCTCTACTAAAAATACAAAAAATTAGCTGGGCATGGTGGCGCGTGCCTGTAATCCCAGCTACTCAGGAGGCTGAGGCAGGAGAATTGCCTGAACCCAGGAGGCGGAGGTTGCGGTGAGCCGAGATCGCGCCATTGCACTCCAGCCTGGGTAACGAGCGAAACTCTGTCTCAAAAAAAGAAAGAAAGAAGAAAGAGGAGGAGGAAATAAGAAGGAACCTCGTCCCAGGATCCTTTAGGAATTACAGGACATGACGAATGACACTGCAACATCCCCTCTGGTATAAAGCCACGTGGAGTCCACCCATAAGGGATATCTGCGCCTCCTGGGAGCCAGCATTGTGACACAAAAGAATGAAAGGACAGCCGGGTGGGTGGACCCAGGCCACAGACTCCAGGCCTCACGAACGGCCTCCCTGCACTTCTGACAGCTCCGAATGACCCCTTCCCAAAGTGCAAGACAAAACAAAAACAAACATCAACAACAAAAAGGATGTGATCAACATCTCTGGGAGCTGGAGGCAGGCGCCTAGCTGCATCCTGACACCCAAACATCCCTGCTGGGGTGCGTGTCCCAGGAAGGGCTCTGTGCTGAGCGCTGGAAGGTGTCCTGCTGCGTCCCATGCTGCTGGAGCTGGTGGAGGCTGCAACCTCTTTACCCAGCCTGGTCAAGGGTCTGTGGGATGCCTGATACCCTTTTCAACAAGTTATTTTCTGTGTAAACACACCACAGTGAGTCTTACTTTGCAATTCAGCACCCTAACTAATTCACAGGACAAATAGCATTTGCCCCTTGCTGGTTACAGGGAGTTTCAATGGAGGGCTGACAAGTGTACTATGGACGGTCTTTCCAATCAGAGGGGAAGGCAGATATCAAAAATAATAATAATAAATGCAAGCTTGGCTTACAACTCTTCAGAAGCTGTTCGCAGAGCTCCCGAAACCCCAGCACAAGGGCTGCCTGGTCCTGGGGCGACGGGCAACTTGGTCTGGCGGCTCGAAGTCAACACCACCTTCTGAGGCTACCGAGCAGGTAGAACAAGGGTTGGAACCCTGAGCCAGGGTACACAAAGCTGCCACCAAGTGAGATGGAAAAGAGGGAAAGAAACAGAAGGAGGTGACAGGGCAGTGGCAGCAGCAGGGCCCACCCGAAATTCAGAACTTTCCATCAGTGCAAAGCTCTTCTGGAATAAGAAATAAGATTGTATCATACTTAATCCTCTCTTCTCTTCCACAAACCACACAAAATGCCATCTCCATGACCATGCTTCACCCACTGGCACTGGGGCAGGTAAACTGACAGAACCCTCCTCTCAAATCTGCTCTTTGTGGGTCTGGGGGCTGCAGAGGCGGGCACAGCCGCTGGACAGTCCCTGCAGCACCCCGGCAGTGGTCACTGTGGCATCCACAGCCCTGGATGCTGCTGTCCGTAGGCTGTGTCCTGTGTCACCACACCCTCTGGACGTGCACTCCTATTTCCCCCCACACACAAAGCCCCACACACCACCGGATTCCACAGGAAAGCTCTTTGAAAGCCTCTGGAAAATAATTCAGATTGCCGTCGGAAAAACTCCATTCTGGTGGTATCTGGGGACAATTCGCAGTCACACGTACGCTGGGTGAATGCACGGATTCATTCGGAGCACATGCGGTGACGTGGCCCTGCTCCTACCCTATCAGGCCTCCCAGACTTCTCAAGGTCCTCTCACCACTGCCAATGGCAACAGAGCAACAAACGCTGCACACATGAGAACTTCGTAAACGTGGCTCTGTTTGAACAGGAAAACTGCGAGCAGCGCTTGCAGCCTCTACGGCTTCTGCCCCAGGAACACTCACCCCCACCTGGCCTTACCACACCCGCTCCCTGGCTCTTTCTGGGCAGCCGGCTCCCAGCCAGGCCCATCATCCCTGCACCCCCTCCCCAGGCAGAGCGCCCATCACAGCAGGCAGTAAGCAAATCCTAGGTAAGGACAGCAGGACGGGCACACACAGGAAGCCAGGGCAAGATCACACTGTACCTGAGCAGTCCCCATTGTGGCTGGGCTGGGCGCAGGCAGAAGGTTCGCAGCTGCCAGGGATGCCGCGCAGGGCTAGGGCCAAGCCTCGGATGGCGAGAAAGCCTAGGTGAGGAATGGATAGAAATGGGGAAAATGTGATAAAAAGGGTAAATAACCTTCCCCGTGGGGAAAAGAAAACATGGAATGTATATTAAAAAGTGAGACCAAGCAATAATTAATCAGCTGAGAATAGCGATATGACAAGAATAAGTTGGCACAGAAACTGTATAAATCACCACCAGGCGTTCGTACATCGGATCACGGAATGGCACGCTGTGTAAGTGGATCCAGGATGTATGACCGTGGAAACTTATTTCCATTCTAAAGCAGGATTTAAAATGATAGTAAAATAGGTTTAACCATTTTGAAATACTGAACCAAAGAGAAATAGTAATAGCATACTTTAAATTAGGAGTTATGATGATTCCTTAGATAATTTGATGATAAAAATGGTATTTGTGAACTCGGTCCAGTTCTGTAAAGAACAATGAGAACACATGGACACAGGGAAGGGGGTACTACACACTGCGGTCTATTGCGGGGAATAGGAGGGACAGCGGGGCGGGGAGGAGGGGAGGGATAGCCTGGGGAGAAATGCCAAATGTGGGTGAAGGGGCGGAAGGCAGCAAAACACACTGCCATGTGTGGACCTATGAACTATCTTGCATGTTCTGCACATGTACCCCAAAACCTAAAACGCAATAAAAAATTAAAAATTAAAAATAAAAGAACCAAGCAGCTTCCAAAAAACAAAAAAGCAGTACCAGAGAATATTAATTGATCATTTTCTTTCCAGGAGACAAAAGTGCTGTATACCCAGATGAAAATCTGCATAGCATGTTTTTTAAAAGAAGGTGCTAATACATACATTTTCATAAATGACAAAATTCCCTGCTCATTTTCTCCATTGCAGACGCATGCATGAAATTATTATTACCCGCCAGAAATAATCGAATGAGGTGTGTGTTTTTTAAGGAGATACTAGGTTTATAAAGTTACACTGGAAACTTAACGCCACTCTTTTCCTCTCGCTGAGCTGGTGTGATCTCAAAACACTCTCCTACATACACTTTGTATACCTTAAAAACTATGATCACATTATACGAATTTTCCCGAAGGTCAGGGCTGCTGAGCATTGCCTGCTATCCCCTGAAAACTGGTTATTACCAAAATCTCTGATCAACCGTCAATCTGATGATCAGTTACTTAATGCCATGTAATTACTTTCAAATGTAAAATTCTAATAAGGTAAGAAAATTAGCTGACTTTCATTGTAGAAAGCACGTTTGGGAAATGTTCATTATAAAATAATATACAACCTGAAAATCAACCGTTGGTTTCTTGAAATCAGTTAATATACACTTTATGTGATTGTCAGTCTAAATTGCATATTCATTTCCAGGCACTTACTGTCAAACTCTCTACCTTTCTAGAATTTACATTCTGTTCTTCAAGGAGCCTTATCCACTTGCCACTAATATATCAACATTTCTCCGTATCAGCAGAGACAGAACTAAATCTTTCCCTGCATTGAAGAATCGCAATTAGCCCCACAAATCTTTAACTGTTGGACATTTGGGTTATTTCCACTTTTCCCATTTCCTAAGAATTCTGCATACATTTTTTAATGCTTCTCATTATGTGAGTTTATGCAGAATAAGTTTCTGGACAGAATTAGTGAGTCAAAAGATACGCACATCATTAACCCAAAACACTACCAAAACATTGATTTCCATTTACACTTACACTGCCACATATTGACAATCTTCTTGCTTTTACCATTGATGGAAAAAAATAGTTTATTGCTGTTTTTCTAGACTCTGGGGATCTTTTAATGTGGTTATTGAGCAAACAAATTTCTGTGTAAACTGTTCCTTGGTTTTTTCTTTTTGGGGATACATTTTTCATTATTTTCGAGAAACTCTTTATATATGTCAGATGCTTATCTATTCTATCCATTCCAAATATTTTTTCAGTTTGTCATTCGCCTGTTAGCTTCATTAATGATATCTTTCAACATTTTAGAAGGGTTTCATATGCATGTATCCAAATCTGTCAGTTCCTTCCTTCATGGTTTCTGTGATTTAAAAGATCTTCCCAATTCTACAAATTTTTTTTTTTTTTTTTTTTGAGACAGAGTCTGTCTCTGTTGCCCAGGCTGGAGTGCAATAGCACAATCTCGGCTCA
Organism: Saguinus oedipus; assembly: GCA_031835075.1. NCBI lineage: Eukaryota > Metazoa > Chordata > Mammalia > Primates > Cebidae > Saguinus > Saguinus oedipus. The sequence goes on from CM063182.1 coordinate 42,460,555, forward strand.
CTGCAACCTCCACCTCCCAGGTTCATGCAATTCTCATGCCTCAGCCTCCTGAGTAGCTGGGATTACAGGTGCCCATCACCACGCCCAGTAATTTCTGTATTTTTAATAGAGATGGCATTTCACCAGATTGGGCAGGCTGGTCTCAAACTCCTGACCTCAGGTGATCCACCCGCCTGGGCCTCCCAAAGTGCTGGGATTACAGGTGTGAGCCACCGTGCCTGACCCCAGTTCTACAATTTAAAAAACATATTGTACTGGCCGGGCATGGTGGCTCATGCATGTAATCCCAGCACTTTGGGAGGCTGAGGCAGGTGGATCATGAGGTCAAGAGATCGAGACCATCCTGGTCAACATGGCGAAACCCTGTCTCTACTAAAAATACAAAAATTAGCTGGGCGTGGTGGTGCATGCCTGTAGTCCCAGCTACTCAGGAGGTTGAGGCAGGAGAATTGCTTGAACCCAGGAGGCAGAGGTTGCGGTGAGCCGAGATCGCGCCATTGCACTTCAGCCTGGGTAACAAGCAAAACTCTGTCTCAAAATATATATATATATATATATATTACTAAATTTTCTGTTAGACTTTATGTAACTATCTTTAATGATTACACATTTAATGTGTTTGAAACCTAATTTTGAGTTGTGAGGTGGAAATGAATTTTTCTCCAATGGATAACCAATTATCCCAACAAATTTACTGCCTAATCCATATTTTCCAGACTAACTTGAAAATGTCACCCACATAAAAGAGATTGTTCTACAGACTGATTTACCTCCCGCAGCTCTGGTGTGTTTCTCTTAGTAGATAAGAACTCTCACGTTTAGATTTTTCTTTAACACCCTTTACTAAATAATTTTCTGAATTTGTTATAGGTTAACATCATTACCACTTAATCAACTTGCCTATTCCCACCCTCATTACCAGTCCAAACAGGAAAGGGTTCCCATGGAAATTACATAAGTCACACCCCCGCCCCACTTACAGGAAGTACCACATTTCCATGCCAAGTCAGCCACACCAGTACCGCTCCATCCCAAGTACTTGGTGATGTTTTACGTCCCTCCCAAGTGTTTTATTGGTTTTTTTTCCCATAAATCGTACACATTCCTGTTTCATTCCAAGATATTTTGTGAGATTTATTCGTTCTGAGAACGGGCCTATTTTTTCCATGGGAACCTTTTCTGTTTGGATTGGTAACAAAGGCAAGAATAAGCAAGTTGATTAAGTGGTAATGAAGTTAACCTGTAAGAACAAATTCACAGGATTGTTCAATAAAGGATGTTAGAGAAAACTCTGAACTGGGACAGTTCCTGTCTGCTAAGAGAAGCACACTAGCGCTCCTTTATCATAGTCAGTATGGTTAACGATTTTCATTTACTCCTGTAGTATTTGTTCTCCAAGCTCAGCATTACTAATTATCTTACAGGTTTTGTATCGTCGCTATCATTTTCCAATGAAATTAACTCTCTGCCTTCCTAGTGTCTTTGCTTATACATTTTCCCAAGATAATAGAGGCTTCAAAATAAATGAAATAATAGTAGTAACTGTGGCATTGCCATTTTGCTTGGTATTTTAGCATTTCTCCACATACTACTGTGCTTGTTGTTACATTTCTGATTATACCTTTACCCGTTTCAGGAAAGTTTCTTGCCATTTCTATTTCACTTAGAATTTTATCACAGGTGGCTGCTATATTGTTTAAAAGTCTTATAATATCTACGAATATAATCACAAGGCTTTCTGGTTTTTAATATGTTTATCTTATGCATTACTACATAGAGATACTGTCATTAAAATAATATTGCACTTGTGAGGCAAAGCTTATGCTCATACTTAACCTCTAACTAGATTCAATTGGCTAATATTTGGGGTAGGAAATTTATATATTCTTAAAAAGCTCAGCCGTTTCCTGAGATAGTTATCAAATTCGGGATTCAGTCATTAAATGAAAGTGATGCTTATTAGTCTGAGATAACGTAAAATGGTCAGTTCCTAAAATGTTGTGTAGAATTTACCAACAAAATATCTGAGTCAATTCTTCTTATAAAGAGAGATCTATGAAAGTTTTTAATTTTTTCATGGTTACTACTCCGTTAAATTTTTCTAACTTTTGTTGAATCAATTTATGTCATTTATAGTCACCAAGAAAACCAATCATTTCATCGAGATTTTCAAATTTCTCAGCAAAGATTTTTACAGATTATCTTCTGTTTCTTCTAACTTTATGATTCTATCACATTTTTCACTATTTTCTTGAATTTCTCTTTATTTTCTTTATAAATCTTGCCATAAGTTTCCTATTATCAGTACAGTTTGCACATGTTTGTTTAAACAGCAGAGAGAATTAAGACAACACATAAGAGGCAGGACTACCTTGCAGCTCCCTCTCGGATAGACAGAGCAGCATGTGGAGACTCACGTCATGAACTTTTGCCCCAAGAACTACAGCAGGAACGTACTAGGAAAGTTGAAAGAATCCTCAGACCCTTTGAAGGAGGTGGATTACCGCTGCAGGCTCCTTGAGATGCCAAAACACTGAGTCAGCGCTTTCTCAATGGGGAGGTTCGTGGTCCAGGGAAAGTTCTCAGGGGGTTACTAGCTGCCTGGAGATAGACTCGGTGCTATTGGTAGGGCATGGCGGGAGTGAGACCAACCTTTAGGATGGCGGGCTGTGTACAAGTGAGGTGAAGTCTGTCACTGCCAGCGATGACTCAGCAGAGGCAGCCATAGTCCCGCTGAGAACATAACTCCATTGGCCTGGGAATCATCCCCCCATCCCTCACAGTAGCTGCAGTCAGCCCCGCCAAGGAGAGACTGAGCTCAGACATACCTATCCCTGTCCCCCACCTGGTGGTCTTTCTCTACCCACTCTGGTAGCTGAAGACAAAGGTCATAATATCTTGGGAGCTCTGTGGCCGTGCCCACCACCTGAGAAACCTGTCCCCACTGTGGGACCACAGCTGATACACTCTTAAAAGCACCACCCTCTGGATGGAGGCCAACCATCACAAAACCATCCCCCTAAAAAACACAACCAAGGACACTCAAAGAGTCCACTTCATTCCCCTGCTCCCTCTGCCAGAGCAGGTGCTGGTAACCACATCTGCAAGACTTGAAGACAAATCACATCACAGGACTCTTTGCAGATACTCCCCAGTAGCAGCCTGGAGCCTGGTAGCTCCACTAAGTGGTTGGACCCAGGAGAGCAAAAACAATCACTACAGTTCAGTTCTCAGGAAGCCACATACCTAGGGGAAGGAGAACACCACATCAAGGGAGCACCCTGTGGGAGAAACGACTCTGAACAGCAGCCCTTGAATCCCAGATCTTCCCTCTGACATAGCCTACCCTAGTGAGAAGGAACCAGAAAAACAATTCTCGTAACAGGATAAAATAAGTTTCTTTAACACCCCCAAAAGATCTTTTAGCTCACCAGTGATGGATCCAAACCAAGACAAAATCTCTGAATTGCCAGAAAAAGAATTCAGGTTGATTATTAAGCTAATCAAGGAGGCACCAGAGAAAGGTGAACTCCAACTTAAATAAATGAAACACATGAATAGGATATGAAAGAAAATTTATTCAGTGAAATAGCATAAATAAAAGACAATCATAACTTCTGGAAATCAAATACAAACTTAAAGAAATGCAAAATGCATTGGAAAGTCTCAGCAATAGAATCAAATAAGCTGAAGAAAGAACTTCAAAGCTTAAAGACAAGGCTTTCAAATTAACCCAATCCATCCGAGACAAAAAAAAAAGAGAATTTTAAATATGAACAAAGTCTTTAATAAGTTTGGGACTATGTTAAATGTCCAAACCTAAGACTAATTGGGGTTTCCAAGGAAGAAGAGAAATCTAACAGTTTGGAAAACATATTTGAGGGAATAATCGAGGAAAAGTTCCTGGCTTTGCTAGAGATCAGACATCCAAATACAAGAAGCTCAAAGAATACCTGGGAAATTCATCGCAAAAGATCATCGCCGAGGCATATAGTCATCAGGTTATCCAAGATCAAGACAAAGGAAACCATTTTAAGAGCTGAGAGGCAAAGCATTAGGTAATCTATAAAGGAAAACCTATCAGGTTAACAGCAGATTTCTAAGCAGAAACCCTGGAAGCTATAAGAAACGGGGTTCCTCCCCTATTCCCCCCAATAGACCCCAGTGTATAGTACCCACCTCCCTGTGTCCATGTGTTCTCATTTTTCTCACCAAATGTGGGTTAAGGGGAGGAAGGCAGCAAAACACACTGCCATGTGTGTACCTATGCAACTATCTTGCACGTTCTGCACATGTACCCCCAAACCTAAAATGCAATAAAAATTTTAAAAAATAAATAAATAATGGAAAAAAAGAAAAGAAAAGAAATATATGATATTTTAAAAAAAAAGAAAAGAAAAAGAAATGGGGTTCCTAGTTTTAGCCTCCTAAACAAAACAATTATCAGCCAAGAATTTTGTATCCACTGAAACTAGCTTCATAAATGAAGGAAAGATATACTCTTTTCCAGATTAAAAAAATGCTGAGAGAATTCCCCACTACCAAGCCAGCACTATAAGAACTGCTACAAGGAGCTCTAAATCTTGAAACAAATCATTGAAATACACCAAAGTAGAATTCCTTAAAGCATAAATCTCACAGGACCTATTACATACAACAATAACACAATAAAAAAAAATAAACAAGGTATTCAGGCAACGAATACCATGATGAATGGAATAGTACCTCATATCGAAATACTAACATTGAATTTAAGTGGCCTAAATGCTCCACTTAAAAGATACAGAATGGTAGAATGGATAAGAATTCACCAACCAAGTTTCTGCTGTCTTCAGGAGACTCACCTAACACATAAGGGCACACATAAACTTAAAATAGGAAAAAAAAATTCCATGCAAATGGACATCAAAAGCTAGCTGGAGTAACAATTCTTATATCAGACAAAACAAACTTTACAGCAACAGCAGTTTAAAAAACAAAGATGGGCATTGTATACTCATAAAAGGAGTAGTCCAACAGGAAAATATCAAAATTCTAAATATATATGTACTTAATACTGAAGCTCCAAAATGTATAAAGTAATTACTACTATATCTAAGAAAAGAGATAGATGAAAGCACAATAATAGCGGGGGACTTTAATACTTCACTGACAGCATTAGACAGTTCATCAAGACAGAAAGTCAACAAAGACACAATGGACTGAAACTACCTTACAACAAACAGACTTAAAAGATATTTACAAAACATTCTACCCAATAACTGCAGAATATGCATTCAGTTCATCAGCATATGTAACATTCTCCAAGACAGACCATATGATAGGCCACAAAACAAGTCTCAGTAAATTGAAGAAACTTGAAATCATATGAACTACTCTCTCAGAAAACAGTGCAATAAAATTGGAAACCTCAAAGCCATTCAAATATATGGAAATTAAATATCCTGCTCCTGAACAACTGTTGGGTTAAAAACGAAATCAAGATGGAAATTAACAAAATTCTGTGACTAACTGATAATAGTGACATAACCTATCAAAACCTCTAGGATGCAGCAAAAGCAGTGCTAAGAGGAAAATGCATAGCATTAAATAGTTGCACCAAAAGTCTGAAAGAGCACAAATAAACAATCTAAGATCATGCCTCATGGAACTAGAGAAACAAGAATAATCCAAACCCAAACCCAAACCCAAACCCAGCAGAAGTAAAGAAATAAGAACAGAGCAGAACTAAATAAAATTGAAACAAACAAAAACCACAATACAAAAAGCTGGTTCTTTGAAAAGATAAAATTGATAGACCATAAGTGAGATTAACCAGGAAAGGATCCAAATAAGCTCAATTAGAAACAAAACGGAAGATATCATAACAGACACCACAGAATTTCAAAAGATTATTCAAGGCTACTATGAACACCTTTATGCACATAAACTAGAAAACCCAGAGGAGACGGATAAATTGCTGGAAATAAACAAGCCTCCTAGATTAAACCAGGAGGACAAGAGTCTCTGAACAGACCAACAAGGAGCAAGATTGAAATGGTAACAAAATAATTGCCAACAAAAAAAAAAGGTCCAGGACCGGACAGATTCACAGCTGAATTCTATTAGACATTCAAAGAAGAATTGTACCAATAATTTTGACACTATTCCAAAACACAGAGAAAGAGGGAATCCTTCCTAAATCATTCTATGAAGCCAGTATCACACTAATACCAAAACCATGGAAGGACATAAGAACAACGAGAACAAGCACAGACCATTATCCCTGATGAACATAGATGCAAAAATCCTCAACAAAATACTAGCGAACCAAATCCCACAGCATATCAAAAAGATAATCCACCGTGATCAAGTGGATTTCATACCAGGTATGCAGGGATGGTTTAATACACATAAGTCAATAAATGTGATATATCACACAAACAGAATTAACAACAAAAATCCCATGATCATCTCAATAGATGCAGAAAAAGCATTTGACAAAATCTAGCATTGCTTTATCTTTAAAACCCCCATCAAAATTGACATAGAAGGGACATTCCTTAAGGTAACAAAAGCCATCTATGACCAACCCACAGCTAACATTATACTGAATGGGGAACGTTGAAAGCATTACTCCTGAGAACAAGAACACGACAAGAATGCCCACAGTCACCACTTCTGCGCAACATAGTACTGAAAGTCCTAGCCAGAGCAGTGTGACAAGATATATAAGTAAAGGGCATCCAAATCGGTAAAGAGGACGTCAAACTGTCACTGTCTGTTGACGATATGATCATATACCTAGAAACCCCTAAAGACTCATCCCGAAAGCTCTTAGAACTGGTACATGAATTCAGCAAAGTTTCAGGATACAAAACTAATGCACACATATCAGTAGCCCTGCTATACACCAACAGTGAGCAAGCTGAGAATCAAATTAAGAACTAAACCCCTTTCACAACAGCTTCAAAAAAAATAAAATAAAATAAAACACTTAGGAATATACCTAACCAAACAGGTGGGAGGCCTCTACAAGGAAAGCTGCAAAACACTGCTGAAAGAAATCACAGATGACACTAACAAACAGAAACACGTGTCATGCTCATGGATGGGTAGAATCAATATTGTGAAACTGACTATATTGCCATAAGCAATCTACAAATTATACGCAATTGCCATCAAAATACCACCATCATTCTTCCCAGAATTAGAAAAAACAATTCTGAAATGCATATGGAACAAAAAGAGCCCACATAGCCATAGCATGACCAAGCAAAAATAACAAATCTGGAGGCATCACACTACCTGATTTCAAACTATACTATAAGGCCACAGTCACCAAAACAGCAAGGTACTTGTATAAAAATATGCACATAGACCAATGAAACAGAATAGAGAACCCAGAAATAAACCCAAATACAGCCAGCTGATCGTCGACAGAGCAAGGAAAGGACAGCCTGTTCAACAAATAATAGGCAAGCAACATACAGAAGAATGAACTGGATCCTCATCTCTTGCCTTATACAAAAATCAACTCAAGATGGATCATTAAATATAAGACTAGAAACTATAAAAATTCTAGAACATTGTAAAACCCTTCTAGACATTGGCTTAGACAAAGACTTCATGTCCAGGAACCCAAAAGAAAATGCAGCAAAAACAAAGATGAGACTTAATTAAACTATAAAGCTTCTGCACAACAAGAGAAATAATCAGCAGACTTAACAGCCAACCCACAGAGGGGGAGAAAATCTTGACAATCTATACATTCAACAAAGGACTAATATCCAGAATCTACAAAGAATTCAAACAAATCAGAAAAAAAAAAAAATCCCATCAGAAAGTGAGCTAAGGGTACAAATAGAAAATTCTCAAAAGAAGACACACAACTGGCCAAGAAGCATATGAAAAAATGCTCATCACTGATTATCAGGGAAATGCAAGTTAAAACACAATGCAATACCACCTCACTCCTACAAGAATGGGCATAAACAAAAAAAATCAAAAGTAATAAATGTTGGTATGCGTACGGTGAAAAGGAAATATTTTTTCGCTGTTGGTGGGAATGTAAACCAGTACAACCACTATGAAAAGCAGTGTGGAGACCCCTGAAAGAAGTAAAAGTAGATCTGTTTGACGCAGCAATCCCACTCCTAGGTATCTACCCAGACGAAAAGAAGTCATTGTATAAAAAAGATAAAGTGGATTAAGAAAATGTAGTATATATAGACCATGGAATACTACTCAGCCACAAAAAGGAATGAATTAACAGCATTTGCAGCAACGTGGATGGAACTGGAGACTGCTATTCTAAGTGCAGTCACTCAGGAATGGAAAACTAAACATCGTATGTTCTCACTCACATGTGGGAGCTAAGCTATGAGGACACGAAGGCGTAAGAATGATACGCTGGAGTCTAGGGATTCAAGGGAAAGGACGGGAGTGCTGAAGGATAAAAGGCTACGCACTGGATACAGTGCCCACTGCTCTCAGGTGACTGGTGCACCGAAATCTCAGAAATCTCAGACATGAAGAACGTATTCATATAAGCATCCACCACCTGTGCCCAGAAAAACCTATTAAAGGAAAACATTGAACAATAATAAACAGCAGACAACTCAATGTTGTATTTATTCTAATCTGAGAATCTTGGTTTTTAATGTTTAAGTTTCACCCATTCACATTTATTGTGATCAATAATAAATTGGAACTTACTTTGACGCAATGTTTCATGTTCGTTAATTTATGTTTTTCTTTGTGCTTTTTTTCTGTTTTCCTGCCTTACACAGACAGGAATTTTACTTTCTACTTTTTCAGTGCCATACATTTCACTTCTACCTTTAAAATGTTAGCATATGCAATTATATATGTACATTTTCCTAATAAAGTCACTAACAATCAGTATTTCTAGCAGCCTCTTGAACAAAAGAACTTCAGCACATGTTCCTTCCCGCCAGGCTCACACCTCCCTCACTCTCACCCTGCTCTGATATTGTTACGTATAATATCAGGGACAGTTTTGTGTGAAACAAAGACATAGTGTATCACCAACTGTAAATTTAATATCTACATATTAATTAATAGCTGAATTCCTTATGTTTCTTTGATCTCTTTGCTAACATCCTTCTGTGTTCATTTTCCCTCGTGCTCAAAAGTATTCTTTGGTATTTTCTTGTCTTTCTTTCAATATAGCCTCTGTGAATTTGCCAAGTCTGAAAATGTCTTTATTTGCCCTCAATATCAAAGGATGGGTACGTTAGGAATAGAATTCAAGACATTCAACAGATATCTTCAAGAATCTATTACTATTTTTTTTTTTTTTGTTAGACGGAGTTTCGCTCTTGATACCCAGGCTGGAGTGCAATGGCGCGATCTCGGCTCACCGCAACCTCCGCCTCCTGGGTTCAGGCAATTCTCCTGCCTCAGCCTCCTGAGTAGCTGGGATTACAGGCACGCGCCACCATGCCCAGCTAATTTTTTGTATCTTTAGTAGAGACGGGGTTTCACCATGTCAACCAGGATGGTCTCGATCTCTTGACCTCGTGATCCACCTGCCTCGGCCTCCCAAAGTGCTGGGATTACAGGCTTGAGCCACCGTGCCCGGCCGAATCTATTACTATTACTAAAGTATTATTTACCAATCTATAAACAATTTCTGTTTTCTTTACCAAGTTGTTTAGCATTTTGCTCTTGACACAGTGAAATTTTACAATGATGTATCAGGATATGGAATTTGTCTTTATTTCTGCCTAGTAGGTGACACAGTGTATCTATCTGAAAAGATTTTTCCTCAATTTGGGGAGATTATCTGCCGTTTTTATCTCAAATGTTGATTGAGCACTGTGATGGTCTGAAAGCATCTCCACAATGCACCTGCCAAAACTTAGCCAACATGACGGCATCAGGAGGCGGGGCCTCTGGGAGATACTAACTCCTGAGGGCAAAGCCCCCGCTGATGGGATTAAGGGCCTCATAAAAGGGTTTGAGGGACTAGGGTGTTCTGCTCCACCGCCAAGGGAGGACACAGCACTCACTCCTCCCTTCAGAGGACATAGCCGAAAGGCACCCACCTTGCAGCAGAGGTGGCCCAAGCCTGCTGTACCGTGACTACGGACTCCCAGCCTCCAGAAGTGTGAGAAATAAACTCCTACTGCTGATAAATAAACCAGTCTCAAGTATGTATTGCAGCAGTACACAGGGACGAAGACACTCACCTTTCTATTACCTCCTGCTTTACCTTCTAATGGATCTATTTTTTGCTCTTCAGATATATCTACTCTGTTAACTGTGGTTCCTCAGTTCTCTTGCTCTTTCTATGCTTACCACTAGGAAACTTCTCTGGCATAATCTTATAGTTCATTAATTTTTCTTCAACTATATCTGATCTCTAAGTATATACTGAGTTTTCATTTCAAGGGCTACGATGTTCATAGCCTTTCTAGTGGGTCAGTTTACGAAGCTACCCTTCCTGTTTTACAGGTGCCCCACACAGCACACTGGTTTAAAACACCGGGTCTGAATCAGGGTTTGAATCCAGCACCCAGCCCTTACTAGTAACACATCCTCTGAACGCAGTTACAGAAAGTCTCCATTCCTGTTTCCTAATGTGTACATGAAAATAGTAAGGTTCGCCTCATGTGCTATTTGTAAGGATTAAATGAATTATTCAGGCAACGTCCTCAAAACATGAACAGAAATGTTCCAAGAGCTGGACTAGTGTTGCAACCATGGCATATGGAGCCCAGTGTGTGCTTCCATCTTATGTACGACACAACCTGGGCCAGTCACTTAACTCAGTTACAAAACTCAGGTGTTATAACATCTATTCCACTTTTCACTGCCTCTGCTACTTACGAGGGAAAAATAAACTCTGATTCTAAAATCCTTCCTTTTTTAACGGCATCTTGCTCTTACTTTACAGAAGAAATCCGAAACCTCCTTTTAAAGACACATTAGACCTTTTTCTGAGTTCTTTCCAGTCCCTCCGTTAAGCTCATTTTAATAGGTCACCATTAAAGATTCAGTGTGTTTTCTCCTTTAAGGGGATGATTCGCTTTAGCTGTGTTATACGTTTCAGCTGTTCACCCTCATCACTACACACGGGGCAGACAGGAGTCCTGCTGGTGCTGTCCCAGAGCACGTGACAGGGGAACACTGACAGGCAGATAGCTGTCATGCAGGATAAAAGGCACCTCGCTGATTATCTGCTGGGGAAATGTGGAGCCTCAGTCACTGGAGGGAGAAGGAACCCCAGATTCTTCGGCTCTTCTGGGAATGCAGAGCTGGGGAAAGGGGGAACTGCCCCCACTTTTGTGCTAGAGGTAAAAAGCTCAGCAGAGCAGCCCCTGGAGGAAGGTTCAGTCAGCAGCATCGGCGAGTGTCTATGCCCTCACCTCCCATAAAACACGCCGTACAACTTCCGTATCAGTTTACCTTCCTGCTTATTCCTCAGTTTTGAAAATAAAATAATAGGTTTTAAGAAATCTAACACACACACACACACACACACACACACACACACACACACTTCAAGGGTGCCAGAAAGAACAGGATTCATGTTTATTTCACATGGGGCATCTTTTTCTAATAAAAAGAAACAAGATGACATAGAATCAACCTTCCAAATTACAACATAATATTTTCTGTAATAAAAAAATATAAGTGTAATAAAAAATACAAGTGTTTATATGAATATAGACACTTTACCAAATACGCCCCATCTAATTTATATCCATATATATTGTAACTAACAATCCACAATGTCTCGGTTTTTTGGGTTCTTTTTCTTCTTAAAAAGGAAATATAAACCATTAGGATATCCAAGAGATAACAGCAACTATCGATCACAATATGCTTTTGTCTTGGCCATATAATAAGGTGAGAAAATATAGCAACTGCATGTTCCATTTTGTTGGCTGAAAGGTATTCTTGATTGAAAATAACATAAAATTTAGGATGTCTTCCATTACAGCTAAGTAGCAGCTATGGGAAAACATACTAGGGTATTATGAAAAATTACACGTGTTCTATTGCCACGTTTTGCCACTTACGTGACACACGGCCATCGACCAGTTCTCATTTGAGAATCAGAGATTCTCTACCAATGGTTTTAAATTCATAAATGTATTCAAAAGCACTACTAATCTAATTAATACCTAAATACTTAAAGAGGAATTTCACTACGGGTGTATGAGCATAACTGCTCTTGTGCCTGGAGTTCAACTGCTCCAGTTCTCCGAAGCTGAACACTGTATTCTTGATGTCATCTCTCAACTCCATTTAAACACTCAGTTCCCGTAGGCCGTCTGATTGCTCATGTTATCCCCGTCCTTATCAAAGCTTTGATTAAATCTCAGCACGCCAAATGCAAGGATCTGTAGCTGATAATTTCATCTATCTGATTAGTTTATAATATATCACCCTATAATTATAGATTTAATTGAAATGTCACAGGCATCTCATTATCAGCAAAAGAAATCATTCTCGAAACTATCTTCTCTAATGACACTGTCTTTGCCACAAAATGCCACACCTGATTTCTCCCAAGCTCAACACAGCCACCTTTTCTTCAATTCCCCATTCCTCTTGGGAAGAACCCCTGAGTAGATTGCTGAGACCCTGGCAGGGGGCGAGGCAGGAGGGAAAAGCCAGGCACAAGAGGCTGGAAGGCCGTGACTTCCCACGAACACCAAAGCTAACTCCACTTTCCTCACCACCTCTCATGGCAGTCAGGACATACCACGGGACAAGCATACCCACTGCCATAGGTACAAGGTCACACAGAAGGTCGTGGGGGCTTCACCTCCAGGTGGCCTTCAAAGCCCCCAGCTGCAGCACCAACCCTTCCCTGTGTCTCCTGCCTGCTGGCCCAGCTCGCAGATTTCAGACTCACCAGCCCCCAAACTGTGCAAGTTAATTCCTTGCAAAAAGTCCCCCTCTCCTTCCCTCCCTCTTGGAGAGGTGGCAGAGCACACACACATCCTACCGATCCCATTTCTCTGGGGAACCTCAGCCAGTACAGACTTTGGCTGAAGTCCGGAAGCACCGCCACCCCATGTCCTTCCAAACCTCTGCCCGGGGCTGGTCACATCGTGTTTGATGGAGAGTAAATGAAAAGCCAATTCACATTTGCCCGACAGTAAAGGCAACTCACTGGCTCACAGGAAGGCAAAGCGCAGAAACTCAGAGTCAGTTTGGGTCCAGGGCTCAGTGAAGCCATGGTTGATTTTCACCTCTTCCCCCTGTATCCTGTGATGGGAACTTCATCCAGAAGCTAGTGGCCTCTCAGGTTGGCAGGAGGGCTGGCAGGGCCCCCAGATAGTTCCTGCTCATTCCAAGGAAGGGAGTGCTCTGCACTCCCAGAAGCTGTCTCAGAGAAGGGAAGAAACCTCTTTCCCAAAAGCCCTTTTCCAGTTTCACAGACTTGAATCAGGTTACTTGCCACACCCACAGGCAGGATAAGGGAGTGAGCTTCTCCAGCACACCCAGGCTGCAAGGGGACAGGTGGTGGAGGCACCGTGGACAGACAAACAGAAATCGGGATCACGACCGAGAAGGTGAAGAGGGAAGTCTGGGAGAAAACAGCGACGCCTTCGACATGGCGGCCATCCAAGCTCACAGCCTCAAGTTCACCGTCTCCACACGTTCTTCCTTTCCCAACGGGCATCGCAGCCGGACAACCAACCGCAGCTACCTCCAGATGTCAACACTGGCAAAGGACGGCCCAATGAAAGTTTGCAATTCCATATAAACACGTGTCCGTAAGGAACAGAACTGCATTACTGAAGACAAGAAGTGTGTCAGGCAGAAATGGAGCTCCGGCACGTGCTGGCAGAGCGGGAACACAGCCACGGAGAGGAAGGAACTGATTCATAAATCACCGCCGGCTATTTCTCTTCCTCCTCTGTTCTCAGCTGAAGAACCCACTGATAAACAACTGGGGCAAGAAACCTCAATTACACCTTTTTAGAGTTCATTATCACGTTAAAAGGGCAACAGAATTTAGTAAACGGTGGTTAGAAAAAATTGCAACATGGCATATCTCATAAATAAGGATTACAGAAAAATAATTTACTGTGTAATGAAGTTTCATTTATAGAATGTACTTCAGAAACAGGAGGTGGCAACGAGCTTTGTGTGAAATCCCATTATCAGAGCATTAGGCACTTACAACTTCATATCTGCAATTGTTTTAAAATCACTCTACTGCCACAAGCATAAAATGTGTAATGGTGTGTACCAGATAAACTACTCCATGTTTTCCTTAATATTTTAATAACCACAATGATATGAAACAGCATTTCAGTACAAAATGCATTTTGAGCAACATTAAATCGTCAAGTATTGCAAGAATCAGTAAAACTGGGGAAATTAAAAGACAGAGGAGAGCTGCAAAGATTAGAAGTGGAGACGGGAAACAGCATGAGCATCACGGTGGAAAGTCCACGTTTCAGAGAAAGAACGGTGAGGAGGAGCTGGGGCTTGAAGACCACAGGCCACGAGCAGTCATTAGAAAGGGACTGAGAGGGAGGCAAGCTCACACCTGCAATTGTGCTGGTGGGCTGAGCCTCACCAAGAGGAGGAGCTCAGGTACGAAGCAGGTACCTAGAGCAGGTCGTCAGGTACGAAGTGAGTCCTGAGCTGAGGGCCCCGAACGCAGTCCAGGCCGTGGCTAAGATATCACGAACCAAAGAGAAATCTGCACAGGGGCACACCATGCTTCTGGGTGAGTCAGAGCCAGACGGAGAGCACAAAGGTGCGTCCCATGACAAATCCCAGAGAACAGTGACAAAGAAGCAGAGAAAGACTTGTCCCTCCTGGGACACCCGGAGAATGGCAGCACTTCCCTTTCCTGTGGCCACACCCTCTTTCCAAGGCCAAACGGTGAAATCTTCAGCCAAACAGTCATCTCACACAAAGGAGGTAAGTTCACATGGAGACATCATCTCCGTTCCTTACCAAGTCCAGTCAGGTTGACTCATATTGGTAGACAGATTCTAACTTGTGCAAAAAGAAGACATTTCATCTGTAATTTTATGGTTTTTTCCCAATGCCATACTGTCAAGTAACCACTTCAAATGAGACAGACTCATGCTGTGTAAATGGGAAGCTGAAAGTGCCTAAGATATCTGGGCTGCATGAAATTAGCCACAAAAAAAACTGTCAGAGAGAGTACGTACCCTAAACACATTACTGATGACGTATTTCCTTAGCAGTTAAAATTCAGAACAAAATAAATGGCCGAGGTAAAAGTCAAAAGATTACGAGGCAAAATTTAAAATGAGAAAGGGCCCTAAATGAAAATAATTGTCTACGAACCAATTTGGACATTACAGGTGCTTCAATGGTAAATCACTAAAATGTGCCCACGTGCTAATACAGAGGGTGCAAATAACATCTGAAAAAAGCAATCACTGGCCAGGCACGGTGGCCCAGGCACGGTGGCCCAGGCACGGTGGCTCACACCTATAATCTTAGCACTTTGGGAGGCTGAAGCAGTCAGATCACTTGAGGTCAGAAGTTCGAGACCAACCTGGCCAACATGAGGAAACCCAGTCTCTACTAAAAATACAAAAATTAGCCAGGCATGGTAATATGCACCTGTAATCTCAGCTACCTGAGAGGCTGAGGCAAGAGAATCTCTCGAACCCAAGAAGCAGAGGTTGCAGTGAGCCAAGATCATATTACTGCACTCCAGCCTGGGTGACAGAGTAAGACTCCATCTCAGGAAAATAAAAAGGAAGAGGAAGCAATTATCAATGAATGTGAAAGGTAGGAAGTACCTAGGGTTACATACAAGGTTACTACTGGCTAAACAAGTATTTCTATCAAAGTGTTAGCACACTGTTTAAAAACCTAGGGTGGGTGTCTCCTGCAAGCCTGAGGTGGGTTGGCTGGCAGGCTGCCCTGAGGTGACCCACACACCTGTGCCCCTCAGCACTATCATCTAGCTCTTCAGCTCTACCATCCACCCTGGGCACTGCCCCTCAGCACAGATGTCCACCTTGGGCACTGCCCCTCAGCACAGCTGTCCACCCTGGGCACTGCCCCTCAGCACTACCATCCACCCTGGGCACTGCCCCTCAGCACTACCATCCACCCTGGGCACTGCCCTCAGCACAGATGTCCACCCTGGGCACTGCCCCTCAGCACTACCATCCACCCTGGGCACTGCCCCTCAGCACTACCATCCACCCTGGGCACTGCCCCTCAGCACTACCATCCACCCTGGGCACTGCCCCTCAGCACTACCATCCACCCTTGGCACTGCCCCTCAGCACTACCGTCCACCCTGGGCACTGCCCCTCAGCACTACCATCCACCCTGGGCACTGCCCCTCAGCACTACCATCCACCCTGAGCACTGCCCCTCAGCACTACCGTCCACCCTTGGCACTGCCCCTCAGCACTACCATCCACCCTGGGCACTGCCCCTCAGCACTACCATCCACCCTGGGCACTGCCCCTCAGCACTACCGTCCACCCTTGGCACTGCCCCTCAGCACTACCATCCACCCTGGGCACTGCCCCTCAGCACTACCATCCACCCTGGGCACTGCCCCTCAGCACTACCATCCACCCTGGGCACTGCCCTCAGCACAGATGTCCACCCTGGGCACTGCCCCTCAGCACTGCCATCCACCCTGGGCACTGCCCTCAGCACTACCGTCCACCCTTGGCACTGCCCCTCAGCACCACCATCCACCCTGGGCACTGCCCCTCAGCACTACCATCCACCCTGGGCACTGCCCCTCAGCACTACCATCCACCCTGGGCACTGCCCTCAGCACAGATGTCCACCCTGGGCACTGCCCCTCAGCACTACCATCCACCCTGGGCACTGCCCCTCAGCACTACCGTCCACCCTTGGCACTGCCCTCAGCACTACCGTCCACCCTGGGCACTGCCCTCAGCACTACTGTCCACCCTGGGCACTGCCCTCAGCACTACTGTCCACCCTGGGCACTGCCCCTCAGCACAGATGTCCACCCGGGGCACGGCCCCTCAGCACAGCTGTCCACCCCGGGCACTGCCGCTCAGCACAGATGTCCACCCTGGGCACTGCCCTCAGCACTACTGTCCACCCTGGGCACTGCCCTCAGCACTACTGTCCACCCTGGGCACTGCCCTCAGCACTACTGTCCACCCTGGGCACTGCCCCTCAGCACAGATGTCCACCCGGGGCACGGCCCCTCAGCACAGCTGTCCACCCCGGGCACTGCCGCTCAGCACAGATGTCCACCCTGGGCACTGCCCTCAGCACTACTGTCCACCCTGGGCACTGCCCCTCAGCACAGATGTCCACCCGGGGCACGGCCCCTCAGCACAGCTGTCCACCCCGGGCACTGCCGCTCAGCACAGATGTCCACCCTGGGCACTGCCCTCAGCACTATCATCCACCCTGGGCACTGCCCCTCAGCACTACTATCCACCCTGGGCACTGCCCCTCAGCACTACCATCCACCCTGGGCACTGCCCTCAGCACTACTATCCACCCTGGGCACTGCCCCTCAGCACAGATGTCCACCCGGGGCACGGCCCCTCAGCACAGCTGTCCACCCCGGGCACTGCCGCTCAGCACAGATGTCCACCCTGGGCACTGCCCCTCAGCACTACCATCCACCCTGGGTGGGCAGCAGCTGGGGTGGTGGCTGCCCTCCTCACACAGGCTCTTCCCTGGGTGCTGCTCACACATCCCCTAGTCCCAGCCTCACTGGGATGACCCTTTCAATCTCTGTGGTTCCGTTAGGACAAGGAAGGAATCCCACTGCTGGTCCTCCCTGTTCCCAGAATGCCCTTTTGGGGCCATTCTCTCTCCTAGGACTGAATCCGACCTTCCTGGATCTCAGCAGACCCAGGAACAGACTCCAATCATCAGAGGAAGTAAGTGCCCCATACCACAAACTTCGGGCCTCTTTCTCAGTGAAACGCACCATCACACACCTGGCCCGGTGCACAGGCCCAGAGATGGAACTGAACCAGACGCCGTTACACACACCTAAGTGCATTGACAACACACATCACTGGGCCAGAGGCCAGACATGCCAAACCCGGGTGATGCTGAATCACCCCGTGACACAGAAAGCACAGGACCCACGTGCCCATGACCCTGTGAGGCAGGTGCCGCATCCACCACAGGACAGTCAAAGCCGACACCGGTGAGCATCAAATAATTCCATTTAATCAGAAGCAAAGTCCAGACTGCACCTTAGACCATCTGCCTTGGAACTGCACATAGTAACTGCTTAGCAGCGTACATTGCTTAGAAAGTGGCCTCACTGCTACCTCTTAATCACAAGGCCCAGCTCTTATCTCCCCACCAACCTCCCCCGCTTTATCTTCCCCCGGCCACTTCGATTTACTCCTCCTCATCCTCCCTTCCTTATTCCTGCATGCCAGCATCCCCATCATTTTGAAAGTAGCTTTAAGTTCAAAGGGAAAATGGGTAAAAAAGAGACAGCTAAGCAGCTCAGAAATTGCCTTTTGGTTATAGGAAAAGGTACAGAGACATGTATCATATATACAGCCCCATTCCTTGGGTGTCTGTCAAGAATAAAATGAAGAAGAGAAGAGAGAACATGAGAACGAGTATGTTTCTTTGCATCAGACCAGAGAAGAACTCGGAATTTAGGAAGAGAAGATGAATACTTGGTGCCACCAGCTCACAGGGAAGAATCCACACAGAGCCAGTTAAAACGCTCAATACAGAAGTGCATTGCAGAATCCGACCTCTGCAGCAGCGGCTGAAAGTCTTTGAGTCAAGAATGATTTGAGGTTTGCGGGCCCAGGTAGGAGGTTCCGGGCATTAGATGCCCCATTCCAGGGGGAAATTGCAGTGTCCACAGCCCCAACCATACAGTGCAGTTATCAAGGATCTCAGCTTCCCTTCCAGTCTGGCTCTTAGGAGTCCCAGTCGCTTGTATCAATGATAATTTAATCCTTCTTTTATATATTGTTCTCCAATTTATATAACCTCTTCAATAAGAAGAGTTACATCATATCTTACATTGTAATTGAGCAAGAGGGTCTGCTGTGTCACTCAACAATGGTTATGTGAAGCAAACGCTGTTTAATTAATCGTGACTCCTCTGAAATGCATCGAAAAGTTCCTCAGAGAAGGGAAACGGAGCTCTGGTCCCCAAGGCGTCAGCATGGACCACAGGAGCAGCGGAGCTGAAAAGTGGGTTCCGAGAAAACCCATTTGAGGGGGCGCCTGTTCCAGGGGCTCCTGTTCCAGGGAAGCCTGTTTCCAGTGCACCTGTCTACTGCACCTGTTGGCCTTGCCTCAGTCTCCCTTTGGGGAGCCCTCCCTCTCCATATTTCCCAGGCTTTTGCCAATTCTCCAGGTACACACTGCATGCCCTGGCTGCAGTGACCAGTCCAGAGATGTGTGTGCCACTCACAGATCCAGGAATGGCTGGCGGCACGGCTGCCGCAGAGCAATGGACAAGGGCTGCCCTGCAGAGAGAGGAGCCACCGCACCTCAGACCCAGCCCCGTGACACCCACTGAGGCCTCAGACCCTGCTTTCAATGGCACAACCCTCAAGGTCTCTGCCTTCATTAACCAGAATGAGCTGAGTACCTGTCACTTGGGACCAAGTGAATCTGACTCATCAAGTCAGCTGCAATTCTATGCAAGTCAACTGTCACCCAGCATCTTCTTCGAGTCTTAAGCTGTTAAGTGACACCCAACTTTCCATGTGGTTTCCAGTCTTGGCAAACAGCCTATGTAAAAGGAATTGGCAAAACGCATCATTCTATCTTTTTCTTCCCCAAAAATGGAAGGGCTAGACGGGAAACCGAGGAGGAACTAACAGACCAAGCTGAAATTCAGAATGTGGTTTCCCCTAAAATATTCTTGTAGGTACTGACTATGTTCCCAGTCTGGATCACTTCCAAACAAGATCAGCCCACAGCAGTGTACAGGACATGAGAAACTACCATCTAAAATCCATCCTAGTGCAGGCCGGGTGCAGCGGCTCACGCCTGTAATCCCAGCACTTTGGGAGGCCAAGGCTGGCGGACTGCTTGGGATCAGGAAAATCCCAGCTACTACTCAGGGGGCTGAGAAGGGAGGATCACTTCTGCATGGGAGGCGGAAGTGGCAGTGAGCCCAGAGCCCTCCAGTCTAGGTGACAGAAAGAGATGACTACCAAGTGTGGGTGAAGGGGAGGAAGGCAGCAAAGCACACTGCCACGTGTGTACCTATGCAACTATCTTGCACGTTCTGCACATGTACCCCCAAACCTATAATGCAATAAAAATTTAAAAAAAAAAGAGATCCTGTCTCAAAAAAATAAAAACAAAAATCATAGTACAGATACTTTTAGAACATTAGAAATTACAGGTGGTTTGGGAGTTCAAAACAACTGACACCACGGGCATTGGAAACACAACCGGATCGTAAGCTGGGGGCCATGTGAAGAAGATCTTTAGGGAGGCGAAGAGAAAGCCCTGGCCCCAAAAACACTCCTTCAGCAGACTATGGGCCACTGTGCTGGCGATCAGAAGGCCTTCCCTAGATGAAGGAACCGCCCAGAAGAAGTGAAATAATTCGGGAAGGATTGTTGGTGATCAGAAGGGCTTCCCTAGATGAAGAAACCGCCCAGAAGAAGTGAAATAATTTGGGAAGGATTGTTGGTGATCAGAAGGGCTTCCCTAGATGAAGAAACCACCCAGAAGAAGTGAAATAATTTAGGGAGGATTGTTGGCGATCAGAAGGGCTTCCCTGGACTAAGAAACCACCCAGAAGAAGTGAAATAACTTAGGGAGGATTGTTGGTGATCAGAAGGGCTTCCCTGGACTAAGAAACCACCCAGAAGAGGTGAAATAATTTAGGGAGGATTGTTGGCGATCAGAAGGCCTTCCCTAGATAAAGAAACCGCCCAGAAGAAGTGAAATAATTTAGGGAGGATTGGTGGTGATCAGAAGGCCTTCCCTAGATGAAGAAACCGCCCAGAAGAAGTGAAATAATTCGGGAAGGACTGTTGGTGATCAGAAGGGCTTCCCTAGACTACGAAACCACCCAGAAGTGAAATAATTTAGGAAGGATTATTGGTGATCAGAAGGGCTTCCCTGGACTAAGAAACCACCCAGAGGAAGTGAATTAATTCGGGAAGAATTGTTGGTGATCAGAAGGGCTTCCCTAGACTAAGAAACCACCCAGAAGAAGTGAAATAATTTAGGGAGGATTGCTGGTGATCAGAAGGGCTTCCCTGGACTAAGAAACCACCCAGAAGAAGTGAAATATTTCAGGGAGGATTGTTGGTGATCAGAAGGGCTTCCCTAGATGAAGAAACTGCCCAGAAGAAGTGAAATAATTTAGGGAGGATTGGTGGTGATCAGAAGGGCTTCCCTAGATGAAGAAACCGCCCAGCAGAAGTGAAATAATTCGGGAAGGATTGTTGGTGATCAGAAAGGCTTCCCCAGACTATGAAACCACCCAGAAGAAGTGAAATAATTTAGGGAGGATTGTTGGTGATCAGAAGGGCTTCCCTGGACTAAGAAACCACCCAGAAGAAGTGAAATAATTTAGGGAGGATTGTTGGTGATCAGAAGGGCTTCCCTAGATGAAGAAACCGCCAGAAGAAGTGAAATAATTTAGGGAGGATTGTTGGTGATCAGAAGGGCTTCCCTAGATGAAGAAACCGCCCAGAAGAAGTGAAATAATTTAGGGAGAATTGTTGGTGATCAGAAGGGCTTCCCTAGATGAAGAAACCGCCCAGAAGAAGTGAAATAATTCGGGAAGGACTGTTGGTGATCAGAAGGCCTTCCCTAGATGAAGAAACCGCCCAGAAGAAGTGAAATAATTCGGGAAGGATTATTGGTAATCAGAAGGGCTTCCCTAGACTAAGAAACCACCCAGAAGAAGTGAAATAATTTAGGAAGGATTGTTGGTGATCAGAAGGGCTTCCCTAGACTAAGAAACCACCCAGAAGAAGTGAAATAATTTAGGAAGGATTGTTGGTGATCAGAAGGGCTTCCCTGGACTAAGAAAACACCCAGAAGAGGTGAAATAATTTAGGGAGGATTTTTGGTGATCAGAAGGGCTTCCCTAGATGAAGAAACCGCCCAGAAGAAGTGAAATAATTTAGGGAGGATTTTTGGTGATCAGAAGGCCTTCTCTGGACTAAGAAACCATCCAGAAGAAGTGAAATAATTTAGGAAGGATTTTTGGTGATCAGAAGGGCTTCCCTAGATGAAGAAACTGCCCAGAAGAAGTGAAATAATTTAGGGAGAATTGTTGGTGATCAGAAGGGCTTCCCTAGATGAAGAAACCGCCCAGAAGAAGTGAAATAATTCGGGAAGGACTGTTGGTGATCAGAAGGCCTTCCCTAGATGAAGAAACCGCCCAGAAGAAGTGAAATAATTCGGGAAGGATTATTGGTAATCAGAAGGGCTTCCCTAGACTAAGAAACCACCCAGAAGAAGTGAAATAATTTAGGAAGGATTGTTGGTGATCAGAAGGGCTTCCCTAGACTAAGAAACCACCCAGAAGAAGTGAAATAATTTAGGAAGGATTGTTGGTGATCAGAAGGGCTTCCCTGGACTAAGAAAACACCCAGAAGAGGTGAAATAATTTAGGGAGGATTTTTGGTGATCAGAAGGGCTTCCCTAGATGAAGAAACCGCCCAGAAGAAGTGAAATAATTTAGGGAGGATTTTTGGTGATCAGAAGGCCTTCTCTGGACTAAGAAACCATCCAGAAGAAGTGAAATAATTTAGGAAGGATTTTTGGTGATCAGAAGGGCTTCCCTAGATGAAGAAACCACCCAGAAGAAGTGAAATAATTCGGGAAGGATTGTTGGTGATCAGAAGGGCTTCCCTGGACTAAGAAACCACCCAGAAGAAGTGAAATAATTTAGGAAGGATTGTTGGTGATCAGAAGGGCTTCCCTGGATGAAGAAACCACCCAGAAGAAGTGAAATAATTTAGGGAGGATTTTTGGTGATCAGAAGGCCTTCTCTGGACTAAGAAACCACCCAGAAGAAGTGAAATAATTTAGGAAGGATTGTTGGTGATCAGAAGGGCTTCCCTAGATGAAGAAACCGCCCAGAAGAAGTGAAATAATTCGGGAAGGATTGTTGGTGATCAGAAGGGCTTCCCTGGACTAAGAAACCACCCAGAAGAAGTGAAATAATTTAGGAAGGATTGTTGGTGATCAGAAGGCCTTCCCTAGATGAAGAAACCGCCCAGAAGAAGTGAAATAATTCGGGAAGGATTATTGGTAATCAGAAGGGCTTCCCTAGACTAAGAAACCACCCAGAAGAAGTGAAATAATTTAGGAAGGATTGTTGGTGATCAGAAGGGCTTCCCTAGACTAAGAAACCACCCAGAAGAAGTGAAATAATTTAGGAAGGATTGTTGGTGATCAGAAGGGCTTCCCTGGACTAAGAAAACACCCAGAAGAGGTGAAATAATTTAGGGAGGATTGTTGGCGATCAGAAGGGCTTCCCTGGACTAAGAAACCACCCAGAAGAAGTGAAATAATTTAGGGAGGATTTTTGGTGATCAGAAGGGCTTCCCTAGATGAAGAAACCGCCCAGAAGAAGTGAAATAATTTAGGGAGGATTTTTGGTGATCAGAAGGCCTTCTCTGGACTAAGAAACCATCCAGAAGAAGTGAAATAATTTAGGAAGGATTTTTGGTGATCAGAAGGGCTTCCCTAGATGAAGAAACTGCCCAGAAGAAGTGAAATAATTTAGGGAGAATTGTTGGTGATCAGAAGGGCTTCCCTAGATGAAGAAACCGCCCGGAAGAAGTGAAATAATTCGGGAAGGACTGTTGGTGATCAGAAGGCCTTCCCTAGATGAAGAAACCGCCCAGAAGAAGTGAAATAATTCGGGAAGGATTATTGGTAATCAGAAGGGCTTCCCTAGACTAAGAAACCACCCAGAAGAAGTGAAATAATTTAGGAAGGATTGTTGGTGATCAGAAGGGCTTCCCTAGACTAAGAAACCACCCAGAAGAAGTGAAATAATTTAGGAAGGATTGTTGGTGATCAGAAGGGCTTCCCTGGACTAAGAAAACACCCAGAAGAGGTGAAATAATTTAGGGAGGATTTTTGGTGATCAGAAGGGCTTCCCTAGATGAAGAAACCGCCCAGAAGAAGTGAAATAATTTAGGGAGGATTTTTGGTGATCAGAAGGCCTTCTCTGGACTAAGAAACCATCCAGAAGAAGTGAAATAATTTAGGAAGGATTTTTGGTGATCAGAAGGGCTTCCCTAGATGAAGAAACCACCCAGAAGAAGTGAAATAATTCGGGAAGGATTGTTGGTGATCAGAAGGGCTTCCCTGGACTAAGAAACCACCCAGAAGAAGTGAAATAATTTAGGAAGGATTGTTGGTGATCAGAAGGGCTTCCCTGGATGAAGAAACCACCCAGAAGAAGTGAAATAATTTAGGGAGGATTTTTGGTGATCAGAAGGCCTTCTCTGGACTAAGAAACCACCCAGAAGAAGTGAAATAATTTAGGAAGGATTGTTGGTGATCAGAAGGGCTTCCCTAGATGAAGAAACCGCCCAGAAGAAGTGAAATAATTCGGGAAGGATTGTTGGTGATCAGAAGGGCTTCCCTGGACTAAGAAACCACCCAGAAGAAGTGAAATAATTTAGGAAGGATTGTTGGTGATCAGAAGGCCTTCCCTAGATGAAGAAACTGCCCAGAAGAAGTGAAATAATTCAGGAAGGATTGTTGGTGATCAGAAGGGCTTCCCCAGACTACGAAACCAACCAGAAGAAGTGAAATAATTTAGGGAGGATCGTTGGTGATCAGAAGGGCTTCCCTAGATGAAGAAACCGCCCAGAAGAAGTGAAATAATTCGGGAAGGATTGTTGGTGATCAGAAGGGCTTCCCCAGACTACGAAACCACCCAGAAGAGGTGAAATAATTTAGGAACGATATATGTTAGCAAGGTTGGAGACAGAATAAAGTCGTCCTTATCCTAATCTCTACCACTGATAAGCTTTATGAAAACCCTTCATTAGTCTGAGAATTATAAATGAGAAAAGAAAAACTCTACCTTTGTACAATAATAGTTTGCTCAGGGGGCAAACTACTCCCATTATAAATCATTCAGGTGAGTGAGTATCTGCAGCTTTTAGAATAAGGAAGAGATCAGGAGCAGTGGCTCATGCCTGTAATCCCAACACTTTGGGTGTCCAAGGTAGGCAGATCACTTGAGCCTGGGAATCCAAGACCAGCTTGGACAACATAAGGAGATCCCATCCCTACAGAAAACAAAAAATTAACCAGGTGTGGTGGCACACACCTGTAGCCCCAGCTACTCACATAGTTGAGGCGGGAGGATCACTCGAGCCCAGGGGGCTGAGGCTGCAGTGAGCTGTGACTGCACCATTGCACTCCAGCCTGGATGACAGAGTGAGACCCTGTCTCAAAAAAAGGAAAAGAAAAAGGAATTGATATTATTTTGTGTAGGACAATCATTGCCCTTTGTGGATGACTTAAACTAAATCAAAATGAAAAGATTATTTAAAAGTTTCAAATATCTTGGGGGAAAACAGAGAAAATAATGAGCTTTGATTCTTCAAATTTTCTTATGTTAGAATTTTCCTGGCAAAGTACAGGCAGCTTAGCCAGTGATCATTTCTTCAGATGAGCACACATTGTGAATTGCAGAACACAGAGCAGGCTACAGCATGTCAGCCATGTGCCTCGTCACCTGATGGCACATGGAGACAGCAGCAATGCCAGAGGATCAGTCACCCCGATCTCCCTGAAACAGGAAGACGTACCTGACGCAGCAGCAGCCTCCACCACTACCACACAGTCAGGAGGGCCAGGATGTGTGCAGACTCCAAACACAGAGACCGTCGCCGCCTGCCTCTCTTTGAACTTACATAACAGTCTAAGTACCAGATCCGTAACATCTAAGAAGATACAGAGGGAAACAGTCTCCTTAAAAACCCCAGAACCACTGGACTAAAATAGACTTCAAGGAAAAATCTAGAATAGCTCTGACTCCAGGGAGCATAATAATCTATTATTAAACAAATATATAATTCTCCCTCCGGTTTTTAAGATCTCTACAGTAAGAATTCTATAAGGCCGTGTATAAGATATCCCAGTGCTTAATCACCTACAACAGAGAGGCCTTTTCCTGTTTCAAACCAACATCACTCTTGCACAATTTAAATCCAAAATCCACACTCCCCACCGACCCAGCAAGAAAACAGCAGCTTAAAATTCACATTGGAGCTATGCTTAAATGTATTTCAGGGATATATCTTTCTATCCATAATTGGACTCCAAATTTCTTTTGAAAGCCCTAAGCGCATGAATTATATTTCCTTCCTGGAAATTAGCAAAATGTTAATTTCTCATCAATAGTGCCATGCAAACCTAATGTGCTCATTCATTATGCTCATAATGTTAGCATAAGTATCACAAAACGGGAATATAAAATTCAAAATACAGTATGTTTCTCTGGCTACAACAGAAAAATATCCCGTTGACCCAACCAGGCCTACTAACCATGGAAGGCCAGAGGACTGAGCAGCCCTGGTTCTAACTGTATCTTGTGATTCGAGTTTTATAAAAGAATGAACTCACAACTAACTGAAAGGCAGAGTTCTGGGCGTGTAGATGTGTGACCCATCTCTGGTGGGCACCTCAGGGTAACGTCAGGGGCAACTCCTACTGACACTTGTCTCCAAGCTCTCCTGGGCCCCCATTTTCCCATGGACAGGAGCAGCTGAGTGGAGATGGCCTCAAGGAACCGCTTCCCTCTCGATCAATAAACGTTAGGAAAACGACGAAACATACAGCTGTCGATGTAATTTGTAAAGGGTTTACAGCCTGTACAAGAAGTACTAAACCACAAGTGAAAGTAACCGTGATAGAAGAAACACAGCACAATTCTAGGAGGAAAGGCAGAGATAAAGTCAGGTGCGAGCTCTAGGCGTGGAGCAGCAGTTCCACACTGGAGAAACACACAGAGGTTTCTGGGGAGAAAGCGGCACCCAAACTGACCCTGACGGGGCCTGGGGATGAACTCAGGAGCATCATAAGAGCCAGAGGCATGTGCAGGGGCAGGTGATTAGGTATCAGGTGTGTCTAGAAGCAGGTGATTATACCTGCCTGCGGCACGTGGCCTGAAATGAGCCAGAAACAGCGGGAAGAGAGGCTGGATATGGCCAGAAGCACATAGATGCCCGGTGGCAGCCTCAGACCTCACTTACGGGGCAGCCGGTCCGTGACGTCCTGAGCAGTGACACAGGCAGATCCAAGCTGCACTGAGGAGAGAATGGAGGCCCTGTGTAGCTCAGAACACATGGACTGCAGCAGAACAGCAGAGGCCTGATCTAGGTAGAATGGACAGCAAAGAAGAGGAGGTGCAGGTTTGAGAGGAGGTCATGGCCAGGCCAGTGTCCAATGGGACTCGGATGCGAGAGGAAATGCTCAGCGAGCTGCCAGATGGGCAGAAGGGGCAGCATTGGTAAGATCAATCTCCAGCACTCACCACGCACCTACTGGGCACCCAGGTGCTGGGGTGGGAAGCCCACGGCAACCCCCAGCCAAGGGGTCCTGTGCTGCTGCCCACCCCAGTCACAGTCACACAGCTCAGGGCCCGGCCCCTGCACTGCCCCCAAGTCTAGATGCACAAATGCACCCCAGCCACAAAGCCTGGAGCCATGGGAGCCATGGAGCCCGGAAGCCACCACCAGAACCCAAGGCCATCATGGGCGCTTTTTCCTGGGTCTCCCTGCAGCCTCTTCTCTCCTCACTCAAACCCCAGAAAGGATTTAAGGTCCCAACAAATGCCTGCCATTTCTGTAATCATTCTCTACCTCTTTTGACCCCACTCACCCTTCCTTTATTTGGACTGTGTGTAAAATCACACCCCCAACCCTGGACACAGCACCATCCACTTCCCTCGGAGTCTGCTCACTGCCACAAACAAGTTCATCCCCATTCACTTTCTTAGAGGGACCTCACCAGCCCCCAAGGGTGAAAATGGGTACTTGGGAACTGAAGAGATCTTAGATGTTATCCTGGTGTGTGACCGTCCAAGAGCCCAGCCTGTAAAAAGATGCAGCCCATCCCTGCAAGTAAAATTCCATGGAGGGCAGTGATCGTGGAGAAAACCTGTCTAAAAGATCCCGTAGAGGGCTAGACACAACCGCTTGGGGACTGTGGGTTCTAACAGTGGCTGGGTCCCACCCGCCATGCAGCCTCTGTGGGCCTGGCACAGAGCTGGATGCATGGTGAGGACTGAAGGGGCCAGTCTGGGGCTTCAGCTACCACCCCCCAGCAAGCGGAAAAGCAGCAGCAGGGACAACACGACCCCAGTGCGGGGCCCGCCAAGGCCACCCCAGGCAGAAGTGTTGGCCGGGGCTCAGAGCACTTTCAACCAGGAGGACTGGGCTGGACAGGGGAGGCTGTGGCCTGAGAACGGGACCCAGGAGGAATGCAGACTCCTCCCCAGGCCGTGAGGGTGGAGGGCCCAGTGCTCACCTGTGGCCTCTTGGTACACTGTGATGGTGAGCTGGGCTGAAGACAATGGGGCCAGCGTGTTTTCTGAGCAGGCAGCTCTGGTGTGAAAGGCATGGCCGCCTGGTGGTGACCAAGGGCAGTGAGGAGTCCCCAGGCAGGGACCATCTGTGAAAACTCCCAGGACATAACTGGCCTATTGTGAACGTTATTTTTAATCAAAATTAGCTGAAAGTCACAATGCTGGAGAGTGAAAGGCAGGGTGGGCTAAGGACAGCCACTCATCATAAGAAAACTGCTGTGCAGGAGAAGCAGGTGTTTCCAACCCATCGCAGAGACCCGCCGTCCAGCGGCCTCGCAGTCCGCCAGCCACACAGCTGCTCAGGGAAGACCCAGGGTCCAGGTGGAACCTGGCAGCACAGCCTTTCAGCACTCCATGATCTCACCACTCACTTTCCTTAACTTCATGAACACACACTCTCTAAAAGTACGTATGCTCCATCCTAGCGAAGGTAACACTTCCAGCCTGAACACTTGAGCATACGAGTGGGACCCTCGGGGTCTTATGCAAACCCAACCTTCCCCCGTCTCTCTTTACCAAGGAGGTTCCCTGCATCCGAGACCAAGACCCTAAGGTCCACCGCTGCACTGCTCAGACTATCTCCTCACGGAGACGCTCTCTTGTTTCCTTAAACTGCTTCATTAATCCAACAAAGGTGTACGGATAACAATTACCGCTCTGCGGCTGCTTGCCACCGTGCGTGTTAACAAGCGAAGGTGCACCCAGCACTCGTGACGTGACAGGAATATGCTCAGGAGCGCTGGCTTCAGTCTAATCAGCCTATCGTGCGGCGGGATCTGTGAACGTGCGTGCAGTAAGTGAAGACCGCGGATCTGGAGAGAGGTTAGTATCAACAGGATTCATGGGAGCCGTAAATCCCGCACCAGCCTTTTAAAGCCTATCAGCCTGTGGACAGGCGGCAGGTGGATGGGGACTCAGGAGGGGCAGGAGCACAACGACCAGGTCAAGGAGAGAAGCAGCGTTTGGGGGGTGAGGATGCAGCACAGCCGGGGGGTTGGGGGGAAAGGACAGACTCGACCTCAGAAAGTGGGGGCCACCAATAGCAGCCTCGTCTCAGCAAATGTCACAGCCTCACCTGCACAACCTCACTCTCAGAAAACAGATGTGCACACACAGACACACACATGCACATGCACATGCATATATGCACATATGCACACACATGGACATATACATAGATGCCCACAGATGCACACACACATGCAGACACATGCACACACACTTATGCACACACCCAAGCACACACACAGGCACAGACAGGCACACACAGCCATGTACACAGATACCACACATGCACACACAGCCATGTACACAGACACACATGCACACACAGCCATGTACACAGACACACATGCACACACATTTACACACACATGCAGGTGCACACGGTTCTCCATTGTGATGTCAATGCAGGCATCTCATCATGTCAGTCTCAACTCTCAAGGCAGCAGGACACAGGCGCTGACCCAGCTGTGGGTTAAGTCTCCGTGCCCAGCAGATGGAGGATGCTCCGCCGTGATAGCCAGGGCTGGGCCCCTGGTGTTGGTGACATGGTTGTGTACAATCCTTTAAACTCATTGTGCAAACAGCCCACATCTAGCTGATTCCTCTTCACAGGCAACACCAAACAAACATCACAGAACTGCCTCACTAGGCCTCTGTTTGCTCTCTGATCTTTAAAGAAAACACCATCTCTGAACATCTTTAAAACACTCTCGAACCGCCCAGGAATGCTAACGATTCTGCCCCACAAGGTCCTCACACAGGCCTGGAGCCCAGCAGGGCCAGCAGCCCGGACACAGCATCTCTACGTCCTCAGGAGCTCTACTTGGCACGCGGCATAGACCAGAGGAGCGTCAGCAGACACCCAGACCGGCGGGTGTGGCGTTCTTCAGAATGTGGGTCTGTGCTGAAAGTTTTACAAGGACATCCAGAGACGTGGTTTTCTCCCTGTTCTGCTTCTGCATGGCCATGACCACAGCTTTCATTAAAGGGACAGAAATGCTGGTCCAATCACTGCAATTACCGCATCAATTCATTAGGCTGTTCAAAGTGAGGGGCCGGGTGCTGTGGCTCTCGCCTGTCATCCCAGCAATCTGAGCGGCCAAGATGGGGAGATCACCTGAGTCCAGGAGCTCGCAACCAGCCTGGGCAACATAGCAAGACCCCAATTCCTCAAATAAATTAAAAATTAGCTGACATGGGGCCTGCACCCATGGTCCCAGCTACTCAAGAGGCTGAGGTGGGAGGGTGGCTTGGGCCCAGGAGCTTGATGCTGCAGTGAGCCATGTTTGTACCACTGCACTTCAGCCTGAGTGACAGAGATCCTGTCCTAAAAAACAAACAAAAAAAATCTAAAGTGAGCTACAGTTGATATCAGCTGTTTGATGGGCATCATTTGCAAAATGCATTTTTGCAGAAAATGCGTCGTCATAGTGTAGACTGTGTCGGGTACACAGCCTAAAACAAAATGTGAAGTAAGCTGAATTTGCCAACTTCCGTCCTCTTTTTCAACTCCCAGCAGAGCATACGTCAGATGCATCTAATTCTTGGGTGCGGCCACCTCCCACCCAGACACCCAGGATCCTGCTGCTCCTAATTATTCAACCTCCTCCCGCCACACTCCCCCCTCTGCCCACAAGACAAGCGGTGAACAGAGCCTCTGCACACTGAAACCGTAAGTGCCTGTGCAGAAGCACTCAGAACACAGAGCCATGGGGTGCTGACCAGGGAAGGGCCCAGGAAAGACGCCCAGGCTGAGCCGAAACCCTGAGAGAAGGCCTGCAGGTCAGCCTCCCAAAGAAAGGCGGATTCTTAGGGAGAAAACCAGCTTCATCCAAAAGAAGGCACAGCTAGTGTGAGCGTGCGGAGTGAGAGGCAGTGAGGGAGGGCACGAGACCGCCAGAGTCTCTCAATCCCAACACGTGTCACATTATCTCCAGCAACTTGAAATCCAAGGGCAGGGCATGCACACACACACAAAACCACTCCAGGATTCTAAGGAAAACATCAAGTGGGAAGGCTCTCGACAAGCATTTACTTTCAGTGCCAATGGAAGCAGACACCGGGCACCTTGCCATTGCTGGGGCACAGGGCTGCAGGTCCTGAGCACCACAGGGGATGGGAAGGCCAGGACAGAGAACCAGCCCCTTTGGAGGGTCTTTCAGCTGACAGATGAGAGACTGACACAAACGACCTGGTGAGGATGTGATGGAGGCCTCTGGAACAGTTAAAATACAAAACACTGGCTGGGCACAGTGGCTCACACCTGTAATCTCAGCACTTGGGGAGGCCAAGGCAGGCAGATCACCTGAGGTCAAGAGTTCAAGATCAGCCTGACCAACATGGTGAAACCCCATCTCTACCAAAAATAGATAAATTAGCCAGGTGTGGTGGTTGGCACTTGTGATCCCAGCTACTCAGGAGACTGAGGCAAGAGAATTGCTTGAACCCAGGAGGGGGAGATTGCACTGAGCCAAGATTGCACCACTGCACTCCAGCCTGGGCAACAAGAGGAAGACTCCATCTCAAAAAAAAATAAGTAAAACAAAATGAAATACAAAAGACTGACACCAGCAAGTGCT
Source organism: Saguinus oedipus (assembly GCA_031835075.1). Taxonomy (NCBI): domain Eukaryota; kingdom Metazoa; phylum Chordata; class Mammalia; order Primates; family Cebidae; genus Saguinus; species Saguinus oedipus. The sequence continues at coordinate 42,492,655 of CM063182.1, forward strand.
GATGAGGACCCAGAACACCAGGAGCTCTCAGCCCTCGCTGGTGGGTATATGAGGAAGAGCATCCATCACTGAGGACTGTGCCAAGTTCTCCAAAAGGTACAACCTCTCACATCTACATCTATGGCCAGCAATTCCTCTCCTAGCATTTACCCAAGAGAAATGAAAACATATGTCTACGGAAAGACTTGAACAGAAATATTCACAGCAGCCTCATTTACAACAGCCTCAAATTGGTGACAGCCAGGAGTCCATCCAGAGAATGGAAAGGGAAATTGTGGTACATTCTTCACCAGAAGATTGATCAACAACAGGAAAGAAACTTCCGACAGGCGACAGTGCGGCTAAATCTCAAAAACATACACTGAGCGAAATAAGCAAACAAAAAAATACATGCTGTATGAATCCATTTTTTAAGAATAGGAAAAATATTCTATGGTGATATAAGAGAAAGAGACAGCCCCTGGGGACTGTGGGTGGAAGATCTTCCAGGAATGGGCACAGAGGACTTCCAGAGGTGATGGGACATCTTCCTCCTGGGTGGTGCCTACGGGGTCATGTTCAATTGCCAAAACTCATGGACTCACTTAATAGCTTTCATTTTATTGCATAAAAATTATTCCTTAATAAAAGTTTAAAAAAACAAGAAAGTCATATTGTATCTTCCAACGGAAACACATTTTAAGTACAATATACTATCTGTAAACAGGGTTAAAGTTTGGGAGTTGGAAAAGGCTTCCAGTTCCATCCTATGCAAAGTGACCCTTGACTTGTGTTTTGAAAGCTATAGGTGTTTGCTGAGAAAAAAGGGTTGGGTTAGGAGGGCAGCAGTAAAGGAAAGGGAGACGGTCCCAGGAGGCTGAAACGTGGGGGTGCAGCTGCAGGAAACCGGTCACAGGTTAAACCCGCATGGCCCCAGGAACTGCCAGGAAGATGATGTCCTTGGTTCTGTAAACAGAAATAACAGAGGTGTTGGAAATCAAAAATACATCCATCACGATGAAGCAGAAAACAGCCTGGGCACACAGGAGAACACAGAAGAGGAGGTCTGTGAGCTGTGGACCCCATCAGGGAAATCCATAAGGAAACTGCACAAAATGCAAAGATTAGACAAATACACGAGTTAAGAGATGTGAATAACAAATCCAGGAAGTCTCAAGTCCCATCTAATAAGTTTCAGAAGAGACAGAGTAAAAGAAAATAATAGAAGAAAAATTCCCAAAACTGAAGGAACAGAAGCCACTGGATCTTGAAACAGCCACGAAGACCCAGCAGTGTGGAGGGAAGAGAGGCAATCATCAAAACAGCCTAGACCGTGGCAGCCCCAGGTGAGCACAGCTCTGTGAAATCCCCCAGTGAAATGGGCAAAATCATCAGGGCGGGGAGAGGAGGAAAGAGATTTATCGACAGAGAGACAATGGATGAGAATTAGACTTCCATTAACCATACTGACTGATAGGAGGCAGTGGTTTTAAAGGAAAATCATATTGAATTGAGATTCCAATGCTCAGTAAAATTAGATTTTATGTGGGAATAAACATATTTTTAGACATCCAAGGATTCTAAGAGCTTCCCCGCCCACAGATGTGAACAAAGAGACTCTCTAGAAGACAGACATCAGCCAAATGAAAAGTGAATAAAAATTAACAAGAAAGACATGGAGAAGAGCCAGCAGAAAGAGAAAGGAGGGAGGATAGTAAAATACAGCTAAGGGAAACCACTGCTGATGCATAACAAAGCGAACTAATAATCATCTGAAAGTAAAGCTCACATCCTCCCAGACAGGAACAGCGGGGGAAGACAGCAGGATAAGCTCCTTGTTAAACAGACAGAAAAGCGCAAACTGTGTAGGATGTAAAAACACACCCCACCCCATAAACAAAAACCAAAATCTTCAATAAATATAAGCAAGTAGAATCCAACACTATTAAAATAAAACAAAACTACACAATGAAAAGATGGTTCCACATTAAACCAGTTATTATGTCATTCAAAACTTACAAAATGGGGGGAATTCCTATCAGATACCAAATAAGCATGTGATAAAATCCAAGACCATTCCTAATTTTAGAAATAACTCTCTAACTAAGATGAATCCATTTTTATCCTGACACAGATATACAAGCAATGTGGGTATTTTGTTGCATTTTCTAAGTGAATGAACCATCTACTCCACATTCCTGTCAACTACGATTAAGGGGAAACTAATTTGATAAAAGGTGATTCACCTCAACTCTGTTAAATATTCACACTATGATGAAACATCAGAATAGTTTTCATTACAGTGAAACATAAAAAGACACCCAGGATTAATTTTAGTATTGAGCGCTGTGCTATAAGTCCTAAAATGTGAAATAAGACAAAAAAAATAGAATATAAATGTTAGGAAGGGAAAAATAAGATTACTCATAAGTTATTCACTTAGGAAATCCTGAGGTGTCAGTTGACAATCAATTAGAAATCCTTCAATAAGAAAACTAATACAATGCCACAATTTAAAAAAGTAGGCAAAGAATATGAAAAGGTGATTTATGAAATAGCTGGTGATTACATAAATATTAATATCTAATAAAATTATGTAAGCTTGTTCAGCCTCTCTAGAAATCTTAGAATTTAATTAAAGCCATATTATAATCATTCTTCATCAAAATAGAAAACACAAAAGCTTGACAAAATTCACATTGGTAAACGCAGTGTCTATCAACATCATACACGTACATCCAGTGATTCAGCAAATCCAACTACTAGCTTAACGAAGTGACAGATACACCGTGATTATGTAACAGACATTCCCATTCTTAGGAAACACGCACGCAGGTAAACTCCAACGGGGCCTGAAACTTATTCTCGTATGGCTCAGCAAACAGTGAGCGTGTGTGTGGAGAGAAAACTGGGGAGTGAGCACAGGTGCGCTCCAGCCATGAGAAAACAGGCAACAAGTGAGTAAGGCCGAGCCCTCACAGGTTCTCTCTGCTATGCTTTTCTTGAAGTCTTTCTGAAGTTTGAAATTACTCCCAAATAAAAAAGGTTTTATAAAGGAATTTCGCAAATAATTTAATTAATTTTATATACATACATCCAAACAAAGATTTGACATATTAAACTGAAAAAACTCAGCACACTGCATATCATGATTATTTATATTAGAAATTTAAATGTGGCCATTTAATTATTCATATTATACAATAATTTTTTTCATACAAATCTATTCAGATGAAGAGTCTTTTATACAGTTACAGATGTGGAGGATAGGAATTTAAAGGGTGAAAAGAAATTCAACACTCAAGCCTGAATATCTAGAATATTTTTTAAATCTTTTAAAAACGTATCCTTGTTGAAATTTTTCTCCTGATAACACTGGCGCAGGGAGGAGGGAAGATAAGAACCGGGAACAGCCTGGGCTTCTCTGTGGAGGAAGCCACTATCAGTCACACAATTCCCAGAAATGGGAGGCGAGGTTCATTCACTCAGAAAACATGGCTGAACCACAGAGAGTAATCAAATCTCTGTGGCAGGATTAGGGCTCATTATTAATTTCTTCCTTTTTTTCCTAAAACTTTCTAAGTTTCCTGAGTATGCTTGCATTACTTTTTATATTGGGTGAAAAATTAAGCACGTAAGAAAACAACTACAAATCCAGTTTCACAACGACAAAAAATGATTCAAAAATGCATGTCAGGGGTGCCAAGGCTCATGCCTGCAATCCCTGCAATTTGGGAGGCCAAGGCAGGCAGATCATTTGAGGTCAAAAGTTCCAGACCACCCTGGGCAACATGGTGAAACCTCATCTCTACAAAAAAAAATATAAAAATTAGTCAGGTATGATGGTGTGCACCTATAGTCCCAGTTACTCAGGAGACTGAGGCAGGAGGATCACTTGAACCCAGGAATTTGAGGCTCCAGTGAGCTATGATGACACCACTGTACTCCACCCTGGGGACCAGAGAGAAACCCTGTCTCAAAAACATCTAAAAAAAAAATATTTTCAAATGAGGCCTAAAAATGAGAAATAGCCAATGGGTTTTTCTCCCCAAAAATGAAAGAGAGAAACCAGAAAATGGAATACAAAGTTCCTGTCAGCACAGACCAAATGTTATTAAATATTATTGTACTGAAATACAAAGTCTGTTCAGATTTTACCCCAAGACCAGAAAATATCTACCAGCTAAGCCGACAACTTACAGCTACCTCCCAGTTTCACTCCCCATGCTGGTCATGCTACATTCTGATCTCCATGCTAAGCATTTATAAAGTATTTTCCACAGTTGAAAACCACATCAAAGTATGAAAAATACATCTCCTGACACTCGTGGGCCAGAAAACAGAAACAAACTCGAGATACGCAGACTCAACAAGTAATTTTGGTCATATCATCTCCAAGCATCACTTACAGATTCATCTGTCTCTGTGCCCTGCACAGTCCAAGCAAACCCTTCTATTATTTCCCTTGAAATACATGGCGCTTTCCCGGCCTCTACAACACCCCCTGCCTCGAGCCTCCTTTCCCCCTTTTCTGTCCCTGTCAAAATCCTCCTCATTCTCCAAGGCTCTGATTTGATCCAAACTCCTCCTCCCCTGCGAGCTTCTAAGGTGGCCTTCTTCAAATTCCTACTTTCTCCATGTGCTCTGGCTCTGGGGAGTGTAGAACAGAAGCCAGGACATATTTCACACACACTGCACTGATACCGTCTGTCCCGTGACTGGATCATCACTGCAGTCCTGGGTGGCGACATCATCTCTCTACTTCCCACGGGACAAGACAGAGCTCAGGGACCTTAAGCACAGTGGGTCAGGGCTGCAGTTCAGATTCCGACTTCACAGATTCGTGTCTCCAGCCACTGTGATCATGACAGGGTAGTACCGCTCGTCCAGGTCCACACTCACCTGAGAGAGAGAAACAATCCTCCTGCACAGGCCAGCTCTCTAAACTGCACTGCCAGCTTTGCCAAGCTGGACCTGTGTTTGATTCAACTTTGGGTACAGCAGACGCATTGGACCTATAGTGTCTGCTGACAGTGTGACACCTTCCACTTTTGGGGCTATCTAGAATATTTACTACTATGCTACCAAAAAAAGAGTAAGAATGATCTAACTGAAAAAAACTTTTTTTTTTTGAGGCGGAGTTTCGCTCTTGTTACCCAGGCTGGAGAGTGCAATGGCGCGATCTTGGCTCACCGCAACCTCCGCCTCCTGGGTTCAGGCAATTCTCCTGCCTCAGCCTCCTGAGTAGCTGGGATTACAGGTACACGCCACCGTGCCCAGCTAATTTTTTATATTTTTAGTAGAGACGGGGTTTCACCATGTTGACCAGGATGGTCTCGATCTCTTGACCTCATGATCCACCCTCCTCGGCCTCCCAAAGTGCTGGGATTACAGGCGTGAGCCACCGCGCCTGGCCAATCTAACTGAAAATTTAAGCATTCACCATCTAGAGTCAGTTTTCTGCAAAAGACAAGTGATATGGTCTGGCTCTGCATCCCCACCCAAATCTCACTCTAATTGTGATCCCCAGTGTGGAGGAGGGGCTTGGTGGGAGGTGACTGGATCATGCGGGCAGATTCCCCCCTTGCCGTTCTTGTGACAGTGAGTGAGTTCTCACAAGGTCTGATTGTTTAAAAGTGTGTAGCACCTCCCACACCCACCCTCTTCCTCCTGCTCCAGCCAAGCAGGAGGTGACTGCTTCCCCTCCGCCTTCCGCAGTCACTACAAGTTTCCTGAGGCCTTCCAGCCATGCTTCCTGTACCGCCTGCGAAACTGTGAGTCAATTAAACCTATTTTCTTCATAAATTACCCAGTTTCGGGTATTTCTTCATAGCAGCAGTGTGAGAAAAGAGTAATACAATGTAGTAAAGAGAACGAAAAGACGAGCTTCAGAAAGGCAGAAAATATTCGCAAATCATACATCTGACTGTGTTTTGTGTCCAGAATAGATAGAGAACTCTCAAAACTCAACAGGAAGAAAAACGTTTTTTAAAATGGGCAAAACGTTGAACAGTCACTTCCCCAAAGAAGAGTGGTGGGTGGCAAATAGGGCTCTTGCTGGGTTGGTGTCAATGCTTGTGAGGACACAGGGACCATCTGTGTTTCCCACCCGAGGCCAAAGGCATGTCATCAGGAAAACGCTGCATCACCCGCAGTGAAAGCATAACGAAAACCAACAGGAAAAAGTCACAAAGACGAATTAACCTTTCCAAAAAGTGGAACAGAACCCATCACGGCCCAGCAAAAACAAGCGACTTCCGCTGTGTCTCTTTACTATCAGGATCGCTCCACTTCTTAAAAGACGTCTGATTAAAATACTGCCTCCCCGAAGGAGGGCTGAACAGCACTGACTTCTCCCCACCTAGGCTTCTTCTCACAAAATCAAACTTCACTTTTTTCCAAGCTGAGATATTTTTCCCTGAGAAAGAAAGTTTGTTTTATCAAAGGTGTGGGTTATCTGTAACGCTACTATCTCATCTAAGGAGAAAGAAAGTTTGTTTTATCAAAGGTGTGGGTTATCTGTAACGGCTACTATCTCATCTAAGGGTAAAGTACGGTCACAAGCTCCAAGGATACTACTTGGAATGGTGGCAAACTTGCAAGGGAAGTCTCTGAAGGCTTAGGCTGCTGCTGACCAGACCACATGGACACGGATGCCAAGGCCTCAACCAGACCACGTGGACTCTGAACGCCAAGGCCTCTAACAGACCAGGTGGACTCTGAACTCTGAGTCCTCAACCAGACCATGTGGACACAGATGCCAAGGCTACGATCAGACCACGTGGATACAGACACCAAGGCTACAATCGGATCATGTGGACACAGACACCAAGGCTACGATCAGACCATGTAGACACAGACACAAGGCTACGATCGGATCATGTGGACACAGACACAAGGCTACGATCAGACCACGTGGACACAGACACCAAGGCTACAATCGGATCATGTGGACACAGACACCAAGGCTACGATCAGACCATGTGGACACAGACACAAGGCTACGATCGGATCATGTGGACACAGACACCAAGGCCTCAACCAGACCATGTGGACACAGATGCCAAGGCTACGATCAGACCACGTGGACACAGACACCAAGGCTACGATCGGATCATGTGGACACAGACACAAGGCTACGATCGGATCATGTGGACACAGATACCAAGGCCTCAACCAGACCACATGGACACGGATGCCAAGGCTACAATCAGACCATGTGGACACAGACACCAAGGCCTCAACCAGACCATGTGGACACAGATGCCAAGGCTACGATCAGACCACGTGGACACAGACACCAAGGCTACAATCGGATCATGTGGACACAGACACAAGGCTACGATCGGATCATGTGGACACAGACACCAAGGCCTCAACCAGACCACATGGACACGGATGCCAAGGCTACAATCAGACCATGTGGACACAGACACCAAGGCCTCAACCAGACCATGTGGACACAGATGCCAAGGCTACGATCAGACCACGTGGACACAGACACCAAGGCTACGATCGGATCATGTGGACACAGACACCAAGGCTACGATCAGACCATGTGGACACAGACACAAGGCTACGATCGGATCATGTGGACACAGACACCAAGGCCTCAACCAGACCATGTGGACACGGATGCCAAGGCCTCACCAGACCGCATGGACACGGATGCCAAGGCTACAATCAGACCATGTGGATACAGACACCAAGGCCTCAACCAGACCATGTGGACACGGATGCCAAGGCTACGATCAGACCACGTGGACACAGATGCCAAGGCCTCACCAGGCCACATGGACACAGATGCTAAGGCCTCACCAGACCACATGGACACAGACCCCGAGGTCTTGACCAAACCACATGGACTCTGAACATTGAGCCCTCAACCAGACCATGTGAACACATGCTGAGGCCTCAACCAGACCTCAAGGACACAGAGGCCAAGGCCTCACCAGACCACGTGGACACAGATGCCAAAACCTCACCAGGCCACATGGACACAGATGCCAAAGCCTCACCAGACCATGTGGACACAGATGCTAAGGCCTCACCAGACCACGTGGACACAGATGCCAAAGCCTCACCAGGCCACATGGACACAGATGCTAAGGCCTCACCAGACCACGTGGACACAGATGCCAAAGCCTCAACCAGACCATGTGGACACAGATGCTGAGGCCTCACCAGGCCTTGTGGACATGGATGCTGAGGCTTCAACCAGACCATGTGGACACAGATGCTGAGGCCTCAACCAGACCACGTGGACACAGATGTCAAGGCCCCAACCAGACCACATGGACACGGATGCTGAGGCCTCACCAGGCCTTGTGGACACGGATGCCAAGGCCTCAACCAGACCATGTGGACACAGATGCTGAGGCCTCACCAGGCCACGTGGACATGGATGCTGAGGCTTCAACCAGACCATGTGGACACAGATGCCAAAGCCTCAGACACACTATGTGAATTCTGAATGTTGAGGCTTCAACCAGACCATGTGGACACGGATGCTGAGGCCTCAACCAGACCATGTGGACACGGATGCTGAGGCCTCAACCAGACCATGTGGACACGGATGCTGAGGCCTCAACCAGACCATGTGGACACGGATGCTGAGGCCTCAACCAGACCATGTGGACACGGATGCTGAGGCCTCAACCAGACCATGTGGACACGGATGCTGAGGCCTCAACCAGACCACGTGGACACAGATGTTGAGGTCTTGACCAGACCACGTGGACACAGAACGCTGACATCTTGACCAGACCACATGGGCATGGATGCCAATGCCCGGGAACAGCTATTTGGCTACAGAATAACCACAGGAAGCTATGTGAGAAAATACAGGATCAGATTCCCAAGCCGGGGGCGATGTACCAGCTTCATCCTTCACCCATCTTCTACCTTACTTCATCACCAAACAGCATGCTTGTCATGACACAGGATCTCATAGAGGAGGGGGAGACCCAGCAGAGATGCCGTGGGAGGCAGCCGGTATTATCGCTGTGCCTCTGCAGGGGCGGGCAGACCCTGTGTACACCGCGCTGCTGTCCCACTGAATCCTGAGCCATGGAGCATGCTGGCTTGGAGGTGGACAGGGATGCCAGAGCTGGAATGCCACCATACGAAAGCAAGGCGGTTTTAATTAATTTGGTGAAAAGCAGACAGAGTCCCAGCCTCCCGTCACCCTATCCCTCACCTCACAGCAGCCCCAGATGCTGAGCGAGCCCAAACCCAGGCCTCAAGACCCACCAGCACCACGAGCGTCAGGGCACCGAGCAAATACACTCCAGGAGGATTAACTTTTATGTGTGATCATCCTGACGTAGGCTGAGACAGTCCCCAGGGTGATCTGGGATGCTGAGAACACCATCTGACAAGGGGCCCTGGAGCGAGGCGAGGGGAGGGGATGGAAGTCACAGGCTGGTGGGACAGAGGTCAGAGGTGAGGGGATGGAAGTCACAGGCTGGTGGGACATAGGTCAGAGGTGGGAGGACAGAGGTCAGGGGTGGGGGGACATAGGTCAGAGGTGGGGGGACAGAGGTCAGGGGTGGGGGGACATAGGTCAGAGGTGGGAGGACAGAGGTCAGGGGTGGGGGGACATAGGTCAGAGGTGGGGGGACAGAGGTCAGGGGTGGGGGTACAGAGGTCAGAGGTGGGGGGACAGAGGTCAGAGGTGGGGGGACAGAGGTCAGGGGTGGGAGGACAGAGGTCAGAGGTGGGGGGACAGAGGTCAGGGGTGGGAGGACAGAGGTCAGGGGTGGGGGGACAGAGGTCAGAGGTGGGGGGACAGAGGTCAGGGGTGGGGGACAGAGGTCAGAGGTGGGGGGACAGAGGTCAGGGTGGGGTGACAGAGGTCAGAGGTGGGGGGACAGAGGTCAGCGTTGGGGGACAGAGGTCAGGGGTGGGGGGACAGAGGTCAGGGGTGGGGGACAGAGGTCAGGGGTGGGGGGACAGAGGTCAGGGGTGGGGGGACAGAGGTCAGAGGTGGGGGGACAGAGGTCAGGGGTGGGGGACAGAGGTCAGAGGTGGGGGGACAGAGTTCAGGGGTGGGGGGACAGAGGTCAGAGGTGGGGGGACAGAGGTCAGGGGTGGGGGACAGAGGTCAGAGGTGGGGGGACAGAGGTCAGGGGTGGGGGGACAGAGTTCAGGGTTGGGGGTCAGGGGTGGGGGGACAGAGGTCAGAGGTGGGGGGACAGAGGTCAGAGGTGGGAGGACAGAGGTCAGGGGTGGAGGACAGAGGTCAGAGGTGGGAGGACAGAGGTCAGGGGTGGGGGACAGAGGTCAGGGGTGGGAGGACAGAGGTCAGGGGTGGGGGACAGAGGTCAGAGGTGGGGGGACAGAGGTCAGAGGTGGGAGGACAGAGGTCAGAGGTGGCGGTCAGAGGTCAGGGGTGGGGGGACAGAGGTCAGAGGTGGGGGGACAGAGGTCAGGGGTGGGGTGACAGAGGTCAGAGGTGGGGGGACAGAGGTCAGAGGTGGGAGGACAGAGGTCGGGGTGGGGGGACAGAGGTCAGAGGTAGGGGTCAGAGGTCAGGGGTGGGGAGACAGAGGTCAGAGGTGGGGGGACAGATGTCGCAGACTGGTGGGACCTGGCTCTGGGCACTCCCAGCTTCCACCCAACCCTGCTGACCTCACCAAGTGGGGCAGCCGGTGTAGAGAGAGAGCAGCATGGGCCAACGCCCCCTGCACATCATGAGTGGTCCACGAATGACCGCGTCGTGGGACCATTCTTCCTTCAAAACAAGCACAGATATGGAGAGGGTGCTGTCTTTGGAGAAGGGGAGAGACATGAGTTAGAAGACATTTTTTAGAAGCCAGCCTTCCTCAGTTTGCAAAAAGCATGGCCAACCAGGGGTGTGGGATTGCTACACGGGAAGGAGAGTCCTCAGCATCACAGAACGTTAGGATCGCCTGCGACAGGAAACGTCAGAACGGACCCCTCAGGCTCTGCAGTTACTAATATCGGGACACAGGCAATGTAGAAAGAAAAGACACATGGGACTCTTCAAAGGCAGGAGCAGCTGAGGCTGGAGAAGATTCATCAGGTGGGATGAACCAGAGAAGGGAACGGAGGTTTGCTAAGTGAAGGAAAATCAATTAAAGGGTCATCAGTTTACCCAGAATAATATTTCAAGTTCTGTGGCTTCTTTAATAACCAAAAAAAAAAAAAAAAAAAAAAAAGCAGAAGAAGAAGAAAGAAAAGCCAAAAGAAAAGGGAAGAGAAAGCTCCTGTTCCTGGTTAGAATCTCACAGAGACCAAACTGCCTCCAAGGGCAGCATCTCATCTTCGAGGTTTTCGGTGAGCTCAAGGCTCTTTCAAATCACCAGGTAACCCTCCAAGAAGCCTCCTTCACAGGCCTCAATGAGACGCTGTTAAAGAAGAGAAAGACACAGTTCCAGATGCTTCAAGCTCATGCCATTTGTAAGAGTTTAAATGGTGCAGTCATCACTTGCAGGAAACTGCTAACAGGGAAACTCTCCCTTCTCAGCCACCCAACCCCTCCCAGCCAGCAGCGAGGCTCCTCTGCAGGCACCAATGAGGCAGTGCCCATGTCTCCCAAGGGGCTGCTGGTTCCCGGGTCTCTGAGGGAGGCGTGGGTGGTGCGCTCATTAGGGCCGCTCACCTCTCTGTGGCCACTCAGTGCCTTTGTGTACAGCAAGGCTGCCTGACACTCTTTACACATATGTGGGGGTGGGAAGGAAATGCTTTCAGAACATGCTGCCATTTTATGTCCTCTGCTGGCCCTTCCCTCTCGGGCATTCTTTTTTTTTTTTTTTTTTTTTTTTTCGTAGAAAGTCATTTATTTAGGGAGATAAACAGGAGAAGGAAACAGCTAACTGTTACACTGAGTGAGAGAATCCACAAAGACGGAATCCTGGAGAGGAAAGCAGCTTCCACACTGACTGGAAGGGACTAGGGAGAGATGGAGTTTCGGAGGGGAAGACAGGCTTCCACGAGAGTGTGTGGAAGGAGACTCCAGAGGGGAAGTCCAGAACAGAGAAAACAGCTTCCACAAAGGGAGCGTTCGTGGAAGGGACCCAAACATGGAGTTCACCCTCTAGTGCATTCTTCAGAGAACTGATTAAAACAGTGGCTGTCCCTGGAAGATGCAGGCATGGGAAGCACCACACCAGTGACTCAGCCCTGAGAAGTGGGAGCTCAGACTGTGGCTCCTGGTGACCCTGGTAGCCAGCTCCATGGACCAACTGCACCCCTCTCTAGAGGCTTTCAGAGGCACCCCACACCCACTGGGCCCATGAGCTACTGAGGAAATTGATGAGCAGAGGCAGAGACTGAAGGGGGGCAAGGATGCCTGCCAGGATGGCTCTTCTTGCCCCTGCACCGGCCCAGCTGAGCAAGCTAAGGCATGGGTGCGTTTCACAAAGTGGCTTTGGCCCTGGTGAAGGAGTGGGGCAGTGAGCTCTGGTCTGGGCCATTCCTGATGACGCTGTCTGCAGAGAAGGCCCACAGCCCTGGTGATCGTAATGTGTCACATCTCCACAAAGAACACGCTGTCACCCGTGCTCTGGTTCCATCCTGCATTCTGTCTCTGAAGCACCAGGAGGGGCCCAGCAGGAGCCTGTGCCGCAGGCGAGGGAGGAGAGAGCTGGTCTCAGAGGGGCATGAGGTGCAGAGGCCCCCGAGCTCCACTTTCAGCCTGAGCAACCTGGGAATTGCCCAGAGCTTTGGTGCAAGCGCAGCAAGGACCAGCTGCATCTAAAGGGTCAGGACGTGCCCAGTTTTCAGTGGCTGCAAGATAAGAAACTTTCTTCTCACACCTTCTGAGGTCAGGTTTCCAGACTAGAAAAAGAACACTATAAAAATGCAGTTTGTTGGACTTTCCCACGTTCATTATCGCACTGTAGTATCTTTTTCAAAAGGTTTAGAATGGCACTGGTCTCTGCAGGCATCACCCCACGTGGTCTTTGCAGGAGTCAGGGACACTGTATAGAGTCCACTGTCACACGGTCAGGTCCACCTCTTAAATTCCTCCCCGTGGAAAAGATCTTGATAGGATACATTTGACATTTTGAGATAAAATGGTTAAATCGCCCTTTTAAACATATCAGCTGGGATCTAAATGCCACATCCACCATGTCAATTTCACACCGGCCATCATCCATTCAAAACACATACGAACATGACAGTATTAAACAGTATTCACGCTTGTCCTTAAACTCTTCATTCCATTCCATCTCCTCCTACAGAACCATGTCCTACTGTAACATATATTTAAGCCTAAAAGATTCTTTTCTTTATCTGTCTATACCCACGTGAACACACACTTCACGTGCATGCCTATGAAAGTAAAAAGGCATTTTTAAATTCTAGTTGATAAAAATGTCTTCTTGACTAAGCTATTGTTAGTTTTAGAGATGACCTTAAAATATAATTATAAATGTTGATGAACATTAAATATTGCCATTAAAACTAAATTGGAAATGCATCTCATAATGACGTTTTTCCCAATTCATTAATATATTCCTGGATAAAGATTGCTCTTTAGCGAAAGAGAGCTGGGTTCGGTGTAAATGACTTTTTTAATAGCTGTAAGATGTGAACCTTAGATTGCATTAACACATGGATGGAACCTAAGTGTCTTATTCCGCTGATGGCCCTCAAGCCTTAGAACTCCTTCAGAAATCAGTGAGTACCTATCATTAACAATTACTCTGAATAATTAGCTGATAACCCTATGACATCTTTTACTTACGTTGAAAGCAAGAAACAGGAAACCAAAAATAAGTTTCACCCGTTGATTAGAGTCCTTAATTTCACCAGCAGCAAGAGAGATACCCCAGACTGTCCAGGGTTCTGACACCTGAGGGCAACACTCCGTACAAGATTCCGGATGGGACGGGAAGGTACACGTTTTCCCTCCTTTGTAAGAGGGGGAAGGGTGAGCTGAGTACACAGCAGGCAAAGATGCAGAAGCATCACTCAGACACTTTCTCAGATTAGCAGACTGTGGGGAAAGAAACCCGTGAACCCTAAGGTAAGAAATCAACTTCTTTACGGGGCCCAAAGTGGCTCCGGCCGGATGTCGTGGCACTTGCGAAGGCGAAGCCAAGAGTTCAAGGCCAACCTCAGCGACCTTACAAACTCTCATTGATTGGCAAAAAAAAGAAAGAAAAGAAATCAACTTCTTTAAAATGATCTGATCTCATAACCTCTGTAAGAAATCCGACATGCCACTGAACGCCGAGCACCTTACTCTAAAGACTGCTGTGCTAAGGTGCAGTCACAAAACAGCATCCTCTTCAAACCCAAATGGCCAGAAAACGGTCTCTGCCTTTTGTACCCAGTTTAGAAAACAGTCACAAGCGATGCTTTCCCGTATATGTGATATCAAGAGATTACTTTAAAAACAAAAGACCACACCAAGGCACGTGTGTTCCTGTGTAACAATCCTGAAAGATCCACACATGTACCCCAGAACTTAAAGTAAAATTTTTAAAAAAGAAGAAACAAAAAAAAGACCAAACCAAGACAGAAGAAAGACATGTTAATTTCCTCAGCCTCCTTCTCTCCCTTGAACAAGTCTCCAAGGGAACAGAATGCCGGCAAACCATCCCCTGTAGTATTTCTGAGCAACGAAGTGTGTTTGAATCTTACATTCCTCCTCAGCAGCACACAAAGACCCAGGTATTAATCTCTGGGATATTTCTTTTTTTAAAAAAAAATTTTTATTGCATTTTAGGTTTTGGGGTACATGTGCAGAACGTGCGAGATAGTTGCATAGGTACACACATGGCAGTGTGTTTTGCTGCCTTCCTCCCCTTAACCCACATTTGGCATTTCTCCCAGGCTATCCCTCCCCAGCTGCCCCCCCACTGCTGTCCTTCCCCTATTCCCCCCAATAGACCCCAGTTCAACCACTGGGAAGACAGTGTGGCGATTCCTCAAGGACCTAGAAATAGAAATTCCATTTGACCCAGCAATCCCATTACTGGGTATATATCCAAAGGACTATAAATCGTTCTACTATAAGGACACATGCACACGAATGTTCATTGCAGCACTGTTTACAATAGCAAAGACCTGGAACCAACCCAAATGCCCATCGATGATAGACTGGACTGGGAAAATGGGATATTTCTTGAGGTAAGAAAGTTTTTCAGTAGGAGAGGTTACAGGCCTCGTGTTGGTCACATTGTCCTTCACTGTGAGACGATGTCCTGGAAAAGGCAGGATCTTCGTGGTCACTTTAGTGAATTGCATCAGGTAACTTTACATCATCACGTGGTCACTGGTTCATCTTACCGAGTGCTACAGACACAGTGTCGTCCATCCTAATCCTGCTTTTCCGGGTCAGGCAGTGCGGCCTGCTTTTCCGGGTCAGGCAGTGCGGCCACCCAGTTTCTGAGCCCTAATAGAGCATTGTGATTTGCGGATAGGTTCCTCCTCTGTCATCTGACAGCTGAGGAAACGGGGGATACAGAAGAGGGCCGAAAGGGAGATAAGGTCTCAGTGATATTTCTGCACCTCAAAGTGTTCTGAGGCAAGAATGGGATTAGCAGACGACGAATTCTCATGAATTAACTCATGGCGAAGAGCATAAAGAGTGCAAAAGCGATGCATAGAGGAAAACGGTGATAAAACCCGAGCTCGGGCAGGAGCCCTCAACTGCCTTGACACACCACCTTTGCCCTCAGGTCTGTTCACATTCATTTGAATCTGCCATAGCAATCATTTAACCCACATTTGTTTTTCAGTTTCACTATTTTGTCAATAATTAACATATTTCATCAAATATTGGCATGTAGACACTGACAAATAATTGAGGATAAACTTAAAATACTGATCCATGTGAAATGACATGGAGCCTCTAACATGTTAATATTTAGGTATTCATAACTGATAGCCTAGTGAGAGAGTGTTTACTAATATAATATGTCATCAATTCCAGAGACATTCTGAAGTCTTACATGATTTTTTAAAAATTCCAAGCTAGAATTCTATCATGATACCACCAGTTGTTAGACACCACGTTTGGAATTCTAATAAGTATGACATTCCCCTCTCTTCTGGGTTTTTAAAAATTTGTTTTAAGATTTAACTTTTGCCAGGCGCGGTGGCTCAAGCCTGTAATCCCAGCACTTTGGGAGGCCGAGGCAGGTGGATCATGAGGTCAAGAGATAGAGACCATCCTGGTCAACATGGTGAGACGCCGTCTCTACTAAAGATACAAAAAATTAGCTGGGCACGGTGGGGCGTGCCTGTAATCCCAGCTACTCAGGAGGCTGAGGCAGGAGAATTGCCTGAACCCAGGAGGCGGAGGTTGCGGTGAGCCGAGATCACGCCATTGCACGCCAGCCTGGGTAACAAGAGCGAAACTCTGTCTCCAAAAAAAAAAAAAAAAATTTTAACTTTTACACATTTTGTATTGAAACATAATAAACGTGCATACTTGGGGGGTTGATGCAATAATCTGATACATTCATATAATAAAATCAGGATAATTGGGATATCTGTCACCTTATCTTTTCTTTATTCTAGGAACATTCTATTTTTTTCTCTTCTGGGTATTTTGAAATGTACAATCAATTAATGTTAACTGTAGTCACCCCGCTGGTCTATCAAACAGCACGTCTTCTCTCTCCTTCTAACTGTACATTTCTACCCACTAATCAGCCTCTCTCCACCCCTCAGTCCCCCATTTTGAATAGCAGTGGTATTATCCTAGCTCTTAAATCTGCTCCTTTTTAAACAAATACAAAAAGTGTAGCACAAACACTGGGTTAAATAATTGTTGTTGCAAAAAAAATTCTAACAAACCTATGTCAGGAAACGAACTTGTGGTTCCCATAGCAACAATGACACGTTTTCATGTGACAAATTTTCCTTAGACAAATTTTTCATGTGCTTTGTGTGACTCTAAGAGGTAAGTTTGTTCCTTAACAAGTTGCTTAAATATTCAGCCAAAACACCGAGTCACAGTGAACTTCTGTGTCCTCCCGTGTGAATGGGCTCGGCGCTCCCCACCCCCACCGGAACCTGCATTCATTCATAGGTGTAGTGCGGTTCCTCACTTTTGAGAGGACTGTAACCCTACAAATTAATCACGGCGGTTAATCACAGTCATAGCAGGTCTCAAAATGCTTTCGTATTTGCATTCAGGTTTGCATTTTTAAGCAGTTAAAATACAAAAAATAATTCCCTGAGGTCATATCAATTATCTTCTGTGATGTTCCCAACACGTCCATGAGTAGCTTTAGGAATCGAACCTCATTATTGAGAAGTTCAAGAAATAATAAGAAAAATGGTAATGTCATTTAAATAATAGAGAACATAAGCAAAAATTTTCAACACAAAGTTTTAACATCTGATGATACTTATAAATTTGGTACTATCGATAATCTATACCGAGCAATATAGTCCTTACTAACAATAGATATGAAGGGTTCATACAAAAAAAAACCACAGAAATTCTTAACACAGACACAACTTTAAGGGAATAAAGATCACTGAATAACGGAGACCAAAAAAATGGGTTATCTCTATATATTTCCATGCCTGGGCTGAAATAAAGCTACAACATGCTTTGAAAATCATAAGGTACTATACAGCCTCAGGGAGAGAAATGTGATTCGTTTTCAGATGCCAGTTCCCTTGCACAAAATCCTAGCACAAGCAAATACATCTTGGTACACTTTTTGATGTCCTCAATAATTTCTATTCTGGTATGGGGGGATTTCTTTGGATCGTTGGAAGTGGAATAAAAAGGGATGTGGGGAAGAGGGAAGGACCCAACCTGGCCCCAGGGGCACCAGGTTTTGGTGAGGCAGCAGGAATTCGTTTGGAGATGTGCGGGGCGTGGCAATTCTGGTTAATGACAACATGCTCCGAGTTTCCAAGCTGCCACAAGGGCCCCCTGCTCTGCAGACTGAGCTAACCAGCATGTGCCTAGAGTGGACATTTTCAAAAAGAGCAATAGTAAGTGTGGCTGAGAATGTTGGGAGAAGGGACCTCGCGTGCACCACTGACGGAAAGGTCACTTAGTGTAACGCTGTGGAAAACCGCATGGAGACCCCTCGAAAAACCAAAAGTAGAGCCACGACACCACCCAGCAACCCCACTTCTGGGCATTCCTCAAAGTGTCTGAGATCAGAACGCTGCAATGTCTGTACCACCATGGTCACTGCACAGTCACTCTTCGCAGTGGCCAAGATACAGAACCGACCTGCGTGTCTGTCAACGGATGAGTAAGGAAAATGTGGTGTGTGCACCACAAGATGCCCGTCAGCCTTTAAAAATGGAAATCCTGTTATTAATGACAACATGAATGAGCCTGTAAGACAGGCTGAGTGAAAAAAGCCAGGCACGGAAAGACAGATATTTCATGATCTCACTGCATACAGAATCTGAAAAAGTTAACCCCATAGACACAGAGAGTAGAACAGTGAGGACCAGAGGCTGGCAGGTGGGCTGGCAGGGAAGAGGAAAGGGCAGCTGTTGGTCAAAGAACACAGACTTTAGATCAAGGCTTAGTAATCACGGCACTGCCTGGTGAACACAGTTAATAACAATTCAGACATCTAAGGCTTAGTCATCACCGCACTGTATGGTGAACAGTTAATAACAATTCAGACATCTAAGGCTTAGTAATCACCGCACTGCATGGTGAACAGTTAATAACAATTCAGACATCTAAGGCTTAGTCATCACCGCACTGCATGGTGAACAGTTAATAACAATTCAGACATCTAAGGCTTAGTCATCACCGCACTGCATGGTGAACAGTTAATAACAATTCAGACATCTAAGGCTTAGTAATCACCGCACTGCATGGTGAACAGTTAATAACAATTCAGACATCTAAGGCTTAGTAATCACTGCACTGCATGGTGAACAGTTAATAACAATTCAGACATCTAAGGCTTAGTAATCACCGCACTGCATGGTGAACACAGTTAATAACAATTCAGACATCTAAGGCTTAGTAATCACCGCACTGTATGGTGAACAGTTAATAACAATTCAGACATCTAAGGCTTAGTAATCACTGCACTGCATGGTGAACAGTTAATAACAATTCAGACATCTAAGGCTTAGTAATCACCGCACTGCATGGTGAACAGTTAATAACAATTCAGACATCTAAGGCTTAGTAATCACCGCACTGCATGGTGAACACAGTTAATAACAATTCAGACATCTAAGGCTTAGTAATCACTGCACTGCATGGTGAACAGTTAATAACAATTCAGACATCTAAGGCTTAGTAATCACCGCACTGCATGGTGAACAGTTAATAACAATTCAGACATCTAAGGCTTAGTAATCACCGCACTGCATGGTGAACACAGTTAATAACAATTCAGACATCTAAGGCTTAGTAATCACTGCACTGCATGGTGAACAGTTAATAACAATTCAGACATCTAAGGCTTAGTAATCACCGCACTGCATGGTGAACAGTTAATAACAATTCAGACATCTAAGGCTTAGTAATCACTGCACTGCATGGTGAACAGTTAATAACAATTCAGACATCTAAGGCTTAGTAATCACCGCACTGCATGGTGAACACAGTTAATAACAATTCAGACATCTAAGGCTTAGTAATCACCGCACTGCATGGTGAACAGTTAATAACAATTCAGACATCTAAGGCTTAGTAATCACCGCACTGCATGGTGAACAGTTAATAACAATTCAGACATCTAAGGCTTAGTAATCACTGCACTGCATGGTGAACAGTTAATAACAATTCAGACATCTAAGGCTTAGTAATCACCGCACTGCATGGTGAACAGTTAATAACAATTCAGACATCTAAGGCTTAGTAATCACCGCACTGCATGGTGAACAGTTAATAACAATTCAGACATCTAAGGCTTAGTAATCACTGCACTGCATGGTGAACACAGTTAATAACAATTCAGACATCTAAGGCTTAGTAATCACTGCACTGCATGGTGAACACAGTTAATAACAATTCAGACATCTAAGGCTTAGTAATCACTGCACTGCATGGTGAACAGTTAATAACAATTCAGACATCTAAGGCTTAGTAATCACCGCACTGCATGGTGAACAGTTAATAACAATTCAAACATCTAAGGCTTAGTAATCACTGCACTGCATGGTGAACAGTTAATAACAATTCAGACATCTAAGGCTTAGTAATCACTGCACTGCATGGTGAACACAGTTAATAACAATTCAGACATCTAAGGCTTAGTAATCACCGCACTGCATGGTGAACACAGTTAATAACAATTCAGACATCTAAGGCTTAGTAATCACTGCACTGCATGGTGAACAGTTAATAACAATTCAGACATCTAAGGCTTAGTAATCACCGCACTGCATGGTGAACACAGTTAATAACAATTCAGACATCTAAGGCTTAGTCATCACCGCACTGCATGGTGAACACAGTTAATAACAATTCAGACATCTAAGGCTTAGTCATCACCGCACTGCATGGTGAACAGTTAATAACAATTCAGACATCTAAGGCTTAGTAATCACTGCACTGCATGGTGAACAGTTAATAACAATTCAGACATCTAAGGCTTAGTAATCACTGCACTGCATGGTGAACAGTTAATAACAATTCAGACATCTAAGGCTTAGTAATCACCGCACTGCATGGTGAACAGTTAATAACAATTCAGACATCTAAGGCTTAGTAATCACCGCACTGCATGGTGAACAGTTAATAACAATTCAGACATCTAAGGCTTAGTAATCACTGCACTGCATGGTGAACAGTTAATAACAATTCAGACATCTAAGGCTTAGTAATCACCGCACTGCATGGTGAACAGTTAATAACAATTCAGACATCTAAGGCTTAGTAATCACTGCACTGCATGGTGAACAGTTAATAACAATTCAGACATCTAAGGCTTAGTAATCACCGCACTGCATGGTGAACAGTTAATAACAATTCAAACATTTCAAAATTTCCAGAATAGATTTTTAATGCTCTCTCCACACACAAAAAAAAGGTAAGTTGGTGAGGTGATTGGTATGTCACTTAGCTTGCTCGACTCTTTCCCCAGTGTATACATAGATCAAAACATCACGCGGTACTCCCTAAATACAAAGTGTTACTTGTCAATTTAAGATAAAATTTAAATCGATAATTAAATTTTAAAAATAAGAAATAAAGAAGGAATGCAGACAGGACTGGAAGATACGCAATAAACTCTGCAAAAGACAGAGAGAGAGAAATGTGACCTGGATGCAAATACTTGCTTTAGTGTCTGCTTGAAACAAGGCAGAGGTTTGGGTGGCTAACAGTGGTAGAAGGAAGTTTCTGGAAACCAGAAAACTACATCACTACCACCTTCTCAGGAAGTGATGCTATTAGGCTAGGCACGGTGGCACATGCCTGTAATCCCACACTTTGGGAGAGTGAGGTGGGAGGATGACTTGAGCCCAGGAGGCAGAGGCTTCAGTGAGTTCAGTGACGGCAGCACTGCACTCCAGCCTGGGTGACAGAGCAACACCCTGCTGGAAATCAAAAAGGAAAAGAACCCTCCGGACTGATCTGTGCCTCCCACATTCACATGCTGAGCTCCCAGTGCAGATGTGTTTGGAATAAAATAGTGATTCAGGTAAAATGAGGTTATGAGGGCGAGGCCCTGATCCCATAGGATTAGTGCCCTTGTAAAGACACTGGAGAGCATGTGAGAACACAGTGAGAAAGCAGCTGTCTTTCTGCCAAAGAGAGAGGCCTTTAGGGAAACCAGCTCTGCTGACACCTGGACTGTGGGTTCACAGCCTCTGGAGCAGTGAGAAAATGAGTTCCTGCTGTTCAGACCTCCCACGCTCTGGGACTTGGTTACTGCAGCCTAGAAGCTCAGCAGCAGATCTGTCAGTGATGGCCTAAGTGCTTCCTGACCCAGCATAAACAAGCAAGGCCGGCAGGCGGGGTGTGGTGGCTCACGCCTGTAATTCCAGCACCTTGAGAGGCATAGGTGGGCAGATCACTTGATGTCGGGAGTTTGAGGCCAGCCTGACCAACATGGAGAAAGCTCCTCTCTACTAAAAATACAAAATTAGTTGGGCGTGATGGTGTGCGACACCTTGAAACAAGGCAGAGGTTTGGGTGGCTAACAGTGGTAGAGGGAAGTTTCTGGACACCAGAAAACTACGTCACTACCACCTTCTCAGGAAGTGATGCATTTAGGCTGGGCACAGTGGCACATGCCTGTAATCCCACACTTTGGGAGAGTGAGGTGGGAGTGAGGTGTTTGAATTGTTATTAACTGTTCACCATGCAGTGCGGTGATTACTAAGCCTTAGATGTCTGAATTGTTATTAACTGTTCACCATGCAGTGCAGTGATTACTAAGCCTTAGATGTCTGAATTGTTATTAACTGTTCACCATGCAGTGCGGTGATTACTAAGCCTTAGATGTCTGAATTGTTATTAACTGTTCACCATGCAGTGCAGTGATTACTAAGCCTTAGATGTCTGAATTGTTATTAACTGTTCACCATGCAGTGCGGTGATTACTAAGCCTTAGATGTCTGAATTGTTATTAACTGTTCACCATGCAGTGTGGTGATTACTAAGCCTTAGATGTCTGAGTTGTTATTAACTGTTCACCATGCAGTGCAGTGATTACTCAGCAGGCTGAGGCAGGGGAATTGCTTGAACCTCGGAGGTGGAGGTTGCAGTAAGCTGAGATCGCCCCTTGCACTCCAGCCTGGGTGACACAAGAGTGAAAATCTGTCTCAAAAAAAAAAGCGTGTCCACACCATCCTGCTGTCCCAGGGAACGATCCGGAAGGCCCTTCATGGAATGCGTGTGCTGATGGCTCAATGCATCTGGGGTGCATTCCAAGTACTAACACAGCCAACCAGAACAATTAGGAAGCTCTGCCTACACATACACACAAAGCCATCTGATGTCACTGTTCAGTGAAACAAGTGATTTACAAAGCACGTAATTCCACGCAAGCTACAAGAAGCCACGTGTGTGGTACTGTGCTGGACCAAGGAGGCACTGACCCCACCTCCCTCTAGAACACCTGGAATGTGGCCTGTCCAGATGAGATGGGCTGCAGGTGTGTCACTCTTCAGACTTAATACCAAAAAAAAAAAAGAAAGTAAAATGCTTTATAAAGGCGGGGCACAGTGGCTCATGCCTGTAATCCCAGCAATTTGGGAGACTGAGGTGGGTGGATTACCTGAGGTCAGGTGTTTGAGACCAGCATGGCCAACATGGTGAAACCCCTCCCTACTAAAAATACAAAAATTAGCTGCACACAGCGGTGCATGCCTGTAGTCCCAGCAACTCAGGAGGATAAGGCTGGAGAATCACTTGAATGCAGGAGGTGGAGCTTGCAGTGAGCTGAGATAGCGCCATTGCACTCCAGCCTGGGTGACAGAGCAAGACTCTATATCAAAAAAAAAACTTTATTAATATTGATATAATGATTATGAGATGACATTTTAAACATAATAGTTTAAATAAACTATATTATTAAACATGATTTTACCTGTTTTTGCTTTTTTTAATGTGGCTATAAGAAAATTTTAAATTACAGATGAGGCTGGGCCGGTGTCTGATGCCTGTAACCCCTGCACTTAGGGAGGCTGAGGCAGGAGGATCACTTCAGCCCAGGAGTTCAAGACCAACCTGGGCAACAGAACAAGACCTTGTCTCTACAAAAAACAGGAAATTAGCCAGGCATGGAGGAGCATGCCTGTAGTCCCAGCTACTGGAGAGGCTAAGGCAGGAAGATCGCTTGAGCCCAGGAGTTGCAGGCTACAGTGAGCTACAACGGTGCCACCGCACTCCAGCCTGGGTGACAGAAAGATAACTTTTCTCTAAAAAAATAAAATGAATAAAATTGCAGATGAGCCTAGAATTCTGACCCCACTGGACACAATCAGTTTGGAAGGACATGTTCCACACTGCTGGTTGCATTGTTCATTCTTTATGAGCTGCTTCGATTTTTATGGTTAGTGTAAATTACTTCTATCATTTTTTTAAAAAAAGTCGTTTAAAAAAAAAAAGGAGCTTCTTAGGAGAAGTATTTTCGCCTAACATTGGGGCAGAGCCACAGAGAGGCCACGTGGTATTAATGTGTCTCTGGGTAGCAGGGCAGGTGTTGCCACCATCAAGACCATTTCTCTTATCTAAACCACCTGGGTTGGACTAGTCTTGACAGCCTTTTAGTTTGGAATTGAAAGTTGCTCCGGAAATCCACAAGTTCTGGGTATAAAACAATTAAGTGGCAAGTGCTTAGTGGCAGAGCTAGCAGGCCTGCCTTACACCCAGCTAGTGCAGGCCCAGGATTTTGGATAAAGAGGATAACACCCTTTTAGCAAAATCTAAATGTGTTTCCAAAGGTGTTACTTCTCTACTTAATAAGGGATTCCTACCTAATAACTCTATGAAATATATTTAAATCCAAGCGTTCACAGAGGCCCTTCAATTCTTTTACAAAATGGATCTGTACAGCACATTTGCATTAAACTCATACATCTTCATTTTGAGAATTTGCATAAAATTCTTAAGGACATTTACAAGTAGATGTGGCCAGAAAAGCAGAACTGGGCATGATTGAAAGTTTAGAGTTTATGTAAACGTCAGCAATCACTGACATACATTAAGTAATTTTGCAATCACTACTCGACCCCAGCACAGGAGGATGAAGGGACCCATCACAACTCCACAAAATGGAGAAACGGAGCTGGAAGGCGCCAGTCTAGAGAACAGGATACTCACACTTCCAAAATCATAATAAAAACATCGAGTGGCAATATTGTTTAAGGACCGCCGCTGACACTAAGACCACATCAACACGCCCCACAGAAAACTGAAAAAGTTTTCCATCTGCAAGAGCACTTGTACTTAAAAAAAAAAGCATAATTTCTAAACCAAAATTAAGTTTATATGTTAAACGTCATTCATTATGGACAAGAGCAATACAGGTCATTACGTAACTGTGTGATGCCCGAACCCAGGATTTTACAGCTCAGAGGTTCACAGCGCAAACATGACCCACCAAACCTGCTCCACAGCTGGCATGGCCATCACACCCCACAGCCAGAAGGAAGTCAGCACGAAGGAGGGACGCCACAGAGTCTTCCTCGGCCAAATGGGACAGAGGGGCACGTGCAGAAACAGTTCAGAGCCCCCAGAAACTGCCAGGGAGACACCAAGTGAATTACAGATAGCAGCTGAGGGGAGGTGGGGCTTGGCAGCCCTGCAGAGCTGAGGAACATGTGGCTTTCTGCGTGACCAACACATATCTTGAGTCTCAAAATTCCATTTTTGTAAGAGAAAAAGGCTTCGGTCATCAGTCAGAAGGTCTTAAGTCACAGAAAAATTGACAAAGTGGAGGCCTGTGATTAAACAACCCAGGAGTGTGCTGTGCTCCCCTAGGTGGGAGGCGGAGGACACGGAGGAGGAGCAAGGCCTCCCTCACATCCCAGTCTTCCCTCTAAGCCAGGAATGCGCTCGCCCTCACCCGTCAAGAGACAAACGCTCCACAGCCCTTCCACAACGCGAGGCAAGCTGTAGCACGTGAATCTGAATGAAGAGGAACAATGTCTGTTTCTTCTTTATAAAAACGTACAAAGCCTGTGATAAGATCATCTAGAAAAGGCCTTGAAGGCATGGTAGAAAAATGATGCCTGCATATAAGACCCCGTTATTTGTACTTAAAACTCTCTCTCCCTCAATGTTTCATGATTCTGAACAGGACAAAAACCCTCCCACGTGGAGCTGGCCAGTGACTCCGCGTCGGCATGACACCCGCAGCTGCTGACACCCGTCAGCTTGGCCGTGGTCCATTTTCGTGGTTTCCGACTCTGTCTTTCATGTATTCTGCAACGCATTCATGGAGGCTGCTCTGACCTATGGATGCGTTCAGCGTGGCTTCTGGTCCCACTGAGTTGTCTTTTTTAATGGGAAGAATCCCAGGGAAGGCAAGAGGCTCGTGCCCCTGGGAGGAAGTGGGGTGGAAATGAGTCCAATCCAAGCCCCCTATAGTGTGTGCAGACATGAGCTTCACCTCAGCCTCTGAAATCCCAACACTTCCCCACAGTTGTCTGTAATTCATGAAAACTTTGATTCAGTATTAGCCAATTCACTTCTCCATTCCTTCCCAAACTTCCTGAAAGATTTCTCATGTTTTAAAAAGGAGCAACACTAAAAGGTAAAATGATACGGGGATTATCTATTGTTTCCTTTTTCTAAACAGCTTGTCCCTTTTCCTTGCACTGGGCGTCAACAGCTGTGCTTCATGCCAGCTGCCGTTCCGCTTGCTACAGGGCGTCCCACTTCACGACTGACCACACCGACAATCCTCTTCAAACAAGTTCTTGCTTGTTTCTCCGCTGCATGTCTGACTGGAAGTCCAAGAAAACAACCCTTCTTTCCTAGGAAACCCAACACCACAAGCACTCCACACACCTTTGCTTCTTAATCTCTTAACTTTCAAGGTGCCCCTCGGGGTGAAATGTTTCTGTTTATCATTATTTATAAACCTTAAAAGGTTTCTGAGCTGATTTTCTTTCTCTGGCAATCCAAGCTGCTCACACACGACAACCTACGTGTGCCAGGCGCCATCCCTGACCAGGCACGCACCGTCTCACCCGGTTCTCAAACAACCCCTCGGCGTCGCCCTTCTCTGGGAAACTGTAGCCACGAGGAGTAAGGGCTGGGGACGCCTGAGGTTCAGATCCGAGCTGGCCCCCCATGAGGCCAGCGTCCTCAGCTCCATGCAGACCGGTTTCTCCCGACCCCAGACACACGAGCTAATGAATTTCATATTTTTAAAGCATGCCAATTTTAAATATCGGGTTTCCAGACGGAAACGCACCCCCTGTTAAGTGTTTCATGATGCTGGAGTGTGCGAGGAGGTGTGGGTTCAATCAGAGTGATGACCCCAACGCCTTCCCTCCTGTTCACTCCGAAATCCTGACAAGCCCACGGAGAAAAGCTTCACTGAAATAACACTTATTGAGTAATTTGTCTGAGTGACTGTATAGAAAGTAACCACAATGCTACTCTTTAGAAGAGATGGTCCAGGAGTAAGGAGAGACGCTAAAGCCTGCCAGACAGGGACCTGGCAGCGTCTCCCCGCCTCCCCCATACCTGCGGTGAATGGGCTCCAGCTTGCTTGCTCTTTATCTCAAACCAAACCAGCCAGTCAGGGAGGGGACCTGTAGCTTCCTGTCCTCTGATTACACCCCGAAAGCCCAGGGAAGTGGAAAAGCACGGGAGAGCAGAAAGAGAACACGTGTTCCTCCAGACCATCACGTCCCTTTAAATTATAAATCAGAGAAGTTGTTGTTTTTCTGGGTCAATGTCTTTGATTATTTCTTATGTTGTAAAAAAAAACAGCTTAAATATCCATCTAAACAGATGATTGTGTCATCGCTGGCACAAATGAAGCCTTCTACTGCAAGAAACTTCTCCCTGAGGGCCGAGCCTACTGAATTGGCATAAACCTTGCTACCGGCTGCTAATTCTAAACCACTTATCAAGAGTGCTCAGCCCAGAGTTCTGCTGCAGCTGCAACAGCAGCCTGTGTCTCAAAAACTCTCAGGATCTCTGTAGAAATACCTTGTAATGTCTCTCTTAACCCTAAGGATTGATGCACAAACTCCTTGCATCTTAAACAATTAAGCCGTCAACACCTGTGCTTCTGGGCATCTTTAAGCTGCTTGGACTTCCTCCAGGACTGTGCCTCATGGGGCTGGTGTTCCTGTGCTTTCATTCCTTGCCAGCAACAGTGGAAGGTCCACCACGCAGCACCACAAGGAGCCAGGAAGGAGCGGGGCCATGGATGTGGCCCCAGCAGAAACACATGGCTCATAACCCGAACACCAATCTAAAAAGAGGAGATGCGGCCCGACCAGGCACCCTGGATCTAACTCCCTTCCTAGAAGTTACAGTGCTTGAGGATCTTTGTCACCCAGAATCTCAGAGCCTGGCTTTCCCTTATCCTTGGCGCCTGATGCCAGGGCAGCCCCAGGAGGAGGCAGCTGTGCTCCCGCCGAGTCACAGCCTTGCATGTCCCCTCATCGCTGCCCACCCAGGTCTTCACATGTCACGGTTCTAGGCCATCCATCCACCCAAGGAACTGGAAGACATGGCCCGGGAATCAGCAGCTCTCAGAGCACTCTCAGCTGAGCACCAAGATGGACACGGTGTCGGTCCAGAATACATCGAGGCTGTCTGCCGCTGGCAGTGTTTACAGGACCACTTAGCTCTTTGGTGCTTGACTCTGACAGGTTAAAAGCTGCTTTTTCAAAGAATGAAATCCATCCTCTCTAGGCTGCAGGGTCCCCAACAGTCAGTGGACCTAACTGCTCCAAGTAGCATGCGTGTGTGTGCTCGCCCAGAGAGAAACGCTGCTGAAAAGGTGCCCACCAGTCAGCGGACATGACCACTCATGACCGCTCCAAGTATCATGCATATGCGTGCTCGCCCAGAGAGAAACGCCAGTGAAAAGGTGCCCACCAGAAAACAGACATCACACATGTGCATGGTCGCCCAGAGAGAAACACCAGTGGACTAAGCTCTGCCTCCCACACCTACAGCCAATCACCCCAGACACATTGATAAAGGCTGAGGCGCCGGGCATAATTCATCTATTATCACAATATATTTGCTGCAGTAATTTAGGTCACTCAGAGTTCAATTCTGGAGAACATTAGAAAGATTTATGCAACTGATTTCAAAGAATGCTACAGCTCACATAGAGGAAGGATGGCCTCCAACGTAAGTGTGACTTGAATGCCCACGGGGGTTGACCGACAAGGGGGGTGCACCCACGCCACAGGGTGACCAGCTGACTGGAAAAGGGTCTGGGGTAGATGCTGTGTTCCCCACATCCAGGTTGCATGTGCATATGTGCACATGTGTGTGCACCTGTGATTGCATGTATGTGCATCTGTGGGCATATGTGTGTGCAACTGCATGTGGTTGCATGTATGTGTTTGCATGTGTACCTGTGTGACTGCATGTATGTGGATGTGTTTGTGTATTTGTGTGTGACTGCATGTGTGGGAGTGTTTGTGTGCGGCTGTGTGTGATTGCATGTATGTGGGTGTGTTTGTGCACCTGTGTGTGATTGCATGTATGTGGGTGTGTTTGTGCACCTGTGTGTGACTGCATGTATGTGGGTGTGTTTGTGCACCTGTGTGTGACTGCATGTATGTGGGTATGTTTGTGTGCATCTGTGTGGTCACATGTGTGGAGGTGTGTTTGTGGGGGCACCTGTATGTGGTTGCATGTATGTGGGTGTGTTTGTGCACCTGTGTGACTGCATGTATGTGGGTGTGTTTGTGTGTAACTGTGTGTGGTTGCATGTATGTGGGTGTGTTTGTGTGTACCTATGTGTGGTTGCATGTATGTGTGTGTGTGCACCTGTGTGGTTGGAGGTATGTGGGTTTGTGCACATGTGTGTGACTGCATGTATGTGGGTGTGTCTGTGTGTAACTGTGTGTGATTGCATGTATGCGGGTGTGTTTGTGTGTAACTGTGTGTGGTTGCATGTATGTGGGTGTGTTTGTGTGTACCTATGTGTGGTTGTATGTATGTGTGTGTGTGCACCTGTGTGGTTGCAGGTATGTGGGTTTGTGCACCTGTGTGTGACTGCATGTATGTGGGTGTGTTTGAGTGTAACTGTGTGTGATTGCATGTATGTGGGTGTGTTTGTGTGCACCTGTGTGTGGTTGCATGTGTGTGTGCACATGTATGTGATTGCATGTATGTGGGTGTTTGTGTGCACCTGTGTGTGGTTGCAGGTGTGTGGGTGTTTGTGCACCTGTGTGTGACTGCATGTATGTGGGTGTGTTTGTGTGTAACTGTGTGTGATTGCATGTATGTGGGTGTGTTTGTGTGCACCTATGTATGGTTGCATGTGTGTGTGCACATGTATGTATGTGGGTGTTTGTGTGCACCTGTGTGGGGTTGCAGGTGTGTGGGTGTTTGTGCACCTGTGTGTGACTACATGTGTGTGTGTGTATGCACGTGTGTGGTTGTGTGTGTGTGTACACCTGTATGTGGTTGCATGTATGTGGGTGTTTGTGTGCACCTGTGTGTGATTCCATATATGTGGGTTTTGTTGATTTGTGTGTGCATGATCGTGTGTCACTGTGTACATGCCTGTGGAAAGAATGGCAGGGGAAACGCCTGACCTGTGTTTTCCTCCCTGTGCATCTCCCATCTCAGTTCCTCAGCCTCCTCCACTCTAACAAACACAGGCCAATACATTGCATTTTTGAATCCCTTCATCCAAAAATTCAAAATTCAGGAAGTTCTGAGAATCATGAGTGTGCTGGCAGAAAGCCTGGCTCCTTCACCCTCCTAGAAGCAGCCTAGGACCTGAATTGATACCAAACCGTCTGTCTTCACCCTCCCTCATATGAGCACTCACATCTTCAGCCACAGAAGTACTGACTGATGACGACATACCACCCCAGACCCCAAATCAACATGGCGCATGCACATCAAACAAGTTAAAAGGCAATTTTAACTTGAGAGGACAATCAAAGGCTCTCCTGAACTTCTCACAAGAGCAGTCCTGCACTGTCACCCTCCCTTCCTGCCGCCCCTGTGACTCCCTGATAGTGCAGCCCATCTCCCCACGGAAGACAAATCAGGAACAGGAGCTGTGCCGGGTTCCAGGTCACAGTGCCCACAGAGCAGCACTTAATATAGATTATTGCTAAATTTTATTTAATCCAGATATTTAGCATTATATTATTTTTAAATTGGATGCCAGTATATGCTGTAAAATAGAAAATGCCCACAAATGTGCTTTTAAACCAGGAAAACATTCAGTGCGTTCTGGTGCCAGCGGTTCACCATGAGTCCCGGAAACATCGCGTGATCAGCGTGATCCTCAGCCTCCCTGTGAAGTGGAGACAGCAGTTCTGACCACACGGCTTTGAGGAGCGAGTGAGGCCCTGGGGTGCAGGAGTGCTGCTCTGGCAGTCATGTGGCACAGCTGGGTAGCAGCAGTTGCTTTCTGCAGCCTCCAGTGCTCAGTTTTCAAAGGGCATGGTGCAGTCTCCTCTGGCCCTCTCTAACTGTGTAGTCCTTCATAACAGTGCCAACCACCGTTCCCAAATTAAATGTAACCAAACAGAGAAGATGTGAGAAGAACAAAATCCTGAATGCCAGAGGCAAACCTGGGCCAGCCCCAAAGGGAACAAGGGAAGGAGAGGAGGAAGCGAGGGGGAAAGGCCAATCCGTCACCCACAGGTGCCCCAAATGGAGCCAGGTGAGGAAGACAGTTCCGCGCTCTGGCACCGAACTCCTTCACATGCACCAGGAAATTAGCTTCCAGCATTTGACAAAAGTCAGGGAGAAACAGCAGCTGGTTTAGAGGACTTGCTTCAAGTCTTCTCTGATACATGCAGCATATGTTCGCAGGGCACAGGGCATCATACATGTAAGCCCAGGATGCAGGCAGTTCTCTTGAGCCCAGTAGTTCAAGACCAGCCTGGGCAACATGGCAAGACCTGCCTCTACATAAAAATATGAAAAATTAGCCAGGTGTTGTGGCAGATGCCCAAATTTCCATCTACTCAGGAGGCTGAGGTGGGAGAATTGCTTGAGTCTGAGAGGCAGAGGTTGCAGTGAACCAAGATCATGCCACTTCACTCCAGCCTGGGTGACAGAGCAAGACCCTGTCTTGGGGGAAAAAAAATACGCACACAGACACACACACATTTCATTAAAGAAAAGGTAACACCCAATACTTGCACCTTCCCAGGAAAGCGCGATAATAAACCACCATGGCAGGAATGTGGGGTTTTCTGCTTGAAAATAAGTCTGATTTAAGGTTTGTATAAAGCCACCACTTAAAATGATTTCACTACTCTCTACCAAACTGTGTAAAATCCAAGTGAGCGAGAAGGAACATTCAGAATCTCAGGTACCCAGAAGCAAACTGCACATCAAGCTGCACCTCTACAATTGGAGCAGGACCAGTGCAGAACCAATTTTGTTTGGGGACCTCATGGCTTCGTGATGCACCCTTTCACGTAGGGGCAATCAACACAGGAGAATGAGAAGCCACAGCCCACACATCGAGTGGGCAGGAGAGGAGCACAGGCAGTGTCTGCAGACACCCAGCCTGGCAGGCATCCGGGAGCAGACACAGGGAGACGCAGCAGGGCCCAGGAGCCCGGGAAAGGTGCTGCTAAAGAGGCAGCCTGGACCTCAGAGCTCACAGGTGTGTGCAGGACAGCAGCTACACGCACTTGGGGCTTGGGGGGCTTGCCAGGATTTGCTTCAGAAACTCCATGGTGCTCCTGAGCCGATGGCTGTGGAAACACCGGATTCAAGGAAGGCAGCTCCGAATACAGCATCAGGACTCACCCCTGGTGCTGGGACCCAACAGCCAGGCAGGGAGCAGAGAGCAGAGCTGAACAGTCCTCCCTGGAGCTTGTTCAAACTGCAACAGCCCAGGCAGGGGTGCGGCAAGAGCCACAAGAAACCCCACAGCATGAATTCTATTTAAAGGGCCGTGTCTGTCTTAAATATTCATGTGAATTTTGCCTTTCACTCCAAGTATTTGAATGTCTCCCTGATTAAAATCTTTAGGTGGCTCATGCCTGCAATCCCAGCACTTTGGGAGGCCAAGGCAGGCAAATCATAAGGTCAGGAGTTTGAGACCATCCTGGCCAACATGGTGAAACCCCTTCTGTACTAAAAATATAAATATTAGCTGGGCATGGTGGCGCGTGCCTATAATCCCAGCTACTCGGGAGGCTGAGGCAAGAGAATCACTTGAACCCAGGAGGCAGAAGTTGCAGTGAACTGAGATCATGCCATTGCACTGCAGCTCTGGGTGACAGAGCAAGACTCCATCTTGGGGAAAAAAAAATCTTTATGTTGTGTACCTATTTCTTTCTTTTTTTTTTTTAATTGCATTTTAGGTTTTGGGGTACATGTACAGAACATGCAAGATAGTTCATAGGTACACACATGGCAGTGTGTTTTGCTGCCTTTCTCCCCTTCACCCACATTTGGCATTTCTCCCCATGCTATCCCTCCCCAGCTCCCCCCCACTGTCCCTCCCCATTCCCCCCAATAGACCCCAGTGTGTAGTACTCCCTTCCCTGTGTCCATGTGTTCTCATTGTTCATCACCCGCCTATGAGTGAGAATATTTGGTATTTCCTTTCTTAATCTGAATTTTTAATGAACGATGATGCAAAGGACCATATAACAAAACTGTGTAAACCTCACCTGTATTTTCTCTTTTTTTTCTTTTTCTTTTTTTAACTTTCCTATGAACATCTTCTAGTGATCTTATCTATAGCCTTTGCCCATGTTCTCTTTTCCTTTTAATGTTTTGATGTTTCTGCTAACTCACTTTAATGAGGTGTTTTTACGTTTAATATATTAGCCCTTGTTCTGTCCAACACATGATAAATTTCTTACTTTTCAGCTTCTTAATTTGTTTTCAAGAATGATGTGTTTTTATTTTCAGATTAAGTGATTAATCTGAATATTACTGAATATACAATATTCAGATTAAGTGAAATCTAGCCAGTTTTTACTCCGTATTTACCCTTGTGTTATCTGGACCATTGATTAGGCTGCTGATTCTCACCTCAGAACCACACAGTTGTTATTACCTCGTATGAAATTTCTACCTCATATTCCTCTGTTTCAGATTTTCATGGCTGTCTTCACTTGTTTGCCTTTTCCCAGTGAAATCAAGAATCATTTAGACAGATTAGAAAACAATGAAATTTGAATTGCAATTAAAGTGAAGCTAAAATTAATTTTTAAATACACAGTTTTATAACATTCAGTCTTTCTAGCCAACAAAAGGGTAGTGTTCCTATTTGTTTTTATTTATATTCCTTTGGAAAGTTGTAGTCTTCAGATACAGCCTACATTTCTTGTTAAAGTTATTCTTAGGTATTTTCATTGTTGTGTCTGTTGGGAAAATCTTTTATTTATCACTTTCTAGCTGATTTTCCTTTTCCTTTTTGAGACAGACTCTGTTGCCCAAGCAGCACAATGTATTTTCTTAAGCAATGAAAAGCATCACCTGTATTTTCTTAAGAAATGAAACATTCAGATGAAAGCTCATCATAAGCCTCCCGGCAATCCTCTTCCCCAGAGACCATGGTCGGAGGAATTTTGTGCTCATCCAGTCCCAGACGATGAGTGTTTTCATCTTTACCCAGAAAGAAGTAAGCTGCCCAGGTGTTTAATTTACATCAATTACTGCCTATGATACAGTCCTTTCACACATATTCACATTTTTTGCTCAAGAGTGTTTCCAAGTGCTAGCTACAGATCACTGATGAGGCTGAAATACACATCAGCAAGTCCTCAGGCACATGGGTAGGAATTTCTCTAGGGTGCATAAAGCAGGGGCTTTTGCAAGGTTCCAGGGTAACACATTTTTGACTTTATTAGACACCGCTAAGTTCCACCCACGGTTTCCACTTGTAGGCAGGTTCACACACTGAACTCTGCATGAATGTACACTCCAACATGCAATGCAAGTTCCTACTTCCCCATGTCCTTGCCAATACTGGGTATAATTTGCTTTTTAAATTTGTTTACAATAGCAAAGACCTGGAACCAACCCAAATGCCCAACGATGATAGACTGGACTGGGAAAATGTGGCACATATACACCATGGAATATTATGCAGCAATCAAAAATGATGAGTTTGTGTCCTTTGTAAGGACATGGATGAATCTGGAGAACATCATTCTCAGCAAACTGACACAAGAACAGAAAATGAAATACCGCATATTCTCACTCATAGGCGGGTGAGGAAAAATGAGAACACATGGACACAGGGAAGGGGGTACTACACACTGGGGTCTATTGGGGGGAATAGGGGAGGGACAGTGGCGGGGGGAGATGGGGAGAAATAGCCTGGGGAGAAATGCCAAGTGTGGGTGAAGGGGAGGAAGGCAGCAAAACACACTGCCATGTGTGTACCTATGCAACTATCTTGCACGTTCTGCACATGTACCCCAAAACCTAAAATGCAATAAAAATTTAAAAAAATAAAAAAATAAAAATTTTTGTGAATACGACAGGTGTAAAATCACAGCTGATATTTGAAATACGACTTCCAGAGCACTGTGTTTCTCCACTGGCTAAGTTCCCTTAATGACTCTGTGAGTACAAGAACAGGAGAACCATACACTTTAAGTCAGTGGTTTCCTTGTACAGCTCTATGAGCACGCGGACATCAGAACCATATGCTTTACGTGAACGGTTCCCTTGTACAGTTCTGTGGGTACACGGATGTCACGGAACCCTATGCTTTACATGAGCAATTTCCTTGTAGAACTGGGTGAGTCGTGGATGTCAGAGCTGTATGCTTTACATGAGTGATTCCTTCATACAGCTCTGTGAGTACATCAGAGAACCATAGGGTTTACATGAGTGATCTGCATGGTTTGTGAGTTCTACCTCAATAAAGCTATTATTTAAAAAAAAAAAAAAAAAGAAAAGAAAAAGAAATGGTGTGCTGAATTTATCCTGGGAGTTACTTGCTCCCAGGACATGGCTGTGTAGGTGGTTCTTGAATTCCAGTTTGAAATACACAGAGGTCTATGATACATTGTAACAGCTGGTTTTAAGGTATGATACAAAATTGTGTTTCTTCTAAGAGTGTATGTTTGTTTATGTATATTTAAGCATATATTTTATTTATATATTCCCATTTCCTATAACATTAAAATATAATTGTATGGTCCGGGAGCAGTGGCTCACGCCTGTAATCCCAGCACCTTGGGAGGCCATGGATGGATCACAGGGTCAGGAGATCGAGACCAACCTGGCCAACATGGTAAAACACAGTCTCTACTAAAAATACCAAAATTAGCTGGGCATGGTAGCATGTGCCTGTAGTCCCAGCTACTTGGGAAACTGAGGCAGTAGAAGCACTTGAACCTAGGAGGCAGAGGTTGCCATGAGCCACTGCACTTCAGCCTGGCAACAGAGTGAGACTTCTTCTCAAAAAAAAAAAAAAAAAAATCAAATTGTATGAACCAACAGTGCCTAATCAATACCTGTTGCTTGCTATAGGAACACAAAAGCCTCTTACGCTTAGAAAGAAGGAGGCGCTTGCTGTGCCTTCCGGCACCTGCCAGAATTCCAGGCATATTTTCAGATTGAAAGGGAGAGTTTGGAAACTCGTGTAGAAGATTCCCAAACTATTTCACCAAAATAATGGCATTTCTAATGTGGGAAACGAAAGCTCACTTGGTTTCTCAGGCTTCCTACCCTGCACCCAACTGGAGGCTTTCTCACCTTCGGACCCACCAGCCACCTCAGCACCTGCCTTCAAGGCAGCCTCCCGAAATCTAAAAATACCGCTTGTATGATCAGTTCTTCCCTGGTATGAGAAACGGGCCCTCCTGCGCCCGAATGACTCTCAATTACTAAGCCCCACAGCCTCATCCTTGCTATCCAGGCTTTGACCTTTGCAGGGCATGGCTGGCCTGGGCTCCAGAGCCTCTGTGGTTACAGCAGAGGGTGTTGATATTTTTTTTTTTTTTTTTATGGATGAATTTTTATTGTACATAAATTATACTTCAGTTAGCTGATATCACAACACAGACTAATTAAATCAGGACCTGAGAGCTCTGGGCATCAGTATTTTTTTTTTAATTTTTTAAATTTTTATTGCATTACAGGTTTTGGGGTACATGTGCAGAACGTGCAAGATAGTTGCATAGGTACACACATGTCAGTGTGCTTTACTGCCTTCCTCCCCTTCACCCACACTTGGCATTTATCCCCAGGCTATCCCTCCCCAGCCCCCCCCACTGTCCCTCCCCCCTTCCCCCCAATAGACCCCAGTGTGTAGTAGACCCCCTCCCTGTGTCCAACTGTTCTTATTTTTCTCACCCGCCTATGAGTGAGAATATGCGGTATTTCTTTTTCTGTTCTTGTGTCAGTTTGCTGAGAATGATGTTCTCCAGATTCATCCATGTCCTTACAAAGGACACAAACTCATCATTTTTGATGGCTGCATAATATTCCATGGTGTATATGTGCCACATTTTCCCAGTCCAGTCTATTATCATTGGGCATTTGGGTTGGTTCCAGGTCTTTGCTATTGTAAACAGTGCTGCAATGAACATTCGTGTGCATGTGTCCTTATAGTAGAACGATTTATAGTCCTTTGGATATATACCCAGTAATGGGATTGCTGGGTCAAATGGAATTTCTATTTCTAGGTCCCTGAGGAATCGCCACACTGTCTTCCACAATGGTTGAACTAATTTACACTCCCACCAACAGTGTAAGAGTGTTCCTATTTCTCCACATCCTCTCCAGCATCTGCTGTCTCCAGATTTTTTAATGATCGCCATTCTAACTGCCGTGAGATGGTATCTCAATGTGGTTTTGATTTGCATCTCTCTAATGACCAGTGATGATGAGCATTTTTTCATATGTTTGTTGGCCTCAAGTATGTCTTCTTTTGTAAAGTGTCTGTTCATATCCTTTGCCCATTTTTGAATGGGCTTGTTTTTTTCCTGTAAATCTGTTTGAGTTCTTTGTAAATTCTGGATATCAGCCCTTTGTCAGATGGGTAAACTGCAAAGATTTTTTCCCATTCTGTTGGTTGCCGATTCACTCTAGTGACTGTTTCTTTTGCCGTGCAGAAGCTGTGGAGTTTGATTAGGTCCCGTTTGTCTATTTTGGCTTTTGCTGCCAATGCTTTTGGTGTTTTGGTCATGAAGTCCTTGCCTACTCCTATGTCCTGAATGGTTTTGCCTAGATTTTCTTCTAGGGTTTTTATGGTGTCGGGTCTTACGTTTAAGTCTTTAATCCATCTGGAGTTAACTTTAGTGTAAGGTGTCAGGAAGGGGTCCTTTGGAATGTTAATTTAAGGAACCCTTCAGCCTGGGTGTTCCCTGGGCCAAACCCTGAATGAGCAGCGGCTCCTTCCAACGGCTCCATGGCTCATAATTGATTTGGATCCCAGGGTCAGTTGCCCTCGGCTCTCTGGGCCTCCTGACCCAGGACCAGCCCCTCACCCAACTGTCCCCATTTGCCCTGGGGGTGGTCAAGATTTTCCTGTCAGGCTCCTGTAGACAAAGCCCCCCATGTCAGAGGCATGAAAACCAGTGTGATGGCCGCCCTCCTGCCTTCAGCCTCCTGAGACAGACCCCAGCAGAGACCCCGAGTTAACACTTGTGTAAATCCACAGACCAACAGAGAAAATAGAAAACCCAGAAGTAAACCCAAGTGGCAATGAAAATATGAATCCACGGAACCTTCAGCCACTGACAGCTGCTCCCCATGTGAACACCAAGTCTGTCAAACCAGAATAGGTGGGTGTCAGCAAGGAGCAGGGAGAGAATCCCACAAGAAGAGAAGCAGGAGGCAGCCTGTACCCACCTCAGAACTGAGACAGAGGCCCAGGATGACCTCGGACAGGCTGCACCTGCTGCCTCGCCACTGCTAGAGGCACACTAAACACTGACACTGCAGAATTGTAGCGGTTTCCTATGCTCCATGTTTAACGTAAGATGTGCTGAGAATTGGATGTTGTTGAGAGATCACCTTTGAATTCACAAATCTATTTTTGTCAAGAATTGAATAAACAAACATTCCCGGATTAGTGCCTTACAACGATGATGCACTGTCCTGTGCACAGAATATCACTGTGTCTAACCTTTCAGCAGCATGTGCCATTTCAGCGTTTTCTAGGAACACTACAAAGTAATCAGAGCCACCTGTGTTATCACACCTGGTCTCCTTGGAAACCCACGGCTTCCACAACCTTAACTTCTGCCATTCATCTGTGCTTGGTACCCAGGACAGAGATGCAGACAGAACTGACCCATATAAAGAAGAACAAGAAGGGACAGGTGACAAAGGATGGTTGCATCACCATTAAAAAGGGTGTACTAGATCACGGTATTCCTGCTGCTAACTTGAGTTTCCTCAAATTAGGTCTTAGCCAACAAATTTAAAAACAGACCCACTGTTTTAGTCCATTCTCACACTGCTAATAAAGACACACCCAAGACTGGGTAATTTGTTTTATTTTATTTTTTAAATTTTTTAAATTTTTATTGCATTATAGGTTTGGGGGTACATGTGCAGAACATGCAAGATAGTTGCATAGGTACACACATGGCAGTGTGTTTTCCTGCCTTCCTCCCCTTCACCCACACTTGGCATTCATCCCCAGGCTATCCCTCCCCAGCCCCCCGCTGTCCCTCCCCTATTCCCCCCAATAGACCCCAGTGTGTAGTAGACCCCCTCCCTGTGTCCATGTGTTCTCATTTTTCTCACCCGCCTATGAGTGAGTATATGCGTTATTTCCTTTTCTGTTCTTGTGTCAGTTTGCTGAGAATGATGTTCTCCAGATTCATCCATGTCCCTACAAAGGACACAAACTCATCATTTTTGATGGCTGCATAATATTCCATGGTGTATCTGTGCCACATTTTCCCAGACTGGGTAATTTATAAAGGAAAGAGGTTTAATTAACTACAGTTCAGCATGGCTGGGGAGGCCTCAGGAAACTTACAATCCTGGGGTCAATGGAAGCAAACACATCCTTCTACATGCGGCAGCGAGGAGGAGAAGGACAAGCAGGGGAAATGCCATACGCTTACAAAATCATCAGAGCTTGTGAGAACTCACTCGCTATCATGAGAACACCATGGGGTAAACCGCCTCATGATTCCATTATCCCCACAGCACATGGGGATTATGGAACTGCAAGAAGACATTTGGGTGAGGACACAGCCAAACCGTATCACCCACGTTAAATACTGAGGTCACTGTGTGATCTTGAGCACGAGGAAAAGGGAGAAAATAGACCAACGTCACACAGACCTACTTATGGTGCCCGGAACATTAGCGGACACTTCACCTCCTTGTTTTTATTGGTAAAGAAAGAGCACCTGCCATGGGTAACCGAGATGCTCTGTGGTTCTGCAACATTTTCCCATGGAAATGAACCAGCCTTTCTGGCAACTGCACCTCTGCTTTTATAATCACCTGTGTGATACTCAAAAAGAATTTGACTAATTCCTCTAGACAGCACGTGCAGATTAAAAAATTAAAGCAGGCCGGGTGTGGTGGCTCACACCTGTAATCCCAGCACTTTGGGAGGCCGAAGCGGGTGGATCACAAGGTCAAGAGATCAAGACCATCCTGGTCAACATGGTGAAACCCCGTCTCTACTAAAAATACAAAAAATTAGCTGGGCATGGTGGTGCATGCCTGTAATCCCAGCTACTCAGGAGGCTGAGGCAGGAGAATTGCCTGAACCCAGGAGGCGGAGGTTGCAGTGAGCCGAGATCGCGCCATTGCATTCCAGCCTGGGTAACAAGTGAAACTCCGTCTCAAAAAAAAAAAAAAAAAAAAAAATTAAAGCAAAGCTGCTCCTGTTTTAACTCTGGAATAGTCACTTGTGCCCTCATCTTATGAATGATGTCACTAAGCCACAAGAATCCACAGAGGTGACACTGATGGATGCACCTGCTTTTCTACAGCTGAACTCAAGAAGCATTTTAAATTGTGGAAACACAGAAATATACATACGTGTTTTATTTAACCTGTGTTATGGGCTGAAATGCATGCTCCAAACATTCATCTGTGGAAGGCTGAACCCCCAGTGTGGCCAGATTTGCAGAAGGGAGTAACTAGAGTTAAATGAAGTCACAGGAGCGGGGCCCTGACGCATCCTGATGGGCATCCCCCAGACTCAGAGGGTCAGCCCCGTGAGGACACAGGGAGAAGGTGGTGCCCACAAACTCACCCTCCAGAGAGAGGCCTCAAGAGGAACTGCCATGGTGATGCCGTGACTTCAGATATCCAGTGTCCAGGGCTGGAGAGGACAGACTCCTCTTGTGTGAGCTGCCCCATCCCGGCCACTTTGCTCTGATGGCCTGAGCTGAGTAACACATCCAGGTAAAAAGAAGCATGAGAGATACCCACTGGTGTAAATCCTCCTGTAGGGCAAGTCTCTGAAACATTCTGCTTCACCTAATTATGCATTAAGAATACATGAAACTCAGGAGAAAAAGAACTAAAATTTTAATTAGAAAAAATGATAAATTTTCTCCTCATTTTCTAAATTGTTTTTATCAAAT
Organism: Saguinus oedipus; assembly: GCA_031835075.1. NCBI lineage: Eukaryota > Metazoa > Chordata > Mammalia > Primates > Cebidae > Saguinus > Saguinus oedipus. Next base: position 42,533,695 of record CM063182.1, read on the forward strand.
GTTGGGCACAGATTGCTAAATGAATTGAAAATCATTTGAAAGGAAACCTATGTCCCTTTTACCAACAGAAGGCAGCTCTCCTGAAAGAATTAAGAACTGTATTTCTTTTATCCTGATAAACTTGACGAACCCCATTGCTGGGCACTGGCGGCAGCTTTACAACCTCTTCCCTGCTCGAGTGGCACAGGGAGGAGCGTCCCAGTGACAGCAGAGGCAGCAGAGAACACCAGCATCCTGCTCCTCATATGACCAGGCTCTGGGGCTGCGCCTGTTTCCCCAGTTCTAACACAGCGAGTCACCCAGAGACCCCAGCAGCACCCACACCTGAGTGCAGCTTGGCAGCACGAAGGCACACTCCTCCATCCCCACCTCCAAGGGCATCCCGAGGCTAAGTGACTAAGTCTCAATCTCAAGAAAGAGCTGACTTGTAAATAAAAGAACGGATGGTGTGCTAGAAATGAAAAGGTGAATTATCCTCGAAAGGCGGCTTAATCCGAATGGTGTGGAGGCCACGCTCGCATTCTATTGTGATGAGAAAACCCTTCACACAGAATGTCCCCTTGCGAGTTTTAAGTGCACCACGAATTACTGTGGGCTGCATGCACCACGTGGCGCGGCTGACCTCCCGTGACACACCTCACCTCCCGTGGCACAGCTCACTTCTTGTGGCACAGCTGACCTTTCATAGCACACCTGACCTCCCACAGCACAGATGACCTTTTGTGAGCCAGCTGATCTCCCATAGTACAGCTGACCGACTGTGTCCTGCCTGAACCTGAATAATCCCCAGGAGGCGGCATCTCAGAGCTGCTCCAAGAAGCCATGAGGGGCGGGCACCGAGCCTCCCAGACGCTCAACCTCCAGGTCACCTTTCCGTGTTTTCATGCCAGCTCCCAGCCCACCCACTCCAGCCCACTCCAGGGGTCTTCCGCTTCTCTGCATGCTACATGTGTGTCTACTAGTTTGAAGTGATGGCTCCGTGGATGGAATAATCAAGGCTAAAAGCCAAGCAGTCCCGCATTCACCCCCCTGGGCTCTTCAGGGCCTTCGCGCATCATTCCGAGGTGTGCGCCTCTCCTGTCTGCTCTGGGGGGTTTCATGCTGCCATGTCTAGACCATTTTACTCAAGGGGCTCAGAAATTCTTCTTAAATCATATAATCCACTCCACACATGTAATGAGTTCTACCATGTTTATAACTAATTAGTGGGTGTCTCGGTCAATTTTTGTTGCTATCACAGAATACCTGAGACTGCCACTTGAGACAGACAGGAGGTTTCTCTAGCTCACACATCTGTAGGCTGAGAAGCTCAGGGCGTGGCTCTGGTCTCGGGCAGGAACTTGATGTTATGCCACAACATGGCAGAGAAGGTCAAAGGTGAAGGAGACACCTGCAAACACACAGTGGCCAAGCAGCATCCTGGCTTCATGACAACCCACTCTCAGGGGAGCTAATCCATTCCCAAGAGAACTGGTCCCGTCTTGCAAACGTGAGAACTCACTCACCACCAAGAGAACAGCACCCAGACGTTCCTGAGGGATCCACCCGTGACCCAAACTCCTCTGATCGGCCTCATCTCCAACACTGGGGAGCAAATTTCAATGTGAGTTGTTTTGGTTTTTTAGTCTACTTTTCTATTTTAGATCCAGGGAGGACGCGTGTAGGTTTGTTACATGGGTACATTGTACAACATTGAAGTCTGGGCTTCGAATGATCTTATCAGCCAAGCAGTGAGCACAGCACCCCACAGGCAGTTTTCCCACCTTTGCCCCGTTCCTCTCCTTCCCCACTTTTAGAGTCCCCAGTGTCTACGTTCCCACATCTACGTCCATGTGTCCTCAAAGCTTGTCTCCCACTTAGTGAGAACATGTGGTATGTGGTTTTCTGTTCCTGCGTTAATTCTCTCAGGATAACAGCCTCCAGCTCCATCCACGTTGCTGCAAACGACATGATTCCATCCTTTTTATTATGGCTGCTTGGTATATCACGATGTATATATACACATTTTCTTTAACTAGTCCACCACTGATGAGCAGCAGGTGGATTCCATGTCTTTGCTATTGTGAATAGCGCTGCAATGAACGTGAACATACATGTGTCTTTTTGATAGAATAATTTATTTCCCTTTGGGTACATACCCAGTAATGGGATTGCCGGGTTGAATAGTAATTCTATTTTTAGTTCTTTGACAAACCTCCAAACTGCCTTCCACAGGGGCTCAACTAATTTACATTCTCACCAACACTGTACAAGTGTTCAGCCTTTCCGGCATTTGTTATTTTTTTACTTTTTGACAACAGCCATTCTGACTGGTGTGAGATGGTATCTCACTGTGGTTTTGATTTGCATCTCTCTGATGATTAGTGATGTGAAGCGTTTTTTTCATACTTTTTTTCAACATGAGTTTGGGTGAGAACAAACAACCATATCCAAACCACAGCAGGTGCCAATGGAAAAGAAATGCGTTATCCAGAGATTCTCCACCTGTGGGCAAAGAAGGCCTAGGAGACCAGAGGGACGGTGGGGCACACAGAGGAGGTGGACAGGTAAGTAGAAATAGAGATCATTACAATGTTTACTTTTGCTAAAGTGTATATAAATGATGATGTATCAAAAAAATACCCCTCACTTAAATGAATTTACAAATTAATAGGAGAGTTAAGTTTTCCAGTTAATGAATACTCTTAGGATATACCTGTTACTATTCAGTGGTCTATGGTTTTTAACACTGAAATGACAGGCTGTTCTGGAAGGGCCGATACCCGTTTCAGCCCAGGTGAACACTGGAGGGACAGACACGCTCAACAGGTTGCTGAGGGAGGGAGGGAGCACTCAGCACGAACACTCAACTCACCCCAAGACTCAAGCCCTTTTTAATCCTTAGTAACTTTTTCTTGTGGTGGTGGTAAAATATAAATCACAAATGTTGCCATTTTAAGCATTTTTTAAGTGTTTTCAGTGGCATTTATTGGATTGACGATACTGTACAACCATCGGCATTACATTATTCCCAAAATTTTTCGATGCCACAAGTAGTAACTCTGTGCCCATGTGACAGTGGCTCCCCTTCCCTCCGCCCCCAGCCCCCTGTAATATCTCTTAGATTCTGTGTTTTTTTTTTAATTTGCCTATTCTAGGTACCTTGTATAACTGAAATCATTCAATATTTATATTTCTGTGTCTCGCACTTTTCACCTAGTATCTTTTCAAGGTTCACCCACGTTGTGACATGTATCAGCACTTCATTCCTTTTCATGGCTGAGTAATATTCCACTGTACATAGAAGCCACATTGTGTTTATCTGTCCATCCCTGATGGACACGTGGGTTGCTTCCACCTTTCAGCTGTTGTGACTAATGCTGCTAGAAACACCGGAGCCCAAACATCTGTTTGAGTCACTGTCATGGCTGCCTTTGGCCAGAGGCCGAGGCACGGAATTGCAGGGTCACAGAATGCCAGCTCGTCCGCCCCAGCAGCCAAGTGTTACTTCCCACCAACAATGTGTGAGAGTTCCAGTTTCTCCACGTCATGGCCAAAACCGGCTCTTGCCCTTTGTTGTTGTTTTAACGGCCATCTAGTCAGCGTAAAATAGAATCCTGTAGATTTGGTTGACATTTCCTTTATTGGTAATGACACTGAGCACGTTTCCTGATGTGTTTTGGCCATTTCTATATCATCTTTGGAAAAATGTCTGCTCATATCTTTTGCTCACTTTTAGCCAGGTTGTTTGTCCTTCTGTTGTTGAGTTGCAGGAGTTATTTATATTTTCTTAATAACGAACTCGTATCACACATGTGATTTACAGATGTTTTCTTCCATTCATAGTGTCCTCGATAGACAAAAGATTTTCTCTTATATAAACAAGGCCCCATTCATCTATTTATTTTTCTTTTGCCACCTGTGCTTTTAGTGTTATATTCAAAAAATCATTGCTAAAACCAAGGCCACAAAGATTTGCCCTGTTCCCTTTTAGAGACTTTATAGTTTAGTTTTTACAATAAGCCTTAGTTCACTTTTAATTTTTGCATGTAGTGTGAGATAGGGGTTCAACTCCATTCTTTTGCTTGTTTATACACAGTTTTCACAGCACCATTTAAGAGATTATTCTTTCCCCATTCAGTGGACTTGGCACCCTTGTCAAAAATAAATTGACCACTATAATAGTGAATACATGTCCATATACAATCGTCCAAACCCACAGAACACCAAGTGCAAACCTTAAATGACAGACTTTGGGTGATTATGATGTGTAAACCTAGATTCCACAATTTTGACAAATGCACCACATCTGGTGAAGGATGTTAATAATGAGTGAGGTAATAATGTGAGAGAAGCAGGGAGTCCATGTGAAATCTCTGAACCTTCCACTCAATTTTGCTGTGAACCTAAAACTGCTCTAAAAATTAAAGCTTTAAAAGTAATTAAATTTGTTAGAGGTGTGAGGTTTATTTATGAACTTGAAATTCTATTCCATGGATCCATATGGCTATTCTTACACCAGTGTCATGTTGTTTTCATTACATTAGCTTTGAATTAAGTCTTAAAATCAATGTATATGTCCCCAACTTTGTTCTTTTTCAAGATTACTTTGGATATTTGGGCTCCATTGAAATTCCACATAAATTTTAAGATGGAATTTTCTATTTCTGCCCAAAAGGTAGTTGGAATTGCGATCACGATTGCATTAAATCTGTAGAGTACTTTGGGTAATATCATTTCAGAAATATTAAATTTACCAATCCATGAACATAGAATGTCTTTCCATTTGTATACAGCTTTAATTTACCAATCCATGATGTAGAATGTCTTTCCATTTGTATACAGCTTTAATTTACCAATCCATGAACATAGAATGTCTTTCCATTTGTATACAGCTTTAATTTACCAATCCATGAACATAGAATGTCTTTCCATTTGTATACAGCTTTAATTTACCAATCCATGAACACAGAATGTCTTTTCATTTGTATACAGCTTTAATTTACCAATCCATGAACATAGAATGTCTTTCCATTTGTATACAGCTTTAATTTCTTTTATCAGTGTTTGGTAGTTTTCTATGAACAAGGCTTTTGCCTCCTTGGTTAAAATTATATTTAAATATTTTATTCTCTTAAAAGTTACTATAAATGGGATTGTTTCCTTCATTTCCTTTTTTGATTGCTGGTGCATAAAAATACAACCAATTTTTGTGGGCTGATGTGTACCTTGCAACTTTGCCAAATTTACTTTGCTGAGTTGATTAGCTCTAAAACTTTTTTTTTTTTTCCTGGTGGATTGTTGAGGGTTTTCTACATAAAATGTCATATGTTCTGTGAACAGAAATAGTTAAACTTATTGCAATTCAATTTGGATTATTTTCTTTGCCTAACTGTTCTCTGTAGAACTTTCTAGAACTATGGTGAATAGAGGTTAGAAAGTGGGCATCCTTACTTAGTTCCTGTCTTAGGAGAAAAGTTTCAGTCTTTCCCAACTGAGTATAATATCAGTTATGGATTTTCCCTATATGGTCTTTGTGATGTTGAGAAAGTCCACTTTCCTAGTTTAATGAGTTTTTTTATCATAAAGACGGCTGGATTTTGTCAAATACTTTCTCTGCATCAATTGAGATGATTATGTGGGCTTTTGGTCCTCATTCTATTAATGTGATGCATTACATTGATTGATTTTAATATGTTGAACCAGCCTTGTATTCCTAGAGTAAATCTCATTTGGTCACAATGTACAATCCTTTTACAACATTGTTGGATTTGCTTTGCTAGTGTTCTGCTGAGGAATTTTGCATGTATGTTTATGTGGGATGTTGATCTGTAGTTTTCTTCTAGTGATTTTACCTGGTTTTTGGTATCAAGGTAATGCTGGCCTCACAGAATGAGTTAGGAACATTCCTTTCCCTTCCATTTTTGAAGCACCAGTGAAAGATTGATGTTAAGTCTTTAGATGCTTGATAGAGCTCACCAGTGAAGCCATCAAGTCCTGGGCTTTCCTTTGTTGGGAGGTTTTTGATGATCAATTCTGTTTCCTCACTAGTCACAGGTCTGTCCAGGTTTTCTATTTTTAAATGTTCAGTGTTGTCAGTAGTGTGTTTCTAGAAATTTATCCACTTCATCTAAGTCATCCAGTTTGTTGGTATACAGTTGTTCCCGGTATTCTCAGGTGAAAAAGTAACGCCCCCTCTGTCATTTCTGACTTAAGTAATTGGAGACTGCCCTCCCTCTTTTCCGCTTAATTCATCTCAATCAAGGTTTGCCAACTGTCTTGACCTGTTCGAAGAAACAAATTTCGGCTTTATTTTCTGTATTATTTATCCATACTCTAATCTTTATATTCTTCCTTCTGCTAACTTTATGCTTAGTTTGCTATTCTTTTTCTAATTTCTTGAGATGTGCAATCAAGTTATTGATTTGAGATCTTTCTGGATTTTTAGTGTAGGTGTTGTCTACAGCTATTAATTTCCCTCTGAGTACTGCTTTCACTGCAACCCACAGGCCTTGGTATGCTTTCCTTTGTCTGTAGGTCTTTTTTTTTCTTCTTCAACTCTTTTTAATTGCATTTTAGGTTTTGGGGGTACGTGTGAAGAACATGTAAGATTGTTGCATAGGTACACACATGCAAGTGTGATGTGCTGCCTTCCTCCCTATCACCTATATCTGGCATTTCTCCCCATGCTGTCTCTCCCCAACTCCTTACCCGCCCGTCCCTCCCCTATTTCCACCCTACAGACTCCAGTGTGTGATGCTCCCCTTCCTGTGTCCATGTGTTCTCATTGTTCAACACCCACCTATGAGTGAGAAGATGCAGTGTTTGATTTTCTGTTCTTGTGTCAGTTTACTGAGAATGATGGTTTCCAGGTTCATCCATGTCCCTACAAAGGACATGAACTCATCGTTTTTGATGGCTGCATAGTATTCCATGGTGTATATGTGCCGCATTTTCCCAGTCCAGTCTATCATCAATGGGCATTTCGGTTGCTTCCAGGTCTTTGCTATTGTAAACAGTGCTGCAATGAACATTCGTGTGCATGTGTCCTTATAGTAGAACGATTTATAGTCCTTTGGATATATACCCAGTAATGGGATTGCTGGGTCAAATGGAATTTCTATTTCTAGATCCTTGAGGAATCGCCACACTGTCTTCCACAATGGTTAAACTAATTTACACTCCCACCAACCATGTAAAAGTGTTCCAATTTTTCCACATCCTCTCCAGTATCTGTTGTCCCCAGATTTTTTAATGATCACCATTCTAACTGGCATGAGGTGGTATCTCAATGTAGTTTTGATTGGCATTTCTCTAATGACCAGTGATGATGAGCATTTTTTCACATGTTTGTTGGCCTCATGTATGTCTTCTTTTGTAAAGTGTCTGTTCATGTCCTTTGCCCGCTTTTGAATGGGCTTGTTTTTTCTTGTAAATCTGTTTTAGTTCTTTGTAGATTCTGGATATCAGCCCTTTGTCAGCTGGGTAGATTGCAAAAACTTGTTCCCATTCTGTTGGTTGCCAATTCACTCTAATGACTGTTTCTTTTGCTGTGCAGAAGCTGTGGAGTTTGATTAGATCCCATTTGTCTATTTTGGCTTTTGTTGCCAATGTCTTTGGTGTTTTAGTCATGAAGTCCTTGCCTATGCCTATGTCCTGAATGGTTTTGCCTAGATTTTCTTCTAGGGTTTTTATGGTGTTAGGTCTTATGTTTAAATCTTTAATCCATCTGGAGTTAATTTTAGTGTAAGGTGCCAGGAAGGGGTTCAGTTTCTGCTTTCTGCACATGGCTAGCCAGTTTTCCCAATACCATTTATTAAACAGGAACTCTTTTCCCCATTTCTTGTTTTTATCAGGTTTGTCAAAGATCGGATGATTGTAGATGTGTGGTGTTGCCTCTGAGGTCTCTGTTCTGTTCCATGAGTCTATATCTCTGTTTTGGTACCAGTACCATGTTGTTTTGATTACCGTAGCCTTGTAGCATAGTTTGAAGTCCAGTAGTATGATGCCTCCCAATTTTTTTTTTTTCTTAGAATTGACTTGGCTATGCGGGCTCTCTTTTGGTTCCATATGAAATTTAAGGTGGTTTTTTCCAGTTTTGTGAAGAAGATCATTGGTAGCTTGATGGGGATAGCGTTGAATCTGTAAATTACTTTGGGCAGTATGGCCATTTTCATGATACTGATTCTTCCTAACCATGAACATGGAATGTTTCTCCATCTGTTTGTGTCCTCTCTTATTTCGTCAAACAGTGGTTTGTTGTTCTCCTTGAAGAGGTCCTTTACATCCTTTGTTAGTTGTATTCCCAGGTGTTCTTTGTAGCAATTGTGAATGGCACTTCGTTCTTGATTTGGCTCTCTTTAAGTCTGTTATTGGTGTATAGGAATGCTAGTGATTTTTGCACATTGATTTTGTGTCCTGAGACTTTGCTGAAGTTTCAGGAGATTTTGGGCTGAGACGACGGGGTCTTCTAGGTATACAATCATGTGGTCTGCAAATAGAGACAATTTGACTTCCTCCTTTCCTATTTGAATACCCTTTATTTCTTTTTCTTGCCTGATTGCTCTGGCTAGAACTTCCAATACTATATTGAATGGGAGTGGTGAAACAGGGCATCCTTGTCTAATGCCAGATCTCAAAGGGAATGCTTCCAGTTTTTGCCTGTTCAGTATGACATTGGCTGTTGGTTTATTATTTTGAGATATGTTCCGTCAGTACCTAGTTTATTGAGAGGTTTTAGCACAAAGAGCTGTTGAATCTTCTCAAAGGCCTTCTCTGCATCAATTGAGATAATCATGTGGTTTTTGTCTTCGGTTCTGTTTATGTGGTGAATTACGTTTATATACTTGCGTATGTTGAACCAGCCTTGCATCCCGGGATGAAGCCTACTTGATCATGGTGGATAAGCTTTTTGATGTGCTGATGCAATCAGTTTGCCATATTTTATTGAAGATTTTTGCATCTATGTTCATCATGGATATTGGCCTGAAGTTTTCTTTTCTTGTTGAGTGTCTGCCAGGTTTTCCTGTCATTTCTTCTTTGATCCATTGGTTATTTAAGAATGTGTTGTTTAATTTCCACATACTTTTTTTTTTTAATTGAGACAGAGTATCACTCTTGTTACCCAGGCTGGAGTGCAATGGCGCCATCTTGGCTCACCGCAACCTCCGCCTCCTGGGTTCAGGCAATTCTCCTGCCTCAGCCTCCTGAGTAGCTGGGATTACAGGCACGCGCCACCATGCCCAGCTAATTTTTGTATTTTTAGTAGAGACGGGGTTTCACCATGTTGACCAGGATGGTCTCGATCTCTTGACCTCGTGATCCACCCGCCTCGGCCTCCCAAAGTGCTGGGATTACAGGCGTGAGCCACCGCACCCGGCCCTTCCACATACTTGTGATCTTTCTAGTTTCGTTCTATTATTGATCTCTATTTTCATTTCACTGTGGTCGGAAAGAATAATTTGCATTATATTAGATTTTTTGATTGATTAAATTTTTGTTTTGTGGCCAACCATGTGGTCTGTTTGGAGAACGGTTTGGATAGCATTTTCCAGGACAGACCAGATACTTGAGAATAATGTGTAGTTACTATCATTGGGTGAAAAAAAAGATTTTACCAAATACTTAACACATCTATCTCTTGGATCCAACTGGCTTCTATTGTTACTCAAATCCTCTATTTCCTTATCAATCTTCTGATTGTTCTATTATTGAAACTGGGTTATTGAAGTCACTATTACTGCTGTTTACGTCTCTCTTCCGTTCTGTCAATTATTGCTTCATATGTTTTGGGGACTCTGCTATTCTGTGCCCACATGTTTACAATTGTCATGTCTTCCTGATATATTAAGCCTTTTATCAGTGTAAAAATGTCCTTCTTTGTTTCTAGAACGCCTGAGTTTACCTGGACTTAGGGCACTTCAGAACGAGAATTGGCAAATTCAGAGCAGTCAATCAAATACCACCACCTGTTTTCGTATGATCCACAAGCTAAAAATGGTTTTTATATTGTTAAATGACTGAAAAATCAAAATAAACTTTTATGACCTGAAAATTACATGAAATCCAAATTTCGGCATCCATAAAGCGTTACTGCTGGTTGGCAATGCGCACTCACCCCTGTGCCGTCTGAGCCACTTCCACACTATGATGGCAGACAGAAATAATGGCAGCAGAGACCGTATGGCCTGCAATTGCCCGACCCTTTTCAGAAACAGTTTCCATGTGCTTGCCCTAAGATAAAGACTGTATCTCCTCGCCTACCTTGACCTGAAGAATGGCCATTTGACTACGTTTTGGATGGTAAGTGGTTAGCAGGAATACATGAGTGGCCCTGACACACACTGGTAAGAACGGGGAACGTGTCCTTCTCTGCCCCTTTCTTCTCACTCATGGCTAGGAAGCAAACAAGAGGGCAGGGAAGATGTGCTGGCATCTCTCTTGGTCCATGAGATGAAAGACACATCAACGACAGCAGAGCCACAAAGTGAAGGCGCCATGGACGACAGAGAAACCTACACAGAGCCCTGGAGGTCCCAAATGCGGCCCTTGTTTATATCATAAAAAAGTATCTTCTTATGGCCGGGCGCGGTGGCTCACGCCTGTAATCCCAGCACTTTGGGAGGCCGAGGTGGGTGGATCACGAGGTCAAGAGATCGAGACCATCCTGGTCAACATGGTGAAACCCTGTTTCTACTAAAAATACAAAAAAATTAGCTGGGCATGGTGGCGCGTGCCTGTAATCCCAGCTACTCAGGAGGCTGAGGCAGGAGAATTGCCTGAACCCAGGAGGCGGAGGTTGCGGTGAGCCGAGGTCGCGCCATTGCACTCCAGCCTGGGTAACAAGAGCGAAACTCCGTTTCAAAAAAAAAAAAAAAAAAAAAAAAGTATCTTCTTTCCCTAGGGTCACTGTTGTTTTAGACTATTTTGGGGTGCTGTGTTAGAATATGATCTATGCTGACATTTGCCTGCCCCCAGGGCTGCTGTATTCCAGAATCCTTTGAGTCAGGTCAAATGTATCTGGCAAATAATTATTTTGGCTCCAGCACAAGTCAACGAAAATGGTCTCCAGCAACATGTGGCACTAACACTGTTAGACTTCTGACAAAGAATTTGTCATTTTCTATCCACAGCGCCGTCTTTTAAGCTGCTGTTTACGGAGCTCATAACCTGGAGGCTCCCTCATGGGTGTGACTGTGACCTGAGCAAAAAGCAGTCTGTTCTAAATACTAGCCACAGAACTTAAAAAAAAAATTGTAGCAAAATTTACCTATAAATCCAGGTGTTTCGTATCTAACCTACTCAAAGCAAAATGAAGACTCAGGGAGAAAAAGGAGGGATTCCTCAGTAACCAAAATAGATTCAGTAAAGGTTTGAGGATATTCTTAATAAACTACATGCATACCAAAGCAAAAAGGATTTTACCAAATACAGTATTTAACATTGACACGTTATCAGATCATTCTAGTCCTAGAACAGCCGTTGAAAATCTCGTAGCTCCTGTTAGGTTTTTTGTTTTTTTTTTTGTATAAAACTATCTTTCAAATAAACTCATATACAAAAAATCCAATATAAAACAGATAAGAGCAAAGAAACTCATCCTGAAACCTGGGCATGGAGACTGGCACCCCCACCCACTGTAGCTGTCCCAGGCCAAGTCCCTTTCTGAAATACTCCAATTTTACTAAATACTTTCTAAATGCCAATTCGAACTTTTCAATAAAATTGTCTCACTACCACTAGTCACTGTCAATTGATATTAATAACAACCACAAGCTTTACTGAATCTATTTTGGTTACTGAGGAATCCCTCCTTTTTCTCCCTGAGTCTTCATTTTGCTTTGAGTAGGTTAGATACGAAACACCTGGATTTACAGGTAAATTTTGCTACAAATTTTGTTTTAAGTTCTGTGACTAGTATTTATGTTATATTTGACCGAGCACAGAAAATCAACACCAAGACAGAAGGATGCCAAATTGCAGGGTTTATTGCCGGCGGCCACGGAGGACTCACGTCTCTCCAACCCGTGGCCCCGTAAAAGAGGGTGGAAAGACCTTTTATGCCCGTAAAATCACCTTGGGGGTGAGGGGCTTCATACATTCCGAGGGCCAGTGGATTCAAATCACCTTCTGGGTGGAGATAAGGGTGAGGGGGTTCCGGATTTTTCGAGGGCCAGGGGACTATTTGACATTCTGATTGTTATTTAAGGGGTTCACAGATGCCGAGATTAACATTCGTTTACACATCGTCTGGGTGGGGGTGGGATCCATAGATTTTTATTTACTTGGCGCCAGGATGGGATTATCTGGGGTGCTTACTCTGGTAAACAAAGGCCAGCGACTCTGGCATTTACAGATAAGAGAAGGTATGCAGCTTTACCTCAATTTGCATCCTGCAAATAATCTAGCAGTTTACAGAAACCAGGGTTAGCAGTCACTGTGAGGAGAAGGGAAACAGTTTTGTTCTTTATAAAATGGCATCGTACAGGTTCTAACTCTAGGCCAGCTAGATCACCTTTAGAACAGACTGCTTTTTGCTCAGGTCACAGTCACACCCATGAGGGAGCCTCCAGGTTATGAGCTCCGTAAACAAGAGCTTAAAAGACGGCACAAAACATTCGTCTACTACAATCGCAAGGCGTCTGACAGGCCAGTTTTACGGTACTCATAGTACAGGTTACTGATGTGTCTAATTAAAAAATAACTGATCAATAATACATGGGCGATTTTCATTACCTAACGATAACAGTGAGAACAGCCTGGACTCAGGTAATAAGGCTCGGCCACAAAATCAGCCACAGAGTCTGTGGGCTCCACCAGAGGTATTTCCTACTTGTTACTCTGTTAGAAGACACATTGATGGGTTTTAGAAGAAAATGATAGTTCTTTTTTAAACAGTGAAGTGATAAAATATATAATAGGCATTTATGTAAGTTTTGATCTCATTTCTTCTCTCGGATGGATGGAGTAATTCATAGGAAGTGAGAAAATTACTGAGTAAGGGTTTAAAAAGATTTGTGATGGAAGCAATTTCTCTAGATGGAAACTTGAATAAAAATGTTGCACCCCACACTTCCTCACCTCTGGGGAGTGAGCAGCCTCAGAGTCTGAATCCACGCCTGTGACTCCTCACTGCCAAGATGAGGTGAGATGAGAGGCAGCCACGAGCAGGTGCCGAGCCCCGGCCCCATTCAGAGAGCAAGTCATGCCTTCAGGAGGAAAGCATGACTCAGTACCTCACCAAGCTATTTAAACCCCAAAATCTACATTTGGTTACAGGTTAGGAAGTCTTAAGACACATATACCCTATTGGAACAAACTAGACTCTTAAAAATGAAGATGTCTAATTAAAAGCCGAAGAGCAGCCCAATCCGGCAAAGCCCCTGGCCCTCCAAACACCACGTGCTTTCACCCTAAGAGGCCACCACCCTGTTTACCTCTAATACTGGTTTGTTTTTTTTTTTTTTTTAGTCCTGGGCTTTTTATTTCTATAAAGTCATTAGTGACGTTCTTGTTTTCATTCTTTTTTTCTCTCTCTTTTATTTTATTTTATTTTATCTTTTTTTTTCTTTTTTTTTAATTTTTATTGCATTATAGGTTTTGGGGTACATGTGCAGAACGTGCAAGATAGTTGCATAGGTACACACATGGCAGTGTGTTTTGCTGCCTTCCTCCCCTTCACCCACACTTGGTATTCCTCCCCAGGCTATCCCCCCCAGCTCCCCCCGCTGTCCCTCCCCCATTCCCCCCAATAGACCCCAGTGTATAGTAGACCCCCTCTCTGTGTCCATGTGTTCTCATTTTTCTCACCCACCTATGAGTGAGTATATGCGGTATTTCTTTTTCTGTTCTTGTGTCAGTTTGCTGAGAATGATGTTCTCCAGATTCATCCATGTCCCTACAAAGGACACAAACTCATCATTTTTGATTGCTGCATAATATTCCATGGTGTATATGTGCCACATTTTCCCAGTCCAGTCTAATACTGCTTTAAATAAGGAAATCATCAGCTCTGAGTCAAGACCACAGTCAGAAGGGTTTTCTATTTCATCATTTGCCTCATTCTTTTCTTTTTTTTTTTAATTCAACCACCGGGTACGGGTTTTCCATGCTTCACATGTGTACGCAGACTGGCACTCAGAATACATTTACTGTCTTTGAGAATAATGACACACCGAGTCCCTGGTAAGCTGTGCTGGTCTCTCCTTAGCTGGCACCGCCTCCCTGGGTGGCCGCCACCAGCCGCCATCTGCTCCGCTGCCTGACGTCTGCTGTTCGTTATGTGTCTCCATCATAAACTGTCACTCCGTCTCTTATTCTCAATAGACCCTTTGCAGCAAATTCTACAAGGAAGGGTCTTGCAAGTGGGAATTTTGTAATAAAATCCCATTCAAGATGCCATTTACGAGTTCTCCTCCTTTAACAACTTCTAACGGGACAGGAGTGTGGTGAAGGCAGTGAAGCTCCCCTTCGGATTGAAGCGGTTTTTCTGATAACCACGGAGGACTCTTTTTCTTGATACGCAAGAAGATGAGTGAAAACATTCACTGAAATGCGATGTGAGTCCTTTACAAGCAAAATTCTCAATCAATACAGCAGTGGCATGCAGAGGGAAGTGCGGGATGACCTGTCCCCACCCTGGACATGCTGCTGACCCTCCACGTCTCCCAACACCGTAAGGAAGTGTGGGCTAGCCCCGTCCTCATCCCGGCCACTCTGCTGACCCTCCACGTCTCCCAACACCGTAAGGAAGTGTGGGCCAGCCCCGTCCTCATCCCGGCCGCCTGCTGACCCTCCACGTCTCCCAACACCGTAAGGAAGTGTGGGCCAGCCCCGTCCTCATCCCGGCCGCCTGCTGACCCTCCACGTCTCCCAACACCGTAAGGAAGTGTGGGCTAGCCCCGTCCTCATCCCGGCCACTCTACTGACCCTCCACGTCTCCCAACACCATGAGGGAAGTGTGGGCTAGCCCCATCCTCATCCCGGCCGCCTGCTGACCCTCCACGTCTCCCAACACCGTGAGGGAAGTGTGGGCTAGCCCCGTCCTCATCCTGGCCACTCTGCTGACCCTCCACGTCTCCCAACACCATGAGGGAAGTGTGGGCTAGCCCCGTCTTCATCCCGGCCGCCTGCTGACCCTCCACGTCTCCCAACACCGTAAGGAAGTGTGGGCTAGCCCCGTCCTCATCCCGGCCGCCTGCTGACCCTCCACGTCTCCCAACACCGTAAGGAAGTGTGGGCCAGCCCCGTCCTCATCCCGGCCGCCTGCTGACCCTCCACGTCTCCCAACACCGTAAGGAAGTGTGGGCTAGCCCCGTCCTCATCCCGGCCACTCTGCTGACCCTCCACGTCTCCCAACACCGTAAGGAAGTGTGGGCCAGCCCCGTCCTCATCCCGGCCGCCTGCTGACCCTCCACATCTCCCAACACCGTAAGGAAGTGTGGGCTAGCCCCGTCCTCATCCCGGCCACTCTGCTGACCCTCCACGTCTCCCAACACAGTGAGGGAAGTGTGGGCTAGCCCCGTCCTCATCCCGGCCACTCTGCTGACCCTCCACGTCTCCCAACACCGTAAGGAAGTGTGGGCTAGCCCCGTCCTCATCCCGGCCACTCTACTGACCCTCCACGTCTCCCAACACCATGAGGGAAGTGTGGGCTAGCCCCGTCCTCATCCCGGCCGCCTGCTGACCCTCCACGTCTCCCAACACCGTAAGGAAGTGTGGGCTAGCCCCGTCCTCATCCCGGCCGCCTGCTGACCCTCCACGTCTCCCAACACCGTAAGGAAGTGTGGGCCAGCCCCGTCCTCATCCCGGCCGCCTGCTGACCCTCCACGTCTCCCAACACCGTAAGGAAGTGTGGGCCAGCCCCGTCCTCATCCCGGCCGCCTGCTGACCCTCCACGTCTCCCAACACCGTAAGGAAGTGTGGGCTAGCCCCGTCCTCATCCCGGCCACTCTGCTGACCCTCCACGTCTCCCAACACCGTAAGGAAGTGTGGGCCAGCCCCGTCCTCATCCCGGCCGCCTGCTGACCCTCCACATCTCCCAACACCGTAAGGAAGTGTGGGCTAGCCCCGTCCTCATCCCGGCCACTCTGCTGACCCTCCACGTCTCCCAACACAGTGAGGGAAGTGTGGGCTAGCCCCGTCCTCATCCCGGCCACTCTGCTGACCCTCCACGTCTCCCAACACCGTAAGGAAGTGTGGGCTAGCCCCGTCCTCATCCCGGCCACTCTACTGACCCTCCACGTCTCCCAACACCATGAGGGAAGTGTGGGCTAGCCCCGTCCTCATCCCGGCCGCCTGCTGACCCTCCACGTCTCCCAACACCGTAAGGAAGTGTGGGCTAGCCCCGTCCTCATCCCGGCCGCCTGCTGACCCTCCACGTCTCCCAACACCGTAAGGAAGTGTGGGCCAGCCCCGTCCTCATCCCGGCCGCCTGCTGACCCTCCACGTCTCCCAACACCGTAAGGAAGTGTGGGCCAGCCCCGTCCTCATCCCGGCCGCCTGCTGACCCTCCACGTCTCCCAACACCGTAAGGAAGTGTGGGCTAGCCCCGTCCTCATCCCGGCCACTCTGCTGACCCTCCACGTCTCCCAACACCGTAAGGAAGTGTGGGCCAGCCCCGTCCTCATCCCGGCCGCCTGCTGACCCTCCACATCTCCCAACACCGTAAGGAAGTGTGGGCTAGCCCCGTCCTCATCCCGGCCACTCTGCTGACCCTCAACGTCTCCCAACACAGTGAGGGAAGTGTGGGCTAGCCCCGTCCTCATCCCGGCCACTCTGCTGACCCTCCACGTCTCCCAACACCGTAAGGAAGTGTGGGCCAGCCCCGTCCTCATCCCGGCCGCCTGCTGACCCTCCACGTCTCCCAACACCGTAAGGAAGTGTGGGCTAGCCCCGTCCTCATCCCGGCCACTCTGCTGACCCTCCACGTCTCCCAACACAGTGAGGGAAGTGTGGGCTAGCCCCGTCCTCATCCCGGCCACTCTGCTGACCCTCCAAGTCTCCCAACACTGTAAGGAAGTGTGGGCTAGCCCCGTCCTCATCCCGGCCGCCTGCTGACCCTCCATGTCTCCCAACACCGTAAGGAAGTGTGGGCTAGCCCCGTCCTCATCCCGGCCGCCTGCTGACCCTCCATGTCTCCCAACACCGTAAGGAAGTGTGGGCTAGCCCCGTCCTCATCCCGGCCGCCTGCTGACCTTCCATGTCTCCCAACACCATGCTCCTTCCAGGGCACAGTCAGCCTGGGCTTGGCTTCCTCCTCACGCTCCTAAACCCTCCAGAATTCTGGATTCCCGATTCCCTAAACTAGTGGTATTCCCTATTTTTTTGCTCCAATGCCTCTTGAATAGGTAGTAAAGTATTGCAAGTGACTTGATTCCTACTAGACTGTCATTACTGACACCTAAATAAAACTGTCAGCCAGGTGCAGTCGTTCACGTCTGTAATCCCAGTACTTTGGGAGGCTAAGGTGGGTGGATTGCTTGAGGCCAGGAGTTGGAGACCAGCCTGGGCAATATGTTGAACTCCTGCATCTACAAAAAATACAAAAGCTAGCCTGGTGCGGTGGCATGCACCTGTGGTCCCAGTTACTCCGGAGGCTGAGGCGGGAGGATCACTGGAGCCCAAGAGGTCGAGGCTGCAGTGAGCTATGACGGCTGCAATCGTGTCACCGCACTCCAGCCTGGCCTATACAGTGAGACTCTGCCTCCGTCAATCAGTCAATCAAGCTGTTGGCTTGTTCCTTTAAATGTATTCAGCGGACCCCACAGGGTCATATCCACTGGGTGGCTGCCGCCGTGGTACTGTCCACGTGGTTTGCAGAGGAGCTGCAGAGTAGTCGGTGACCCCTGGGAGTTGGCAAAGCAGCAACTCTGAACGGTTTCTCCTGAATACACGAGCAAATGTGACACTGTTCATTTTACCCTCTTTCACCTCTGAATTCCACTCCATTTGAGCCAAAGCATTTCATCCCAAGGTAACATATTACATGCTTGAACTAACTTGTCATGCATCATGTTACACCTCTCTGCAACAAAGATGTATATGTGAATAAAATTTACATTTTAAAGCACCCTGTGACCATGAGGTCCCAAGTGTTTTATGAAGACACTCCACACCCTTAGTAATAAGTTGCACATAAAGAGTGAACTTCTCCTACTTCATGGTAAGAGAGGGCCTTTCTCCCATGGATAAATGCTACTTTCTGTTGGACTGAAATTGGGCCAAACATCACTTCTAGGATCATGTTTTGTTTTTCTGGACGTGAGCATGAGAAAACCTTATTCACAAAGAGCTACACAGGAGTTTTGTTCCCGTGAAAGTCATATGCAGAACTCACCGTGACCTGGCATCATAAATATTTCCAGTGCGCCGTCCATGACAGTTCCTCCTTGGGTTTTCTTCAAAACAAAGAAGTGAAAATTGCCAGCCTCAGGAGGATGCTCATGCAGTCCCCAGGGGCATTTGCTTTCTCTGTCTCAAGGCCAACATTTCCATGTCTCTCCCCAGGGTCTCAAAGGTGGGGCTGGACAGCACGGGGCATGAGCGTGGCCCAGGATGGAGAGGTCGGAGCAGAGTGGCCTCAGGCTCCCCCTCAGGATCTCATGCAGGGACAGAGGGATTTTGCCACAGTGTGTCCTAGAAAGGAATCCAGGAGTACCTGACACACAGGGATGATTCCCACTCCACGGTTGCTGCTGTCTTTGCTTTCAAACATGAAGGAAAATGTTCCCTGAGGGCACATGGAGAGGACTCAGTGTCCATCCCGGCCAGGACCCCAGAGAGGACGCAGTGTCCATCCCGGCCAGGACCCGGTGAAGACACAGAGCCCATCCCGGCCAGGACCCCAGAAAGGACACAGTGTCCATCCCAGCCAGGACCCCGGTGAAGACACAGAGCCCATCCCGGCCAGGACCCCAGAAAGGACACAGTGTCCATCCCAGCCAGGACCCGGTGAAGACACAGAGCCCATCCCGGCCAGGACCCCAGAGAGGACGCAGTGTCCATCCCGGCCAGGACCCCAGAGAGGACGCAGTGTCCATCCCGGCCAGGACCCCGGAGAGGACACAGTGTCCATCCCGGCCAGGACCCTTGAGAAGATGCAGAGCCCATCCCGGCCAGGACCCCAGAAAGGACACAGTGTCCATCCCAGCCAGGACCCTTGAGAAGATGCAGAGCCCATCCCGGCCAGGACCCCAGAAAGGACACAGTGTCCATCCCAGCCAGGACCCTTGAGAAGACGCAGTGTCCATCCCAGCCAGGACCCCGGTGAAGACACAGAGCCCATCCCGGCCAGGACCCCGGTGAAGACACAGAGCCCATCCCGGCCAGGACCCCAGAAAGGACACAGTGTCCATCCCGGCCAGGACCCCGGAGAGGACACAGTGTCCATCCCGGCCAGGACCCCAGAGAGGACGCAGTGTCCATCCCGGCCAGGACCCCGGAGAGGACACAGTGTCCATCCCAGCCAGGACCCTTGAGAAGACGCAGAGCCCATCCCGGCCAGGACCCCAGAAAGGACACAGTGTCCATCCCGGCCAGGACCCCAGAAAGTACACAGTGTCCATCCCGGCCAGGACCCCGGTGAAGACACAGAGCCCATCCCGGCCAGGACCCCAGAAAGGACACAGTGTCCATCCTGGCCAGGACCCCGGAGAGGACGCAGTGTCCATCCCAGCCAGGACCCTTGAGAAGACGCAGAGCCCATCCCGGCCAGGACCACGGAGAGGACGCAGTGTCCATCCTGGCCAGGACCCCAGAAAGGACGCAGTGTCCATCCCGGCCAGGACCCTTGAGAAGATGCAGAGCCCATCCCGGCCAGGACCCCAGAAAGGACACAGTGTCCATCCCAGCCAGGACCCTTGAGAAGATGCAGAGCCCATCCCGGCCAGGACCCCAGAAAGGACACAGTGTCCATCCCGGCCAGGACCCCGGTGAAGACACAGAGCCCATCCCGGCCAGGACCCCAGAAAGGACACAGTGTCCATCCCGGCCAGGACCCCGGTGAAGACACAGAGCCCATCCCGGCCAGGACCCCAGAAAGGACACAGTGTCCATCCCGGCCAGGACCCTTGAGAAACGCAGAGCCCATCCCGGCCAGGACCCTGGAGAGGACGCAGTGTCCATCCCGGCCAGGACCCCAGAGAGGACGCAGTGTCCATCCCGGCCAGGACCCCAGAGAGGACGCAGTGTCCATCCCGGCCAGGACCCTTGAGAAACGCAGAGCCCATCCCGGCCAGGACCCTGGAGAGGACGCAGTGTCCATCCCGGCCAGGACCCCGGAGAAGACACAGTGTCCATCCCGGCCAGGACCCTTGAGAAGATGCAGAGCCCATCCCGGCCAGGACCCCAGAAAGGACGCAGTGTCCATCCCAGCCAGGACCCTTGAGAAGATGCAGAGCCCATCCCGGCCAGGACCCCAGAAAGGACACAGTGTCCATCCTGGCCAGGACCCTTGAGAAGATGCAGAGCCCATCCTGGCCAGGACCCCAGAAAGGACACAGTGTCCATCCCGGCCAGGACCCCGGTGAAGACACAGAGCCCATCCCGGCCAGGACCCCAGAAAGGACACAGTGTCCATCCTGGCCAGGACCCCGGAGAGGACGCAGTGTCCATCCCGGCCAGGACCCTTGAGAAGACGCAGAGCCCATCCCGGCCAGGACCCCGGAGAGGACGCAGTGTCCATCCTGGCCAGGACCCCAGAAAGGACACAGTGTCCATCCCGGCCAGGACCCCAGAAAGGACACAGTGTCCATCCTGGCCAGGACCCCAGAAAGGACACAGTGTCCATCCCGGCCAGGACCCCGGTGAAGACACAGAGCCCATCCCGGCCAGGACCCCAGAAAGGACACAGTGTCCATCCTGGCCAGGACCCCGGAGAGGACGCAGTGTCCATCCCGGCCAGGACCCCAGTGAAGACACAGAGCCCATCCCGGCCAGGACCCCAGAAAGGACACAGTGTCCATCCTGGCCAGGACCCCGGAGAGGACGCAGTGTCCATCCCGGCCAGGACCCCAGTGAAGACGCAGAGCCCATCCCGGCCAGGACCCCGGAGAGGACGCAGTGTCCATCCTGGCCAGGACCCCGGAGAGGACGCAGTGTCCATCCCGGCCAGGACCCTTGAGAAGACGCAGAGCCCATCCCGGCCAGGACCCCGGAGAGGACGCAGTGTCCATCCTGGCCAGGACCCCAGAAAGGACGCAGTGTCCATCCCGGCCAGGACCCCGGAGAGGACACAGTGTCCATCCCGGCCAGGACCCTTGAGAAGACGCAGAGCCCATCCTGGCCAGGACCCCAGAGAGGACACAGTGTCCATCCCAGCCAGGACCCCGGAGAGGATGCAGTGTCCATCCCAGCCAGGACCCCGGAGAAGACACAGAGCCCATCCCGGCCAGGACCCCAGAAAGGACACAGTGTCCATCCCGACCAGGACCCCGGAGAGGACACAGTGTCCATCCCAGCCAGGACCTTGCACATTGGCCTTTCAGTCACACGTCCATTTGTGAAACAGTAAAATCCACAGATTTTATAAATAAAAGCAATGCCATGTAGATAGAAAAACTACAATCTTACAGAAGGCCTGGCCGTTATTATTAGATAACATAGGAGAATTATATTCCATTTCAAGCCAAAATCTGTGCTACACCAGAACCGTGGCCTGCTCCCTAGCCAAGGTGGTTGAGGAACCCCAGGTATTTACCTCCTCTTCCTTTGAAACCCCAGTGGCTGGCAGCAAAGGAGTTCAGAAGGAAGGAACTGTGCAGAGATGAAATGCTGAGGCAGAAGGCCAGCAGGTTCCAGCAGGTTCCACCAGTTTGCTGGGAAATGGAGGGGAAGGGAGAAGCCAGGACCAATGACGGAGAAGGGACCCACCCGCCACACCAGGAAGACACCCAGGCCCTGTCACTCCAGGCAGAGACGAGACACGGGCAACGCGGAGAGCCCACGTTAAGAGAATTAACACGGACGGTTCAGGACACCACCTGACATGGGCAAACACGCCACGCAGGCCAGGACTGACCGTGTCAGCCACCAGTCTTCATATGCCCCACACGAAATGCCCATCAGCCTGGAAACTACCATTCACTCACAAAATTGGATATTCTTCCTCTCAAACATTGATTTGCTCTACATAAAGACCTAAGCTCTGGGAATGAGGGTCTCCCACAGCATGGCGGCTCTCGGTGTGAGGAGAAGCCGCAGCAGACCCAGGCCCAGAACGTGCAGAGCGGGTCACCCCAGAGCCCACAGCCTCTCCAGGACAACAGATCCCGACAACACACAAAGAGCAAACCAATCTCCACAGAAAAAAACAAGGAAGCCCTGCTCCATTTTAAAGAGATGTGGCTACAAGAGAAGGAACAGAGAATAAAAAGGAGGCCTTGGAAAGTAAAAATATAACTGTTGAAATTAAAATTCCAACAGAAGTACTGAAGGCAGTATTGACAAGGTTGCCAGAAAGTAGATCAGAATGTACAAGAGATCCAGAGTGCGCCACGGAGAAGACGCGTGGCCCTGAGTGCTGACGTGGGATGAGCGCTGCACACAAACAGCAGGAGCTCAATACAGGGGCGGGAACCCCAAAAGGAGAGGAGCGGGAATCCTGAGAGGAGACGGGAGGGAACCCCGACAGGAGAGGGGCGGGAGCCCCGACAGGAGAGGGGCGGGAGCCCCGACAGGAGAGGGGCAGGAACCCCGACAAGAGAGGGGCGGGAACCCCAAAAGGAGAGGAGCGGGAATCCTGAGAGGAGAGCGGAGGGAACCCCGACAGGAGAGGGGCGGGAGCCCCGACAGGAGAGGGGCGGGAACCCTGACAAGAGAGGGGCGGGAACCCCAAAAGGAGAGGAGCGGGAATCCTGAGAGGAGACGGGAGGGAACCCCGACAGGAGAGGGGCGGGAGCCCCGACAGGAGAGGGGCGGGAACCCTGACAAGAGAGGGGCGGGAACCCCAAAAGGAGAGGAGCGGGAATCCTGAGAGGAGACGGGAGGGAACCCCGACAGGAGAGGGGCGGGAACCCCGACAAGAGAGGGGCGGGAACCCCAAAAGGAGAGGAGCGGGAATCCTGAGAGGAGAAGGGAGGGAACCCTGACAGGAGAGGGGCGGGAACCCCAAAAGGAGAGGAGCCGGAATCCTGAGAGGAGACGGGAGGGAACCCCGACAGGATAGGGGTGGGAACCCCAACCGGAGAGGGGCGGGAACCCCGACAGGAGAGGAGCGGGAACCCCAAAAGGAGAGGAGCGGGAATCCTGAGAGGAGACGGGCGGGAACCCCGGCAGGATAGGGGCGGGAACCCCAACCGGAGAGGGGTGGGAACAGCACCTGGAGAGGGGCAGGAGGGGCCAAGGGGACGCCGCCGGGGCGAGCACTAGTGGAAGCAACGGGTGCATGGGTGCGATTCCAAATCGGAAGCTCCTGCGAAGCCACACGTGTCCACAGAGGAAAAGCCCATGCACACCTTTGTGAGTTTCTGGAACACAAGGATAGAGAGAAGACACAGAGTTTCGGGAGACCAGGAGTTAGTTTCAACAAAGAAACAGAAATCAGGCTTCCCAGGCACAACACTGAGCTGAAACAACAAAGGGAAATGTCCTCGAAATTCTTAGGCAAAATTATTTCGGCGTTAGAATTCTATACCCAACCAAACTTTCAGTTATATGAGGGCAGAATTTCAGATAGGCAAGATGAGAAACTTTAGGAAATTATTTGAAGATGGACTTCAACAAAATGAGGCTGGAAATAAAGACAGAAAAACATCCGAAATTTAAGAAACAATAGGTCTAACCCAGAGAGAGATGAAAGGGTTGGAAGGACAGGCCTGGAGAGAAGCTGGTGCTGAGAATCACAGTGAAGACGCCAGGAAAGAAACCCCCACAGATGAGACAGCGAGGGAGGAGCTGGGAGGCGTCACACTGGAGAAACCTGTGCCATCCCTGGGACGTCTGGAGCAACTTTAAGAGAAATAAAAAAGAAAATGCAAGAAAAGAAGCCGCCAGGCCGGGCGCGGTGGCTCAAGCCTGTAATCCCAGCACTTTGGGAGGCCGAGGCGGGTGGATCACGAGGTCAAGAGATCGAGACCATCCTGGTCAACATGGTGAAACCCCGTCTCTACTAAAGATACAAAAAATTAGCTGGGCACGGTGGCGCGTGCCTGTAATCCCAGCTACTCAGAGGCTGAGGCAGGAGAATTGCCTGAGCCCAGGAGGCAGAGGTTGCGGTGAGCCGAGATCGCGCCATTGCACTCCAGCCTGGGTAACAAGAGCGAAACTCCGTCTCAAAAAAAAAAAAAAAAAAAAAAAAAAAAAAAAAAAAGAAGCCGCCACACAAATTCCAGGAAGGACGAGAAAGAAACCCATCAGGGTGCAGCAGTCAGCTCTGCAGGGAAGAATGTCAGCGTCAGGCAGACACACAGATTTATTTTCAATGTTTGGCTTAGACAGAAAAGCACCAAAATTAACTCTGATTAGTAAACAGACCTGGAATGCTCTCGACCCTGACGAACCCTGGACTCCACTGCCTGGAGTTGACAGAGCAAGAAATTAAGGTGCGATTTATTATTTCAAGTTAATGAGTTAGCAAAGGCAGAACTAAAACCCACAGTTCAATTCTACTGAGAGGGGAAAAGGTGGTAAATACTTAACGTCTACAGTAGATACATCAGGGGACACGTAAGTCACCCCCACAGGGCTACACAAGGAGCCAGTCACAGGGAGTCGCACGGGGACACCGCCCTGAGGGGCACCTGAGTGCTGGACACACACCTGTGCACACTCGACCCAACCCCGGGAACGTGTCCCAACCCCGGGAACGTGTCCCAACCCCGGGAACGTGTCGCAACCCTGGGAATGTGTCCCAACCCTGGGAACGTGCCCCAACCCCGGGAACATCCATCCCAGGGAGCCCCACGGAAACCATGGACTCCACACACCAATGACATGTCAGTGTGAGTCCATCCATGGCAGACGCACCCCAGTTTTGATAACGGGAAGGCTGTGGGGTATTGATGACGGGAAGGCTGTGGGGTATTGATGACGGGGAGGCTGTGGGGTATTGATGACGGGAAGGCTGCGGGGTATTGATGACGGGAAGGCTGTGGGGTATTGATGACGGGAAGGCTGTGGGGTATTGATGACGGGGAGGCTGTGGGGTATTGATAACGGGAAGGCTGCAGGGTATTGATGACGGGGAGGCTGCGGGGTATTGATGACGGGGAGGCTGCGGGGTATTGATAACGGGAAGGCTGCGGGGTATTGATGACGGAAAGGCTGCGGGGTATTGATGACGGGGAGGCTGCGGGGTATTGATGACGGAAAGGCTGCGGGGTATTGATGACGGGAAGGCTGCGGGGTATTGATGACGGGGAGGCTGCGGGGGGTACTGATGACGGGAAGGCTGTGGGGTATTGATGACGGGGAGGCTGCGGGGTATTGATGACGGGGAGGCTGCGGGGTATTGATAAGGGGAAGGCTGCGGGGTATTGATGACGGGGAGGCTGCGGGGTATTGATGACGGGGAGGCTGCGGGGTATTGATGACGGGGAGGCTGCGGGGTATTGATAAGGGGAAGGCTGCGGGGTATTGATAAGGGGAAGGCTGCGGGGTATTGATAAGGGGAAGGCTGCGGGGTATTGATAAGGGGAAGGCTGCGGGGTATTGATGACGGGGAGGCTGCGGGGTATTGATAAGGGGAAGGCTGCGGGGTATTGATGACGGGGAGGCTGCGGGGTATTGATGACGGGGAGGCTGCGGGGTATTGATAAGGGGAAGGCTGCGGGGTATTGATAAGGGGAAGGCTGCGGGGTATTGATGACGGGAAGGCTGCGGGGTATTGATGACGGGAAGGCTGCGGGGTATTGATGACGGGGAGGCTGCGGGGTATTGATGACGGGGAGGCTGCGGGGTATTGATGACGGGGACGCTGCGGGGTATTGATGACGGGGAGGCTGTGGGGTATTGATGACGGGGAGGCTGTGGGGTATTGAGGATGGGAAGGCTGTGGGGTATTGAGGATGGGAAGGCTGTGGGGTATTGAGAAGGCTGCGGGGTATTGATGACAGGAAGGCTGCGGGGTATTGATGACGGGAAGGCTGCGGGGTATTGATGACGGGAAGGCTGCGGGGTATTGATGACGGGAAGGCTGCGGGGTATTGATGACGGGAAGGCTGCGGGGTATTGATGATGGGAAGGCTGCGGGGTATTGATAAGGGGAAGGCTGCGGGGTATTGATAAGGGGAAGGCTGCGGGGTATTGATGACTGGGAGGCTGCGGGGTATTGATGACGGGGAGGCTGGGGGGTATTGATGACGGGGAGGCTGGGGGGTCTTGAGGACGGGAAGGCTGTGGGGTATTGATGACGGGAAGGCTGTGGGGTATTGATGACGGGAAGGCTGTGGGGTATTGATGACGGGAAGGCTGCGGGGTATTGATAAGGGGAAGGCTGCGGGGTATTGATAAGGGGAAGGCTGCGGGGTATTGATAAGGGGAAGGCTGCGGGGTATTGATAAGGGGAAGGCTGTGGGGTATTGATGACAGGGAGGCTGCGGGGTATTGATGACGGGGAGGCTGTTGGGTATTGATGACGGGAAGGCTGCGGGGTATTGATGACGGGGAGGCTGCGGGGTATTGATAAGGGGAAGGCTGCGGGGTATTGATGACGGGAAGGCTGCGGGGTATTGATGACGGGGAGGCTGCGGGGTATTGATGACGGGGAGGCTGTGGGGTATTGATGACTGGGAGGCTGTGGGGTATTGATGACGGGGAGACTGTGGGGTATTGAGAAGACTGTGGGGTATTGATGACGGGAAGGCTGTGGGGTATTGAGAAGGCTGTGGGGTATTGATGACGGGAAGGCTGTGGGGTATTGAGAAGGCTGTGGGGTATTGATGACGGGGAGGCTGTGGGGTATTGAGAAGGCTGTGGGGTATTGATGACGGGGAGGCTGTGGGGTATTGAGAAGGCTGTGGGGTATTGATGACGGCGAGGCTGTGGGGTATTGAGAAGGCTGTGGGGTATTGATGACGGGGACGCTGTGGGGTATTGATGACGGGAAGGCTGTGGGGTATTGAGAAGGCTGTGGGGTATTGATGACGGCGAGGCTGTGGGGTATTGAGAAGGCTGTGGGGTATTGATGACGGGGACGCTGTGGGGTATTGATGACGGGAAGGCTGTGGGGTATTGATGACGGGAAGGCTGTGGGGTATTGAGGACGGGAAGGCTGTGGGGTATTGAGGACGGGAAGGCTGTGGGGTATTGAGAAGGCTGCGGGGTATTGATGACAGGAAGGCTGCGGGGTATTGATGACGGGGAGGCTGCGGGGTATTGATGACGGGGAGGCTGCGGGGTATTGATGACGGGGAGGCTGCGGGGTATTGATAAGGGGAAGGCTGCGGGGTATTGATGACGGGGAGGCTGCGGGGTATTGATGACGGGGAAGGCTGCGGGGTATTGATGACGGGGACGCTGCGGGGTATTGATGACGGGAAGGCTGTGGGGTATTGAGGATGGGAAGGCTGTGGGGTATTGAGAAGGCTGCGGGGTATTGATGACAGGAAGGCTGCGGGGTATTGATGACGGGAAGGCTGCGGGGTATTGATGACGGGAAGGCTGCGGGGTATTGATGACGGGAAGGCTGCGGGGTATTGATAAGGGGAAGGCTGCGGGGTATTGATAAGGGGAAGGCTGCGGGGTATTGATAAGGGGAAGGCTGCGGGGTATTGATGACTGGGAGGCTGCGGGGTATTGATGACGGGGAGGCTGCGGGGTATTGATGACGGGGAGGCTGCGGGGTATTGATGACGGGGAGGCTGGGGGGTATTGATGACGGGGAGGCTGGGGGGTATTGATGACGGGGAGGCTGGGGGGTCTTGAGGACGGGAAGGCTGTGGGGTATTGAGGACGGGAAGGCTGTGGGGTATTGAGAAGGCTGTGGGGTATTGATGACGGGAAGGCTGTGGGGTATTGATGACGGGAAGGCTGTGGGGTATTGATGACGGGAAGGCTGCGGGGTATTGATAAGGGGAAGGCTGCGGGGTATTGATAAGGGGAAGGCTGCGGGGTATTGATAAGGGGAAGGCTGCAGGGTATTGATAAGGGGAAGGCTGTGGGGTATTGATGACAGGGAGGCTGCGGGGTATTGATGACGGGGAGGCTGTTGGGTATTGATGACGGGAAGGCTGCGGGGTATTGATGACGGGGAGGCTGCGGGGTATTGATAAGGGGAAGGCTGCGGGGTATTGATGACGGGGACGCTGCGGGGTATTGATGACGGGAAGGCTGTGGGGTATTGAGGATGGGAAGGCTGTGGGGTATTGAGAAGGCTGCGGGGTATTGATGACAGGAAGGCTGCGGGGTATTGATGACGGGAAGGCTGCGGGGTATTGATGACGGGAAGGCTGCGGGGTATTGATGACGGGAAGGCTGCGGGGTATTGATAAGGGGAAGGCTGCGGGGTATTGATAAGGGGAAGGCTGCGGGGTATTGATAAGGGGAAGGCTGCGGGGTATTGATGACTGGGAGGCTGCGGGGTATTGATGACGGGGAGGCTGTGGGGTATTGATGATGGGGAGGCTGCGGGGTATTGATGACGGGGAGGCTGGGGGGTATTGATGACGGGGAGGCTGGGGGGTCTTGAGGACGGGAAGGCTGTGGGGTATTGAGGACGGGAAGGCTGTGGGGTATTGAGAAGGCTGTGGGGTATTGATGACGGGAAGGCTGTGGGGTATTGATGACGGGAAGGCTGTGGGGTATTGATGACGGGAAGGCTGCGGGGTATTGATAAGGGGAAGGCTGCGGGGTATTGATAAGGGGAAGGCTGCGGGGTATTGATAAGGGGAAGGCTGCAGGGTATTGATAAGGGGAAGGCTGTGGGGTATTGATGACAGGGAGGCTGCGGGGTATTGATGACGGGGAGGCTGTTGGGTATTGATGACGGGAAGGCTGCGGGGTATTGATGACGGGGAGGCTGCGGGGTATTGATAAGGGGAAGGCTGCGGGGTATTGATGACGGGAAGGCTGCGGGGTATTGATGACGGGGAGGCTGCGGGGTATTGATGACGGGGAGGCTGTGGGGTATTGATGACTGGGAGGCTGTGGGGTATTGATGACGGGGAGGCTGTGGGGTATTGAGAAGACTGTGGGGTATTGATGACGGAAAGGCTGTGGGGTATTGAGAAGGCTGTGGGGTATTGATGACGGGAAGGCTGTGGGGTATTGAGAAGACTGTGGGGTATTGATGATGGGGAGGCTGTGGGGTATTGAGAAGGCTGTGGGGTATTGATGACGGGAAGGCTGTGGGGTATTGAGAAGGCTGTGGGGTATTGATGACGGGGAGGCTGTGGGGTATTGAGAAGGCTGTGGGGTATTGATGACGGGAAGGCTGTGGGGTATTGATGACGGCGAGGCTGTGGGGTATTGATGACGGCGAGGCTGTGGGGTATTGAGAAGGCTGTGGGGTATTGATGACGGGGATGCTGTGGGGTATTGATGACGGGAAGGCTGTGGGGTATTGATGAGGGGGACGCTGTGGGGTATTGATGACGGGAAGGCTGTGGGGTATTGATGACGGGGAGGCTGTGGGGTATTGATGACGGGAAGGCTGTGGGGTATTGATGACGGGGACGCTGTGGGGTATTGATGACGGGGAGGTTGCGGGGTATTGATAAGGGGCAGGCTGTGGGGTATTGATGACGGGAAGGCTGTGGGGTATTGATGACGGGAAGGCTGTGGGGTATTGGTAACAGAAAGGCTGGGGGGTGTTAATAACAGGAAGGCCGCTGGGGAAGGTAGTGAGTAGATGGGAACTCTGTGCTTTCTGCTCAATCTTGCTGTGTACTTAAAACTCTTTAAAAAAGAAAGTCTTGGCCAGGCATGGTGCTCACAGCTGTAATCTCTGCACTTCGGGAGGCCAAGGCTGGCAGATCACTTGAGCCCAGGTGTTTAAGACCAGCCTAGACAATATAGCAAGACCACATTTCTACAAAAAATGTAGAACTTAGCCAGGTGTGGTGGTGCACACCTGTACTCCTAGCTACTCAGGAGGCTCAGGTGGGAGAATCACCTGAGTCCAGGAGGCTGCAGCTGCAGTGAGCTATCATCACACCACTGCAATCTGGCCTGGGTGACAGAATGAGACAGTGTCTCAAAGTTTCAGAAGAAGCCTCTGTGTGTAACAGTGAGTGACCAGTGATTCTCCTGGGCATGCTGGGATGTGCAGAGGTAGAGCCAGACACTCTTTGCTTCTCATTGTAATTCCTTCTGAACTATTTGATTTCTAAACTATATGCAAATGTTACTTTTACTTTAAAAATCCATAAATATATGAATATTAAATCATTTTTAAGTTTTTAAATATAATCTAAAAAGCAGTAACCAGAAAATGAGGTAACGTTCCAGCTACAGAAAGGCCTTCATGATTGTTTCAAGGTTTATTCAGAAAGTACAGATGTGGCACTACCGGAGTTTTTATGGGAAGAAAAATATTTTTGGTAACAAAAATAATAAATATTGCTCACAATACAGGGGTCCTCCATCATCGTGGCCTTACTGTCCAGCAGGCCATGAGGGGGCCTCAGGATGGCGGCTCCTTCTCTTTAGGCCTCAGTGACCTTACTTGCATCCTGATCTTTCTAACAGCCATGTGTGGTAGGTGGTAGAATCTCCATCACCTCCATTTTGCAGATAAAATAACAGTGCGGGACAGTAAAGGGCAAAGCCACGCCCTCACTGCTCTAAGGGGCAGCCCCAGGACTCAGCCCCACACAGCCCCACGCTCAGCAGTCACTAATGAGTGCAGAGATGAGAAGGAGAAGGCAAGACACCTTCAGAAATGCCTGGTGCATGTGCCCCGGTTCCTCTTTAAAATACACACCAGGAGACTCAGTCTTGTATTACATAGTGACTTTGATGCAGAGCACCAGGGAACTGGATGCAGCTTCTGAACAACTTCAACACCCTCTAAATTCTGCTAAAACATGAATCTAAAAAAGGAAAATCAAAGACATACAATCTTTAATTCAAAGACATCTGATCTCAGATACGGCCCCATACCATCCTAACCCTCGGCCGGCCTGTGGACCAGGCAGCCTGCGACTCAGCACGTCTGTCAGCCGCCTGCTGTGAGCAACACGGGACACAGAGGGAGGATACAGCTGGGTCCAAGGAGAAGACCCAAACGAGGCAAAGGCTCCGCTCAGGAACCCGTGGGAGCAGCCCCTCAGCCCAGTGCCTACGGGTGTCAGTCAACTTTCAGAGCAACAGTTCTCGAAACAATGGCGAAATAAATCGAGTCTCATGCCACTGCACCACAGCTGACACCGACGGAGACCGTGTTTCCAATAAATCTCCTGGGGGCTTTCCTGGCGTGTTTTCACAGATGGACTTAATCACGAGACGAGGGCAGGCTGGCTGCAGAACGATGTTTGACATATTCTGTAAATGTAAACTGGATACTCACTGCAAAAAGAGACCTGCTAGTGAAGAAATGGACAGAGCTCAGGGGAGGAAAGTGTTCGATGGGAAAGGAAGGGGACAGAGAGCGATGAGGAAGAACAGCTCCAGAAGGGGTGAGGGCAGGTATTCCAGGCGGGGTGAGGCACGTGCAAAGGCCCCGCAGCGGGAACAGGGAGGAGCACGGAAAGAGCTCCCTGTGGCCAACATTCCGGAAGACCCCTTGTGGGCACCCAAGGAAAGACGACATTTTGCAGAAACCTTCAAAGCCAGAAAGGAGAAATCTGGGTCTGCCAAAAGGCAACAGAAAACGGCGTGCAGGGAAGTGACATGATAAAAATGGCTCCAAAAAGATGATCCGGCAGCTGTGTGTAGGATGGTTTCAAGCCGAGAGAGACTGGAGGCGGGAGATGTGCTAAAAGAACGTTCTCCTGACTCAGGCGCAGGGTGAGGAGGGCGTGGCTGGCCCGAGCCTAGGGGGAGACAGGGCTCAGGGTAGGGGTATTCCAGGCCCAGCCTCGGTTTCCCCATCTCTAAAAGGTGAGGCCTAACCAGACGATCTTTTGGCTTGCACAGTTCTTGACTCAACAGACTCCTGTCCTGAGATCTCAGCGTGATCTCAGGGTCGGCTGGATATGAATGTGAAATCAGGGAGACGAAAGAAAGTAAATCCCAACTTTCACGCCTAAAAACAAGGCCTGGTTTGGCAAACTAAACTTCATGCATTTTGTATTGTGTCTTAAAATTTTCTCTAATATAGAAGATTGCATCTGTGCTGATTAAAAACAGATTAGAGAACATTCTCAATATCAGTTCCATAGTTTCTGACCCAACCAGGCCCTCAGAGGCAGTCCCACAACAGCATCATCTCTGCTGTCAGCCTCCACCTGCCCACACCTGCTCCCTCTCTGGCTGTGACCATGCCTGGTCCACTTGCTACACAGCGAGAGTGCAGCACCTTCTCCCACCTCCCATGCCACCAGCGGCTTCCCCCACAGCTTCCAGCTCTACCCAGCCACTTCTGGCCCCAACCCACTCATCATTACACAGCCCCCAGCAAGGTATTCCAGCCATACCCTCAGTGTGTTCTCATGAACATTAGCACAAAAAATCCACTGTCATGACCTAAAAGGCCCTCATAGCCCAGCCCCTCACTGTCTTGTCAGCTAAATACGGGTCACCTAAGACAGGACCCCAGCAGCCCAGGGCTCCAAGCCCCATGTAAGCGCCAGGATGCCCCTGGATGCTCCGACCACCTGTGGGCACGCCCAGCACTATCCCACACTCTCCACCCACATCCTTGCCTGCCGTGGGCTCTGGTGTGTGGGCCACACAGCCCTGTCAATTGACAAATTCAGAGCCCTGGCTTCCCAGCCAACTCCTAGCACTTTGCTCCTTCAAAACCACACCTAGTGGCATCACCTGGTGGACAGCAGCCCAGAAGCCCAGCTGGAGATCCGAGAAGCATGGGGCATCCCGCACATCCATGCCAGCCATGCCAGCCCTGCCAGGCTCTGGTCGACCCACAGTCCTCAGATTCACCAAGAGTCAGCATGGCCTGGCCTGTGCTCATGCCCCCCTCTCTCCTCCAGCCTGGAATACATTCATCCAACCTGTCCCTTGTTCCTACTCATGCTCCAGACCTCACCTCAAATACCACTTCTCTGCTAGCCTGCCAGCTGCTCCCAGTCAGAGCTCAGTTGTAATTCAGATTATTAAAAACATGTTTAGCAATTCACTTGCTTGACACTTTTTTTTTTCCTTTTTGAGACAGTGTCTTCTCTGTTGCCCAGGCTGGAATCCAGTGGCAATCACAGCTCCTGGAAACATCTGCCTCCCAGCTGAGTGCTCCTCCTCGCTCCCGAGTAGCTGAGCTGAGACCTCACGCACCAGCCACCGTGCCCAGTTATTAATAATTCAAGTATTTTTTGTAGAGATGAGGTTTTGCAATGTTGCCCAAGTGAGTTCTTATGACTTAGCACAAAAAAAGCCTCTAACATGGTCTCAAAGGCCCTCCCAGCCCGGCCCCTCCCAGCCTTGTCCACCAAACACTGGTGATAAGCTAAACAGGACCCCAGCAGCTCCAAACCCCGCGTCAGCATTAGGATGCCCCTGGCACCCCGACCACCTGTGGGCACACGCACCATTATCCCACACTCTCCTGAGTTGAGCTCAAACTCCTGAGCTGAAGCAATCCGCCCACCGTGGCCTCCCACAGTGCTGGGATTACAGGATGCTTAATATTGATTTACCTCCCTCCCTCCACAGACTCTAAATCCAGAACACAATGTCCTCTGTATTTACAAAAGCACACTCAAGGCCAAACGTGGTGACGGACACACTGGGGGTTACCGGTAAATACATCAAATGAATGAATGACTCATCAGTAATAAACCCTCACGTCCTGTTTCGTCTCCACCAGACACTCCAAAAAGCCTCTTCTAGAAGATCGTATTGTCAGCAAGCTTCCAGAAACTCAGCCAAAGTCATCCAGATCATCACAAATTGCTAGGATGATTTACCAGATGGACTAAAAATATGTCTCCTGGTTACAATGGCAC
Source organism: Saguinus oedipus (assembly GCA_031835075.1). Lineage (NCBI taxonomy): Eukaryota > Metazoa > Chordata > Mammalia > Primates > Cebidae > Saguinus > Saguinus oedipus. Next base: position 42,567,672 of record CM063182.1, read on the forward strand.
ACTGCTGGCTTCCTTGCTTGCTTTTTTTCTTTCTTTTTTAGAGACAGGGTCTCACTCTGTCACCAGGCTGCAGTGCAGTGGCATGTGTGGCTCATGGCAGCCTTGGACTCCCGGGCTCGAGCGATCCTCCCGTCTCAGCCTCCTGAGTGACTGGGACTCCAGGTGCACACCACCACACCTGGCTAATGTTGGTCTTTTTTTTAGAGGTGGGGTCACACTACGTTGCCCATGCTGGTCTCAAACTCCTGACCTGAAATAATCTTCCCTCCTTGGCCTCCCAGAGCACTGGGATTGCAGGTGTGAGCCCCACACCTGGCTAGGCATACTGCTTTTCAATCCCTGCTCTGGCCTTGGACATCTAAGTAATAATTACTCCTATCTTCAGGAATACCTGATGCTGACATTGCAACCAGTGTTTCTAACCAAGCTTACTGCACCTTTCAGGAAAGGCATGCGAACAGGAGGAAGCAGGTAAAGGATGTGGAACCCAGGCTGAAAGCATCTTGGCTCCTGGATTCCCGCCCGACCCATGCACGACAGTCCCTGACTTTTTAGGGAGACAGTCATCCCACTGTTTTAAGGTTCAATGAAATCTGTCCGTGTCAATGTGGAATGGAACCATGTGTCTGTGAGATCTGGGAGTATCCCACAGAGTTGGGACAGGATGTGGCAGTGCCCGTGGATGGAGTGCATCAGGGAGGGTCTTGCAAACTGAGCCCCAGGAAAGGCTGTGAAGTGTGTCTGGGACGCCTGCTGCAGAGGCTGCCGTGAGGACTCAGAAACACACCTGCTCTGACGCCTCCCACACCGCGCCACTCACTCCCCAAACGGGGCAGTCCTGCTCTGTCCTCACTCAGATCCGCCAGGCAGCCGAAGCTTCCCACCCTCAGAGGGAGGGGTCCAGGCAATGGAGGCAAGAAGGCACAGCTGCTACGTAGGGAATTCAAGCGCACCTGACACTGGGCCCAGGGTCTGCGCATGCTGGTGCCACGAAGGCCCTTCTGCTGCAGCCACACGCCACGGGTACCAAGCAGACGGGCACAGCCCACCCCAGGGCAGGCCGGTCAACAAACCCAGCCTTCTCTGTGCAGGATTTTTAAAGACCTCAAGGAAAATAACAAGTATGTATCTATTTCATTATCTTGGATCATCTTGGAGGACACGCGAGTGTGTCTAAGGACTGGATGAGGCTCCATCTGGTGAGCCGGCACGTTTCTATACCCACAGCATTCGAATGATGAATAAAGAACTCGGAGCTCCTAGAGGGCCCTGCTGGCTGCTCCACTGACTACTTCCTCCCGCTCCATCTACGTCTGTGGCCCCCTTCATTCAGCCGGGCATCTGTGCCTCTCTCAGCGCCTTGCCAAGAAGTTCGCGCTCCTGCAGGACTGTCCACAACTTCAAAAGACCCTCATGCCTCCCACCTCATGGCCTCCCAGCAATTCTTTCCCAGAAGTAAACGTCCGCTGGCGTAATCACGATTTCCAGGGCCCCGGTGCTTCTTAGGGACTGAATGGCCCCATTTCCCCAGAGAGGAAGCTTCAGAACAAACGCATCAGGGCCGTGTGGGCTGGAAACGTGAGAAAGAGCAGGGGACGGCCCTACCTCCCGGCGCTGATGGGCCTCCAGAGACCTGCTGCTGAAGTCTGTTCCAAGAGACAGAGAAGCAACTCCTCATCCGCGCCGCCCTCCTCTGCCCAAGTGGTGTCTGCAGCAGCACCCACCCGCCCTACACGGCCACGTTGGCTCCCACCGTAAAGCCCTCCTGACTTCTCAGCACCCGTTTTCATGTTTGCAGAAGACACGTGGTAACACCTGACCCAGGTACACCGAGTGAGAAGGCTCTTTCAGCTGTCATCCGTTCTCTCAAGGAAGAGGTGGAGGACACATGGGGACGCCGCAGTGACCGCAGTCTCCGCCGCTTTTCACGTGATAATAGTGGGGAGCAGCTGAGGGAGACATCCCTACGGAAGGCCGCCCCGAGGAACCCGGAGGTCACCTTCTTGAAGGGCAAGAGTGGGAAGCTCAGAGCCAGACGTGCAGTGCCCTGGCCCAGGCAATAGTACCGAGAGGGCCTCCCGTACCCACACGAGGGCACCGCGTCCAGTCGCAAGCATCCCTGTCCGGCGCCCCCCTGCAGCCTCTGTCTGTCTCCAGCGCCCCCCGGCTGCCCCTCTCTCTCTCCAGTGCCCCCCAGTGGCCTCTCTCTCTCCAGCACCCCCTGGCTGCCTCTCTGTCTCCAGCGCCCCCGGCTGCCCCTCTCTCTCTCCAGCGCCCCCTGGCTGCCTCTCTCTCCCCAGCACCCCCCCCCCCCGGCTGCCTCTCTCTCTCCAGTGCCCCCGGCTGCCCCTCTCTCTCTCTCCAGCGCCCCCCGGCTGCCTCTCTCTGTCTCCAGCGCCCCCGGCTGCCCCTCTCTCTCTCCAGCACCCCCCGGCTGCCTCTCTCTGTCTCCAGCGCCCCCGGCTGCCCCTCTCTCTCTCTCCAGCGCCCCCCCAGTGGCCTCTCTCTCTCCAGCACCTCCCAGCTGCCTCTCTCTCTCTCCAGCGCCCCCCTGGAGGCCTCTCTGTCTCCAGTGCCCCCCCACCGCCGCAGCCTCTCTCTCTCCAGCGACCCGTGGCTGCATCTCTCCAGCACCTCCCGTCTGCCATGGCATCTCCCCATTTATAAATTTCAGGAGGGAATTTAATCCTTTACCTTTTGGGCAGCCCCCATGGTGCACAGCAAGGACAGAGCTGCCTGGCTGTCTGGAGAACCTCCTGCCCCATCCCCTCCTTCTGACCCCACACTGAGCACAGGCTCTGCCATCAGCAGGGGCGTCCAGCCCAGCACTGCTGCACCTCTGCCTGCCTGGCGGCGCTGCTGACATTGGCACATCTGTGCTCCTCACTGTGAACCCCCGAAGGGCAAGACCAGGCTCCTCTGCCCTTTAATCCGCAGGTGTGAGACCCACCTGGACACACTAGGCCAGAGAAAGGCGAGGGATGAGTGTGAGCAATGCACCGTCACCTTCTCTGCCCACCAGTGGCCTGGAGACTATCTGACCCTCTCCGCTCCCTCCCAGCTTCACGGCAGGGCAACTGGACAGAACGATTCAGCCCATACTGACCACAGTGAGGAAGAAGTGACTAACCAACAATTTCGGTGATAACTTAAGGGAGAAGGGGGCTTAAGGAGATAATCTAAGGGAAGGGAGAAGGACTCAGGCACCCCAGCACCCTACCTCCAGGCAGCGAGCCAGACAAAAACTGGGTGCAGGAACACCCGGGAAGAACCCCGGCTACACCAGAGCCCTGAAGCAAGACCCTCTTCTCAGCCAGCAGCAAAGGACCACTTCTTTAAGGAGAAAAAACAGGTCTGAAAAAGTGGCAGATGAAGCAAAACGTAAAGCTTACTGTAAGGACCAGAAAGAGATAGGAGACCCAGAGAGAGGGCTTTCTAACCTCATGATCCAACTTCTGTAATGTCTCCGAGGAAAATAGGAGGCCTGGGACGGCCGAATGAGAGGGATAGAGGGCTCAGCCCCTCCCAGGAGACCATAAGAAACATCGCAGCAGCCACGCCAGGAAAATGCTCCTTCCCATGGTAGGGGTGGCCTGCGATCAGTGTGCCTGAGGACACCTGTTTGCTGATGAAGGAAGAAACTTCCGACCATCCACAACTCGGCCGACTCTCCTTCTCAGACATAACGAGCACGGGCCAGTGATGAATATGTTGGAATAGGTCTATTATTGGACTGGACATTTTTCGGAAACTAAATTTAGCCAGGTTGAACTCTTTTTAAAAAGTGCTATCCCATTAAGCCTTTTGAAATAGGGAATCTACATCTCTTTATAAAGATGGGACACAGTGTTCTCCGATTGGCCTGAAATGCTGCAGACAGCAAGCCCTGAGGGACCACAGGGTAGATGGACCCTCGCAGGGGAAGGGGAGCACAGACGGGCATGGGCCAGGTGCCCTGGAAGTGAGACACCAACATGCACGGCCGTTAATCATCTGTAAAATTATAGTTCACTTGCAGTTTTTAAGAGTCATGTTAATAGAAATTCCATTTGACCCAGCAATCCCATTACTGGGTATATATCCAAAGGACTATAAATCGTTCTACTATAAGGACACATGCACACGAATGTTCATTGCAGCACTGTTTACAATAGCAAAGACCTGGAACCAACCCAAATGCCCAACGATGATAGACTGGACTGGGAAAATGTGGCACATATACACCATGGAATATTATGCAGCAATCAAAAATGATGAGTTTGTGTCCTTTGTAGGAACATGGATGAATCTGGAGAACATCATTCTCAGCAAACTGACACAAGAACAGAAAAGGAAATACCGCATATTCTCACTCATAGGTGGGTGAGAAAAATGAGAACACATGTACACAGAGAGGGTGTCTACTACACACTGGGGTCTATTGGGGGGAATAGGGGAGGGACAGCGGGGGGGTCTGGGGAGGGATAGCCTGGGGATGAATGCCAAGTGTGGGTGAAGGGGAGGAAGGCAGCAAAACACACTGCCATGTGTGTACCTATGCAACTATCTTGCACGTTCTGCACATGTACCCCAAAACCTATAATGCAATAAAAATTTAAAAAAAAGAAGAGTCATGTTTTCTGTTACCACTCACGGGCAGTTTGGACCATTTTCGAATGTTTATGAACTGAAATAGGGGCTCCGTTATTAATTTTCTGTTTATATTCTTTGTCCACTTTATGCACTCAAGAAAACCGTCATATTTAGGGCGTTAACCTGCTTCTAAGGATAAGAATGAAGGTGCCTCCAACCTCACTATGCACTTGGTTTTATTCCCGTAGACACAGGAAAGATTCGGGACTTTTTGTCAGCTCCATCCATCCTTTTCTCTGTTATTTTTTGTTTTAGTTTCTTTTGTTACTTTTCCTATGACGTCCTCCCTGAATCCACCCTGTGCAGTCGCCTTCACCTCCCCTCATGGGGCAAGGACGTGGCGGGGCAGTACCCACGTGTGGTGCCCATGTGCACACGTGAGCCAGTATGGATGCGGGAGTCTGCAGAGCGCTCTCGGGAATGTGAGCTTGTGTGGAAGAAGGGCTCTTTGATGAGGGGTAACCCTGGGCTTTCTGAGTGGGACATGAATTCACTCACATGTGTCCTGGGGAGAGATCTGAGATGGATGAAGAGGAGACCTTGGGAGAAGAGAAGGAGGCCACGTGGAGACAGAGAAGCAGGCTGGGGCAAAAGCCACATGCCCAGACACCTGAAGCCATCAGAAGTCGGGAGAGTCAGGGACCCTCCCTGCACCTCTGGAGGGAGCAGGGCCCAGGACACCTTGGCTCCAGGCTTCCAGCCTCCAGCACTGAGCGTGCATTTGCCGGTTTGAGCACCCCATCTGCAGTAAGTTCTTACAGCCACCCCTAGGAAAGTAAAGCCACCCTTTAATCAATAATTCTGTTTCTAGGAATTGACTGCAGAAAAAAAACATCTAGATTTTCAGAAAATATTCCAAAAAAATGTTAACCACAGAACAATGGCCAAACATCTTTGTATGTAACTTACACATCGAACAATAGGGAATGTTTTAATCATATTCCATACAGGAACGTTATCTGTCAATTAAATTATAAAAGGGGATTTTTGAATATATGGGTAAATTCTTACAAGAGAATATAAAGTGAAAAAAAAAAGAAGATAATTTCCAATTCTGATTTTTAAAATAATTCGAAGGCTGGACAAAACACACCAACAAACTCTAATCATTTCTAGGTCAGGGAATTATTGCCGACTTGTAATACATTAATTAACTTCTCAATACTTAGCAGATAAAAATGAAGGCCAGGTGCACTGGCTCACACCTGTAATCACGGCGCTGTGGGAGGCCAAGGCAGGAGGATTGGCTTGAACCCAGGAGTTTGAAACCAGCCTGGGCAATTAGCCAAACCGCATCTCTGCTGAAAATATAAAAAGTTAGCAAAGACCTGGAACCAACCCAAATGCCCATCGATAATAGACTGGACTGGGAAAATGTGGCACATATACACCATGGAATATTATGCAGCAATCAAAAATGATGAGTTTGTGTCCTTTGTAAGGACATGGATGAATTTGGAGAACATCATTCTCAGCAAACTGACACAAGAACAGAAAACAAATACCGCATATTCTCACTCATAGGCGGGTGAGAAAAATGAGAACACATGGACACAGGGAGGGGGTCTACTACACACTGGGGTCTATTGGGGGAAATGGGGGAGGGACAGTGGGGGAGGCTGGGGAGGGATAGCCTGGGGATAAATGCCAAGTGTGGGTGAAGGGGAGGAGGGCAGCAAAGCACACTGACATATGTGTACCTATGCAACTATCTTACACACTCTGCACATGTACCCCAAAACCTATAATGCAATAAAAATTTTAAAATTTTTAAAAAAAAGTTAGCTGGGGGTGGTGACGTGCCCCTGTAGTCCCAGCTACTCAGAGGCTGAGGCAGGAGGACCACCTGAGCCCAGAAAGGCTGCCGTGAGCTGCGATCACGCCGCTGCACTCCAGCCTAAGCGACAAGCAAGACCCTGTCTCAGAAAAAGAAAATGTACAAAAGCAGCCTAACTAGCCTCCCATTTTACTGCCGGGTACAGAGAGAAAAACATACTGTAGGTGAGAAGAATCTCAAGAGACGTAACGAATACGATAAACGTTGTCAGAAAGCAGAGATTGGCAGCCAAGGACAGGTCTCCACCTGCACAACAGGCCAGTAACCGCGGGGCTTCGCCCGTCCTTGTCCACTGGGAAACCCCAGGCTGCATTCCAAGGGCATCCCAGCCAACCGTAGAGACGAGCTCTAAGGCGGGCAGGTGCTGGTGGGCAGTGCAGAGAGCACCTGTGTGCCCCCACAAGCTCCCAGCCAGGCCGTTCGCAAATGCACAGCACCGCAGGGCTGGATGTCACCCAGCATACCTAAGCACCTTTAAAAAAGCTGAAGTGTCTCATAAATGATACGAGATATTCTATCTCTGCCCCTCCAGTGCTTTTCTGGGAGAAAACAAACACCAGGTAAGAGCTTCCGTGGGTCACGGTGTGGGATATGCTGACCCACTGAGGCCACGTGACCCACTCAGACCCCACCCAGGGGCCCTGCACCCCTGCTAAGTGAAGCATGTGGCCAAGTTGAGCTGGCTCTGTGGATGTCAGTCTTGGAGAAGTGAGGCAAAGAGAGAGAGCACCAGAGTCCCCCCATCCCACATAGAGCCCACCACAGAGCCATTCATCCCACCACAGGGTCCACCTGTCCCATTGTGGAGCCCCCCATTCCACTGCAGAGCCTACCACAGAGTGCCCCCATCGTGCCACAGAGCCCACCCCTCCCGTCATGGATCCTCCCATCCCTCTGCAGAGCTCACCCCACCGTCCCATCATGGAGCGCCCACACACATCCCACCTCAAGCTCATCCTCCCGCCACCTGTGTCCTCAGCATTCCCCTTGGGCGGAATGTGGCCTGTGGCCTGCCCTCCCGGTGCTCCCCAGCTGGCTTTTGCTTTTTGCCAGAGCTTGTTTCTGGAACTCGGGATGAAAGAAGCCTAAACGAGGCCCGGGGTGACTCCATCACGTGCCTGGGGCAGAGCGCAGTAAATAGTGCATCTCTCAGGATGGTTCAGTGGCTTTCAGAGGTGGTTTCTCCTTCCTGTCTGCGTGACAATATCCTGCAGTCTTTTTACTGAATGAAAATGTCAAGAAGTCCCATGAGACTCAGAAGTATGACAGCTGTGGGTCGTTCACAAATTCAGCAGAGCAGTGAGAGGTGGGCGGCGTCCAGCAGCCCCTCACCCTCTAGAGCCCCCCGGTCTCCAGGACAGGCCGGCTTCCCGAGCTTCCTGTCCCCAGCCCAGGAGAACTAGGACAGCTCAGCCCGGAAGGACACACATGGCCATCCCAGGCCCAGGACCGGGGCCCACTGCCCTTCCGAGTCACGGCTCGGACACCAGGGGAAGGGAAGGGGTCTTCCCGAGAAGCCACAGAAAGCTTTCTTTACCGCAACGGTGTCACCGTCACACCTTCACCACTGTCATCCTAACATGGCACCCAACGGACATCACACCTTCACCAACATCACCCTAACGGGGCAACCAACGCACATCACACCTTCACCCCCATCACCCGAACAGGCACCCAACACACATCACACCTTCACCATCACCCTAACATGGCACCCAACGCACATCACACCTTCACCAACATCACCCTAACATGGCACCCAGCCCACAACACACCTTCACCAACATCACCCTAACATGGCACCCAACCCACATCACACCTTCACCAACATCACCCTAACATGGCACCCAACCCGCATCACACCTTCACCAACATCACCCTAACATGGCACCCAACCCACATCATACCTTCACCAACATCACCCTAACATGGCACCCAACGCACATCACACCTTCACCAACATCACCCAAACATGGCACCCAACACACATCACACCTTCACCAACATCACCCAAACATGGCAACCAACGCACATCACACCTTCACCACCATCACCCTAACATGGCACCCAACCCACATCACACCTTCACCAACATCACCCTAACATGGCACCCAACCCACATCACACCTTCACCAACATCACCCTAACATGGCACCCAGCCCACAACACACCTTCACCAACATCACCCTAACATGGCACCCAACCCACATCACACCTTCACCAACATCACCCTAACATGGCACCCAACCCGCATCACACCTTCACCAACATCACCCTAACATGGCACCCAACCCACATCACACCTTCACCAACATCACCCTAACATGGCACCCAACGCACATCACACCTTCACCAACATCACCCTAACATGGCACCCAACCCACATCACACCTTCACCAACATCACCCAAACATGGCACCCAACCCACATCACACCTTCACCAACATCACCCTAACATGGCACCCAACCCGCATCACACCTTCACCAACATCACCCTAACATGGCACCCAACCCGCATCACACTGATGTCACCCTAACAGGCACCATTCCCATATCAAGCCTTCGGGGCCGGCATCTGCAGCCCGCAGGGGCTGGCAGGATGGTGAAGGCCACAGAGCAGATGACGGGAACCTGGTTGCTGAGGACGCCCCGCCGTTGTGCTTTGTGGTAAGAGCTCACAAATCCTTAGTTCCAGTTGTTCTGCGTGGGGCTTGCTGTTATATGCAGCCAAAGCATTCTGATATGACAGAAACAAAAATCAGAACCACCGTCCCCCTCAGCGACTGCAGGCGTGCAGCTGGCATTCCAATCCACGTTCACTCAGCAAATGAAGGGCTCATGCCCAGCAAGGTATCAGGTGTGGGGACACCGCTGTGGCCACAGTGGGCAGCCCTCTACCCCACAGAGCTCCTCTCCCAGCCCGCAGTACTGGATGGTGGTGGCTGCGCCCCCGGCTCTGAAGACCCCCTGCTGATGTGGCTCGCGGCTCTGTGTGACCCCACACAGCACCCGATGTGCCATCTGACGCTCTTTCCCGTCATTCACAGCCTGCAGACAATGCCAGCCACATGTGGGAGGGCTTGGACAAAGGGAGAGGTGCACCCCCATTCTTCCTTCAGGCCACAGAGGCCCTGACCCAGGACGTCGCTGAAGTTCAGGGACCAGCAGGGAGAGCTGGGTGATGGGGACACACTATGGAAGGGATGAACGTGGCCGGCCGGGTTGGAACCCGTAGGCAGCTGGCCTGGCACTGAGACGGAGACGTGACTGGGCCTCGAGGATCCCTCAATCTGGAGCCGGTATCCTCCCAGTCCCGTCTTCACACTCCACATTCAGTAGCTTTAGGGAAATGGGAGGAAAATATTCACACTGTCTTATGATCCGTCTTCTTTACTTAAGACAGTATGAACACATTTTTATAGCATTAAGTACTTAACTTCCGTCGTTTTCAGGGATGTGTATTTTTTATAACATGCTGTATCACCATGAATTTACCCAATCCTATTACGGCTGTTTTCCAATATTATACTATGAAAAAAAAAACTGGAGTGAACATCCACTTACCTAACTTGCTGTAAATTCATGATTATTTCCTTAGGAACAGTTTCCAGAAGCGAAATTGCTGAGATAGTTACATGCAAAGAAGGGATTTTTAAAACAGGACTGTGATGCTTGAGAAAGTATCATTAGAGAAGCAGGTTGCTGGATACATTGAAGACTGAGAAATACTGCTTGGTTGCTTTAAAGAATACAGAACTCAACTTTCACCAACAAAAATAAAACTTTGAATCTAATTATGGTGATAACCTAGAACATTTTGTTTCAGACCCAGAAGTGTTACATGCAAAAACAGCCACAATAAAAGGTTGAAACTACAACTCTCAATTGTTTATGCAAATTTCTAAATTATATATAGCGTAGATTCTATGCTCCGTATTTAACGGAGTTGGAAAGCAGATGTTTGGAAGTGTGTTCAGAAACTGTCAAAACACTACCAAGAATGTCACAAAATGGAAATTGTTTTTTAAAGAGCTAAGGTTTCATTTTAAAGACAAAGAAAAAAGGTCTGTGATTGCCGGGTGTCCTGTCTCGAGCACACGCAACGCGGAAGCAGTGGGTGACCCGTGGAGGCGGGAACAGAAGCCTCATGAGGAGCGACCATGTGTGTTTATGAGTTCGTGCAACCTTCTATCCAGCGACGGGGACTGAAACCCTGTGGCAGGTGTGGGGACGCCCTCAGCACCCCTTCCTGCCATCTCTGCTACACCGACGACAGCAGGGGGACAGGCAGGACCCAGCCCCAGTGAGGAACTCAGAGGCTGGGAGCATGATGTCGCTCAGGCATCGGGGCTGGGGAGGCAGCATTCGAAGTAGATTTGAGAGAGCAAACATGAGGAAAACATGGAACAAAAAGCACTGTAAAGTGTGGGTGAAGCCAGAGTCTTGCTGGGGCACAATCCAGCCAGGGAGCAGGGTGTGACTGTAGGCAGAAGACAGCCAGCAGCATGGGAGGGCGACGTGGCTGCAGAAGAATCAGGGACACAGGTCGTGCTGGGGAATCTGCACCCCGAGGAGACCTCAGCCCCTCTTCTGCACCCCTACCCATTCAGATGGTTCGATGGGAACTGAGGCCAGGGTTCGAGAGCGATCAAGACCCTTCCTGAGTGGTTGTTCGAAGGCATCAAAGACGAGAGTGGGCATTACGAGGTGATGAGAAAGGTCACCCTAACGACCAGGGTACAGAAAACCCGCCCGTTCAATCTCCTGGGTCAGGGAGGATGCGTGGAGAGGAGACGCTGCCTCTAAGCCTGCTGAGCGACCGAGCACTTCTTCCCAAAGCACAAGGCGAGAGAGAAGAGGGAAGTGGTGATGGGTCTGCGAGAACCACTGTGACGGCTCCATGCACAGACTGCCACTGCCACCCAAACAGCAGTCACTTACCTTCCGCTAAAACAGGTTTCTGCGCATTTATGTGCAAAACCTCCTAGGAAATGTGAAGGCACATAAAACTCAAAAAAATCGCTGTTGTCTGCAAGACAACGCAGCATGAATCCACGTCTTCAGCCCGAAACCACAGTGGCTTAGTGAGCAATGCACGCTCGAAGACCTGGCAAGAGAGATCACATCAAATACCAGCAAAAGTCCTGGCACAGTGGCTCATGCCATAATCACAGCACTTTGGGAGGCTGAGGGAGGCTGATGGCTAGAGCCCAGGAGTCCGGGTCTAGCCTGGGCAACATGGTGAAACCCCAGCTCTACTAAAAACACAAAGAATGAGCTGGGTGTGGTGGTGCACACCTGTAGTCCCAGGTACTCAGGAGACTGAAGTGGGAGGATCGCTTGAGTCCAGAAGGTCGAGGCTGCAGTGAGCTGTGATTATGCCACTGCATTCCAGCCTGGCAGCCAGGAGTGAGACCATCTCTAAATACACAAATAAACACCAGGAAGAGATCATCAGTGTTGAGTGTAGGCTGTGCATGTACGTTTTGCTTTCAATTTATTTCAAAGAAACCAAATCAAGACACAATCGTTAAAAAATACTTCTGTATTTTTAACTGTTATAGGTGACACGACCCCAGCCCCTGAATATAAGATCTTCTCTCAGAACATCTGAGTTGGTGCTAGAGAAAATTTCACCAAAAAGTGAGTATGCCATGTCCACCCTTCTTCTCCTTCTTCTTCTTCTCCTTCTTCTCCTTCTCTTCTTTTTCTCCTCTTCTTCTTCTTCTTCTCTTCTTCTCTTCTTCTCTTCTTCTCTCTTCTTTCTTCTTCTTTTTGAGACGGAGTTTCGCTCTTGTTAGGCTGGAGTGCAATGGCGTGATCTCGGCTCACCGCAACCTCCGCCTCCTGGGTTCAGGCAATTCTCCTGCCTCAGCCTCCTGAGTAGCTGGGATTACAGGCACGCACCACTATGCCCAGCTAATTTTTTGTATTTTTAGTAGAGATGGGGTTTCACCATGTTGACCAGGATGGTCTCGATCTCTTGACCTTGTGATCCACCCGCCTCAGCCTCCCAAAGTGCTGGGATTACAGGCTTGAGCCACCACGCCTGGCCCACATTTGCTTCTTCTAATTGTCTATTTCTATTTTCTAATTAACATTTTTGCCCTTGTCCTTTTGTGGTTAAGTTGTGTCAAAACTTTTTGGAAAGTGGTAAAAGAGATGTACAATAAAGTAAAAGAGGACCAGAAATGATCAGTAAAACAGTTGAGGGAGAATTCAGAGAGCAGCTTGATGAGTTCCATTGTGGACTGGCTCAGAGTGGGCCTCGACTGTATCTTTTCATGATAGAAATAGTCAAGACTAATCGAGCATTTACTATGTGCATCATTCCTCTCTCTATATAGTCACCAGTTCATTTAATCCTCCTTAACCCTGTCAAGTTAATGCTGCATTGACCCCGCTGTTACTGATGGAAAACTAAAATATGGTGAAGTCAAATAAAGGGTTAATGCAGCTGGGAACAGTGGCTCACTCCTGTAATCCTGGCACCTGGGAGGCCAGGGCAGGAGAACTGTTTAAGGCCAGGAGTCTAGGACCAGCCTGGGCAACACTTCAAGACTTCCAGCTCTACAAAAAAAAAAAAAAAAAAAAAAAAAGGTAAAAATTAGCTGGGTGCAGTGGCATACACCTGCAGTCCCAACTAGCAGAGAGGCCAAGGTGGGAGGATCACTTGTGCCCAGGAGGATAGGGCTGCAGTTAGCTATGATCATGCCACTGCACTCCAGCCTGGGTGACAGAGGGAGACCCTGTCTCTCAAAAGCCACTTGTGATACGGTGCAATGGTCACAGCACAAACATTTGTTACGCACAAGAGGATGTTTCTTAACACAGCCTAACTTAAAAGATACACTCTGTGAGCCCCTGGGGATCTTTTTGTGCAGAGCATGAAACATCATTTTAAAGGCAATGTATCCAATGAATGGCCATGGAGCATCCATCCTGAGGGTCAATAAATAGAATATTTAATTAACTTCACTTCAAAATCTATAATCAAAGTGTACAGCATTCAACTCCTTGGACAAGTGAGGAGTCATGAAGCTTTTCCTGAATCGGTCAGATTCACAAGGTTACCTTTAAAATTTTTAACACAGTTTTACAGATGGCCTGGTTCCAAATGTTTATTCATTGTTTAAAATGGTTGATTTAAATTTTTTCCTTTTTTCCTGCTGATACACAAAAGAAACCTACCAGATAAAAAACACACAGTACCTGAAGATGAACAAGTGTTTCTCTGCAACAAGGGGTTTAACGTGGAAATGTTTGGAGAAACTAAAAACACTACACCCTGGGGTCTATTGGGGGGAAGAGGGGAGGGACATCGGTGGGGGGGTTGAGGAGGGATAGCATGGGGAGAAATGCCCGATGTGGGTGAAGGGGAGGAAGGCAGCAAATCACACTGCCACGTGTGTACCTATGCAACTATCTTGCATGTTCTGCACATGTACCCCAAATCCTAAAATGCAATTAAAAAAAAACCACATAGATCTCATTTGGTTGTCAGGTGCAGGAAACTCAATTCAAAGAACCCTCGTTTAAATAACTGAAAATCACGATGGTTCAGGTATAACTTGGTTCAAAGCTTCCAACAGCATCTTCAGGATGAAACTCTCTGTATAACAGCCACCCTTCTCCTCCACAGACAGAGGATGAGGTTGTCATTTCCATACAGGCCATCCCCACAAGGCTATGCACTGACCCAACAGCTCCAGGCCTTACACCTTTCCTGCCGTTTTCCCCAAAGCTTTCCTCTTGTTGAAAGTTTCCCCTCTTCACTGATCTAATTATTCTTGAGAGGGAGGTGGGGCTCCGTCCAGTCAGGAGCCACCGCTGATGGGAAGTGGGGTCCACCAAGCCAACCCCATGAAGGGCAAGTGTTCCCAAGGGGAGCTAGCTGCTGCCCAGAAGGGCAAGCTCACAACGAATTGCAAATACACCAGAAGTCTGCAGTAATGGGTCTGGTAAGCTCAGCTCCTGAAGGTCCACCAATGAACACAGACAGGACAGTTCCAGAACTAAGGCAACTGGACATCCCACATGAAGACACTGCCAGTAAGTCATGAGACGTGTGTGCCTTAGAGCACCTACAGCAGACACCCATGTGACACGGGGATGCCACAGCAGCCAGGCACCTCTCATGGAGCTATAGGCAAAGGACTGCATGGTGAAGCCCATGATCGGAGGATTTGGGGAGGATTTTCCTAGTCACACGAAGTCACTGCACAGAATGACATGAAAAAAGAAAACAGAGGTTTACAGACGAAATCCTACTGCCTTTGCTGAGGAGATTAATTTGTCACTGCCGTTAAGCCCCAGAAGGGAAAGGTGGCTACCAGCAAATGCAGGATTTAAGCTGGAGTTTGCACACCCCACAACCCCACGCCTGGTCAGTGCCAATGCGCACATGCTTAACTTCCCCAGAAATTAAAGTGAATGAACACACATGAAATCACCATGCTCAGTTTTTGTACAAACAAGTACCTAGGAAACAACAAAACATGTTTAAGTTGTTGGTGGCACTAGGGAGCCTCGTATGATGAAAAATACTTGGTAAAACTACGGTTGATTAAGAATAATTTTTAACTGCATGGAATGTGTGCCCACTAACTTCCTGTATGGCAGCCTATAATTCTTTTATAACCAACATGCTGGCAATGCTCTAAATATGACTCCCATCTGGCCAAAATGATGAATCATGGTTATTTTTATTATATCCAATGAATGGCCATGGAGCATCCGTCCTGAGGGTCAATAAATAGAATATTTAATTAACTTCACTTCAAAATCTATAGTCAAAGTATACAGCATTCAACTCCTTGGACAACTGAGGAGTCATGAAGCTTTTCCTCAAATACGGTTGTATAATAAAAAATTACAGCACTTTCTTCAGTTTCAACATTGTGGAAGATAATGTGTTCAAAACAAACAAACAAAAAATCCTCTCACCCTTAAAAAAATATTAGAGCACTTTAGTTTCAGAATCAGTTGGGTTGCGGGTACACAGAATCCAACGTAATTTAAATTCCATGAAGCCTATTTTTGCTTTTAATATTTAATTTGGAATTTCTATCAATTTCAAAAATGAAGTAGACAAAAATTGGAGAAGAAATAGATTGCCACAGAAGAGCATGGATGTCACTGGGGAGAAATAATGCAAGGTGATCTGAATTCTGTAAAAACAAAAATTGTACTAACGCATTTAAATCACAAGTAACAAAAGGCATACAAAAAGTTGGTAAATAAATACATGTTTATTTCTGTTTCAAGCTGTACCACTTTGGACAGTCTTAAGCGCAGAGTTCTTCTGAAGGATAACAAACATTGAATCCTCTGAAAAGTTGGCTTGGAATGCTTATCTGAGAAAACATCTTTGTGGTGAGAAAACTTTAATTACTTCGTCCCTTTGGATTACTTGATATAGTACTCATTTTGCTTACTAACCTTACCCTTTAACCTGAAATTATACAGATCTGACGCGGTAAAGCAACAGAGGACCCAGGAACAGAGAATAATGTTCCACCTACCTAGGTTCGCTACCACCAAGGAGTGACAGCGAAGGGGCAGGAACGGCCACAGAGGCAGGACCGCGTACCAGGTCATCATTGAGAGAAGATCTCAGGTCCCAGGTCATCTCTGAGAGAGGATCCCACACCCGTGAGCTGCACCGCTGGCGAAGACCCAAGACAGAACCCAGGACAGTGCCGGCTCTGTGTTCCCTGGTTCCCTCCACACCTCCCCGTCCAGATGTGCTTGGACAGACCATTCCCTGCAGCCTGCTCACCATGCTGCCAGATGCGAGGGATAAAATATTCTAATATGTTCTCTCCCAAGCAATGAAAAAGTCACACCATCCAGAAGGAAATGGTACGCACACTCTACAATTACTATTGGAGCCAAATCTGTGAGTCACCCAGCTGCCGGCACAAGACAATTTGGCTACTGGAAAATCCTGATTAATGATATTTTTTTAAACCCAGAGTAACAACTTGACCTGCCAAGAATTACCATTTTTTCATCACTTCGCCATTTTTGCCTCAGTTATCTACTACCTTTCTCGGAGAAAATGAAGGGAGTAAAATGAACACGGGGTAAGGTGCGTTCGCCTCAGGCCAAGATGTTCCTTCCAAAGTGCTCTGTGGCCGGGGTTTGGCACAGCCTCCGGACCTGGGGAGGGTCCTTGGAGAGCTGCCTGGACTCCTGGGGCAACGCAAGGTGCCGGGTGGTACCCTAACGGCAGCAGAATTAATTCACCGGCTGTGAACGGGAGTCCTCCTGGCCTCGCAGATCGCCGGGCTCCGCGAGTCCCACCAGGCGCTGGGACCGGGTCTCTGTCCGTGGCGCCCTCGACCCGGACCCCGCCGGGAGGTCCCCGCCTTCGCCCGCGGGAGTCCAGCCTCGGGTCCGGGAGGATGGGAGAACCGGCGGTGGCGCTTTGTAGGATATTCCCGGCTCCAGACCCCAACAGGCCGGCTGGCAGAGTCCATCCCCACCAGGGAACCAAGGACGAATTCGCCGTGGATCGCTTTATCGTTAATCGGTACAAACAGGCGCCGCCGATTATGTCACAAATTTCGAATTCCCAGCCTTGTCCGGGATCGCCATTCCCCCGCGGCGGCGGCGGCGGCGGCGGCGGCATCGCGCAGGGGCTGCAGGAGCTGGGATCCGAAGCGCGCGAGGGCTGGACCCGGGGCCGCGAGTTTCCGACGCGCTTCGCAGCCCTGCCGCGCGCCCTCGCCCCCGCGCCCGCTCCGCACCTGCGAACCTCCGCCTCCTTCCCAGCCGGCGCCGCCTCTGCGAACTCCGTCTACCCGAGACCCCTCCCGGTGCCCAGTCCAGCCCCTGAGCCTCGGGCACCGCGCACGCCGCGCACCCAGGGAGGCCGCCAGGAGAGCGCCCAGCACAGCCCAGCACAGCCCCACCTGCTGAGGAGCCCGCGCCCGCCGCCCCCCAGCCCCGCCGCCCCCAGCCCCCAGCGCAGGGCGGTAATAATTACATCCTCATTATTTCTCTTGCCATCGTTAGCAAAGGAGCCGGAGAACAGCAACAGCCGCTGCCGGGGGAGGCTTAGTTACAAAACCCTGCGCTGGGTAGCGCCTCGCTTAGCAACCACCCGAAAAAAGCCCCCGTGCTCCTCG
Source organism: Saguinus oedipus (assembly GCA_031835075.1). Lineage (NCBI taxonomy): Eukaryota > Metazoa > Chordata > Mammalia > Primates > Cebidae > Saguinus > Saguinus oedipus. The sequence goes on from CM063182.1 coordinate 42,585,276, forward strand.
CTCGCACTTGGAGAGCCGGGCGGCGGCCACCCCCTCCCTCGCGCGCACCCTCCACCGCGCCCGACCCGGCAGCCGCGGCCGCGGCCGCCCCCGCGAGCCCCCGCACGCGCAGCCCGGGCTCTCCGGCACTCTCCATTCATTCCCGGTCCCCGTCGGCTTGTCCACCTGCGCTGGGGGAGGGGGTGCCATTAGCTGCCCGCCGCCCCCACGACTCACCGGAGCTGGGCGCGTAGCCCGTGGCCCGCCGGCGCCCCCCAGGCCTTGCCCCCTCCGCTCGGGGCGCGGAAGCGGAGCATTTCACACCTCCGCGGCCCGTCCGCTCCCGCGCCCGGGAGCCCGGGGTCCCAGCACCCACGAGCACGGCGGGTGTTGCGCGAAGCTCTGAGAGGAGCGCAACGCCCGACCCCCGAGCACAGGCTGCCCCTGGGGTCCCCGCGCTCCGGTCCCGGCGGAGGGCACGACCCCCACCCGCCCCCGCCCCCGCCCCCCGCCCTGACGTCCTCGCCCTCCCCGCCTCGACGGTTCTGCCGCTCCGCGCCCGGCTCCCCGCGCCCCGCGGCCCCGGCGGCTCGCACCTTCCTCAGCGCGGACATCCTCGGGAGCTCCCGGTTCAGCAGGTGCGGGGCGACATGACGACGCGGCCCCTCCTCAGGCCGCCGGCTCCTAGGGCTCGCGGGTCTGGGTCCGTGCGTGCGTCCGTCCGCGGTCCGTCCGTCCGTCCGTCAGCCGCTACCGCCGCCGCGCGCTCAGACCGCGCTCGAGCCCGGCGCACGGTCGGTCCTCACGGCCGGCGCCTGCGCACTCGGAGCCCGGGGAGGCACCGGCGCACTGGGGGGCGGCCGGCGCGCGGCTCCCGCTGGGGAAGGGCCGGGCTCGGGGAGCGCGCGGACAGCCCGGCAGCGCCGGCCCCAACTGTTGCGCGGGTCACCCGGGGACAGCCCGGTCGCGGGGCTCCTATCGGGAAACCCGCGGTCTCCACCGCGGCGCGCGCGGGCCACACTCCCCGCACCCCAAAGTTAGCAGCCGGGCAGGAGGGGCCGGGAGGCCGTGGTGATTCCGGCCGCCCCGGGGAGGGTCCGCCTTTCGAGGCCGCGATTGGGGACGCGCGGGGGTCCTGGAGCGAGGGACTCGCGCTCGGGGGAGGGTCGGCTAGGCTCCCAGGGGGCTTGTGTGGCGGGGAGGACGCCGGCGAGGGAGGCGCGGGGCGCCGGCGACGGGTCTGACTGCGAGGCGCGGCCGCCGCGCGGGTGCCGGAGGCGGAACCTTCCCCGATTTCCACGGCGCGCTCCCCTTTGGTGGACGTGCTGGCGGCGGCCCCAGACCCCAGAGCGTCCCCTTTCGTGGCTGACCGGGTGCGGGCACAGGGAGCGCCTTCAGACGGCACCCGCCGTCTCGGTTTGCTGCGAGCGGCCTGGGGACCGCACAGCGGAGGAAGAGGAAGAATCCACCCGGGAGAAGCAGATTGACCACCTCACAGCCGAGAAGATCGGCCACACTGGCCACGTTTTCACCGACCCTCGCAGGGTCCTGGGTTTGCGCGTCCAGGAGCAGAAGGCGGGAGCGAGACGCGCGCTGGCGGGCGAGGCAAGGTCCATCCCGGGTGGGCACCGACCCCCGGCCAGTCTCTCAGCCCCGGTTTAACGCAAAGGCAGAAATGTACTTTTCAGCATCTCCAACTGCATGGTGATGGCATTTAAATGCGCTAAAAGATGCGAAAACAAACCGTATAGCAAGATGGATGGGAGTTAGAATGGAATCAGGTCATCCAAATATTTTGAATGGGACAAACCGATCCTTTCCAGAAATTACGAGATCTTTAAACAGAAAACAGGCTCTAAGAATTTCCCATGTAATTGATCACTCAAATATTCAACAGTTGCAGTTATTTTCAAAGCGGAGTGCTAAATGAGGAGGAGGTAGAAAGGTGGATGGGAGAAGTCCGGCCCTGTCCATTTCTCCTGAGTGTTTGGTCTCCATTGTCAAACACCGGTGGACTCAACGCCCAAACCTCAACCGGGAAGAGATTCCAGCCCAGTTTATTTTCATTTCACAGTTTACTTTCCATTTCCTTTCCTCCCCTCATTTCGTCCATATCCCTTCACCTTAAAAAAAAAAAAATTGGTTTATTCTTTCATGCAACAGGAATAACAAAATCACACAAATGTGCTGACGGCCTCTCATGTGTTCTCAGTGTATGAGCAGCACAGAACGCTCCGGTCATGACCACATGAAGCCTTCATTCTGGAGAAGGGTCTACCCAGAAGTTACCCAAAGAACAGACAATTACAGGTTATAGTTACTTCTCTGAAGGAAACATATGGGGTGTTATTGGTGAATGTGAACAGGGCAACCGACATAGTTTGTGACATCAGGAAAGAACTTTCTTAGGACAGCGTTATTAAATCTTCCCCTGGGTTCTCCCACAAGCAGGTTTTGAGATGTGGATTTGGGTGCAGGTGGTTCATTTGGGAGATTGATCCCAGGAAACTAGACACAGGAAGTCGGGAGAGAGAGGCCGGGCAGGAGGGGACATTCCGGAGGCCGTGGTAACCCCCGACTGTTCCTATGGGCACTGGGCCCCATCCTACTGGAGGTGCTCTAAGGAGAGCAGCTTGGAGTACACCTCGGGACGCTGGACAGCTTTTCAGCTTTGAGGGCCCAGTGACTGAGGGCTTCTTCCGCCCACACACCCCAGTCCCCGAGCTGAGCACCTCCCAAAGCTTCAAACAGAGTCCAGAGGCCAATCAGCAGGGGAATGCACTGTGAGGGTGGAGTCAGAGGGCGCCTCTGCCATGGCCCTGGGAACAGGATTTAGGGAAATAAGAGCAGGCCTGAAGACCTGGGGAGATAGAAGGACTTGCTGCCTTTTTTTTTTTTTTTTTTTTTTTTTTTTTTTTTGAGGCAGGGTCTCACTTCTGTTGTCCAGACGAGTACAGTGATGCTGTCAAAGCTCACTGCAGCCTCAACTTCCCTGGCCCAGGTGATTCTCCCACTTCAGCGTTCTGCTCATTTTTTGTATTTTTGATGGAGACGGGGTCTTGTTAAACTGCCCAGGCTGGTCTCCAACCCCCCGGGCTCAAGTGATCCTCCTGCCTCCACCTCCCAAAGTGCTAGGATAACAGGCATGAGCCACCATGCCTGGCCTGATTTTCTTCAACTTAACAGTCAGAATAACTGAAATTGAGGGAGAGAAAAGGGACAGCATGATTGTGACTGGAGAAAAACTCAGGGGTCTTTCGGGACATTGTAAGGGCTTTGATTTACATCCGCTATACAATGAATTATGATGTAGGATTTTGAGCAGGACAGAGATTTCCTTCATAAGACAATCATGTCATTAGTAGACAAAGACTTTTATTTCTCCCTTCCTAATCTGTATACCTTGTATTTCCTTTTCTTGTCTTATTGCATTGGCCAGGACTTCCATGTGACAGTGAGAAGCAGTGGTGAGAGGGGAGCCTTGCCCTCCTCCTGATCATACTGGGAGAGCTTCTAATTTCTCGCTGTTAAGTATGATGTTAGCTGAAGGGTTTTGTAGGTGTCCCTTATCAAACTGAAAAACTATCCTCTAATCATAGTTTGCTGAGGGTTTTTGAGTTTTAAATCACAAATGGGTGCTGGATTTTGTCTGCATCTATTGATGTGAACATGTGGTTTTTGTGCGGTTTTTCTTCACGGTCCTGTTGCTGTGATGGTCCACATTCAGTGATTTTTGGGTGGCAGCGAGGTTTTAAAATGACAGTTTGGGCTGCTATGAGAAGAGATGGCAATAGGGTGGGAGTGAGGAAACAAGAGTGGGATTGGGGAAATCCACTTAAAAATGCCTGAAGAAATCCTAGTGACAGACAATGAACACACAAACTCATCAGTGGAAGTAAGACACGTTGCAAGTAGAATGTGCTTGATGTGATTTTTCTGGATGGATTATTCAGGAAGAGAGGAAGAGGAGAGTCACCAGTGACTCCCAAGTTTGGCTCAGCACTTGGTTGACACTTCCGGGAGGCCTTAGCGTGTTACATCGTTACTGAGAACTGTGTGCTGGGGCTGGCGACGTGGATGCCCTTGGGGGCTTTGGCAGGAGCAGCTACAGTGGAGGGGTAGAGAGAAAAGATGGACGAGGTCAGAGTCCATGGAAGACATCAAACTGGAGACTGGCTTTGTAGTCAACTCTTTCAACCAATTTGGGTGTGGAAGTAACAGGGCTGGAGAAAAATACATATTTTCTGGGAGGATTCTGTTATGGGGGAGTCCACGGTGGGCTTGAATGCTGGTGAGAATGGTGGAGAACAGGCTCAAGACAGCCTCATTACAGGCATGGCTTCCCCTCCTGTATCACTCATCTTCAATAGCAATTTGATCAGGTCACATTCTCTCTCTCTCTCTCTCTCTCTCTCTCTCTCTCTCTCTCTCTCTCTCTCTCTCTGTGTGTGTGTGTGTGTGTGTGTGTGTGTGTGTGTGTATGTTCTGTCTTTGAAAACCCTCCAGCTATTGCCCCATTTGCATGGTCCCATCAGAGAAGGGTGTACAGTCGACGTCTTTAACTTTTCCTCGAAATCCTATAAATCTCCACCAAGCTTCTGCTTCTACCACACCAACAAAATTCCTGTAACCAAGATTGCTGACGGCCCCTGCCCTTAACAGATCCAACCTTCTATCGCCAATCCTCCTCTTGCCCTGCGCACATCATTGGAGATGAACGGTTTGTCTGTCCTTTGACTTGGCTTGAGGACCTTCCTTTCCTCCCTGGCCACCCTTCATGTGTGACAGCTGCAGCTCCCTCATCTCCCCACCTCTCAAAGGCCAGAGCCTCTCGGGGCTCATTTGTGGGACCACTGTTCACGCCTGCTCCCTTCATGATCTCTTATGCTTATGAGCTCCTCAATCTTGACCCGTGTAAAACTGCATACTACCACCCAACGAAGAGCCCCCAGAAGGCTCTCCACCTGCTCAGTGCCCCTCCAGCCTTCCAGTTTCCAAATGAAACACGTAGAGACATTCTGCCTTTCTTCTGTTCTATCACAGCCTGATTTGATCAATCAGAAAATCTCTCTGTCTTTACCTTAAAACACATCCACAATCCAATTAGCCTCCAATGCCACCACTTGTATGTGAGCTGTCAGCATCTCTTATTGCAGCGGAGGAAAACTGGTCTGAGGCTGCCTCCCACACAACTCTATTCCTACAGCAAGGCTAAATGACTTCTTCATGGTGTACATCAGGCCACACACAGTAGCTCACATGCGTCATCCCTGCACATCGGGAGGCTGAGGTGGGAGGATTGCTGGAGGCCAGGAGCTGGAGGCTGTAGTGAGCTGTGATGGCACCACTGCAACCCAGCCGGGGCCAGAGTGAGACCCTGTCTACCCCCAAAACGAAGAAAGTTCATCAGATCATTTCACCCTGTGCTATACATCCTGTAACAATTTCCACCTGCTTCTTGGAACATGCAAAGGTATCTGGCCAGGGCCTGGGGTCTCCTTTCCTTCTGATCTGAGCTCCCCTTATCCTGGTCTTGCCTCTGGTCCCCAAATACAAACAGGGCGGCCATTCTCCTGGGACACTGCCTCCCTCCTGCAGGCTCTCTTTCCCTGGGTACCCGGGTCTTGCTCTCTCGCCTACCTCATGCCTGTGCCCATCACTCTCCAGGTTAGGCCCTGCCTGCTTCATTTTCCTCCAAAACATCCATCTCTCTGGAGTCCCCTCCTGAGATTTCACACATGAGGAACAGCGCCTGGTACACTCTTGGGAAATGTTTTGGAAGAAATGAATTCAAGGAGGACAGTCTTGAGGGGGTGGAGCCGGAGGGCAGAGGCCCTGGAAGCTGGAAGAGGGAGCCAAGAAGGGGTCCGGCAGGCTAGGGATGAAGTGGGGCCACCGCCCTGGCCACTCCCTGTGTCCGGCAGGTGCCCGGGGCCGGGGGCACCGCGCTGACCACTCCGTGTCCGGCAGGTTATCGGGGGCCAGGGGCACCGCCCTGACCACTCCCTGTGTCCGGCAGGTGCCCGGGGGCTGGGGGCATGGCCCTGACCACTGCCTGTGTCCAGCACGTGCCCGGGGACCGGAGGCACCGCGCTGACCACTCCCTGTGTCCGACAGGTGCCCGGGGGCCGGGAGCATGGCCCTGACCACTCCCTGTGTCCCGCAGGTGCCCGGGGGCCGGGGGCACGGCCCTGACCACTCCCTGTGTCCGGCAGGTGCCCGGGGGCCGGGGGCATGGCCCTGACCACTCCCTGTGTCCGGCAGGTGCCCGGGGGCCGGGGGCACCGCCCTGACCCCTCCCTGTGTCCGGCAGGTGCCCGGGGGCCGGGAGCACGGCCCTGACTACTCCCTGTATCCGTCAGGTGCCCGGGGGCCGGGGGCACGGCCCTGACCACTCCCTGTGTCCGGCAGGTGCCCGGGGTCCGGGGACACGGCCCTGACCACTCCCTGTGTCCGGCAGGTGCCCGGGGGCTAGGGTCACCGCGCTGACCACTCCCTGTGTCCGGCAGGTGCCCGGGGGCCAGGGGCACGGCCCTGACCACTCCCTGTGTCCGGCAGGTGCCCGGGGGCCAAGGGCACGGCCCTGACCACTCCCTGTGTCCGGCAGGTGCCCGGGGGCTGGGGGCACCGCGCTGACCACTTCCTGTGTCCGGCAGGTTCTCGGGGGCCGGGGGCACCGCGCTGACCACTCCCTGTGTCCGGCAGGTACCCGGAGCGGGGGAGGCACCGCCCTGACCACTCCCTGTGTCCGGCAGGTGCCCGGGGGCGATGCGGGGACTGGGGACCCGCGAGTGCACGCGTGGGGCTGGGGCTGGGCGCGTCTTTTCTGGAGCCCTCCGTTGCCCTCTTCTCCACCGCGTCCTTCCTAACGTTCGCCCCCAGAGTTCTGCCACCGTGTCCTCAGGCCCCAGAGAGCCGGCGGGGTCGCCCCCTCAGCTCTCCCTCGGCGCATGCTCCGCAGCGAGGCTCCCAGAGGCGGGACTGGAGCCTCGAGACACGCCCACGGGCTCGATATCAGCCAATTCGCGGTCGTGGCGTGTTGATTGACAGCCCGTGGCAGGGTCCCGTATCCGGATTGGGCATTCCTGCTGTTGTGGGCGGGCCAGGAGGGCCGAACCCGGAAGCGCACGTCGCTCGGGTCAGGCCCGGGCACTGTTGGCGGAGGTCGGCGGCCAAGGTCCCGCATGGCGGCTCACAGGAAGCAAGGTAGGTGCGGGGCGGCGCGGAGGCCTTCTGCCCAGACCGCAGACCCAGCTCTCGGCGCAGGCCGCGGTATTGACTCGGGACCCCGACCCCGGCCTGTCTCCAGGCCCCACCCCGGACCCCTACCGACTCCCCACCTCCACCCCAGTGCCTACCCAGACCCCGACCACGGCCCGCGGCCCGCCCCTCGCCCGTGTTGTTGCTTGCGGGGCTGCTGGCCGGGCCGGGAGTGGGGACAGGCTCACCCTGCCAGGCCGCACCTGGTGTCTGCGGACCTGGGCGGGGGCGAGCCCAGCTGGGGCTTCGTGTTCTCAGCAGAGGGCGTGTCAGTGAGTGAGTGGGGGCCGCTCAGCTCTTGAGAGGGGTCCCAGCCCAGGGCCCCGGGGTGGGGCTGCAGCTGGCTCCGGCAGCCTCACCAGAAAGTGTAGCGGTACCTCCCTGACCCTCGGTGTTGTCATCTGAGAGAGGAGGTCACGATGTTTACCTTCCGTGGGCCCGAGCTGTGGGGCGCATCCTAGCGCTTGTTAACTTCTGTGACAGTGTTAATGACAAAGACTTAACTTCTGTGACAGTGTTAATCACAAAGACGGGAGCAGAATAAGTGGAACTGGTTAACCTGGCCTGGCCTCAGCTGAAGTAGAAAACACCGCGTGCGTCTGCGTCCTGTCAACCCCAGCTCATTACCTTCACCCTGTAATATCATTATAATGAAAAGAGTGGCAGTTTTTGACGTGAATCTCGTGCTACTTGGATTAATTCGGGCCTGATGAATTTTCCCTTCCCTGTGTTTAAAATTGATAATCACGTTTTTCCCTTTGAAATGAAAAGACAGTGGCAACTATAGTTATAAAACAATTGCATTAAAAAGAATTTCTCAGTGAGGCAGAACATGGAGAAAAGCACAGTCTCAACTCGTTTGTAGGAAGCGGTGCAGTTGGACTCCCCCTTGTCCTTTAGGACCCGCGGGTTGTCACCTGCTCAGTTCACGGGTTAAAATGACTTACCAGTTTTTGAGCAATCAGACGGTAGGCTCCAGAATGGACATTCACGTGGGTTAATGAGTACCAGGACTACCCTGTTCCCGAACCTCTCCTGCAAGTAGGGCTGGTAGGGTGTTAATTGAGTGTCGAGGTTCTTAGGAGCAGACAGGACAGCTAGCTGCCTGCAAAGCTGTCCCTGCCTTCGTGGTGGGGGGCTTCTTGCTACTGCGGGCTTTCCCCTCGTTTTAAACGGTAGCACAGCCTTCTCTTACATTCCTTCAAGTGTTTGTAACTCTTCCAAGCCTGAAATAAATGCTCTTCTTTATTGCAAGAAATTATTATATCATCTGTAATGTACCTAATCAACTTAAAAAAAAAACTTTCTCCACTCACTAAATTAAAGTGAATGAGAGTTGTTAATTGTTTTAGTCATTCGCTAGTCATCTTCCCTCGAAACAGCTTTCTTTTCCTATTGGATATGTGACAGAATGGTCAAGTACATTTGGGTTGTTTAAGGACATTGTGGTTGAAAGGATGGGTCAGTAAATCCCAGAAGTATAAAACGTAGGTGGAAAACAAAATACTAGTTTTCTATGTGTCTTCCTAAAGATCGCTTGAAGAGCCCATCTGCTGAGAGGCACTTAGGCTCTGAGAAGCGCCGAAGGGAGGATTTCGCTGGAATAAAACTTCCCAGCATTTGTGACCTGATGGAGCAGGAAACGGGTGTGTCTTAATTAGAGCCATTTCCCTTCTGTTCGGCTCCTCCCGAGTGAAGTTAGGGGAATGCGTGTCAGGAGGAGGGGACGGGGCTGAAGCAGTGATTCTAAGCATTTTTTTTTTTCCTGGAATTAGATGTTTCTGCTAGGCAATGTAACCTGCTAATGCAAGTTTCCCTGTAACCAGGTGTAGCAGAACTCTTCAGGATTAGTAGGAAGAATGTGTTGCCTTTGAAGCAGCACTGCTTGAGTGAAACTTTGTCAGACGTGCTCTGTGTTATGCTAGTGTACATACAGCACTAGCTTTGCAAGCCCCTGAAGGATCCTGTGCAGCCCCGACCGTGAATGGCTCTCCTCATTGACGAGGGTCCCAGGAAGGGGAAGGGTGCCACAGCCGCCATTCTGCCTGGGGAGATTGGGTGATATCTGACATGTAATGAAGTGCTAGCTCCGGTTGGACTGTTTTTGGCCTGCAGGGGAGCCAGTGGTCAGGGAGCCTGGAGTGGGGTTGCAGTGGACTAGGGAGGTCCCCAGGGTCACAGATCCCCCAGGGGCAGCGTGCTCCTCGAGGAAGGGGCCTGCTGCGGTGGGTGAGGGCCCTAGGAGCTGCCCGGGTAATTCCCACAAGGAGTGACTGCACCCGGCGTTGGCAGATTGAGCCTTGCTGCTTCCTCCTCCCTGGACGGCTCCCGGTGCCTGTCGGGCCTCTTGTGTTGGTGAGCAGAGCCATGCGGGACCCTGCTCCCTTCTGGAGACGCTGACTGTATCACTGCTCCCTGGGTGTGGTGGTGGTGTTGGGCTTGCGGAGCCTCCTCCCTGGTCATTGGTCGTTGTGTGGGGTGTGGCTCTGGTCCTCTCCCCAGCTCCATATGTGCTTCGGGGACGTTTCTAGAGGAGGCAAAGCTTGCGTGGGACTTACTGGGTGGAGGCGATCCTTGGCTGCTGGGGTGAGGACCACAGCCTCGTGGGGGCAGGAGCCTGCCCTGGGCCCTGAGCAGGCAGAGGAGTGCCAGGCGGTCCTGCTGCTCCCTCTCTCCCATCCTCACCGCCTGCTGCCGTGTGTGGGGTGAGGGGCTGTGCCAGGGGATTGAAGCAGTCCCTGCCCCGAGGTGCCCCCTCCATTTGGCTCACTGCACCCCAGTGCCAGTCCTTTGACTCCTTGTCCTGCAGCTTCCCATGTAGGTGGTTCAGCGGTGCCAGCCGCTCAGGTCGAGGAGAGAGCTCCAAGGGCTCCATGCTGTTGGCATGGCCTTGCTGGCCTGGCTAGGCCTTCTGTGGAGAAGGCCACAGTGCCCCGTCCCAAAGGCCTCCTCCCGGGAGGCACCCAGCCTGGTGTCAGCCTGGGGGGACGTGTGCTGGAGCACAGGATGCTCGTTTGCTTTTTAATAAGAATTCATTCTTGCTGTGACTTCTGCCCACAGGACGGCCTCACTTGCCCTTGCAGGTGCGTCCTCCAGGGCCGGGGGGTCTGCAGCAGGTGGGTGGGCTCTGTCTTCCTGAGACTCGTCAGATGAAGTTGGAGCTGCCAGCGCCTCGCTGTGAGCAGTCACACTTCCTGTTTGCCACTTCCCTGTCCTCTTCTAGTTTCTCCTGCCCCAACTTCACACACCAGGAATCGGTGGCGCTGTCCAGGGTGCTGGCGCTGGTGCCAGAATTCCTGCAGCTCCGGTAGTCAGGGAGGGATTTCTGCATGTGTCTGCATGTATGTGTGGGTCTCTGAGCTTGTGTGTGCATATTGTCAATGTTCATGTGTGTGCCGCTGTTCATGTGCATGCCTGATGTGTCCATGCATAGCTGTGTGCATGCCTGGGTGTGTGCATCTGTGCAGGCATGTGTGTGCCTTTGTGGTGTGCGCATGTCTGACATATGTATATGCCTGTGTAGTGTATGTGTGTGTGAGTGAATGCATGTGTGTGGTGTGTATGTCTCTGTGTGCTGTGTGTGTGCCTGCCTTGTGTGTGTACATGTTGTTTTGCATGTGGTGTGTGTGTACATGGGTATCTCTTTGCCTGCGTGTGTGCCTGTGTGTGGTGTGTATGTCTCTGTGTAGTGTGTGTATGTGCCTGCATGGTGTGTATGATGTTTTGCATGTGGTGTGTGTGTACGTGGGCATCTGTTTGCCTTTGTGTGTACTCCTCTGTATGATGTGTCTGTATAAACGTGTCTGTGTGGCCTGTGTGTATATGTGTGTCAGGGTGTTCACCTGTGTGTGCATATGTGTGTGTGCATGTTGTGCATGTGTGTGTGCTGTGCCTGTGTCTTTGCATACATGTGTGGGTGTTTACCTGTGTGTGCCTATATGTGTGTGCACCTGTGTGAGCTGTACCTGCATACACGTGTCTGCATGTGGTATGTGTGTACCTGTGTGTCTGGGTGTTCACCTGTGTGCCTGTGTGTGTGTCTGTATGTTTGTGTGCACCTGTGTGTGCTGTGCCTATTTATATGTGTCTGCATGTGGCATGTGTGTACATGCGTATCTGAGTGTTTACATGTGTGCATACACATGTGCCATTGTGTGCGTATGTGCATGTGCCTGCGTGTGCTGTGCCTATGTACACGTGTCTGCATGGGACATGTGTGTACATGTGTGTCTGGGTGTTTGCCTGTGTGTCTGTATGTGCATGCACCTGTGTGTTTACCTGTGTGTCTTTGTGTATGTGCATGTGCCTGTGTGTGCTGTGCCTGCATACATGTGTCTGTGTGGTGTGTGTGTACATGCATATCTGGGTGTTTGTGTGTCTGTGTGTATGTGTGTGTGCCTGTGTGTGCTGTGCCTGCATACATATGTCTGCGTGGGACGTATGTGTATATGTGATTCTGGGTGTTTGCCTGTGTTCCTGTGTGTGCATCTGTGTGTACTGTGCCTGTGTACCCGTGTCTTTGTGCGGTGTCTGTGTACATGTCTGGGTGTTTGCCTGTGTCCCTGTGTGTGTGTTTGCCTGTGTCCCTGTGTGTGTGCACTTGTGTGTACCATATCTGTGTACACATGTCTGCATACAGCATGTGTGTAAATACATGTCTCGGTATTTGCCTGTGTGCCTATGTGTGCATACATGTGTGTGCCGTGCCTGCATACATGTGTCTGCATGGAGCATGTCTAGTTGTGTGCCTGTGTGTTGTGTGTGTGTGCCATGCCTGCGTACATGTGTCTGTGTGCAGCATGTATGTACATGCATGTCTGGGTGTTTGCCTGTGTGGTGTGTGCATCTCCCAGCCATACCTTACAACTTACCTGTGATGCCCGCATCTCCCTTGGAGTCTCTGAGCTGAAGGTGCAGGTTTGGATTTGTTTCCATTGGAAAGACGCCACTTTTCCTTCTTACAGCGTGGTGTCGGCCTGGTTGGGTACCCGCTGACTCTGTTAGGCCGACTTTCCTTCTGGCCACTTGTATGGGGCTCTTTGCAGAGCTGGACAGGGGTCATCGCTGCCCTGTAGGAGAAGCGAGCTGTGTTCATCTAATGATTATTTGGTGTATTTTCCCCTCCTTTGTGAGGATCCCACGTCAGATCGGTCATGGGGTGAGGTTCTAGTGATGTCCCCAGAGAGTCGTTTCTGGTTTGATGTTGAGCACTTGTTTTCGGTTGATATTTCAGAAAGCTCGCCCACTTCGGCTTCAATATTAGCCAATTATTTTTCCATTTGCCATTCTGCTATGAAACTCCTGAATAACCTGCCACTCACTGAATTTGTAGCAGGAGCAGCCACGGGAAACGGGTCTCTCAAACACCAAATGCAGGAGGAAGAGGGGTTTATTACAGCCAGGAGACTGGGCGATAATTTGTCCAAAGCCCAGCTCGTCTAACAAAGGGAGGTTCAGCCTTTATATAGGCTTATACTTTAGATGTTACAGGTGAAAGAATCTTAGGTTCATGGTTTAGGACTCACATGTGAAAAGGTTTCTGGTTTGATCTTGTTTTAAGTAAAAATAGTGCCTTCTGGGGAGTTTCCCCAAGGCCCAGCCCGTCACCTATAGGGAGGTAAAACCGGAGGCGCCAGGCGGTCAACCTTTTCTTCTATTGAAATGCAGGAAATTCCATCTGACCCAGCAATCCTATGACTGGGTATATATTCAAAGGACTGTAAATCGTTCTACTATAAGGACACATGCACACGAGTGTTCACTGCAGCACTGTTTACAATAGCAAACACCTGGAACCAACCCAAATGCCCAACGATGACAGACTGGACAGGGAAAATGTGGCACATAGACACCATGGAATATTATGCAGCAATCAAAAATGATGAGTTTGTGTCCTTTGTAAGGACATGGATGAATCTGGAGAACATCATTCTCAGCAAACTGACACAAGAACAGAAAATGAAATACCACATATACTCACTCATAGGCGGGTGAGAATTATGAGAACACATGGACACAGGGAAGGGGGTACTACACACTGGGGTCTATTGGGGAGAATAGGGGAGGGACAGCGGGGGCGGGGAGCTGGGGAGGGATAGCCTGGGGAGAAATGCCAAATGAGGGTGAAGGGGAGGAAGGCAGCAAAACACACTGCCATGTGTGGACCTATGAACTATCTTGCATGTTCCGCACATGTACAGCAAAACCTAACATGCAATAAAAATTTAAAAAAAAAAGAAAAAGGAAGAAAAAAATAATAAAATTACAGTCATTCTAAAAAAAGAAAAAAGAAATGCAGCATGATAGTCAATGGGGACAAGCCTGGGTCTCCCTCTTCAGGTTCACATGCTGAACGTTCCTTTCTTGTGAAGTCATATCATACTATTACCAGCTTATTCCTTTATTTCTAGATTACGGTCCGAGGCTATGTATCTTGCCTCATTATAGGGATAAAAATGAAAAAACAAAAATCCCACAGTGATTTTCATTTTAAAGAAAGCCGTGGCTGGGTCTGCATATTTTCATAAGGCATTTAAGCATAGTTTCTACTGAAAAAGAAAGTTCAAACTATCAGATTTTCAAGACATACAGTAACCCTAAGAAATGTTAAATTTCAAACGCCTGTTAGAACAAGATAGGCAGATGTAGGAGGAAGAAGAGATCAGCTAGAGCTGCTGTTCACTGAGAGAGCGGAATTTCGGTATTTCTCTAAGCTGATGAAATAATGTGGTGTGTGTGTGTGTTTTGTGGTTTTAGTGGAAGTGTTTTGGGCGATTTCTGTAACATGACAGGTGAAGGAGGCAGCAAGCAAGCACCTCGAAGCCGGCCAGGGTGGAAATTTCTACTAATGAATTCCGGTCTTGTTTTCAGTAGAAGTTTTTCATTTAAATATGACGTTAAAAGCCTGCCAACTCTTGTTTCAAAGTCTAATTCACTTTTCTGTTTATAAGTCTATTAAGTGGAAACTAAAAAGGGAAGTTATAAACCGATTTTGTTCTGTATGAGTGCTACTCTGTTGTGCACTGCTGTCAAGGAATGCCTGAGGCTGGGTAATTTATAAAGAAAAGAGTTTACTTGGCTCACAGTTCTGCCAGCTGTTCAGGGAGCACGGCGCCAGCACCTGCTTCTGGTGAGGCCTCCTCTGGAAGCTTACAGTCCTGGGGAAGGCGGAGCCGAGCCAGCGTCCCATGGCAAGGGAGGGAGAGCGGGAGAAGGTGGAAGTCCTGGCCTCTTCAAGCAGCCAGATCTCCAAGAGCTCATCACCACGAGGAGGGCACCAAGCCATCCACGGGATCTGCCCCCACCCCGGACACCTGCCAGCAGACCCCACCTTCGGTGCTGGAGCTCACCTGTTGCCATGGATTCGCAGGGGACACGTCCAGACCACGTCAGTATGGTTTTCTCCTGCACTGGAATGTGAAAACGTCACATTTTAAAAGTCACGCGGGAATATTTGTGGTCTCTTCTGTTTTATTGAATTCCTTTAAACGTTTGGTCCTGTCAGTTTTACGGCTTCTCCTGAGCATCCATATTTTGAAATAGGTCGTTTTGAACAGATCTGATTCCTCATATCCCCAAATAAGCTGTACACGTACGTATTCTCTGAAAGTTACACTTTTCCAAGAGACACCAGCTTATATGGATCATAGCAAAAGTTTTAAATTTTAGAGAATCACCAATAATCATTATTTCTAATCTATTCCAGCACCAGGAGTTTTATATCCAACTATTAGATTTTAAAATCAGCAACTGCCTTTAGGAAGAGTTTAGAATTGAATTGGTTCCCTTCCAGCCGTCAGACTTTGTTTCTTTTTGAGGTACGTTTATTTACAGTTTTTCCTAAGTATCTAATTTCCAAAGAACACTTTACTGAAAGATTTCATCGTGATCTGGCTACGTCTTTAACGTGAAATAGCTAGTGCAGGCGTGGTCCTTTCTGAGAGTTAAATCGAGTGACTGCATCCCCGTGAGAGACTCACTTCTGCTGGGTGTTTCTGCACGTTAATTTCCGTGGCCTTGGCCTCTGTTGTCCTGTCTCTCGTCTCTCGGTGCCGATTGCCTGGCCTGCTTGGTAATCTACTTGTTTTCCTGCAGGTTATTTTTTCAATTGGCATTTAACAGTCCTCTGCCTTTTTATTTTCCGGTGATTGCTTTTTGATGGGCACTAGAGTTTCAAGTTAAAACTTGCTCTTGCTGCTGGAAGCGGAGCCCGTTGATGAGGTGTGGGAAGGAGAACGGAGCCAGCCTCAGGCTCTGACAGATGTGGACTCGTGACCACAAAGTAGTTTGATTTAGGCCCCACGGCACCCACGGCCCGGGAGCTCCTGCTGCACCCACTCGTCCAGCTGTTTTTCTGGGTTCTTTGGTTTTCAACACATTACTAATTAAACAGAAAAGAGGCTTTTAACCCCAAATTTACCTAATTTACGATTTTTTTTCAGCCTCCATCTGCAACACATAAACGTATACACACTTAGGTAAAAATACATCAGGTCAAAAAGGAGCGTTTCAACAAAGCAAAACTGATAAGTGCTTCCCTGTGTTTATTCAGGAAGGAAAAAACGCTGCATTTATGTTCGGCTTTTAGTATCAGTCACCAAGCAGAGCCGGCCCGTTGGAAGACTGTGTTTGCAGGATTGTGTACACGTCTGCAGGAAGCCACCAGCACTTCGTGGGGTTCTCGTGTCATTTCTCTGATGGTTCTGAGACCCAGCAAGGGCGTCAGTGCCACGTAACGTGGTTTTGGTCTAAAACAGCCAATTATTTCTGTGTGATCAACCACTCAGGGTGGTGAAGCCCTGAGTGCCTGGCCAGGTGTTTGGGGGCCGTGGGGTCCACACACGTGGCGCTTGTTAGCTCAGACACTAAAACCGAGTGGCACCGTGGCCACACTAAACCCGAGTGGTGCCATGGCCACGCTAAGCATGAGTGGTGCCGTGGCCACGATAAACGTGGGGTCTCTCCCAGGCCCCACCTCCACCCAGCCTTCTCCAGAGCTGGGAGGAAGTAAAACTCGTCTATGAATCTGCCATAGATTCGTTGGTAGAAAGTGATTATTAATATTTAATTGATGGAAAGTAATTATTAATATTTAATTTTGCTTTTTAAACTTTGCTCTTTTAAAATGATTTTTAAAAGTTAAAATTATATTTTTTAAAAGTACTTTATGATTTATATTTTAGCAGCTGTAAGTCTTTAGTGGTATATATTTGTCAGCAAAGTTATTTTTAGACACCTGGATATTTGTATTTAACTGGGTTAAGATTTATTAAAATTCTTGTTGAAGACAAAAACTCCTGCTTTATAATGAGATCATCTGTTTGTGTGCCTGTTTACAGGATGCTCTGTGAATAATTCTTGGGTCCTGGATAATATGACACAGAACCAGGCTTTGCTGATATTTAATATCAAACTCATGCTGTAACTCCTGTCAGCGAAGCCCTGTGTGGGGCGGGCTCATCTTTTCTATAACAAGGTTTGCAAGAAGTAGCAGGGGTCGCAGTGGCTTCGGGCTCGTTCCAGCGATGGAGCAGCCATGGTGGCTCCGGGAGTGTGTGGGCCGCCAGGAAAGACATTTTCCTTCCTGAGATTTTAGAATACCATGCAGGATGGCATCCTCACGGCCACTGGGGTTCATGAAACGTTTAAACCAGTTTAGAATACTGAGAGGTTTTCTTCTTGCTTCAGTTGTTTTTTTTTTTGATGACTGCTCAGGTTTGAATTTGAAAAGGAGCATCGTCTTTCCCATGGATGGAATGTCAACTGTAGGACTGTGTGTTGAGGTCGTGAATAGCATAGCCATGTGAAAACTTTAAGGACTGAATTTCTATACCTTAACTGAGGACCTTTAAGGACTAATTCTAACCCGAAGTTATTTACTAAAGATTTTTAAGCACCCTGTTTTCCCGCATTCTTAAGTAGTTGCAGCTATTCCTGGCACCCTGGTCTATTATCCCAGATTCAGCTGTGTGATCCTGGGTGTCCCGGGCGTGAAGCTGGCGTGGGTGCGAGTGCAAGTCCCTGTCCCTTGTCGCGGGGGTGATGCTGTCGAGGGTTCAGGTGCCCGTCCCTGTCCTTCCTCTCAGGGGTGATGCTGTCGCGGGTGCAGGTGTGCGTCCCTGTCCTTCCTCTTGGGGGCGACGCTGTTGCGGGTGCAGGTGCCTGTCCCTGTCCTTCCTCGCAGGCACCTCAGCGTCCTGCTGACCGTTGTGTCCGTGTGGCCTGCATTTACCTCTCGGTTGTTTCACTTGTCTCTGAGGGTGCCCAGGACGTTCCTCTCCCTCCAGAGCCTCATTTGTGCAGAGTAGTTGGTGATGTTCAAGGACTGGCATGATTCAATTTCGTGTTCAGAAGACAGGAGGAGCAGGCGCCACCCGGGCCTGGTCCTACTTCCTAAGTGTCGGGCTCCTCAGAGAAGGGGCTGGTTCCAGGCCCCGGCGGAGGAAATACAAGGTGAGCCTGAGATACCTCGTGGGGCCTTGTGTGCTCATGGGAGGGCTGGGCAGCCAGAGGGCGCTGGGTCCACGTTGCAGCAGGTGGGCCAAAGAGTACTGAGTCCACGCTGGAGGGTGCTGAGTCCACGCTGGAGCGTGCTGAGTCCATGCTGGAGGGTACTGAGTCCATGCTGGAGGGTACTGAGTCCATGCTGGAGGGTGCTGAGTCCACGCTGGAAGGTGCTGAGTCCACGCTGGAGGGTGCTGAGTCCACGCTGGAAGGTGCTGAATCCATGCTGGAGGGTGCTGAGTCCACGCTGGAGGGTGCTGAGTCCACGCTGGAAAGTGCTGAGTCCACGCTGGAGGTTGCTGAGTCCACGCTGGAGGGTGCTGAGTCCACGCTGGAGGGTGTTGAGTCCACATTGCACATGCAGGCCAAAGGGCGCCGGGTCCACGCTGGAGGGCGCTGGGTCCACATTGCGGTGGGTGGGCCGGAGGGCACCAGTTCCAGCCTGGAGGGCTCTGTGGCCAGGGCCAGGACTCTGAGCAACACAGTACATGTGGGCAGTACAGGGTGGTCCTTGGAATAAATAAATAAATCTACGGTCCTTAAAGTGTTGGTAACAAAGATAACAATTCAATAAATGTGCAAGTGTGGGGAGTTCTTCCTACAGAATTCCACGCGATAAACAAGCCAGGCACGAGGAAAGAAAGCCGCCAAGGACCCCACAGCCGCGTCTGCTGCCGCCAGGACCCCAGGCAGATGCCACATTAGCGGGTGAGATTGAGGAGGAAAAGCATCTCGTCCCGCAGCATCTCCTCCAGTGTGTGTTTGTTATGAAGGGAAGAGAGTCGCTTGGCGGGTTGAAACCCAGGAGACCTCACAGCACCTGCAGGCGATCGGGGTGGCGTCAGTGGAAGGAAGCATCCCAGCAGGGTGTGAGTACCAGCACCCATGTGCAGCTCTGCAGAGGTGAATGACCTCAGTGTCACCCGGAGAACACTGGCTGCAAGTTACAGCAATTCCAGAGCAACTGCCCCAAGAAATGTCACGACCGTGGAGGACGAGGAAAATGGGAGGAAAGTGAAGTGCTGAGGGCGGATGGGGCCGGATCGGAGCCTGCTGGATGAGGGTTCACACAGCCAGGGCTAGGGTGGGGCAGAAACCCGAGTTCTCACTGTTGAAACAGCCTCCCTGAACCTCGTTGGGCCTGGGGCTTCCATGAGGGTCAGCCCAGGCCGTAGTCCCAGGCCCTGGGCTCCCGGTGGGAGGCAAGTCCAGGACCTGCCTAGGTAGTCCTCGGGGAAGCTCCTTAGGAGGGTGTCAGTGCCTCGGCAGGTGGCCTGGACCCCCCCAGGTCTGCATGGCCCTGGGAACCGCCCCTCCTGAGTCTGCAGGTCACTCTGGTGCCTGAGCAGGCGTGCAGGGGCATTGCAGAAATCCCAGAGGCTGCAGACCTAGAGGCCTTTGGTCTCTGTGGGCCCTGCACTCTGAGCTAACAGGGTGATTCCTGGCATTCAGGTCGTGAGGCTGGGATCACGTAAATCTCTTCCAAGAAGAGTGCCTTGTTGAGAAGGTGGAGCTTGTGACTCCCAGGGTGGCCTCTGCCGTGTCACTTGCCCCTGAGAACCCCCCCCCACCAGCCGTCACTCTGTGATTTTACAGCCAGCTGTCTTTAGACTGTTCCTAGCCTCTACTTCCATTTTAGAATGTTTATGACAGAGGCCATACAGCTATATCAGAGATGTTCATTTCAGACACCAAATTTAATAGTGTTGGTGGAGAGCCACCGTTAATTAGGCTGTAAATGTCACTTATTTCAGGCACTGGATGGAACTCAGTGAAAATGCCCCTAACTTTCTTTTTTTAGGCACATTCTTCTTACGTTGCTTCTAGCTCGGAAATCTGCCTCAGCAGCCTTGAAAGACCGTGACCTGGGCCAGGCTCAGTGCATTCCCGTCTGTACCCGGGCGTGCGCAGTGTTCCTTGGGATCAGCCGCCTTCCTTCAGCGATCTCTGTCTTCTGCTGCTTGGCTGGGTGCAGCCGTTTCCTCAGGGCCTGCCCTGGCTGCCCCCGGGACTCTCTTGTTCCTGCTCAGCCTCAGCGCTCCTCGGCATTGCCGGGCTCTGACCATCGCGGGAGCAGGGGTGTGGGAAGGTTTCTCCAGAGCGTTTTCTTTGCTCCAGACACTCGCAAAGAGCCGGGCCTGGGGAAGGGACTTCAGCCATGTGTAGCCGTCGGCTGCCCCGGGCCCAGCAAGGCTTCAGCTCTGAGCGCCCTGGCCCTGTGTGCAGAACCAGGTGGGTGGTTACGGTTCTATCTTAGAATCTGTCCTGGTTTGTGAAGATGTTGGCTCATCAATGATTTGTGGGAAAAGTGCATCTTCTCTGCCTGCTGTCTCCTCTGCTTGTCACCGGCTTTGTCATCTGGCATAGGACATTTTCTTCTTTGACATTTAAAGGAAATGTGACCATTTGATTTTTATCTGAAGTCTTGGAACCTTGTTTTGAACGTACCTGGGAGCACTGCAGTGTGTTTTTAAAGCATTTCACTGGCTGCCTGTTGCTCCCTGAGAGCCGAGGTGTCCCCTCTAAGTGGGTGCTGCTTGAGGCGAGGCCTTTCTGCAGGAGTGGGACCCGCTCACCACGGCCGGCTGTGCAGGAGCCGGGCTTTCGAGGTGTCCTGTGCTGGTGGTGCTTTTACACCATATTCAGAAAATAGCCTATGGGTCCCTCTCATAGCCAGGACTCGTAAAGCCCCCGGGGTCTCAGTGATCGCACCGTTTCAGTTCTCATTTTCCACTTAGCTGGGAGTTATCTGCCAGCAAAAGGAGCCTTTGTGTTCGCTCGCTGGGAGCTGTGGGGGTGCGGAGACTCGGGAGAGCAGCCCTGTGTTCGTGATCGTGCCGTGTCCCGCTGTGTCCCGTGGTCGTGGTTGTGCCGTGTCCCGCTGTGTCCCGTGTTCGTGTTCATGCCGTGTCCCGCTGTGTCCCATGTTTGTGGTCGTGCCGTGTCCCGCTGTGTCCCGTGTTCGTGGTCGTGCCGTGTCCCGCTGTGTCCCGTGTTCGTGTTCGTGCCGTGTCCCACTGTGTCCCGTGTTCGTGGTCATGCCATGTCCTGCTGTGTCCCGTGTTCGTGGTCGTGCCGTGTCCCGCTGTGTCCCGTGTTCGTGGTCGTGCCGTGTCCCGCTGTGTCCCGTGTTCGTGGTCGTGCCGTGTCCCGCTGTGTCCCGTGTTCGTGGTCGTGCCGTGTCCCGCTGTGTCCCGTGTTCGTGTTCGTGCCGTGTCCCACTGTGTCCCGTGTTCGTGGTCATGCCATGTCCTGCTGTGTCCCGTGTTCGTGGTCGTGCCGTGTCCCGCTGTGTCCCGTGTTCGTGGTCGTGCTGTGTCCCACTGTGTCCCATGTTCGTGGTCATGCCATGTCCCGCTGTGCCCCGTGGTCGTCATCATGCCGTGTCCCGCTGTGTCCCGTGTTCGTGTTCGTGCCGTGTCCCACTGTGTCCCGTGTTCGTGGTCATGCCATGTCCTGCTGTGTCCCGTGTTCGTGGTCGTGCCGTGTCCCGCTGTGTCCCGTGTTCGTGGTCGTGCCGTGTCCCGCTGTGTCCCGTGTTCGTGGTCGTGCCGTGTCCCGCTGTGTCCTGTGTTCGTGTTCGTGCCGTGTCCCGCTGTGTCCCGTGTTCGTGGTCATGCCATGTCCTGCTGTGTCCCGTGTTCGTGGTCGTGCCGTGTCCCGCTGTGTCCCGTGTTCGTGGTCGTGCTGTGTCCCACTGTGTCCCATGTTCGTGGTCATGCCATGTCCCGCTGTGCCCCGTGGTCGTCGTCATGCCGTGTCCCGCTGTGTCCCGTGTTCATGGTCATGCCGTGTCCCACTGTGTCCCGTGTTCGTGGTCGTGCCGTGTCCCGCTGTGTCCCGTGTTCGTGGTCGTGCCGTGTCCTGCTCCTACTGAGCTCTGTGCGGGCTTTCCTGGTCCATCCACGGAGGACACAGGAATTCTGATGAGCACTGGGCGGAAACCCTTGTAGTTCTTCACAGCAGGGCCTTCACAGGGTGATTTCCAACAGGTGTGAGTCTGAAAGCCCAGAAGTAGGAATGCGTGTGCATTCAACTACAGTGTTGCCGTGTAGGGCCACGGAGCCTCCCACCCACCTGGAAGCCACCCCCAGCGTCTCCCTCAGGGAATCCATGACAGATCCCTACACACACACCCCCATCAGGCCAGATCCCCATCTCCCTACTCCTGGAGGCATCAGGCACGTGTGTCAGGGGTTCTGATTTCTGCTGACACCCAGGACCACAGCCCCCACTGACGGGTCACAGTCTGCATGTACCTGAACCTCACAGGGAGGAGCAGAGCGACCTGGAGCCAGAGGCAGCACCTGCTGGCAGTGCACAGCCCCCGATGCAGGGTGATGCACTGGGGAGACGGTCACTGATGGTGGAATGGGGGGTCCTCTAGGGCCAGTGTGGGGGGCATCCTGGACACAGGGGGACATGCTGGGGAGAGAATCACTGATGGTGGGATGGTGGGGGTCCTCTAGGGCCAGTGTGGGGGGCATCCTGGACGCAGCGGGACATGTTGGGGAGAGAGTCACTGATGGTGGGATGGTGGGAGTCCTCTAGGGCCAGTGTGGGGGGCATCCTGGATGCAGGGTGATGCACTGGGGAGACGGTCATGGATGGTGGAATGGGGGGTCCTCTAGGGCCAGTGTCGGGGGCATCCTGGACGCAGGGTAACACACTGGGGAGAGAGTCACTGATGGTGGGATGGTGGGGGTCCTCTAGGGCCAGTGTGGGGGGCATCCTGGATGCAGGGTAACACACTGGGGAGAGGGTCACTGATGGTGGGATGGTGGGGGTCCTCTAGGACCAGTGTGGGGGGCATCCTGGACGCAGGGTGATGCACTGGGGAGACGGTCATGGATGGTGGAATGGGGGGTCCTCTAGGGCCAGTGTGGGGAGCATCCTGGACGCAGGGTGACACACTGGGGAGAGAGTCACTGATGGTGGGATGGTGGGGGTCCTCTAGGGCCAGTGTGGGGGGCATCCTGGATGCAGGGTAACACACTGGGGAGAGGGTCACTGATGGTGGGATGGTGGGGGTCCTCTAGGACCAGTGTGGGGGGCATCCTGGACGCAGGGTGATGCACTGGGGAGACGGTCACGGATGGTGGAATGGGGGGTCCTCTAGGGCCAGTGTGGGGGGCATCCTGGACGCAGGGTGACACACTGGGGAGAGGGTCACTGATGGTGGAATGGGGGGTCCTCTACGGCCAATATCAGGGGCATCCTGGATGCAGGGTGACACACTGAGGAGAGGGTCACTGATGGCAGGATGGTGGGGGTCCTCGAGGGCCAGCGTTCGGGGCATTCTAGAGTGCAGCACCCAGCGTGGGAGGACCAGCAGCTGGGATCTGCGTTAGTGCTTTCAGCACGTGTTTGTTTTGTGTGGAGTAAAAGGCATGTGTGATCCAGATAAACTCCCATAACTGGTTCATTTTCTTCTTTTTCTTATAATCGGTTGTCCGTACAGTGTTTGTTGAGAAGGTGCTGCAGAGACTTTTTCCCAACGTTCCAAGCGGCCAAGAAAAGAAGGAACCCCGGACGCTGGCCATCCAAACACCGCCCAAGAAAGTGACCTCTGAGAAAGCGAGACAGAAGCCTGTTCAGCCTTTGACAGGTGAGGGTGTTTGCAGCTGTGGACGGGTCTCAGGGACGGAAGTGGGTCACCCATCATCACCCTCACTCGCCCTGGAGAGTGTGTCCTCTGGGCCTCGGGCATCTGTCTGCAGAGGGTCTGCAGCAGGAGGGCAGGGCAGGCGCCACTCCTGACACAAGCTCCGCCAAAGCCCCTGTGGACTCCCCAGAAGGCCAGGTCAGGGTTCTGCTTTGGGGGGTCACTGACTCACGTGCTCTGAAGATGGCAATTGGCCTGTGACCGGGGCTCAGCCCAGCTTTCCTGTCCTCTGAGGAAAGCAGGTACCTCCCTCACAATGACACGTGACCCCAGTCCCTGTAGCGGCCCCACACGGCCTCCTCGGCGCGTTACCTTGTGTTCACTCAGGGACAGGGTTCTCATGTCTTGGCCCATGGTCTGTCCCGTGACAGCCCACATAACCTCTCGTGGCCACAGGATCATCCACCACGAGAGTCCCCTCGAGTCTGGCTCCCCCAGTGCAGCTCTGCTCTCCTGTGAGACTGAGAGAGGCCCCACAGAGAGACAGGAATAGACCACATGGGTGCAGCACATGTAGGCGGGTCCATTAGCTTCCCAGGAAACACCTAAGTCCATAAAGCCAGACGTGGGGTCCTGAGTGCCGTTTCTGGGGTCTCTCTTGTCTCTCTTCAGCAGTGGTCTCTCACTGGGCAGTTGAGTTACTGAGCGTGGCACGGTCTCCAGTTTTCACGTACCTTACAACAGCCCCAGTGGGATCTCAGCAGGCAGCCCCCATCATCCCACAGATCAGCTTCCAGCCCCGCAGCTCAGATCTCCGTTCACTGTGAACTCATTTTGCCTCAGACGTCATGTTCCACATGGCGATTCCATTTCCAGGCCAGCTCAGAAGCCTGTCTGACCTGTGATGTGACGGGCGCCATAGACCCCATTCTGGTCCAGGATAGAAGACAAGTGAGAAGGAAAGTTTCCTTCACATCTTCTAGATACGGGGTTATGCCAGGCACACTCTTCCTATGGGACAAATCCTTGTTTTCCGTGTTCCTTTTCTGCATTTTTTCCCAGATGGCTTAATGTTTTCAAATGGTACAAGCTCCTGGTATAGTAGGATAAGTTCTGATGAAGGAGTAAATGCCTGCTCTCGAGCGTAGTTTTACCTTTTAAAGAATGTGCCTGTTACAGGCTGGGTTGCCGCCACCACAGCCGCCACCAGCAAATTCTTGTTGAAGCCCTAACTAACCCCCAGCACTTCTGAATGTGACTGTGTTTGGAGATCGGCTCCTAAAGGTGATTAAGGATAAATGAAGCCGTCCAGGTGCCCTAATCCGGTGTCACTGGTATCCACGTTCGAAGAAGAGATCAGGACACACGTACATGCAGAGGCCTGACCCTGTGACAGCAGAGGAAGCAACATCTGCAAGCCACGGACGGAAGCCAGTCCTGCTGAGACCATGACCTTGGACTTCCAGCCTTCAGGACAGTGAGAGAACAAATGTCTGCTGTCTAATTCACCCGGTCTGTAGTGGCAGCCCTAGAAAGCTAATGCACTACCCATTATGCCTGTTAAAAATTGTCCTGCTTTTTCAATCAATTAACAAAGTTTTTAAAGAAAAGCAGTTATGAAAATCTGAAAGAAACAATAAAAAAGACTTCCGGAACTAATAAAGGTTTATAATAGGTTGTGCTTTGCAAGGTCAATACACAGAAATCTGTGTATAAGACTGCTTTCCTATATATCAGGAAAGAACAAGGGGAATTTGCAGTTTAAAACACCCAGCACAATAGTGCTTGGACCAACTGGACATCCACATGCATAAAAATAGAGACACAGACCTTAAACCTGTCAAAAAAATATCTTATTAAAGATGGATCTTAGACCTAAGTGTTAAATGCAAAACTGTAAAACTCCTAGAAGATGACAAGGGAGGCAGTCTAGGTGGCCTTGGGCTCGGCAGTGACTTTTTAGATGCAACACCAAAGGCTTGATCAATCAGAGAAGGGATTCAGCAGCAGATGTCCAGTCGATAACTTGGACACCATTAACAGTAAAACCTTCTGCTCTGTGAAAGACACTTGTCAAGAGAAGGAAAAGACAAGCCACAGACTTAGAGAAAATATTTTCAAAAGACGTATTTGACAACCGACTATTATTCAAAATGTTCAAAGAATTCTTAAAACTTAATAGGAAAATGGGCCAAAGATGTGGACCTCACCAAGGAAAATATGTAGATGGCAAATAATCATGTGAAAAGATGTTTCACATCATATGTCATCAGGGAAATGCAAATTAAGAGAGTGAGACACCACCACACACCTGCTAGAGTGTACAAAATCCAGCACACTGACAGCACCTGCTGCTGGAGGACCAGGAACTCTCATCGCTGCATTTCTTCCACAGCTGAACATACTCTTTACCTGTATGATCCAGCAGTTAGGCGCCTTGACATTTGTCCAAATAAATGGAAAACGTCAGTAAACCTGCATGTGGCTGTTTACAGCAGCTTTATTCGCAACTGCCAGCACTTGGAAGCAATGAAGACGTCCTTGAGCAAGTGAATGCATCAGGAAATGGTGGCACATCCAGACAACTGGGAAGTATTCAGACCCAAAGAGAAATGAACTATCAAGCCATGAAAAAACATGAAGGAACCATAAACGCTTATTACTAAGTGAAAGAAGCTACTCTGGAAAGGCTACACACTGTGATTCCAACTCTGTAACACAGTGGGAAAGCAGAACTGAGGAGGCCCTAAAAAGATGAGTGATTGGCGGGCCTGGGAGGGTTAGGTGGGGCCAGACAGGTGGTTTCACTTTCTGACAGTTGACTTCTCTAGGACACTGTTGACTTCTGTAGGACACCGTTGACTTCTGTAGGACACTGTTGACTTCTGTGGGTCACTGTTGACTTCTGTAGGACACTGTTGACTTCTGTAGGACACCGTTGAGTTCTCTAGGACACTGTTGACTTCTGTAGGTCACCGTTGAGTTCTCTAGGACACTGTTGACTTCTGTGGGTCACCATTGAGATCTCTAGGACACTGTTGACTTCTGTAGGTCACTGGTGACTTCTGTAGGACACCGTTGACTTCTGTAGGACACTGTTGACTTCTGTAGGACACCGTTGAGATCTCTAGGACACTGTTGACTTCTGTAGGACACCGTTGACTTCTGTAGGACACTGACTTCTGTGGGTCACCATTGGCTTCTGTAGGACACTGTTGACTTCTGTAGGACACCGTTGAGATCTCTAGGACACTGTTGACTTCTGTAGGACACTGTTGACTTCTGTAGGACACTGTTGACTTCTGTGGGTCACTGTTGACTTCTGTAGGACACTGTTGACTTCTGTGGGTCACCGTTGAGATCTCTAGGACACTGTTGACTTCTCTAGGACACTGTTGACTTCTATAGGACACCGTTGAGATCTCTAGGACACTGTTGACTTCTGTAGGACACTATTGACTTCTGTAGGACACTATTGACTTCTGTAGGACACCGTTGACTTCTGTAGGACACCGTTGACTTCTGTAGGACACTGTTGACTTCTGTAGGACACTATTGACTTCTGTTGGACACCGTTGAGATCTCTAGGACACTGTTGACTTCTCTAGGACACTGTTGACTTCTGTAGGTCACCGGTGACTTCTCTAGGACACTGTTGACTTCTGTAGGACACCGTTGAGATCTCTAGGACACTGTTGACTTCTGTAGGACACCGTTGACTTCTGTAGGACACTGACTTCTGTGGGTCACCGTTGACTTCTGTAGGACACCGTTGAGATCTCTAGGACACTGTTGACTTCTCTAGGACACTGTTGACTTCTGTAGGTCACTGGTGACTTCTCTAGGACACTGTTGACTTCTGTAGGACACCATTGAGTTCTCTAGGACCCTGTTGACTTCTGTAGGTCACTGTTGAGTTCTCTAGGACACTGTTGACTTCTGTGGGTCACCATTGAGATCTCTAGGACACTGTTGACTTCTGTAGGTCACTGGTGACTTCTGTAGGACACCGTTGACTTCTGTAGGACACTGACTTCTGTGGGTCACGGTTGACTTCTGTAGGACACCGTTGAGATCTCTAGGACACTGTTGACTTCTGTAGGTCACCGGTGACTTCTCTAGGACACTGTTGACTTCTGTAGGACACCATTGAGTTCTCTAGGACACTGTTGACTTCTGTAGGACACTGTTGAGTTCTCTAGGACACTGTTGACTTCTGTAGGTCACCGTTGAGTTCTGTAGCACAGTGAAACCACCCTGCGTGATGATGCTGTGATGGTGGGCGCAGCTCATTCCACATTGGCTCCAACTAATAGGATGTACAGGAGCGGACTCCAGTGTGAACTGCAGACTGGGGGGTAACAGTGTGTTGCGTAGGCTTGTCAATTGTAACACCGTACGGCTCTGATGGGGATGATAATGGGGAGGATGCATGACGCCGTTATGCCTTATAAGAGGCAGGCCGCCCCTAGTATTTCCTGTTTATCTCTGAATTTTACTGAACCAACATTTTTAATCTTTTTTAAAATTCTGTCTTTATTTTATTTTTGCTTTTTCTTTGGTCTAACCTAACAAAAGTTTTAATGGTGATTGTTCACCAGTAACATATCCGGTGGTCAGAAGATGAAATTAAGTGGAAGCAATTGAAGCTTTATGCATAGATGGGTGAAGGATCATTTCTAAGTGAGAAAATAGTATCTGTAAATTCCAGGCCAGTTTCATTCCAGAAGATACATATTTTCTTGCCTAAAGTGATTGACTTTGCACTTTGAAAATCACTGTTTAAAAATAAACACTTCGAGACCTCCTTTTCTCTCTGAAATTGTCAGGAGACAATTCTGTGCGTTGCTGTTCATGTTTTATTTTACTGAGTTATGCACTCATACAGCAGTGGCATATGGGAAGCTTTATGTCAGGATGATTATTTCAGGTTGGTGTTGAAAGACTTCTTATTTTAAGTGGCTGGTGCTTTGCGATTCTGACAAAGCACTTGGCCTTTGAAGTTGTTGGTGATCCTTTGGGTGATGTCTTTTCACAAAGCTTCAGCATTCAGCTACTTCATTTCAGTGGCATTTGTAAGGTACTGTTTAATACGAAGATGTTGAATTAAAAGTCAAAATACTGATGTGAGTTGACCTAGTCTCAAAGGTTAAAAGATGATTTTTTCAGGGAGCGAATGAGAAGGTTGGGTGCGCGAACCTTTTGCTGAACATTGGAAGCCGTGTCCGGGTGGAGGTTCCAGTGCAAAGTCGGAATGGGTGGGCACACCCCAGAGAAACAAGCTGTAGCCAGTGAGGGGTGACCCCACCAGGGCGAGGGTGCAGGCACTGCCCCTGCTTGGATTCCCTCAGTGACTTGGTCGTCTCACATGTGTGATGTCGGAGGGTTCAGACTCTGCTCTAGCAAATCTGATGTCCTTGGGTCAGTTGTCTTGACAGTTTAGACCCTTAAATTACAAGCAACCAAAACCACTTGGCCCTGGCTTAAATGGGAATTTGTGATGATAAGGCAGTGTCACAAGGGCAGACGTAGGTAAGTCTGCGTCCCAGAAAGGTAACTTGAAATTTACCATTTCAGCTTAACCATTTCAAAGTATACAATTTAGTGCTTTTTAGTATATTGGCACTTTGGGAGGCTGAGGTGGGTGGATCACTTGAGGCTAGGAGTTGGAGGCCTGGGAGGTCAAGGCTGCAGTGAGCCAAAATTGTGCCACTGTACTCCAGCCTGGGCAATACAGTAACACCCTGTCTCAAAAAAAAAAAGAAAGAAAAACTCCTTATTCCTTTACCCCTCGGCCCCCATTCCCCATTCCCTCCGGCCTCTGGAAACCACTAATCTGTTTTCTTCCTCTGTAGATTTGTCTGTTCTGGACATGTCGTAGAAATGGAATCATGTGACGTATGGCGTTTTGTGTCTGAGTTTTTTCACGTAGCATAAGTTTTTAAAGGTTCGTTTTGTTGTAGTGTGGGTCAGAACTTTGTGTTTTAAGGCGGAATAATATTCCTTTGTATGTATAGACCACATTTTGTTTCTCCATTAATAAGCTGATGAACACTGGTTGTTTCTACTTTTTAGCTGTTGTCAGTAATGTTGCTCTGAGAATCCATGTACATGTTCCTGTGTGGTCTGGTGTAGACATATATTTTTGGTTCCCTTGAGTTTATAATTAGGAGTGGAAATGCAGGGTCAAATAGTAACTCCATGTTTAACTTTTCAGAAACTGCTAGATTCTTTGCCACAGCAGCTGAACCATTTTACATTCTGTCCAGCCTTGTACAAAGATTCCAGTTTCTCTGCATGCTAACCTTCACTTATTTTCTTTCTTTTTTTATTTTTATAGGTAATAGCCACCCCAGTAGGTGTGAGGTGGTGTCTCACTGTGGTTTTGCATTCTTCAGATGACTGCAGATATTGAGCACCTTTTCCTGTGTGTTGTCCATTGGTGTATCTTCTTTAGAGAAATATCTGTTTAAGTCCTTTGCCTGATTGCATTGTCTTCTGTTGCTGAGTTGTAGGACTTGGTTGTATATTCTCCATTCTGTCATCAGATACCTGACTTGCAAATATTTTCTTCCATACCATGAGTTATCTTTCCGTCTTCTTAATGGTATCCTTTAAAGTCCCAAAGGTTTTAATTTTGATAAAGTCCAATTTACCCATTTTTCTTTTGTTGCCTGTGTATTTTATATCATATTTAAGATATCATTGCCTAATCAAAGGTCAAAGATTTATGCCTAAGTTTTCTTCTAAGAGTTTTATAGTTTTAGCACTTATGTCTAGGTCTTTCATCCATTTCGAGCTGTTTGTATATGGTGTGAGGTTGGGCTACAACCTCATTCCTTTGCATGTGGATATCCAATTTTCATAACACCATTTGTGGAAGAGACAATTTCCCTATCAAGTGGACTTAGCACTCTAAAAATCAGTTGGCAGCTGGGTGTGGTGGCTCATCTCTGTAATCCCAGCACTTTGGGAGGCCGATTCGGGCAGATCACTTGACATCAGGAGTTGAGACCAGCCTGGCCAACATGGTGAAACCCCATCTCTACTAAAAATACAAAAATTAGTCAGGCACCTGTAGTTCCAGCTACTTGGGAGGCTGAGGCAGGAGAATTACTGAACCCAGGAGATGGAGGTTGCAGTGAGCTGACATCATACCACTGCACTCTAGGCTGGGCAACAGAGCAAGACTCAGTCTCCAAAAAAAATAATCAGTTGGCTACAGATGTTGGGTTTGTTTCTGGACTCTCAATTCTATTCCATTGATCCATGTCCTTCGCCTGTTTGTACCATCCACCTTCCTGTTTTGATTGCTGTAGCTTTATATTAAATTTTGAATTGAGAAGTGTGGGTCCCTCAACTTTGTTCTGTTTCAAGACCCAGGGTCTCTTGCAATTCCATATTACTTTTAGGATCAACATGTCAATTTCTTCACAAATGAAAGCCATTTGAGATTTTGATAGGTATTGCATGAGTTTGTTG
Source organism: Saguinus oedipus (assembly GCA_031835075.1). Classification (NCBI taxonomy): domain Eukaryota; kingdom Metazoa; phylum Chordata; class Mammalia; order Primates; family Cebidae; genus Saguinus; species Saguinus oedipus. The sequence continues at coordinate 42,616,105 of CM063182.1, forward strand.
AACACTGGGCAGTATCGTCATCTTAACAATATTACGTTGTCCAGTCCCTTACTTTAGGGTGTCTTTTTATTGATTTAAATCATCTTTAATTTGTTTCAACCATATTTTGTATTTTTCGGGCTGGGTTTTTTTTCCTTCTCATACTTCCAGAACATAGAAAAATGTTACCCTTTTTTATAAAGTTCATTCCAAAGTGTCTTATTCTTTTTGGTGCCATTGTACTTAGTGGAACGGCTTTGTTTTCTTTTGGGAATGTTCTGTGCGTATGAAAGGCAAGGGATTTTGTGTACTGACCTCGTGCCCTGCAGGTTTGCCGAACTAGTTTATTAACTCTTACGGTTCTGTTGTGGGTTCCTTCGGATTTTTTATATACAGTCGCGCGCGTCACTTAACAGAATAATCCATTCCAAGAGATGCGTCCTTCCCAGATTCCATTGTCGTGTGGCCATCACAAGGTGTACTTAGACACCATAGCGGAGCCGGCTGCAGGCCTGGGCCGTGGCACAGCCTGTTGCTCCCAGGCTGCTTGTCCACGCAGTGCGGGCCTGTGCTGAACCCGGTGGCAGCTGTAACACAGTCTGAGTGTTCGTGTGTCCAGACATTAAAACGGTACGGGGAAACCACGGCATCATCATCTTATGGGTCCGCCATCCTATCTGCCGTCGGTCTTTCACCAAAATCTTGAGTGGCGCGTCACCTGCGGTTTCAGGTAGTTTTACTTCTCTGTGAGTTAAGATGGTTTACTTTTTGCTGTCCAGTCTGGATGCCCTTCGCTTCCTTCTCTTGCTATTGTTGACCAGTTGCCTTGACTGGAAGTTCTAACACGATGTTGACAGAAAAGTGCCATGAGTAGGAGTTCTGGTCTCGTTCCTGATCTGAAGGAGAAAGCATCCCCGTTTTCACCATCCTGTATGACGTTAGCTGTGGGTTTCATACATGGCCTTCATCATGTCGAAGAAGTGCCCTTCTATGCCCAGTTGATTGATTTGTTTTGTTTCATTTTATCATGAAACAGCAACCTATATTTTGAAGTCTTATGCCTTGGAAATTTTAAAGGAAAAATGTTATAATTTACTTGCACCTGGAAAAAGAGAAGTCTTGGCCAGGGGCAACATGATGAAATCACAACAGAAAAGGTAAGAAGCACGGATCACTTCTGCGCAGGCCATCATGCAGCGTCCAGGGCAACGCCTGCCGGACGTCTGGGCTGGGCCGAGTGGCATCCTCTGAGGGACGGGAAGCAGCTGGACGAGGGACAGCGCCCACGTCAGTTCTTGGATGTGAGACGGAGGAAAATGATCCTGTACAGTCAGGACAGAGCGTGGTGATTTTGGCAATGAGTTAGGCAATTGATTGATGTTTGTTCACTTTACACGATATCTGTTTATTCATTCTAGAAGAGTGTTGATAATTCCATTTGTCCCAAAAGCAAGACTGATTTGTCAGCGACCAGAATAACCAGTGTGTGTGCATTTTGGTAAATTTCTTTCACCGAAGAGCCCATGTTGAACCTTTAAAAAAATTTTTGTCAGTTATATCTTGCATATATTTTAGATCTAAAGAACTCTTCCAGAATGATTGTTAAAAGCAGCAGTGTTCTGCCCGCCACTCCCCCCACACAGCCCTCCAGCTCCGCAGCTGCTGCTCTTGGGGAAATCCCTCCGTTTCAGACTCACACACTCACACTGCTGCTTCCTGTTTTCTTTTTTCTCTCCTTTTTGGTGGGAGAGAGGGGATGAGTCCTATGTATCGACTGTGGAAACTGAGGATTTCGGATTTGTTTACGGCCCTCGTCCTCCTAACATCAGTTCTTCAAAATGTTTGTACAGCAGGATTCTTTACATGTCGATGTCTCCGTAAACTCTGTTTCTTGCTGAGCCACATAAGAGGATTATTCCGTTTGCTGTAACCTCTAGTGTAATGAGCGGAGCTTTAGTAGAGAGTTAATAGTTTCCTTGGATTTTTAAATTTTCTTCTAAATGCTTGCTAGTACTGACTTCTCCCGCACCCCGTCTTTGTTGTAGGGTCAGACACATCCAGGACAGACCATTCCGTCCCCACTATGGGCTGCCCCAAGTCCTCTGATTGTCCCCAGGACACCTTTTGCTGTCCTGGGCCTCTGTCTTTTTCATTTTTGGGGTTTGCTTTCATTTTGTTGAAACACACTCCCTAGTAACTTCCTGAAACATGGTTTTTGGGATATACGTATTTTACAGATCTTGAAGGTCAAGTATGCCATAATTCTTGTACTTTTAAAGTTTTCAGGGTAGGCCAGGCGCAGTGGCTCACGCCTGTAATCCCAACACTTTGGGATGCTGAGGGGGGTGGATTGCCTGAGGTCGGGAGTTCGAGACTACCCTGACCAACATAGTGAAACTCCATCTCTCCTAAAAATACAAAAAATTACCTGGGCGTGGTGGCGGGCGCCTGTCATCCCAGCTACGGGAGGCTGAGGCAGGAGAATCACTTGCACTGGGGAGGTGGAGGTTGTGGTGAGCCAAGATCGCCATTGCACTCCAGCCGGGGCAACAAGAGTGAGGCTCAGTCTCAAAAAAAAAAAGTTTTCAGGGTATAGAATTCTAGACTAAAAATTGTCTCTCACGCTTCAGACTCCAACACCCAGTGTCGCTGTGAGAAGGCAGTTGTCATGTTGAGCCTCGAGTCCTTCGGCTGTGAGCAGTTTTTCTCCCTCGGGACTCGGGTTTTGCTTCAGGCTTTCGCAAGGTGGACCGTTGCCCTGAGGTTTGAGCGTGGCCTCTTTTTATCTGTCGTGGCCTCCGTAGCCTGGGAGCACGTGCCACTGTCCTGTTTCCGTGATCATTTCCTCCTCTGCTTTATGAAACTCCTATCATTCAGACGTTGAGTCTCCCAGTAGATCCCGTTTTCTTCTTACATCCTCTCCCTTATTTTTGATTTGTGTCCACTTGCTGGGAAGTTTTCTCAAACTTCATCTTCCACCCTCGTTTCTGTCATCGCATCTCTGCGTCGGAGCGCGAAGGAGGAGGGAAGCGCCTCCCATGTTCTCTGTGGACAGGCTCTCCTTCCCAGATTCCCTTACGGTGTCTTCACCTCCAGTGCTGGTGCCTGGGGCTCCCGAATGAATCCTGTCTCCTGCCGGCAGTGGGGAGCCTTCTGCAGCCCGCTCACCTACTCCCCTTTTCCTCCCCACTTCCAGGCTCCCTGGCGGCCCCGCCGGAGCAGGTCTCGTGTCTGTGTCTTGGCGGCCATTGTAGGACTCAGGATCCCATCTGCTTTGCACCTTCAACACCATCTTTTTTCATCTGTCCTCATTTGTCCTCTCTATGTTGCAAACCCACTGATCTCATTTTGGTGGGGCCTTGGGAGGAGGGTGGGCTGTGTGCATTTGTTCTGTCCTGCCCTTCATCTCTATCTTACTGATGTGTCATTAACAGATAGGGTGATTCGTTTCTGTCCACTTGGCTGTTCCCACAGCTCCTTCCCGCAATGTTCCTGGTGACGGGGGCACGAGAGGCCCTTCTGCCTCTCTCAGAAGGTGGACGTAAGCCCTTTTAGTTTCCAGCTCCTGAGGTGGAAGCTTATGTAGCTCATGTGCCTGGTTGCAGACTTGCTGCCTGCCTGGGTGGCATGGGCAGCTCTGTGCCTCCAGCTCTCAGCACCTTGTTGGACCCTCCTTCAGCTGACCCCAGGCCTGGGGGGTACCCAGCCTGGGTAGGACACCCACTGCTACCATCAGCAGCAAGTACTGAGACAGGCTTCCTCCTGGTCCCCTGGGCGTCCAGCTCTTGCCCCTGCCTTTGACTTCTGCCCTGCCCCTCTGCATTCATCACCAGGGCTGTGTGGGCTGAAAGGGTCCACTTTGGCGAGTCTTGGCAGTTAGCTGCGTACACAGTGTAACTCCTACACAAGATGTGAACCCTCCTGCCAAGCCATTACCATCACCTGTCCTGGGGCCTGGAGCTTGAGTGTCACGAGAGTGAATCCTGCAGGTGCCTGAGAGTCACAAGAGTGAATCCTGCAGGTGCCTGAGAGTTGTGAGAGTGAATCCTGCAGGTGTCATGAGAGTGAATCCTGCAGGTGCCTGAGAGTTGTGAGAGTGAATCCTGCAGGTGTCGTGAGAGTGAATCCTGCAGGTGCCTGAGACTCCTGAGAGTGAATCCTGCAGGTGCCTGAGAGTCGTGAGAGTGAATCCTGCAGGTGCCTGAGAGTTGTGAGAGTGAATCCTGCAGGTGTCGTGAGAGTGAATCCTGCAGGTGCCTGAGACTCCTGAGAGTGAATCCTGCAGGTGCCTGAGAGTCGTGAGAGTGAATCCTGCAGGTGTCGTGAGAGTGAATCCTGCAGGTGCCTGAGACTCCTGAGAGTGAATCCTGCAGGTGCCTGAGAGTCATGAGAGTGAATCCCGCAGGTGCCTGAGAGTCGTGAGAGTGAATCCCGCAGGTGCCTGAGAGTCGTGAGAGTGAATCCCGCAGGTGCCTGAGAGTCATGAGAGTGAATCCTGCAGGTGCCTGAGAGTCGTGAGAGTGAATCCTGCAGGTGTCGTGAGAGTGAATCCTGCAGGTGCCGTGAGAGTCGTGAGAGTGAATCCTGCAGGTGCCCGAGAGTCGTGAGAGTGAATCCTGCAGGTGCCGTGAGAGTCGTGAGAGTGAATCCTGCAGGTGCCTGAGAGTCGTGAGAGTGAATCCTGCAGGTGCTTGAGTGTCACGAGAGTGAATCCTGCAGGTGCCTGAGAGTCACAAGAGTGAATCCTGCAGGTGTCGTGAGAGTGAATCCTGCAGGTGCCTGAGAGTCGTGAGAGTGAATCCCGCAGGTGCCTGAGAGTCGTGAGAGTGAATCCTGCAGGTGCCTGAGAGTCGTGAGAGTGAATCCTGCAGGTGCTTGAGTGTCACGAGAGTGAATCCTGCAGGTGCCTGAGAGTCACAAGAGTGAATCCTGCAGGTGTCGTGAGAGTGAATCCTGCAGGTGCCTGAGAGTCGTGAGAGTGAATCCTGCAGGTGCCCGAGAGTCGTGAGAGTGAATCCTGCAGGTGCCGTGAGAGTCGTGAGAGTGAATCCTGCAGGTGCCTGAGAGTCGTGAGAGTGAATCCTGCAGGTGCTTGAGTGTCACGAGAGTGAATCCTGCAGGTGCCTGAGAGTCGTGAGAGTGAATCCTGCAGGTGCTTGAGTGTCACGAGAGTGAATCCTGCAGGTGCCTGAGAGTCGTGAGAGTGAATCCTGCAGGTGCTTGAGTGTCACGAGAGTGAATCCTGCAGGTGCCCGAGAGTCGTGAGAGTGAATCCTGCACTTGTGAGTTTTCCTGGGTGTGTGCCTAGAGAAGTGCTGGTTCTGGGATGTGTACATTTCAACCTAGTGACAGATTCGCTGCTTGTCTTACAGCAGCTGTGCCACTGTGCACTCGCTCCATCCACCTGGTATTCCTGGTATTCTCCAGGCCCCGGTTAATAGATAGTGTTTGCAATCTCACTAATCAAATGTGAGGTTTCTGTTCTCCTCCGATACATGTGGCCCATTGCTAAGGAAACTAGACCACCTTTCTCGCCTCCTGGCCGTCTGCCTTTGCCCATGTTTCTATCGGGGTTGTCCTACTAATTTCTGGGGTTCTTTAGATATTCCAAAGCCCTGGCCATGGGTGTTGTATGTGCTACAAACACCTTCTCTCTGCGGATTGCCTTTTCATTTTTAAAGAATCAGAGTCTTCCATTGTTTATAAGTTGATATAATTGACTTGATCGTTAATTTCATAGTTTTTCTGTTTTGCAAATCTGTACCTAAAATGTACCCCAATAACAAATGTATTTTATACTTTTTTCTAAAATACACGTGTCATGGTCAGACAGCGTTTGCCCTGGCAGTTGTCTGGGTGGGAGGTGGTGCTCTGGCTCCCGCTCCGTGTCGCTCACCTGGGCTGCAGCTTCTTCAGCCCTCTGTGCTGGGCCCGTCCCCAGGGCAGCAGCTCTGTCCCAGGCCCATGTCTGTGCCTTGGCTTCCTAGCTGCTCTGGGGTACGGCATGTTCTCATCCAGCTTCCCAGCTGCTGGGGGTACAGTGGATTGCCATCCAGGCCCATGGGTACAGTGGGCTGTCATCCGGCAGGGCAGACCCGTGGGTACAGCGGTTCCCTTCTGGCAGGGCAGACCTGTGGGTACAGTGGGCTGTCATCCAGCAGGGCAGACCCGTGGGTACAGCGGTTCCCTTCTGGCAGGGCAGACCCATCCGCCTGGTTCTTCTCCAGCCATTGCTCTGCTCTTCTTGGCTTTTCCATATGTATTTTAAAATCAGGTCGAGTTGCAGAAAAAAAAAATCTTGAACACGTGTTTGCGTTTGTGTCATTGGCAGATGCTTTGGGGACAGTCCACATTGTCCACGATGCTGGACTTCCTCTCGGCTTCTTTTCCTCCTTCATTTTTGGGCCAGGGTTGCCTTTGTCTTGAGAGATGGGCTGTGCATTTTAGGCAGGTTTGCTGTGTTTTATCCAGCATTATTAAGTATTTTTGGGGCAAGGTTTTCTTATTATCTTACCTGCCATCTCGAAGCCTCTGATAAAACAGTATTTTACCAAAACTGATTAGCTGGTTAAGAGTCTGTGAAAGACAGCAAACCTCATCTGCATGGGGGAGCCCACCCGACGGGGCTGGGACTTCCACAGCTGAGCACCTTCCCCAAGCAGCCACGAGGCCGTGGGACCTTTCACTGCCCTTGAAACAGCTGTGATGAGTTGTAGCTTGGAAGCTGGACAGCGAGGACTGAGTGTGGAGCTATCGGCATGTGCACACGTGCGGGTCTCTGCTACTTTTTGCCAGCAAAACTGACAAAAGACTTTTCAGGCCAAACACAGTGGCCCATGCCTGTAATCCCAGCACTTCAGGAGGCTGAGGCGGGAGGATCTCTTGAGCTCAGGAGCTCAGGGAGACAGTGAGCCATAATTGCACCACTATACTCTAGCCCGTGCAACAGAGCAAGACCCTGTCTCTAAAATTATTTTTTAAAAAAGATTTTTCAAAAGTGTGTAATTTTTCAATAACCACCTTGTCACTGAGTATTCAGGAAAATGGATGCTCATAAATTGCTGGTGGAAATGTAATTCAGGGACAGGCATGGTGGCTCATGCCTGTAATCCCAGCACTTCAGGAGGCTGAGGCGGGAGGACCACTTGAGATCAGGAATTCAAGACCAGCTTGGGCAATATGGCGAAACCCAGTCTCTACTAAAAGTACAAAAATTAGCTGGGCGTAGTGGTGCGCGCCTGTAGTCCCAGATACTTGGGAGGCTGAGGAATGAGAATCGCTTGAACCTGGGCGGCAGAAGTTGCAGTTTAACTCATAATGGCGCCACTGCACTCCAGTGTGTGCTACAGCGCAAGACTCCACCTCAAAAAAGAGGAATGTCATGTAGGGTGGCCAATCTGGAGGGTAGTTTACAGGATGCGTTAAGATATTAGTGTTCTGTCTTTGGCTAATTCCCTTCTGCATGTTAAACTCACTCAGATCCACAGCCCCTGTACCTGGGGGACCCAGAATTCATGCCTGTGGCTCCCCTGCCCCCACCCACTCCCAGCTCCGACAGCTCCTGTGTCTCAGGTGCACACGTCTGTAGCCCCCATGAGCTCTCCAACCTGGGTCCAGCCCCAAACTTAGGGACTTTTGTGACTTGTGGCCCATCAGGAAGCTGCCTCATTCCCCAGAACAAAGCTCCCGGTCCCACACTCATCTCAGGGACCTCTCCTAGGAGCTCAAGCCCAGGTCAGGTGACACACCCATCACTCCCTCTGCTCTCTCAGACCCCACGAGCTGCCGCTGCATGTCCTGAATCCCCTGTGTGTCTGGCGTCTGCTCGCAGAAAACCTGTGCTGACCCCTGAACTCCCTTCCACCCTGAGAGGGGCGCCCAGGTGGGTAGCTGCAGGGGGGCAGGCGCTGTGCAGCTTCCACAAGGGCTGTGCAGGGCGGGCGGGAGCAGGGAGACCAAAATGGCAAAGACCACTCAAAGCCTGCCCTGACTCCTTACCCACCCTCAGCCCACGGGCTCCGTGCCAGGAGAGGGGAGAGTTTGATGAGGGAGGCAGGAGCTGGGAGGAGGCAGCGTCGCCTGGGGCTGGGGGCCTGCACGCCTGTCACTGGGAGTCTGAGCCAAACTTCTTTCCAGACACCCTGGCGGCACCCCTCAGGTGTGGGGTGTAGCAGGGGGGATGAGGTGCACATGGCCCCTGGCATTGCCTCCAGCACTGTCTCCTGCTGATTCAGGTGCCCATTGTGGGGCTGGTGTGCTCAGGCTTCTCCATTGCTGTGCAGAGAAGACAGACAAGGCCAGGCCTGCACCTGCAGGAGGCTGGAGGGTGAGTGGTGACCGCCCTGTCCCCTGGGACCATTCCCAGCTGTCAGGAGGGACAGCAGGGAGCCTCAGAGCCAGTACGCAGACAGGCCATGGATGAAAAAGCAAGAGGCCACGAGAGTTAGCTGCTGGATTCATTTAAAAGGAAAGAATACTACGTGCGCATCTGTGTACACACTGAGTCCTACCGGCACATGCAGCCACTGGTAAGGCTGGCTGCCTCCTGGGAGAAAAGTCACTGCGAGCCCCATGGAGGAGTCCAAAAGGAAGAAGAGTGGCGGGTGGGAGGAGCCAGCACAGGCCCAGGCTGATGGGAGGGAGGAGAGGAGTGGAGGGTGGGCGGAGCCAGCACAGGTGGAGGTTGATGGGGAAGGAGGAAATGAAGTGGGTGAGAGAGGGAGGCAGGAGCTGCTGTGAGCTCTCAGCCCGTGTTCAGGGATCTGTGTCAGATGCAGGCTCTGCTCACAGCTAGCCTCATGGCAGGTGCCTGTGGAAGTCTGATTTCTCTACTTTCTCAGTGAAGCAAGTGCAAGGGCTGTGGGGAAAGAGAGGATGAACTTTGAAAGATGGTGGGAGAGCCACGAGGGAATGGATGAGGGTCCAGTCTGCACAGGGCTGGGAGGTACCCGGCGCTCTCCTGAAGCGGGCCAGGGGCTGGCTGTGAGCCCCTTCATAGCTGTTGGCTGCCAGGAGCAGCCCAGAGGAGCCAAGGGGAGAAATGAGCTGGGTTCAATGACACCTGCGAAGGGGTGATGATGGTGGAACCCGCAGGGCACCCACTGCCTGTCACCCCAGGGCTCCGAGCCACCACGCTCCTTGCTTTCCCGAGGGATGCTGGTGCTTGTGACGTCTAGTAGGGAGCTGGCATTCTGACCTAGTCCCAGGTACTCGGGAGGCTGAGGAACGAGAATCGCTCGAACCTGGGAGGCAGAAGTTATAGTGAGCTCAGGTCGTGCCACTGTACTCCAGCCTGGGTGACAGAGCAAGACTCCATCTCAAAAAAAAAAAAAAAAAAAAAACAAAGGAATGTGATTTAGGGTGACCTTTCTGGAGGGTAGTGACTGTTAGACGCCAGGTCCAGGGGAGCTGAGCTCACACAGGCCACACTGCATCGGGAATTGCTGGGTGACAGAGCAAGACTCCATCTCAAAAAAAAAGAAAAACAAAGGAATGTGATTTAGGGTGACGTTTCTGGAGGGTAGTGAGTGTTAGACGCCAGGTCCAGGGGCGCTGTGCTTACACAGCCACACTGCGTCGGGAACCGCTGCTGCCCACCCTGTAAAGGTAACCGGTGTCTTCCTTACACCTGATCAAGACAGGTAACGTCCAGCTTGTGCGAGGCACCAATGCCCTCACAGTAAACCTTAACTTACCCAAAAGAACATAAAAAGTCAGAACCGGAGGCCATTGTGGATTGACGTGGTGACCGTGATTCACACACAGGCGGCTGAGGCCCCGCGGGGTGTTGCTCTGTGTCCGCCTGATGCCTGTGACTGTGGCAGGAGGCCCCACGTGCCACTTAGAAGCTCAGCCCTGGCCACGGGTGCCTCACAGACCGGAACTGTGTCCCTGGCATGGTACGTCCTGGACCTGTCTTCTTAGCTGTGTCCTCGTTTTCTCTGCATGAGTGGGGTGCTCCCTGACCCTCCTGCGTCCATCCCAGTGACTAAGTGAACAGTGACGTTTCCAAGTTCTGTTTAACTTTCTTATTAAGAAAGAGCTCTGCATGAGTGGGGTGCTCCCTGACCCTCCTGTGTCCATCCCAGTGACTAAGTGAACAGTGACGTTTCCAAGTTCTGTTTAACTTTCTTATTAAGAAAGATTTAGCCGATTAAAAGCTTCCAAAAATATTCTGTGAAAAATGATCAAATGTTGATTTCCCAGTGTGCTTAGAAGCCGCCTCCATCTGCCCTTGACTCTCGCAGTGAATAGCATGGTAATTAATCAGCCGTGGTGAATCAGATTAGTCTAAGGACTGGGATTCCGGCACCCTACCTTCAAGAGAGCAGAATGTATTGACGACAGTGGAACCTGGAAAGGCTTCAAGGTTTTCACGGTTACATTCTATCGCATGTGTTAGTGATTCTGCTCAATATCTGTCATTGTTGTTTTCAAAATAAAAGGCATATCGTTTGGTGAAATTCCAACTGGGATGTCCACTTGCGTTTGTCACCTGCCAGAGAGGCACTGCCACATTGTACATGCAAAACAGAAGACTAGACAGGCAGAGGCTGCCCAGCGTTGGACAACAGCTTGCGAGGAAGTGGCCCTACTGCCTTCCAGACTGTGCGTGAAAAGCCCAAAAGCTCCTGCCCTAAACCAGCAGTTCCCGTGCAGGAACCAAGCAGCCACGTGTGCAGAGGGGCACACGGCAGGGGAGGCCCCCGCAGCCGTCCACGGTCAGCTCCACGCAGCCATGGAGGAAAGTGGTTAAGTCCTGGTTACGATTCCATCGCCTGGGGTGTGATGTAGCCATGAAAAGTGTGCAGACTTAAGTTACCGTATGTCATTTTAACACACTGTATTCACTCTGAACGATATTGCACATGTAAGATACAAATTACAACTTATGTAAGCGTATAATAATGAAGCATGTGACTCGATCCCGCGAAGGTGTATGTGTGTCTGTGCACTTGTGTGTTTGTGTATCTCTCTGTCTCTACATGTCTCTCTGTGTCTGTGTGTGTGGTCTGTATGTTGCCTGTGTCTGTGTGCCTCTGGGTGGGTTGTCTGTGTATTTGTGTGTATCTGTGTGTGTGTGTTTTCTGGATGTTTGTGTGTCTGTGCATGTGTCTTCTGTGTGTATCTCATGTGTTGTCTCTGTGTCTGTGTGTGTATCTCTGTGTTGTCTCTGTGTTTTCTGGATGTTTGTCTGTGCATGTGTCTTTCGTGTGTATCTCATGTGTTGTCTCTTTGTGTGTATCTCTGTGTTGTCTCTGTGTTTTCTGGATGTTTGTGTGTCTGCATGCATGAGTGTCTTGTGTGTATCTCTTTGTTGTCTGTGTGTGTATCTGTGTGTGTTTGTGTTTTCTGGACGTTTGCGTGCATGTGTGTTTGGTGTGTGTGTCTGCGCACGTGCGCGCACACACACACACACACACACAGTGTATACATGTTGTTAGCATGTGTGGAGAAAAAGACCCAGAAGTGTGTGTCCTAAAATCCCAAGGGACTCCTGGTGTGATGACAGAGGCTGTGTCATGTGGACAGTTTCTATTTGCTGCTTGAGACTCATAAATTAGTTACGTTTTTATATTGTATTACCAAAACCCAGAAGTTTACATAATAAGCAATTTAATGTGAATTTAAATAATCACGGGTAGTTCCTTTCTTCTTGGCTGGATGTGTAGCTGACTTGCTTTTTTGGCAAAATACTTGATGTATTAAAATCAGTATTTATGACAGTGGTTCTGTTTTACTGACCTATTTGATGTCGTGTCTTGAATGAATTCAGTTAGAGAAATGATGCTGATGTAATCAGGGCAGATAAATAAATGTCTGACTGTGTTTCATGAAATTGACCAGTTCCTGTTATTTTCCTCCCGTGTAGCAGACGCTGGCTCTGAGGCCCCGACGGCCAGGCGGCTCTACACGGCCCCAGGGCCTCCCGAGGGCTACGTCCCCTCCTGGCCAGAGCCCAGTAGCTGCAGGAGCCCCGAGATCGTCTCCAGCGGGGATGACACAGAAGGTAAAGTGTGGGCGGGAGGAAAGGCGGACGTCTTTGCGGATGAACTAAACTCATGTCCCAGTTTTCCATATTGTAATACCTTTATCTAAGTTTGTACTGGGGGGGGGTGGGTGAGCACGTTGGTACACTGTATCATGAACCATACATATGTATTTTACAGCCAGTAAAAATGATGGTTAAAAAACTTGCCAATGACAGGAAAAAAGGCTTTAGATGGGGGAGACTTCAAGTGGGAATGTGACTGTCGCCCCTGCTGAAGGCTTTGGAAGCGCTCTGGAGTTACATGGTAAATGCCATTAAATACCTGTTAACTTGTCGTGGGTTAGTAAAACATTATTTCCTTGATTTTCCAAGTTTTCAAAATTTCTGAGATTGTACATCAACTTTGCAATCAAGGAAATAACTTATTTTGAATCTCTTCTGGACAAAATCATTCGAATCACTGTCCTTGCCTATCTTATGAATGAAGGAGCGTGCAGTGTCCTCCTCCTTCATACAGTTCACCATCTACCGTGGAAGAGCCGAGTTGCCCGTAACATCTTTACCTACAGGGGGTTTTCCCTTCATGTTGATCTCTTTTAAGGAGCACCAGAGGAATTTAGAATTTTCAAATAAAAGTTGGACCTAGATGATCCGTAACAATATAAAGTAAGAAACTCTATACTCTAAACACTAATTAATTTATGTCAACAAAATGTGGTTTTTGACTACGTTTATCTTTCTGGCTTCCTAATTAACGGATCAAAAACCATAAAAACAAAAACGAGATAACTAGGGAATAATGGATTCATCCTTTCAAGCCCTGTTGAAAATCTTTGAAAAACAATTATCAGATAAATAGATTATTTAACTAGAGAATTTAATTGTGTGCTTATGAAGATAAATGACTCTGGGTGAATATGCTTCGTTGCCCCAGGAAACGCGTTGGCGCTTGCTCCCACCCTCCCTGTTGTCCAAGGTTGATTCACGCCCTGTTGTGCCCAGTTGTCCATGTGGCTCACGTTCCCTAGGGCAGGCCTGTGCTGGGCCCCAGGGTAGAAGGCTCATTGGCCATGAGCCAGCATTGCGCAGGCCGTGTCAGGACTGAGCCAGGACAGCGTTCTCACAGGAAGTGGAAAGGTGTTTGCGCCAGTAGACAGGCATTTCTCTTTGCAAGCTGCTTCTTGAGGACGTGTGTCCAGGATCCCTTGAGGAGTCATTCTTTCCCTGTTGTCAGGATCCCCTTGCCACCTCCCCCAGGCAGGCTGTCAGGATGGCCTGGCACCAGTGTCTTGAGATGGTAGAGTTGGAAAAAAGGTAGCAATGGCCACCCTTTACTGGTGATTCCTACCTTTGTTTTTCAAAAAGAAAGAGAAAAGGCCCAGAGCAAGCCCTGAGCACAGCCTTGCAGCTGGGGAGCCGATGCAGGGCCCTCAGCAGCCAGAAGCCAGGAGAAGCAAGGATGGGACCCCTCTCCCTCTGACCCTCCAAGGTCGGCGCAGCAAGTAGGAGACCCTTTGAGCTTTTCCAGTTGCAAGTTTTTGGTTTTTTGTTTTTGAGACAGTTTTACTCTTGTTGCCCAGGCTGGAGTGCAGATGGCAGGATCTTGGCTCACTATAACCTCTGCCTCCTGGGTTCAAACGATTCTCCTGCCTCAGCCTCCCGAGTAGCTGGGATTACGGGCACCCACCACCACGCCCAGCTAATTTTTTCCATTTTTAGTAGAGATGGGTTTCTCCATGTTGGCTAGGCTGGTCTCGAACTCCTGACCTCAAGTGATCCACCCGCCTCAGCCTCCCAAAATGCTGGGATTACAGGCATGAGCCACCGCGCCCGGCCTTCCTTCGGGTGCAGTTTTAAGCACAGAGGTGAGAAGTGGAGCTGGAAAAGTCACGGCCAACATCGTCGTGGTCTCTCTTGGAAACACTCGGTTCGCCAGCTTTTGTTTTGAATACGTTGGGCTCACACATCCGTGACCTTGTGGCTCCCAGGAAGCTGCAGAGAGAGGAAAGCACTGTTTTTGCCTTTGCTGTGCCTGGCACCAGACCCCTGGGTGTTGGCACTCAGAACCTTGCGCTGCCCTGCCTTGTGGGGCGGCCCCTCGGCAACTTGGATCAGGTGCCCAGGGCCCTGTCGCCCAGGCAGGGGTGGCACACCCGGTGCTCAGCCCTCAGCCCGGCCCCTCCTGGCTGCGTGGCCTCTGAGACGTGGTTTCCACCCTCGTTTCCTTACTTGCTGTGCCTTTGGGTCTGCAGGTCCCAGCCAATCAGGCTGAGGCCCTGCCCTTTGTCTTGTCCTGGGTTCCTGCCACTGCCTATGAGGAATGGAGATTTCGTGCTCGTAATCGTGTCACTTAGGGCCCATGCGTATTTGTCCTGAAGACAGGCAGGCTGCGCCCAGAGCCAGGACAGAGACCTCAGCACCGGCACCTCAGGCTGTCTTGTCTTTGTTCTTTGGGTAGTCTCTGAATGCAACAGGCACAGACTGGGTGCCTGGCCTCACAGGCTGGCCTCACAGCTTGTCAGGAATGGGCGGAAAGGGGTGGGCTGGTGAAGTCTTCAATGGTGTAGTGTCGGATGTGGTTCTGGGACCTCTCCAACCTGGGTTGATGGGTCTTGGCTGTTGACAGAAACATGCATGTACTTCTCATCTTGTTGACGTGGGGCTGCATCTTGCTCTCCAGAAGCTAGGAAACCTGTGGCCTGTTAGTGACAGAACAAGCCGCTATAGATTATGCCAGAAGAAAGCTATCCCTTTTGGCAGATTCTCCATGGAAAATGCTACCCAGACGCATTTAGTAGGCAAACTCACTTATCTGGCAGGACACTCTTCTGCTGATGGTCCTGGCACCTTCTAGGGACACTGCCCTCCATGAAGTTACAGAGCCTGTTACAGTGATGTGAAGATCCCTCCGGCCTGCTGCGATGTCACGTTGTCCTCAAAATATCCTTTACAAAGGTCCGTCGTCTCCTGCATGGACTGCATTACAGGACTGTGGGCCCAGCTGACCACTGTGGGGACAGTGAATGCACAGGAGACACCGCACCTTCCGCACGGCAAGAGAGCCTGTCCCTATGCCTCTGTGCAGGAAGCAAGCACAGTCATGTAATTTTTAGAAGAGAATGTCTGCAGTGTCCCCAGCATGCCTCTGTTCCCTGGGATTTCCAGTGGCACACCCTGACTGGCAACTTGCATGGTGGTGCACCTTCCCGCTCCTGCCACACGCCTCCAGGAGGAGACGAAGGATGTGGGGACACCACTGGCATCTGAGAGCCTCGCTCAGGGAACACAGGAATTGATCAGTCCATTAGGTTTCAGAAATGCTTATCTTATATCAAATCAAGATCATAGGTGAGGCCAGGCACAGTGGCTCATGCCTGTAATCCCAACACTTTGGGAGGCCAAGGCAGGCAGATCACCTGAGGTCAGGAGTTTGAGAAGAGTCTGCTCAACATGGCAAAACCCCACCTCTACTAAAAATATGAAAATTAGCCAGGTGTGATAGCATGCATCTGTAATCCTAGCTACTTGAGAGGCTGAGGAACAAGAATCACTTGAACTGGGTCAGCGGAGGCTGCAGTGAGCCAAGATCACACCACTGCACTCCAGCCTGGGCAACAGAGTGAGACTCTGTCTCAAAAAAAAAAAAAAAAAGATCATAAGTGAGCTGTACACCTAGTTTATATGAGTGTACCTCTCCAGGAGGACATCATCTTGGAGTTTCACTTTTTATATTCATCTTTTATTACAGATGAATCAAAAGACCTGGAGAAGGTTGGCATTTTTTCCTTGTTTTTGCAAAACTATCGTTTAAAATCTTGTTCCTCATTCTCTGAACAGTCACTAGCAGTTATGTAAAAATCCAAGTGAAAAGTATTCCCTTTAGAGTTCAGTGCTAGAAAAATATTTTGTTCTTAAGAACTGGTGTCCTTCTTGTTGGATAAGAGAGGGCTTCCTCATTGATAACCTTTTCGCTTTGGCTGCCAGGAAGCTCAGATTTCAGCTTTTCATTGTTTTTATGCAGTAGCAGTTGCTTCCTTTGACCTCCATTTCTGGTAGTTACTTTTCCTCGCTTCTCAGCTGCTTCACTCGTTCTTCTTAGATTAGGTTCTTAAAACAGGGCTTGCTTTCTGAGCCCCATCTTTTCCTTTTCGGAAGTACACCGAGTAATCAGGATTTATCAAGTAATTCACTGTATTAGATGCTTTTCAAACGACGGTGTTGGGCGGTGTGCTCGGGTCCTAAGAATGGGAAGAGCCCGGGAGGGCCCTGGCGTTGTAGGAGCTGATCCTAGCTGGGGAGGCGCCTGTGGGTGAGCCCGGCCTGCAGAATGGGCGCAGCGCGAAGGAAACCCGAGGGAAGCGCCAGCTGAGGGGGTAGGGGGCGGGGCCGAGGCGGGTGGGTGGGGCGTCAAGTGTGGGCGGGGCGGGGCCTCGAGCGAGGGCGGGGCATGGAACGGGCCGAAGCGGGTGGGTGGGGCGTCAAGTGTGGGCGGGGCGGGGCCTCGAGCGAGGGCGGGGCATGGAACGGGGCCGGGGGTGGGACGCTGGGGCTGCAGGACACACGTGGGTCCCTGGGCGTCACCTCGCTGCCGGCGCGCTCAATCTCCAACCCTGCTTGGGAGACCCGGGTCTCGTCTGGGCTGGAGCCTCTGAGGCCTGCGCTGCTTCCGCGCGCTCCGTTCTGTGAGGGGACGCGGGGGGGGGGTCCTCTCCGCGCTTCATCCCCGATTCCTCCGTGGCCGCCCCGCGAGACCCGCCTGCTCCGGCCTGAGCTCCGGCGGGCCGGGCGCGGGGAGCACTGGCCCGGGTTCCGCGACTTCAGCTCCGGGTGCGTCCGTCCGTGCCGCGTCCCGCCTCGCCCGGGCCGCCAGGGAGCTCCCCGCGCCGCCGCCGTCCTCCCTTCGCACTGCGCAGGGACCCGCGCCCCCCGCCTTCCCCGCCAGAGGGTGTCCGACCCGCACGTGCTTGTCTGCTGTGCCCGTCACGCGGGGCTGTTGGCAACGCCTGTGCGAGCGGGAGCGGCCGCTTTTCCCGGGGGAGCCCAGCCCGGCGCCCCTGGAATTGAGTCTCAGGTCCGCACTTGCCGAGCGGCGTGGAGCGACGGTGTCTAAACACAGCCACCAGGGGGCGTCGGCGTTCGCGGCCCCGACGCAGCCCCGGAATCTGAGCGTCAGTCCGGCCTGTGAGAACGGTCCCCGCGGCCCGGAAACGGAAGCGCGCGGGGAGCGCACGTGGATGCGGAGCCTTGTGAGGGACCCGCGGCCCCCCGTACCTGCTGGGACAGGATCGGCCCTTCCCGGGGTCTCCCGACGTCCCCGTGCCGCGCTCTGCTTCCCGCGGTCCCTGAAGGAGGCCCAGGCTGGCTTCTCAGCCCTTCCGGAGCCCGCGGTGGGGCCGCCCCAGCCCAGGTTCCTGTCACCGCCTCCGGGGCCTGACAAAGCCGCAGCCAGGCGGTTCCTTCCTGTCCTGCTGCTGTATTGAAACGAGGCTCAGCACGGGCGGCCGAGCCTGTTCCCAGGGGAGGGGCGTCTGCCGGGGGCTGTGCGCTCGGGGTGGCTCACGCGCTCTTTCTCTGCCTGTCTCTGTCTCTATGTCTCTCGTCTCTCTGTCTCTCTCATCTGTCTCTTTCTGCCTGTCTCTGTCTCTCTGTGTGTCTCTGTCTGTCTCTCTGTCTCTCATCTCTGTCTCTTTCCGCCTGTCTCTGTCTCTCTGTGTGTCTCTGTCTCTGTGTCTCTCTCATCTCTATCTCTTTCTGCCTGTCTCTATCTCTCATCTCTGTCTCTTTCTGCCTGTCTCTGTCTCTCTGTGTCTCTGTCTCTCTGTCTCTGTGTCTCTCTCATCTCTCTCTCTCATCTCTGTCTCTTTCTGCCTGTCTCTGTCTCTGTGTGTCTCTCATCTCTGTCTCTCTGCCTGTCTCGATCTCTCTGTGTGTCTCTGTCTCTCTCATCTCTGTCTCTTTCCGCCTGTCTCTGTCTCTGTGTGTCTCTCAGCTCTGTCTCTCTCTTTCTGCCTGTCTCTGTCTCTCTCATCTCTGTCTCTTTCTCTCTGCCTGTCTCTGTCTCTGTGTGTCTCTCTCAGCTCTCTCTCTTTCTGCCTGTCTCTGTCTCTCTCTCTCATCTCTGTCTCTTTCTCTCTGCCTGTCTCTGTCTCTCTGTGTGTCTCTCTGTCTCTCTCTCGCGCAGTGTCCTTCCAGAGATCGGTTGCTTGGCTGCCTTTACCTACCCACAGTGAGATGACAGCTTTTGCATGGAGGTCCCATGCATTCTGGGCCGGGCGAAGAGGCGGTGGTGGTTTCTGAAACACCAGCACTGCGTATGGCCACGCTTTTGTGTCTTTGCCATCTCCTGGATTCTTCCCAGACTTAATGAGGCCAACGATCATGGCATTGCTGTTTGCTTGATTAAAGACACTGGTGCAGGGCATCAGGCATTAACTTTGAAATAACTCACCAGTAGGATCTACAAGCTTTTTTTAGCTTGCCTAGGAAGAAAGAAGAGAATGCATTTGTTCTGATTGCTGTTTATTTTCTTAAAACGCAGTTACTTGATTTCCAAGCTATGGTGGGCACATACTCCTAAGCAGTTTGGATTAGAGAAATACCTAGATCTCGGTAAACCTTTACACCACTTTAGCTTTAAGTGAATGTGTTACAAAAAATAGAGTGATTTATGAATATTTTACTAGATATTAATATGTATTCAACTAATAAAAGTTAAAGAATAACAGGAAAAAAGGTAGGAGGTGATGATGATGATTTTGAGATGGAGTCTCGCTCTGTCACCCAGGCTGGAGTACAGGGGCACAATCTCTCTGCAGCCTTCACCTCCTGGGTTTAAGCCATCCTACTGCCTCAGCCTCCTGAGAAGCTGGGACTACAGGTGCATACCACTACACCCAGCTAATTTTCTTTTTTGTATTTTTAGTAGCGATGGGGTTTCACCATGTTGGCCAGGCTGGTCTCGAACCCCAGGGCTCGAGTAATCCGCTTGCCTCGGCCTCCCAAAGTGCTGGGTGGGATTACAGGCATGAGCCACTCTGCCCAGCCAATTATTGAAGACATAATACATGAATTACCCAAAGCTGAAGACTCCGGAATAGAAGGATGAATGCAGTCCCTACCATGACAATGAAGAAAGATCCTTGAAATGTCAGGCACCGGCCCTCGAAGAAGATGCTAAAATATCCCAGGGAGGAAAACAGATGTCTTGACAGAAGTTGGAATTAAGCTGCAGGCTTCAGAGCCCCCCCTGTTCTGTGCTACCACTGAAAACCCCCGAAGTAAATGAGCATTTAAGTTTTCAACTGAAAAAGCCACGAGTCCCAAGTCAGTGAACGATATTTACAAAACACTTCATAGTTTCAGAGCCTCCCACAAATACAATGTCATTTCAACATTTTTTGAGCATTTACTCTATTAAAATTTTCTATTTACTATAGCTTTACATTTATTGAATAATTCAAGGCCTTTTTTCATTGGCACTGTTTTACTTTCTTCACTTTCCTATTCTTTAAAAAATTTCCCTTCATCTAATTTAAATTTAATGACTTGCCTTGTGGTTTTGACAGTTTTATTTAGGGGAATTTAGCACTTTATTGCCCTATTTTAAGCCTTTTATTGCTTATAAAACTTTTATCATTTTCTTGGCCATTTTATGGAAAGTTACAGAAACTTGATGACTGAATGTGAGTTGTTTTTAAAAGAATCTGTCAAAGTGTTTTATGGGTGAGACACCACTCACTCTTCCACAGAGTGCCTGTTAGTCAGTTTTTTAAGGCTCAAACATGTAAACACAAAAGGTAGTAACATTTTCTTTAGTTCATATAATACAAGCTTATTCAAACCTAGCCTAGAATACTTGCAGATTATTTTGGTATCAAATCTGTCTCAGAGAAGAATGCAGGAACTGATTGTGTTGAAGATTGTGAAATAATGTGTATTTGAGCACATATTTAATAAGCATTCCTAAGGCAGACACTTAGCGTAGCAGCAGGTCACATCTCTTTTTTTTTTTTTTTTTTTTGAGATGGAATTTCGCTCTTGTTACCCAGGCTGGAGTGCAATGGCGCAATCTCGGCTCACTGCAACCTCCGCCTCCTGGGTTCAGGCAATTTTCCTGCCTCAGCCTCCCGAGTAGCTGGGATTACAGGCACACACCACCATGCCCAGCTAATTTTTTGTATTTTTAGTAGAGACGGGGTTTCAACATGTTGACCAGGATGGTCTCGATCTCTTGACCTCGTGATCCACCCACTTCGGCCTCCCAAAGTGCTGGGATTACAGACGTGAGCCACCGCACCCGGCCCCACATCTCTTTCAAGAGCAAAATCTATCTTGCCTTTGGTGGTTCCTTATCACTGCCAGGCATCCAAATTCAACATCACGAAAACTACTATCTAGGTTGTTGTGTTTTAGCCCAACTCAGTTTCTGATGACGTTGTGGTCCCATATGTTCTTTATAGACTCAAAAGCTAAATTATGTCCCGAGGCTGGCATGGAGCCAGGCAGAGGGGGCAGGCGGGAGGCAGCCGCATTTCCAGCTGTGAGGCTGCACCTCCCTTGCTGTCTTTAGAAATTACTGCTTCAGATTCAGATCCATTACGAGAGGAGAGTGAGAATCCATTTTTTAAAAGTTACTGGGAACTCTTCAAGTCCTCTTTACTCAGAGTGCGTTCGGGCACCTGCTGACCCTTGTGGCTGACCCTGGAGGGGTGCTCCCCATCTTACAGGCAGCCCTTGGTAGCCGAGGCCCTGGAGAGAAGTCTCTGTCCCCCAGAGCTACATGACCCACCTCCATTCCCTGAAGCCCTGGATACTGGGTCTGAGCTTTATCCTCAAAGGCCAAACCAAATGTGAATTCCTCTCTCCCTGGCAGATCTTTGATGTGGAAAAGCAACTGCCACAGCCCACCTCAGCTACGGGCACCACTCATCCAGCCCTGAGCCACCAGGGGTCTCAAGCACCCGGCCTGGGGCACTCCGCAACTGGACATGCTTCTCAGCAGGCCCCCATGTCCACGTGTGAGAGACCCCAGTGTTTCCTTAGCTAAATGAGTGTAATCTGTGTGTGTTATTACAAACACTGCCCTGGATTTTAGCAAACAACAGACTCAGCAATTGAAAGCCTTTCATGTTACTACATTTTAAAGATCTGCTTCCACGGATATGGTTTAGATCAGCCTCATAAGGAGTTTACTATTTATTTAGTACCTCAGGGACATTGGGAGCCTGAGGGTAATTATCAGATGCAATCTGTAGCCTAGCTTTGAATCTAGAATAAAATTCATATTCCCTTTAAAACGCCTAGCCTACTTTCATGTAAGAAGGTGCAGCTGTGCGAATTAGAATCATCTGAAGACTGTGGTTATTTTTGGTATCTATTTCTACTCCAGCAGTTCATCAGAATGTAGGTGCCAAATAGTAGCTGAGAGAGTTTTGACACATTGTGACTCTCTTTAAAGTTGCCGTGTCTGAAAGGTATGTTTGGGGATGGCAGCTTTTCGAGGTGCTGCTCAGATTATAAATAGCCGGGCCTCTGGTTCCCTCACGTCACTTTCAGCTGCTGGGTGTGAAGGCCGTGACAGCCTGGGAGGGATGAACATTCCGGATCTGTGGAGCTGGCTCTGAGAACTCACATGGAGGGTGCGGCATGAGCGGAAAGGTCACAGCTGGTCAGAGTAACAGGAGTCCACGTTGAGCGGAGAGGTCACAGCTGGTCAGAGTAACAGGAGTCCACGTTGAGCGGAGAGGTCACAGCTGGTCAGAGTAACAGGAGTCCATGTTGAGCAGAGAGGTCACAGCTGGTCAGAGTAACAGGAGTCCACCTTGAGCGGAGAGGTCACAGCTGGTCAGAGTGAAGGGAGTCCACGTCGGAGTGACTGGGACTCAGAGCACAGAGAACATGCTCAGGTGTCAGAGCTGTTTGGATGAAGCTTCAGCTGTCCTGCCCTTGGCCTGCTGAGCCCGCTGCCTTGTTTTGGGTCATATTCCT
The DNA here is from genome assembly GCA_031835075.1 of Saguinus oedipus. NCBI lineage: Eukaryota > Metazoa > Chordata > Mammalia > Primates > Cebidae > Saguinus > Saguinus oedipus. The sequence goes on from CM063182.1 coordinate 42,638,063, forward strand.
TGGAGTCCTGTGTTCCACACTAAATCTGAGAACGGAAGGCTGGTGAGACCCCTCTGAGGAGACTTTGTGAAGCTGGGAGAATGCGGCTGTAATTGTGTCACGGTCCAGAGGCCTGTCCGAGCGCGGTGAGGAAGACCTCGTCAGCGCATCGCCGTGGCGCAGGGACCACACAGCAGCGTTTTGCACTGGGGGACAGAGACTGCGCCTAAGACCAAATGCAACAAGGGAAAGTGGGAATGCACAGCCGAGGAGCGGGAGCGGGGCGCAGACGGAAAACTTCTGAGAGGAGACATCAAAGGCAAGGAGATTCTGGCTAAACCGACCCACCAGGATTCTGGGTGAAGGCAGACAGGGCCATCAGACGTCACCAACAATGGTGGTGGGGTGAGGAACCCAGTCAGCTGTCAAGAGTGGGGCCCTTACTAACGCGACTGAGCAGTGGGCCTTGGAGAAGTGCAGAGGTGCACAGGTAGGAACCCAGTCAGATGTCAAGAGTGAGGCCCTTACTAACGCGACTGAGCAGTGGGCCTTGGAGAAGTGCAGAGGTGCACAGGTGAGGAACCCAGTCAGGTGTCAAGAGTGGGGTCCTTACTAACGCGACTGAGCAGTGGGCCTTGGAGAAGTGCAGAGGTGCACAGGTGAGGAACCCAGTCAGGTGTCAAGAGTGGGGTCCTTACTAACGCGACTGAGCAGTGGGCCTTGGAGAAGTGCAGAGGTGCACAGGTGAGGAACCCAGTCAGGTGTCAAGAGTGGGGCCCTTACTAACGCGACTGAGCAGTGGGCCTTGGAGAAGTGCAGAGGTGCACAGGTGAGGAACCCAGTCAGGTGTCAAGAGTGGGGTCCTTAGTAACGCGACTGAGCAGTGGGCCTTGGAGAAGTGCACAGAGGTGCACAGGTGAGGAACCCAGTCATGTGTCAAGAGTGGGGTCCTTACTAATGCGACTGAGCAGTGGGCCTTGGAGAAGTGCAGAGGTGCACAGGTGAGGAACCCAGTCAGGTGTCAAGAGTGGGGTCCTTACTAATGCGACTGAGCAGTGGGCCTTGGAGAAGTGCAGAGGTGCACAGGTGAGGAACCCAGTCAGGTGTCAAGAGTGGGGCCCTTACTAACGTGACTGAGCAATGGGCCTTGGAGAAGTGCAGAGGTGCACAGGTGAGGAACCCAGTCAGGTGTCAAGAGTGGGGTCCTTACTAACGCGACTGAGCAGTGGGCCTTGGAGAAGTGCACAGAGGTGCACAGGTGAGGAACCCAGTCAGGTGTCAAGAGTGGGGTCCTTACTAACGCGACTGAGCAGTGGGCCTTGGAGAAGTGCAGAGGTGCACAGGTGAGGAACCCAGTCAGGTGTCAAGAGTGGGGTCCTTACTGACGCGACTGAGCAATGGGCCTTGGAGAAGTGCAGAGGTGCACAGGTGAGGAACCCAGTCAGGTGTCAAGAGTGGGGTCCTTACTAATGCGACTGAGCAGTGGGCCTTGGAGAAGTGCACAGAGGTGCACAGGTAGGAACCCAGTCACGTGTCAAGAGTGGGGCCCTTACTAACGCGACTGAGCAATGGGCCTTGGAGAAGTGCAGAGGTGCACAGGTGAGGAACCCAGTCAGATGTCAAGAGTGGGGCCCTTACTAACGCGACTGAGCAATGGGCCTTGGAGAAGTGCACAGAGGTGCACAGGTGGGCCTCGGAGGAGATTCCTCAGCGGGCAGAGTCTCAGCTGGCCAACTTTTTGCCCAGATGTAAGTGCGGTTTCTGCTTAAGAAATGGTTTCTGGCTTGGCAGGAAACCTAACAGCATAATGAAAAACATCACTACCGAGAAACAGGTCTGTCTGGATAAACCAAAGCTCGACAGTTGCAAAATGGACGGCTTCTGAGGCCGCTGCTGGCAGCACCTGCGGAGGGCCCTCTGATACGTTAAGCGGAGAGCATTGCTTTGCACGTTCCAATGGCTCTTGCATTCTTTGTATTAGACTCCAGTTCCCAAGGAAACTCTTCTCCATCTCATATGCGTATGTCATTCATAAACATCCTTTTTTCTCAGTTGCCAAAGTCATGAGACCCCGCTGGGTGTGTCTCACCACCAGTGCAGGCGGGTGTTTTAAGTAAAAGTCGGAGGATGCTGTTTCTCTACAACCTAAAATGTAAGGTATTTTGTTTAGTGCTTCATTATCTAGAAGCGTGAGAAACTTGGAGATCTGGCCGTTGCCGCTGTGCACTCAGCTTCCTCCGTCTGGGCCGCTGCGGGCTCTGGAGGTGGGGACTGGCGTGGCCTGGAGCTGCTCTCGCCCCCCGTCAACAGCAGGGGAGGAGGGGTGCACAGAGCCTGCCAGACACACCCATCCTGGCTCGATGGGCCTGGAAGAAGTTTCCAGAGCCTGATGAAGGGTCAACCCGGCAGAGTCTCAGCTGGCCATCTTCCCTCCCAGATGTAAGTGTAATTTCTGCCTAAGAAATGGTTTCTGGGCCGGGCGCGGTGGCTCAAGCCTGTAATCCCAGCACTTTGGGAAGCCGAGGCGGGTGGATCACGAGGTCAAGAGATCGAGACCATCCTGGTCAACATGGTGAAACCCCGTCTCTACTAAAAATACAAAAAATTAGCTGGGCATGGTGGCGCGTGCCTGTAATCCCAGCTAATCAGGAGGCTGAGGCAGGAGAATTGCCTGAACCCAGGAGGCGGAGGTTGCGGTGAGCCAAGATCACACCATTGCACTCCAGCCTGGGTAACAAGAGCGAAACTCCGTCTCAAAAAAAAAAAAAGAAAAAGAAATGGTTTCTGGTTTGGTAGGAAACTTAACAACGTAATGAAAAACATCGTTACAAAAAAAAAAAAAAAAAATCTGTCTGAATGAACCAAAGCTCAACAAGTGAAAAACGGGGTATGATGGGATACGATGTTTTTAAAACGGGGTATGATGGGATACGATGTTTTTAAAACGGGGTATGATGGGATACGATGTTTTTAATAGCTTTGGGAAGCCTCGCTGATGTTCAGTGTGCAGTCAGTCTCCACGTAAGCCTGACCCCGGGACCATTGCCGCAGTTGAAATAATGAATGTGTCCGTCTCCTCATGCCCCGGGAGGACCCATCTGCCCCTGTGCCCCGTCCAGGAAGCCTCACAGGAGTGGGCCAGGTCGTGTGTGCAGCTGGGGGTGGCGGGGCCTGGGCCGTCTCTCACGCACCGTCAGGACTCTGCACTTCACGTCGTGTGTGTTGCTGGTGCAGTCCGTTTTCTCCTGGATAGTGACCACTGCGTCCATAACACACTCGCCTGTTGATGAGGTGACGTCTGTGGATTCTCCTGGATTTTCTGCATTTTCAGGGATGGCAGCTTTACTTCTTCCTTCCCAGTTCTTGCACACCTTGTCTCCCTCTTGCCCTGCCCGGAGCCCCAGGGTGCAGGTGACCACAGTGATGTCACAGGACCCGTTGGAGAAAAGATCTCACCATCACGTGTGACCTTGGCTGTGAGTTCTCGTAGGTATCTTGTATCCAATTTAGATGTCTTCTTTCGAGTGCAGTTAGATTTGAGATTTTATCATACACTTTACGTGACTGGAATCTCGTGAATATTTTGTGTGGAGTATTTGTAGCAATGTCTGTGGGAGAGATGGTCCTGTGGCAGTGCCTTTTTACAATGCCCTTGTCAGGGGAGTGAAGATGCTGGGGCTTCACCGAGCTGGGAGGGGCCGGAACTGTGATGGATCAGGGCTGGGAGGGGGTCACTTGCTCTAGGGTGTGGGAGCTGTGAGGACTGTTAGCTGTGAGGGGTGGTAGCTGTGAAGAGTGGTAGCTGTGAGGGGAGGGAGCTGTGAGGAGTGGTAGCTGTGAAGAGTGGTAGCTGTGAGGGGTCACTCGCTGTGAGAGGTGGTAGCTATGAGGGGTCATTCCCTGTGAGGGGTGGGAGCTGTGAGGGGTGGGAGCTGTGAGGGGTCACTTGCTATGAGAGATGGTAGCTATGAGGGGTCACTCGCTGTGAGAGGTGGGAGCTGTGAGGGGTCAAAGCTGTGAGGGGTCACTGCTGGGAGGGGCTGGAGCTGGGAAGGGTCAGAGGTGGGAGGGGTCACTCACCGTGAGTGATGGGAGTTGGGATGGGTCACTGCTGGGAGGGGTCACTGCTGGGAGTGGCTGGAACTGGGAGGGCCTAGAGCTTTGAGGGGTCACTTGCTAAGAGCAGTGGGAGTGTGAGGGTCAGAGCTGAAGCTGTGAGGCCAGAACCACAAGAGGCTAGAGCTGTGATGGGTCAGAACCGCCAAGGGTCATTGTCTTTTCCACTCTCCGGAAAAGGGTATGTAAGACGTGTTGCTTTTTTCTTTTCTTTTGAGATGGAGTCTCGCCCTGTTGCCCAGGCTGGAGTGCAATGGCACGATCTTGGCTCACTGCAACCTCCACCTCCTGGGTTAAAGCAATTCTCCTGCCTCAGCCTCCTGAGTAGCTGGGATTACGAGCACACACCACCATACCTGGCCAATTTTTAAAATACTTTTAGTAGAGATGGGGTTTTGCCGTGTTGGCCAAGCTGGTCTTGAACTCCTGACCTCAGGTGATCTGCCCACCTTGGCCTCTCCAGGCTTTTTCTTTAAATGTTTAATAGAAGTCACGGTGAACCTGTCTAAGCCTTAGGTTCTTTCACGGGATTATTTTTAACTAGACTCATTTTTCAAAGCAGATACAGGAGTATTGTGATTTTCTGTATCTTTGTGTGTCCGCTGGATAAATTGTGCTTTTCTCAGGAATCTGTGTCTAACAGATTCTCTAACTGATTTGCCAGTGTATTTTTATTCCTTTTAACACCAACAAGACGTGGTGTTCCCTGTGCTGGTTTCTCAAGCTTCCTCTGTTCTCTTCTTAAACTAGGCTTGAAAATCAGAAAAATACAGTGGGGGAAAAGGCAGCCTGTACTTAGAGCACCGGAGGAGCAACGCAGGGAGCTTCCTGAGAAATGGATGTACAGTCTCTTTTTTAATGTATATTAAGTTTTCCTTTCAAAAGCATGCGCACACATTTATGTGGAAAAAATATGATAAACTTACCATCTTATGGCCTTTTTGCCTCCTTCACCTTTTAAAATGACTGTTCTATAGTTTTATAAAAATAGATCAGTAGCATAATCGATCTCAACAGGCAACTATTTGTTTACATTGTAGTCTTAGGAGGGGAAGCAGACCCTGGTGACTGAGAGCTGGGGCACTGGGAGAGCCGGGGCACTGGGAGAGCCGGGGCACTGGGAGAGCCGGGGCACTGGAAGAGCTGGCACTGGGAGAGCCGGGGCACTGGGAGAGCCGGGACACTGGGAGAGCCGGGACACTGGGAGAGCCGGGGCACTGGGAGAGCCGGGACACTGGGAGAGCCGGGGCACTGGGAGAGCTGGCACTGGGAGAGCCGGGACACTGGGAGGGCTGGCACTGGGAGAGCCGGGGCACTGGGAGAGCCGGGGCACTGGGAGGGCTGGCACTGGGAGAGCCGGGGCACTGGGAGAGCCGGGACACTGGGAGAGCCGGGGCACTGGGAGGGCCGGGACACTGGGAGAGCCGGGGCACTGGGAGAGCCGGGGCACTGGGAGAGCCGGGGCACTGGGAGGGCTGGCACTGGGAGAGCCGGGGCACTGGGAGAGCCGGGACACTGGGAGAGCCGGGGCACTGGGAGAGCCGGGACACTGGGAGAGCTGGGACACTGGGAGAGCTGGGACACTGGGAGAGCTGGCACTGGGAGAGCCGGGGCACTGGGAGAGCTGGGGCACTGGGAGGGCTGGCACTGGGAGAGCCGGGGCACTGGGAGAGCCGGGACACTGGGAGAGCCGGGGCACTGGGAGAGCTGGGACACTGGGAGAGCTGGCACTGGGAGAGCTGGGGCACTGGGAGAGCTGGGGCACTGGGAGAGCTGGGACACTGGGAGAGCTGGCACTGGGAGAGCCGGGGCACTGGGAGAGCCGGGGCACTGGGAGAGCCGGGGCACTGGGAGGGCTGGCACTGGGAGAGCCGGGGCACTGGGAGAGCCGGGACACTGGGAGAGCCAGGGCACTGGGAGAGCCGGGACACTGGGAGAGCTGGCACTGGGAGAGCTGGGGCACTGGGAGAGCTGGGGCACTGGGAGAGCTGGGACACTGGGAGAGCTGGCACTGGGAGAGCTGGGGCACTGGGAGAGCTGGGGCACTGGGAGAGGTGGGGCACTGGGAGAGCTGGGGTACTGGGAGAGCTGGGGCACTGGGAGAGCTGGGACACTGGGAGAGCTGGCACTGGGAGAGCTGGGGCACTGGGAGAGCTGGGGCACTGGGAGAGCTGGGACACTGGGAGAGCTGGGGCACTGGGAGAGCTGGGACACTGGGAGAGCTGGCACTGGGAGAGCTGGGGCACTGGGAGAGCTGGGGCACTGGGAGAGCTGGGACACTGGGAGAGCTGGCACTGGGAGAGCTGGAGCATGAGGAACACTCACGCAGTGTTCTTGCTGGTGATGAGGGTCATCCTGTGACCCATGGCATCCCAGAGGGTCTTCCTGTGGGTGGTGAGGCACTCTCTGTGTTACTTATCTCCGATAATGAAGGCAAGCATATTTTTTAGTAGACATCTATGAGGAGAAGCTTAATTTCATCTTTTTTTAACTCAACCTGGGAAATTAAAATGGATTACCTAGCCACGGTTGGTTTTGAACATCAGTGTTTTCAGGGCGAATATAGGGGCTGCTCTTCAGAGTCTGGACCAGGCTGGTTGCACAGACCTGCACAGTGAACCCCAGTGGCAACAAATACTCGCAGATGAAATTATTGAAAGACCCACTGGTCATTGAGGAGTGACATGAAGATATTGAGGAGACTCAGGCTGGGCGGCCTTCGTATCACGGCTGTGCACGGAGCTGCTTCAGCCTGTGTTGCGCTGTGGTGGCAGAGGCTGTGCAGAGTGGATGCCAAGCACATCAAGAGGGGGTGGGAACTCACTTCCACAAAGTGGCAGCAGCATCTCAGAGTTCCACAGCAGCATTCAATTTGACAGTGAGCAGAGCGGGGAGGGGGTGTCCACATCAGATGGGAGGCCAGTGCTTGGTAAACACTTCCTGTATTTTCGGGGTGAGGGAAACCGATGCGACCACCTAATCGAGTCGTGGGGTGGGACCACGTCACAGCTCACGGTGTCTGCAGCTGGGCGAGAGCCCAGAGCTGGGACCGCCTCACAGCTGGCGGTTGGAAAGAGCCCGGAGCTTGCCTTCTGCAGGGTTCCTGTCCAGCACTCACGGGCCCTGGGCGTGGAGGGCAGTGTGCTTGAGGCTGTTGAGGAGATGGAGGGGCGTAGGAAGCCGCTTTGAAGAGCTGCAGTGTGGAAGACGAACTGAAGAATTCTAATTTCAGAAGTGAAGTGGCGCGCCCGTGTGGAAAACCCGCGTTTACACTCACGTTGTTCAATCTCGATTCCTCACGGTCTGTGATGGGGCACACAGCTCAGAAAAGTCAAACAGGCACTTCCTAAAAATGAGAACTGTCTGAACCCCGCCCTTGGTGTGGCGCGGCAGCAAGCTCTGTAGTTCCAGATCTGCTGGGGCAGGGCCTGAGAGCCACGTGCTGGCCACGACGTGACCTGTGGTGTGGACTTGACCCATCAGCGTCTGGGCATGGCGTGGGTCCAGATCTGCTGGGGCAGGGCCTGAGAGCCACGTGCTGGCCACGACGTGGCCTGTGGTGTGGACTTGACCCATCAGCGTCTGGGCGTGGCGTGGGTGTGGGGAAGGGCGCGTTCGTGCTGCATGCTGTCTGTTCTCGGTCCGTATGTGTCCTCGTGTGCTGTTCGCATCCTCTGTTCCCCCTGCCTGGCGCCAGTTACTCCTCTGAGACCTTCCCGTCAGGGAACAGCGGCACGTGCACTGCGCCTGTCCTCACTGAGGGGTTTATTCACAGTGCTTCCTGCCCACCGTCTTCCCAGCTGCCTGTTTCAGCCCATGAGAATTGACTGAACCTCTTCTCTTCAGCAGCACCACAGGGCTAGCTTGAAATTGGCCGTGGGAGAAGTATTTATACCAGGGAAATTAGCAGAGGGGCCGACTCAGGGCTTTGCAGAGAGCTGGTCGTTAGCCCTTTACCAGCACACACCAACCTACGCTGCCTGTAAACCAACTTCTGCCAACCTGGAGTTCTGATGAGCCTTCCTGTCAAAACGCAACCTGTTGCTGACTCAGATGGGCAAGCCATCATTACTTAATGTTTATTCTCAGGCACAGGTAACTTTAGAAGGGACTAAACTGTTAAAAAGACGAGGCACAGTGGCTCACGCCTGTAATCCCAACACTTTGGGAGGCTGGGGCAGGTGCATCACTTGAGGTTGGGAGTTCGAAACCAGCTTGATCAACATGGTGAAACCCCGTCTCTAGTGAAAACACAAAAATTAGCTGCACATGGTGGCGCGTGCCTGTAGTCCCAGCTTCTCGCGAGTCTGAGGCACGCAAATCACTCGAACCTGGGAGGCAGAGTTTGCAGTGAGCCGGGATTGTGCCACTATACTCCAGCCTGGGAGACAGAGTGAGACTCTCTCAGGGGAAAAAAAGAAAAGCAATAACTGTACATCCTTCCAAACACCATCTATTATGATTGTAGCATCTGTGCGTGGATATACATCTAAATGAGCCTTTTATGGACAATAAAGTAGGTTGCTAATTTATATGATTGTTAGTCCTAGAACTTTGATGGCGTAATTACTGTGAGGTAAAGTTGAGAATCACCGAAGTAAATAGTGTAAACTTTTTCTACTAAAACTGCAAGGTCCTGATGGAAAATGTATTTAGTTTACTACGTTTCTTAAGGTTTTCTGGTACTGAAAATTGTTGTATTTGAATTTTTTTTAACAGATCAGGATCCTCGTGACCAACCAAAGAGAAGAAGAATTAGGAAGCATAAATCAAGAAAAAATTTAAAACATCCCAATCATGTTCTTGTAGAACAAGCAGAATTAGAGAAACAGCAGCATGTGTTACAGGAGAAATCTCAGCGGCAGGACACAGATGGCCCCACAATAAGCAAAAATAAAAAAAGGAAGCTGAAGAAGAAACAGCACATTAAAAGGAAGAAGGTGGCCGGCTTGGTAACAAAGGCTGCTGGCTTCAGTTTCGTGTATCAGCCGGAGGAGAGCGGCAGTGAAGGGGCAGACGTGGCAGAGGCCAATGGGGAGGGAGGTGCAGACGCCAGGGAGGAAGACGGTGCAGGGGACGGGGAGGAGGAAGGCGGTGCAGGGGACGGGGAGGAGGAAGGCGCAGGGGACGGGGAGGAAGCCCCAGCACCAGCCGGGGAGGAAGAGGCTGCAGACGCCAGCGAGGAAGCCCCGACACCAGCCGGGGAGGAAGATGTTCAAGACACCGAGGAGGAGGATGGTGTAGATGCCAGTGAGGAAGATGATGAAATTACCAACGAAAAGGCAGATAGCGTTCTAAATTTTTTGAAGTCAACACAAAAGTATTTCTATGATGGTATGTTTTTTACTAGTTTTCTCTTGCATAGTGATATCCACTTAAAAGTTTGTTAAAAGAAGCAAATATAATGCTTAAATGTCAAAACGTACGTTAAAACTATTCAATGTAAATAATCAGTTATAAGGCAAAGATGAGAAGATGCATGTGCCTTCCGCCAGTGATGTGGACAGCATATCACATGATGTACCCGGCATATCCAGAGAAGCAGCACAGCTGTAGCAGTCTGTGGCACCAAGGGCAGCTGGCCCTGTGTTCTCCATGCCTCTAAGGTCAGGCTTGGGAGCGTGTTAGCATCCAGGCTATATTTCTAAACAAAAGTGAATCCAGTTTGGAGGTTTTGATGAGCTGAGCTCACCCTCATAAGCTGACCGAGAGCAGAAGGAAACACAGCTTGTGCCTTTAGGACAGATTTCATCCTCTCTTCCACATAGAGCTGAGGTGCGAGTTCTCAGCAGGCGTTTTTGTGCAGTGGTTTGGACTGATGTAAGACATGGTAATGAACGTAGGTGTAATGTCGTGGGTGGCATTTGCTTTTTCACTATACTTTGCTGACAGCTGACCCAGGGGCGCGTGGCCGCCCCAGAACAGAGGTGCTCCCCGTGGACTCTTCCTGGCTTTTTTCTCTTTAATTTTTTTTGTACTTTTTAATTTTTGTGGGTGTCGGTGTCTTTTCAGGTTAACGTGGTGGGTTTAGCAGATCCAGATTTAAGCACGGCATTTGATGGTGCTTCTGTGAGCAAGACGGAGAAATATCAGCTATATAAGAATTTGGGACATAATTATTGTTAGCACCATTGTGAATAGAGTGATTTAAACACCGAGAGTACTCTAGCGTCTTCCTCTTTAGCGTGTTTCTCGGCAGATTGTATTGACAAATTGAAAACAAATATCCAAATGGCACATCAGGAACACGTGGCTAAGACACTGCTCAGAGTTCGGAGCCGGGCCGGGGGTCTGAGAGGTCGGAGCCGGGCCGGGGGTCTGAGAGGTCGGAGCCGGGCCGGGGGTCTGAGAGGTCGGAGCCGGGCCGGGGGTCTGAGAGGTCGGAGCCGGGCCGGGGGTCTCAGAGGTCGGAGCCGGGCCGGGGGTCTCAGAGGTCGGAGCTGGGCTGGTGGGCTCAGGGGGCTCACAGGTCAGAGCCGGGGCTGGTGGGTGCAGAGGTCAGAGAACTGAACCCAGCACTACATGGCTTCCCTTAGAGCCTTTGCCCAATTCTGAAGCTGTGGATGGAAGATAAGAAGCCACACAGAAAGCCTCAGAATAACAGGGGACTCTTGGCCATCTTGAGGTGCTGATTAGATGACAATCGGCCTGACCCTCAGCCCATCAGAGTAGGGCAGCCCAGAGGCAGACGACTGTGCCCCAAATGTGTGGCCATCTGGAGTCAGCTCCGTCCCCGCGTGGTCCAGGGAATCCACCCCTCCTCTGTCTGCCTGGCAGAGCAAAGGGTGCGTCCTCTAAAGTATTGTCATCCTGGGTATCTGCAATCTTTCCTGCACATTCAGTAACAATTCACAGGCATGCCACGAGACAGGACCACAGCACCAAAAACCATTAAAGACCCGAGTCAGAGTGGGAGGAACTGGTGTTAGCAGACAAGGAGCTCAAGATAAGGGGAAAAAAGAGGAAAAACTGGAGCATTTCACGAGTAATTTGAATTTATTAAGACAATCAAATGGAAATTTTAGGCCTGAGAAATACCGTAACTAAAATTCAGGCCTCAAAAGACAGGTAAACAGCAAATGAGAGTTGGCATAAAAGAGAATTAGTGACTGGGAAGACAGGTCACAGAAAGTCTCTAGAAGGCAGGGCGGAGAGAAGAGGATGGAAAACATGGGAAAGAGCCCGGCAGACACGCAGCCAGTGGTCCAGCATCCCTGAAACAGGCCCAGGTGGAGAGGAGAGAGGACAGTGGGAGTTTTACACAATGGTTAAGGGACACAGAGTCAACATTGAAGACATCCTGCCGACTCCAAGCAGGGTTAATGCCAGAACCACCACAGGCAGTCGAACTGCCGAGCAGCGGCCAGAGACACAGGACCGGCCGCCGGGCAGAAGCTGCCCTTTCATTGGAAGCAGTGGCCATCGGAGGCTTGTTTCCATTTTCCTTGGTATCTTCTAAGCAGGCACAGCCTGATTCTCTTTTTAAGCTGTGTGACATGGACATGGAGAGCCTGAGGTCGTTGCCTGGTTGGTCCTGCTGCTGTTCATGACGTTGAGTCGAGTGTGGGACAGGGAAGGCGTCTCACCAGACAGACGTGTAGCCGGGCGGGTTTCCAGCCGTTCACGCAGTGCTGGTTAGTTCTCATTGACTTCTCAGAGCTCTGTTCTGATTCTCTCTTCCGACAGCTTCTTACCTCCCAGACACCTCATTCTGTGTGGAAGTGTAGGTTTGAGGCTTCCTTGAGAGAGTAAAGCTTATCTTTAGTTTATAGAAATAAAAACAAAACTCCATTTCCAAGCAAAACTGACTTTATGCAGGTGTCTCCAGAGATGCAGCTTCGGCCGTCCTTGCGGGTGCCGCCGAGGAGCTGCTGGGGCGTCTTGCCTCGCACACCATGCCGCCCTCAGACGTGTCCATCCTGTACCACATGAAAACGCTGCTGCTGCTGCGAGATACGGAGAGCCTGAAGCGTGCCCTGGCAGTGTTCCCAGAACATTGCTCGATGCCTCCTGGTGAGTACCGTACGATTACCCAAGGTCCTGCTCAAGATACCCTCACCGAGTCTTACCTCTAAAAGACTCACCCACCACCAAAACAGCAACGAGTTGGAAAATACGACACCACACATATGGTGCAGAAGGATAGAGTCCCACAGGGAAACAGGCTTCCCGCATCTCTGCTTGATTTAAAAATACTGCACGTAATATACGCAGAAAGGCATGTGCAGTCTACTTTTCCAGACTTGGGAGCTGTCAACTCCTAGAGCTAAATTTTCCCCAGTTTAAATAGAAGTGAGTTCGTTTCTCCGTTTTCCTTCTCCTCCACTGGTGTGGCAGGTGGTGAATTTTGCTGTCCTCCAGCTGTCTTGCACCACACCACACTCCTGGGGTGGTGGTGATGACGTATTTCCCACAGCCTTCACTGGGCGTCCTCTTCGTGCTAACTGTTGTGTGCTGGAGCGGCCAAGCTCGTGTCTTCCCAGTGCCGTGTGCAGTGACACGAGCTGTGGCGCGGGCATTCAGGCCACAGAAACCTGCAAATGCCGAAAATCAGAAATCCATGCTGTTTTCTGAGAGCCATTCGCCTGCACACCACTGAGTGCAGCAAAGCACACCTGGCCAGGGCCGGCGCCTGGAGTGACGGAAACTCTGGCAGATTTCGTGGAAGGAGCTTCAAAGTCAGTGTCAGGCGCTGTTCCTGCCCTTGGAGACCCACAGGGTTGCTGAGGGGTCCCGACCAGCAAAGTCACCAGAGGAGTTTTGGCAGTTGTGGGGAATTTAGCAGAACCCTCAATATTAAAATAACTTGTTTCTTATGTTAAAATCGTCAGACAGGTTTGTGTACCTCACATTGTGTTAAGCCACTGAAAGAACTAAACTGTGCATGTAGCCTGCTTTCCGTACGAAAGGATTCCTGGCCGGGCGCGGTGGCTCAAGCCTGTAATCCCAGCACTTTGGGAGGCCGAGGCGGGTGGATCACGAGGTCAAGAGATCGAGACCATCCTGGTCAACATGGTGAAACCCCGTCTCTACTAAAAATACAAAAAAAAAATTAGCTGGGCATGGTGGCACGTGCCTGTAATCCCAGCTACTCAGGAGGCTGAGGCAGGAGAATTGCCTGAACCCAGGAGGCGGAGGTTGCAGTGAGCCGAGGTCGCGCCATTGCACTCCAGTCTGGGTAACAAGAGCGAAACTCTGTCTCAAAAAAAAAAAAAAAGGATTCCTTTGCTTAACGTTTTCTGTGTCAAGCTGTTTTATGAAATAGATTTTATAAACCATGAAGCTTCATTTTCACACACTGTATTTGTTGAATGCAGACTTGGGCTGTACGAGCTTTGAAGTTAAGGGTTTTTTCCGTAAAACTAGCTTAGGAGTTGAATGAGTCACTGTGTCTCACCTCTGCGGGATGAGCACAGAGGCCTTCACGTTTCAGAAGCAGCTGTGGCTGTTTCCTGGTGGTTGCGTGTCCTCTCCCTGCTCTCTGGTGCGGCAGTTACTTTTCCTCAATTGGGGCTGCATTCAGCTGGGATGCCAGCACTGGCGCAGAGCTCGCACGCGTGCGTGAGGTTTTATTACACATGCTTCTCGTCGGTGGTAGCGTACGCGTACGTGAGGTTTTATTACACACTCCGCATAGCTCACAGGTACATGACGTCTTACTACACACGCTCCTCATCGGTGGTAGCTCACACGTACGTGAGGTTTTATTACACACTCATCGGTGGTAGCTCACACGTACGTGAGGTTTTATTATACACACTCATCGGCGGTAGCTCACACGTACGTGAGGTTTTATTACACACTCATCGGTGGTAGCTCACACATACGTGAGGTTTTATTACACACATCGGTGGTAGCTCACACGTGCGTGAGGTTTTATTACACACTCATCGGTGGTAGCTCACACATACGTGAGGTTTTATTACACTCATCGGTGGTAGCTCACACGTACGTGAGGTTTTATTACACACTCATCGGTGGTAGCTCACACGTACGTGAGGTTTTATTACACACTAATCGGCGGTAGCTCACACGTACGTGAGGTTTTATTACACACATCAGTGGTAGCTCACACGTGCGTGAGGTTTTATTACACACTCATCAGTGGTAGCTCACACGTACGTGGTTTTATTACACACTCCACATAGCTCACAGGTACATGACGTCTTACACACGCTCCTCATCGGTGGTAGCTCACACGTACGTGAGGTTTTATTACACACTCATCGGTGGTAGCTCAAACGTACGTGAGGTTTTATTACACACTCATCAGTGGTAGCTCACACGTACGTGAGGTTTTATTACACACTCATCGGTGGTAGCTCACACATACGTGAGGTTTTATTACACACTCATCAGTGGTAGCTCACACATACGTGAGGTTTTATTACACACACTCATCGGTGGTAGCTCACACGTACGTGAGGTTTTATTACACACTCATCAGTGGTAGCTCACACGTACGTGGTTTTATTACACACTCCACATAGCTCACAGGTACATGACGTCTTACACACGCTCCTCATCGGTGGTAGCTCACACGTACGTGAGGTTTTATTACACACTCATCGGTGGTAGCTCAAACGTACGTGAGGTTTTATTACACACTCATCAGTGGTAGCTCACACGTACGTGAGGTTTTATTACACACTCATCGGTGGTAGCTCACACATACGTGAGGTTTTATTACACACTCATCAGTGGTAGCTCACACATACGTGAGGTTTTATTACACACACTCATCGGTGGTAGCTCACACGTACGTGAGGTTTTATTACACACTAATCGGCGGTAGCTCACACGTACGTGAGGTTTTATTACACACTCATCAGTGGTAGCTCACACGTGCGTGAGGTTTTATTACACACTCATCAGTGGTAGCTCACACGTACGTGAGGTTTTATTACACACTCCACATAGCTCACAGGTACATGACGTCTTACGCTCCTCATCGGTGGTAGCTCACACGTACGTGAGGTTTTATTACACACTCATCGGCGGTAGCTCACACGTGCGTGAGGTTTTATTACACACTCCACACAGCTCACAGGTACATGACGTCTTACACGCGCTCCTCATCGGTGGTAGGGTACGCGTACGTGAGGTTTTATTACACACTCCACATAGCTCACAGGTACATGACGTCTTACACACGCTCATCGGTGGTAGCTCACACGTACGTGAGGTTTTATTACACACTCCACACAGCTCACAGGTACATGACGTCTTACTACACGCGCTCCTCATCGGTGGTAGCTCACACATACGTGAGGTTTTATTACACACTCCACATAGCTCACAGGTACATGACGTCTTACGCTCCTCATCGGTGGTAGCTCACACGTGCGTGAGGTTTTATTACACACTCATCGGTGGTAGCTCACACGTACGTGAGGTTATATTACACACTCATCGGTGGTAGCTCACACGTACGTGAGGTTTTATTACACACTCATCGGTGGTAGCTCACACGTGCGTGAGGTTTTATTACACACTCATCGGTGGTAGCTCACACGTACGTGAGGTTTTATTACACACTCATCGGTGGTAGCTCACACGTACGTGAGGTTTTATTACACACTCATCGGTGGTAGCTCACACGTGCGTGAGGTTTTATTACACACTCATTGGTGGTAGCTCACAGGTACGTGGTTTTATTACACTCATCGGTGGTAGCTCACACGTACGTGAGGTTTTATTACACACACTGGTGGTAGCTCATGCATATGTGACATTTTATTACACACTTCATCGGTGGTAGCTCACACGTACGTGAGGTTTTATTACACACACTCATTGGTAGTTCATGCATATGTGACGTTTTATTACACACTTCATCGGTGGTACCTCACACGTACATGAGGTTTTATTACACACTCATCGGTGGTAGCTTGCGTACGTGATGTTTTAATGTGCACATTCTTCAGTGGTAGCTCATGCGTACCTGAGGTTTTATTACACACCTCATCAGTAGCTCACACGTACGTGAGGTTTTATTACACACTCTGGTGATAGCTCACACGTGCGTGAGGTTTTATTACACACTCATCGGTGGTAGCTCACACGTACGTGAGGTTTTATTACACACACATCGGTAGCTCACACGTGCGTGAGGTTTTATTACACACACTCATCGGTAGCTCACATGTACGTGAGGTTTTATTACACACTCATCGGTGGTAGCTCACACGTACGTGAGGTTTTATTACACACTCATCGGTGGTAGCTCACACGTACGTGAGGTTTTATTACACACCTCATCGGTGGTAGCTCACACGTACGTGAGGTTTTATTACACACTGGTGGTAGCTCACACGTACGTGAGGTTTTATTACACACTCATCGGTGGTAGCTCACACGTACGTGAGGTTTTATTACACACACTCATCGGTAGCTCACACGTGCGTGAGGTTTTATTACACACACTCATCGGTAGCTCATGTGTACGTGAGGTTTTATTACACACTCTGGTAGCTCACACGTACGTGAGGTTTTATTACACACACTCATTGGTAGTTCATGCATATGTGACGTTTCATTACACACTTCATCAGTGGTAGCTTGCGTACGTGACGTTTTAATGCTCCTGTTCTTCAGTGGTAGCTCATGCGTACGTGACATTTTATTAGACACGCTCCTCGTCAGTGGTAGCCTCCACTCCTTGAGTGTTTCTCACACGCGCACTGTGAAGTGGGGTTTTCTGAATGTCATCCTCCCCTAACCCTCTGCATGGTAATGATTCAGAGCTCAGGCAACTTGCCCTGGGCGGGATGGAGCCAGCCTGGGGGAAGCGTGGATGGGGCTTCCGTGGCCTGTCCTTGGCTTTCTGTGGTTGGAAACTTCAGAGCAGTAGATTCCAGGTGCAGCGTTCAGGGCCCTGACAAGTGAAAAAACTTGGGGTGAGTCTTCACTGGCAGCCAGTGTCCACCCGTGAGGCCCCGAGGGTTTGTGGTGACGTCACGACTGCCTTTGGCCTCCTGGCTGGGGCGCCGCACGGCCCTGTGGTGTCTCACTGAGGGTTCCACTTCTGGCTTTGTTCTAGCCGTTCCCCTTCACATAAACATCTGTGTCCTTTGCATTTCAATTTGCATGTCATTTTCTTTCAGGTCTGATTTTAAGCCTGTGACACTGCACTGTGATGTTTTGAATTTCAAGTGAACCAAGGGTTGATACCCAAGTGAAACGCACATATTCAGAATTGGGCCGCCGATTTGCCATGCCAGTGATACCGTAGTGTCACGTGTCACGGTTTCATCAGTTCTGTGCCAGAGCTGCATTTCATTAGGTCATTTCAGAGTTCACTTTGGGCCCAGAGGCTCTTGTCTACGTAACTTACGATTTTTGGTCTTGCTTATTTTTTTGTTTTCTTTCTGTTTTTCACTTTCCAGCCCATGCCAGAGTAATCTCAGCCTTCTTCAGCTACTGGATCACACATATCCTTCCTGAGAACAGCAGCGAGTGAAATGGAATATCTCTTTAAGAGGAGCTCATATTTAACAACAAAAAAACATAAAAGACGAATGTGGAATGGGCTGAGAGTGAGTTCTCTGGGGACTTGAAAGACGTTTCTGCCACATTCCTTATTGTAGTGTTTGTTCCTGATGGGTGAGATGCCATCTGAGGCTTCAGATGAGAAACTGGGATAAAACTGAACTTTTTCGCTTATTTGTGATTATATATGTCTTGAATTACTAGATAAAACTAGATTCCGTTTTTCTAATTATTATGAAAGTTGAAAATGGACATTCTGTTAAGTTAAACTGAATAGTTTTATAAGTTTTGAATCACCTTGTATATGAAACTGTTTTAAGAATGTTTTCTGCGTATTAAAAGGTTCTAGTTTAAGTAGTTTGATTATGGTTGAATTTCTTTTTTTCTCTACTCTATGAATCATCAAGAACCAATTTTTCCTGTTTTGACTTTCTTTTTTGTCACAGAAGCAGTCATCAGTTCTTAGTATTACTAAGTTTGAAAAGCTTCAGTCAATTAGTACAACATTTTAAGAGGGCAGTGGCTCTATGAAAACTGTATTATGGTGAAACATACGTGGCATACAGCTCCACCGTAGTCATTTTAGGTTCATACTTCAAGGCATCATGGACATTTGCTGTGCTGTGTGGGGCCCACCGTTCTGTTCCTGTTCGGGGTGAGAGCATGCCCCGTGCCTTCCAGGACCCACGTGTGGCCTGCCCTACCTGTGAGTACTGTGTCCCACATGCGGTGTGTGCCCGTCTCCCTCCCTGTCCCATGTGAGTGTCTGTGTCTCAGATGCTGTGTGTGTCCGTCTCCCTCCCTGTCCCATGTGAGTGTCTGTGTCCCAGATGCTGTGTGTGTCCGTCTCCCTCCCTGTCCCATGTGAGTATCTGTGTCCCAGATGCTGTGTGTGTCCGTCTCCCTCCCTGTCCCATGTGAGTGTCTGTGTCCCAGATGCTGTGTGTGCCCGTCTCCCTCCCTGTCCCATGTGAGTGTCTGTGTCCCAGATGCTGTGTGTGTCCGTCTCCCTCCCTGTCCCATGTGAGTGTCTGTGTCTCAGATGCTGTGTGTGTCCGTCTCCCTCCCTGTCCCATGTGAGTGTCTGTGTCTCAGATGCTGTGTGGTGTCCGTCTCCCTCCCTGTCCCATGTGAGTGTCTGTGTCTCAGATGCTGTGTGTGTCCGTCTCCCTCCCTGTCCCATGTGAGTATCTGTGTCTCAGATGCTGTGTGTACCCGTCTCCCTCCCTGTACCATGTGAGTGTCTGTGTCTCAGATGCTGTGTGTACCCGTCTCCCTCCCTGTACCATGTGAGTATCTGTGTCTCAGATGCTGTGTGTGCCCGTCTCCCTCCCTGTCCCATGTGAGTATCTGTATCTAAGATGCTGTGTGGTGTCCGTCTCCCTCCCTGTCCCATGTGAGTGTCTGTGTCCCAGATGCTGTGTGGTGTCCGTCTCCCTCCCTTTCCCATGTGAGTATCTGTGTCCCAGATGCTGTGTGTGTCCGTCTCCCTCCCTGTCCCATGTGAGTGTCTGTGTCTCAGATGCTGTGTGGTGTCCGTCTCCCTCCCTGACCCATGTGAGTATCTGTGTCTCAGATGCTGTGTGTACCCGTCTCCCTCCCTGTCCCATGTGAGTGTCTGTGTCCCAGATGCTGTGTGTGTCCGTCTCCCTCCCTGTCCCATGTGAGTGTCTGTGTCCCAGATGCTGTGTGTGTCCGTCTCCCTCCCTGTCCCATGTGAGTGTCTGTGTCTCAGATGCTGTGTGGTGCCCGTCTCCCTCCCTGTCCCATGTGAGTGTCTGTGTCCCAGATGCTGTGTGTGCCCGTCTCCCTCCCTGTCCCATGTGAGTGTCTGTGTCCCAGATGCTGTGTGTGCCCGTCTCCCTCCCTGTCCCATGTGAGTGTCTGTGTCCCAGATGCTGTGTGTGCCCGTCTCCCTCCCTGTCCCATGTGAGTGTCTGTGTCCCAGATGCTGTGTGTGCCCGTCTCCCTCCCTGTCCCATGTGAGTATCTGTGTCCCAGATGCTGTGTGTGTCCGTCTCCCTCCCTGTCCCATGTGAGTGTCTGTGTCTCAGATGCTGTGTGGTGTCCGTCTCCTTCCCTGTCCCATGTGAGTATCTGTGTCTCAGATGCTGTGTGTGTCCGTCTCCCTCCCTGTCCCATGTGAGTGTCTGTGTCCCAGATGCTGTGTGGTGTCCGTCTCCCTCCCTGTCCCATGTGAGTGTCTGTGTCCCAGATGCTGTGTGTGTCCGTCTCCCTCCCTGTCCCATGTGAGTGTCTGTGTCTCAGATACTGTGTGTTCCCGTCTCCCTCCCTGTCCCATGTGAGTGTCTGTGTCCCAGATGCTGTGTGTGCCCGTCTCCCTCCCTGTCCCATGTGAGTGTCTGTGTCCCAGATGCTGTGTGTCCGTCTCCCTCCCTGTCCCATGTGAGTATCTGTGTCCCAGATGCTGTGTGTGTCCGTCTCCCTCCCTGTCCCATGTGAGTGTCTGTGTCTCAGATGCTGTGTGGTGTCCCTCTCCTTCCCTGTCCCATGTGAGTGTCTGTGTCTCAGATGCTGTGTGTGTCCGTCTCCCTCCCTGTCCCATGTGAGTGTCTGTGTCTCAGATGCTGTGTGGTGTCCGTCTCCCTCCCTGTCCCATGTGAGTGTCTGTGTCTCAGATGCTGTGTGGTGTCCGTCTCCCTCCCTGTCCCATGTGAGTGTCTGTGTCTCAGATGCTGTGTGTGTCCGTCTCCCTCCCTGTCCCATGTGAGTGTCTGTGTCTCAGATGCTGTGTGTACCCGTCTCCCTCCCTGTCCCATGTGAGTATCTGTGTCTCAGATGCTGTGTGGTGTCCGTCTCCCTCCCTGTCCCATGTGAGTGTCTGTGTCTCAGATGCTGTGTGGTGTCCCTCTCCTTCCCTGTCCCATGTGAGTGTCTGTGTCTCAGATGCTGTGTGTGTCCGTCTCCCTCCCTGTCCCATGTGAGTGTCTGTGTCTCAGATGCTGTGTGGTGTCCGTCTCCCTCCCTGTCCCATGTGAGTGTCTGTGTCTCAGATGCTGTGTGGTGTCCGTCTCCCTCCCTGTCCCATGTGAGTGTCTGTGTCTCAGATGCTGTGTGTGTCCGTCTCCCTCCCTGTCCCATGTGAGTGTCTGTGTCTCAGATGCTGTGTGTACCCGTCTCCCTCCCTGTACCATGTGAGTGTCTGTGTCTCAGATGCTGTGTGTACCCGTCTCCCTCCCTGTCCCATGTGAGTGTCTGTGTCTCAGATGCTGTGTGTGCCCGTCTCCCTCCCTGTCCCATGTGAGTGTCTGTGTCCCAGATGCTGTGTGTGTCCATCTCCCTCCCTGTCCCATGTGAGTGTCTGTGTCCCAGATGCTGTGTGTTCCCGTCTCCCTCCCTGTCCCATGTGAGTGTCTGTGTCCCAGATGCTGTGTGTCCGTCTCCCTCCCTGTCCCATGTGAGTATCTGTGTCCCAGATGCTGTGTGTGTCCGTCTCCCTCCCTGTCCCATGTGAGTGTCTGTGTCTCAGATGCTGTGTGGTGTCCGTCTCCTTCCCTGTCCCATGTGAGTATCTGTGTCTCAGATGCTGTGTGTGTCCGTCTCCCTCCCTGTCCCATGTGAGTGTCTGTGTCCCAGATGCTGTGTGGTGTCCGTCTCCCTCCCTGTCCCATGTGAGTGTCTGTGTCCCAGATGCTGTGTGTGTCCGTCTCCCTCCCTGTCCCATGTGAGTGTCTGTGTCTCAGATGCTGTGTGTTCCCGTCTCCCTCCCTGTCCCATGTGAGTGTCTGTGTCCCAGATGCTGTGTGTTCCCGTCTCCCTCCCTGTCCCATGTGAGTGTCTGTGTCCCAGATGCTGTGTGTCCGTCTCCCTCCCTGTCCCATGTGAGTATCTGTGTCTCAGATGCTGTGTGTGTCCGTCTCTCTCCCTGTCCCATGTGAGTGTCTGTGTCCCAGATGCTGTGTGTCCGTCTCCCTCCCTGTCCCATGTGAGTGTCTGTGTCCCAGATGCTGTGTGTCCGTCTCCCTCCCTGTCCCATGTGAGTGTCTGTGTCCCAGATGCTGTGTGGTGTCCATCTCCCTCCCTGTCCCATGTGAGTGTCTGTGTCCCAGATGCTGTGTGTGTCCGTCTCCCTCCCTGTCCCATGTGAGTGTCTGTGTCTCAGATGCTGTGTGGTGTCCGTCTCCCTCCCTGTCCCATGTGAGTGTCTGTGTCTCAGATGCTGTGTGGTGTCCGTCTCCCTCCCTGTCCCATGTGAGTGTCTGTGTCCCAGATGCTGTGTGGTGTCCGTCTCCCTCCCTGTCCCATGTGAGTGTCTGTGTCTCAGATGCTGTGTGGTGTCCGTCTCCCTCCCTGTCCCATGTGAGTGTCTGTGTCTCAGATGCTGTGTGTGTCCGTCTCCCTCCCTGTCCCATGTGAGTGCTGTGTCTCAGATGCTGTGTGTACCCGTCTCCCTCCCTGTCCCATGTGAGTATCTGTGTCTCAGATGCTGTGTGGTGTCCGTCTCCCTCCCTGTCCCATGTGAGTGTCTGTGTCTCAGATGCTGTGTGTACCCGTCTCCCTCCCTGTACCATGTGAGTGTCTGTGTCTCAGATGCTGTGTGTACCCGTCTCCCTCCCTGTCCCATGTGAGTATCTGTGTCTCAGATGCTGTGTGTGCTCGTCTCCCTCCCTGTCCCATGTGAGTGTCTGTGTCCCCGATGCTGTGTGTGCCCGTCTCCCTCCCTGTCCCATGTGAGTATCTGTATCTAAGATGCTGTGTGGTGTCCGTCTCCCTCCATGTCCCATGTGAGTGTCTGTGTCCCAGATGCTGTGTGGTGTCCGTCTCCCTCCCTGTCCCATGTGAGTATCTGTGTCCCAGATGCTGTGTGTGTCCGTCTCCCTCCCTGTCCCATGTGAGTGTCTGTGTCTCAGATGCTGTGTGGTGTCCGTCTCCCTCCCTGTCCCATGTGAGTATCTGTGTCTCAGATGCTGTGTGTGCCCGTCTCCCTCCCTGTCCCATGTGAGTGTCTGTGTCCCAGATGCTGTGTGTGTCCGTCTCCCTCCCTGTCCCATGTGAGTGTCTGTGTCCCAGATGCTGTGTGTGTCCGTCTCCCTCCCTGTCCCATGTGAGTGTCTGTGTCCCAGATGCTGTGTGGTGCCCGTCTCCCTCCCTGTCCCATGTGAGTGTCTGTGTCCCAGATGCTGTGTGTGCCCGTCTCCCTCCCTGTCCCATGTGAGTGTCTGTGTCCCAGATGCTGTGTGTGCCCGTCTCCCTCCCTGTCCCATGTGAGTGTCTGTGTCCCAGATGCTGTGTGTGCCCGTCTCCCTCCCTGTCCCATGTGAGTGTCTTTGTCCCAGATGCTGTGTGTGCCCGTCTCCCTCCCTGTCCCTCCCTGTCCCATGTGAGTGTCTGTGTCCCAGATGCTGTGTGTGCCCGTCTCCCTCCCTGTCCCATGTGAGTGTCTGTGTCCCAGATGCTGTGTGTGCCCGTCTCCCTCCCTGTCCCATGTGAGTGTCTGTGTCCCAGATGCTGTGTGTGCCCGTCTCCCTCCCTGTCCCATGTGAGTGTCTGTGTATCAGATGCTGTGTGTTCCCGTCTCCCTCCCTGTCCCATGTGAGTGTCTGTGTCTCAGATGCTGTGTGTGTCCGTCTCCCTCCCTGTCCCATGTGAGTATCTGTGTCCCAGATGCTGTGTGTGCCCGTCTCCCTCCCTGTCCCATGTGAGTGTCTGTGTCCCAGATGCTGTGTGTGCCCGTCTCCCTCCCTGTCCCATGTGAGTGTCTGTGTCCCAGATGCTGTGTGTGTCCGTCTCCCTCCCTGTCCCATGTGAGTGTCTGTGTCCCAGATGCTGTGTGTGTCCGTCTCCCTCCCTGTCCCATGTGAGTGTCTGTGTCTCAGATGCTGTGTGTGTCCGTCTCCCTCCCTGTCCCATGTGAGTGTCTGTGTCCCAGATGCTGTGTGGTGTCCGTCTCCCTCCCTGTCCCATGTGAGTGTCTGTGTCCCAGATGCTGTGTGTGTCCGTCTCCCTCCCTGTCCCATGTGAGTGTCTGTGTCTCAGATTCTGTGTGTTCCCGTCTCCCTCCCTGTCCCATGTGAGTGTCTGTGTCCCAGATGCTGTGTGTGTCCGTCTCCCTCCCTGTCCCATGTGAGTATCTGTGTCTCAGATGCTGTGTGGTGTCCATCTCCCTCCCTGTCCCCTGTGAGTATCTGTGTATCAGATGCTGTGTGGTGTCCATCTCCTTCCCTGTCCCACTGTGAGTGTCTGTGTATCAGATGCTGTGTGGGTCCATCTCCCTCCCTGTCCCCTGTGAGTATCTGTGTATCAGATGCTGTGTGGTGTCCATCTCCTTCCCTGTCCCACTGTGAGTGTCTGTGTATCAGATGCTGTGTGGGTCCATCTCCCTCCCTGTCCCCTGTGAGTATCTGTGTATCAGATGCTGTGTGGTGTCCATCTCCTTCCCTGTCCCACTGTGAGTGTCTGTGTATCAGATGCTGTGTGGGTCCATCTCCTTCCCTGTCCCACTGTGAGTGTCCGTGTCTCCCATGCTCTGTGGGTACCCATCTCCCTGACTGTCCTGCCTGCGAACACCATGTCCTAGATGCTATGTGGATGTTCATCTCCCTTGCTGTCAGGGGTGGAACTGCAGGTGACGGCGACATTCTGTGGGGCAGCCAGGTGGGCTGCTGGGCTCCCCACGACCCCCATTCTAGCCACTCCTCACTTTCCTGTCAGGGCCATTCTGATGGGGGAGGCTTCTGCTCAGGGGTGCTGCCTGCTTCTGTCTGTCTTTGGAGAGTGCCTGCCCAAAGCTGATGCTCGGGTGGGCAGCGCATAAGGAGGCGAAAGAAGCCCTGGCGTCCCTCCCAGGCCCCATCCTGCCAGTTCCCTCCAGGTCCTAAGAATCGTCTCTTCCGCAAGCGGGAACCTTCTTGAAGCAGTCGAAGCAGGGATGCTTCTGGCTCTGGGGACTGTCCCCTTGGATCTGTGGGCTGTGCAGTGTCCCAGGCCCGACAGGCTGCTGGAGCACAGGACGCAGCATGCTCCGGTCGGGGCTCCCAGGAGGTCACACTCACTGCAGGAGCCACAGGCGCCGTGGCTCCACCGTCTTTCAGCCTCAGGGGACCTGTGGTCATCTATGGGGAGTCCTGCCCAGCCCCCCAGCTTCCCTTAACTCGGGAGGCATCAGGAGGCATCAGAGTGGCCGGGAGCCCCTCATCCCACAGGAGGAACTCACACTGCTGTGACAGCACCCTTGCCAGATTCCTGCCTCCACCGAGAACTCCCTGGCCCCATGGAACCTGGGCTCCCAGAGGCATCAGCCTACAAACTTGCCGTTTAAATGCTTCTTAATTGAAAGCATGTGCTTTGCAAACATGAACCAAAATTAAATATTGGCGGACTCTTAATGTTCGTATTCTTAACGTCCAATTTGTGTCTTTTGATTATGGAGCATCTCCACCTTCTCCGAGCTCTGAACGTGAATTCACGATGCGGGGGGCGGTGGGTGATGTGCAGACCTTTTCCTGGGTTCCACGGAATCCCTGTAGACTCGCTTTGTGCTTCAGTGATCCTCCATGGTTTTACTTTGTGAAACCTTCTGCATTCATTTTCCAGAGCCCGAGAATTGTGAGAATGGGGTGCATTCGAGCAGGTGGGGTGTTCAGGGTTAATTCATTTTGTGTATCATTCTGACTCCAAAAAGAAAAAAGCAAATAATCTTGTCTCTAATACGTCAGCATAGATAAGACAATCTGTTTATTCCACTGTTTGAAGTTAGATAATAATTAGGTCAATTTATCTTCTACAGTAGTGCAGAATACTCCGTTCACCTAATCTATTTTCTGTAAACCATGTCAGTCAAGACAGGCAGAGAAGGAAGCACTAGGGAGCATGAGGTTGCTAATATTGTGCCTAGAAGGAAAAAAAGCACAGAATTTCTGAGCCTCCGTAGCCCGGGGCCTCCGCCTGCGTCTGCAGTGCCTGGGAAGGGAGGCCTCCCACAAGCCTGTCTCCAGTTTGTTTCCCAGGCAGAACTGCACCATGTCGGGAGATGCCAGGGCCCACAGCTCTTGCCCCAGGTGCTCTGCAGGTCACGTGTCCTCTTGCCCCAGGTGCTCTGCAGGTCACGTGTCCTCACCCCAGAGCTCTTCAGGGAATCTCAAGAATGGGTTCCACCCGCTCCAGAATAAGCGTGCACACATCCACCTGCCTCACACCACTGTTGGGTATGGCTTTCGAGGGGTCACAAATTCCCCAAAACCTAGTCATTAGGGTATTGTGGTGCAGTGAGTTCCTCACCAGCCTCCTTAGGGCGTTTTTCCACCGCCTAAACCCTGAAGGCTGAGCAGCGAGCCAAGGCCACAGTGCCCGGCGGAGGAGCAGACATGCCAAGAACCCTGAGCCAACCCGAGAGCCCCCAGGAGAGCAGTACCATTGCTCATGGTGGCAACAAGGTGGGGAGCCCATGTGGAAGCCGCCTGGAGGCTGCAGATCTTAGGGCTGTCCCCAGGCTGCCCAGGAAGCCAGGGAACCCGTGTGGAAGCAGCTGGGGCAGTGCTGCCCCGGGCCACCCAGGCAGGGCGTCTCCCCTCCATTCTTTCATCTCTTGCTCCCTCCCAGTTGGGGCCAGGTCAAGGGATGGAGAAAACTGAATCCCAAAATTTCTCTCATAACAAGGATTAATTGTCTTTTCTGCGTAACAGATGGCCACAGGCACAGTGGCTTGAAACGACTCCATTGGCCGCCTCACAGCGTCTGTGGGTTGGGACGTGGTGTGGCCGGGCCGGGCCCTCCCGTCCCCGTGTGAGGGTGCGTCTGTGGGTCGGGACGCGGTGTGGCCGGGCTGCGCCCTACTGTCCCCGTGTGAGGGTGCGTCTGTGGGTCGGGACGCGGTGTGGCCGGGCTGCGCCCTCCTGTCCCCGTGTGAGGGTGCATCTGTGGGTCGGGACGCGGTGTGGCTGGGCCGGGCCCTCCTGTCCCTGTGTAAGGGTGGGTGTCCTGCCGCAGTCATGGCCCTGGGAGCCAAAAATGGGCCCAGCCAGAGTCCACTTGTGCATGGAGAAGGGCAGTGGCAGCCAGAGCTAAGAATTGCCTCTAGAAAGGCTGCGCCAGCCGCTATCTCAAACGTGGTCCATGGGGATGGGCTGGGGCGTGGGCCCAGCCTTGTGTTTGGACATTAAAGGCAAAGGAAATGCCAGCCAGTCAAGCCACCTCCACCATTCTTCCTCTTCGGGAATGGCTGGGGTCGAAGGCAGGGCTCGCGATCACATCCCTCTCTCCAACGGCGTCTGCGTTCTTCCTCTGAAAATCCCTGTCATTACTGGCAGGAATTCCTGCACATCACTCAGTCCTTCAGTTTAACTCGGCGTGGCATTCAGATCATTCTAACCTCCACCCTCACGCCTGATGGAAAGGAGCGCATGTGGCTTTCAGCTGGAACACACACAGACGAACTCATAATGAAGCCCCTATTCAAAATCCAGTGGCCTGTGAGGCAGTTCTCCATAGAGACCCAGACTGGATTCACCAACAGGAAGGCAGTGGCACAGGAGCATCACCATCTTAGACGAGCATCGCCATTTTAAGTTCTCCTTGATTAGAAACTGCCTGAATCCAGCCCCAAATGGCTGTATGACCATAAATTACAAATGACACCTCTGACCAGAGACAAGTGAACCCCAAGATAACCTCTGCTCTGACCAGATAAATGCGAACCCCAAGATAACCTCCACTCTGACCAGAGACATGCAAACCCCAAGATAACCTCCGCTCTGACCAGAGACATGCGAACCCCAAGATAACCTCCGCTCTGACCAGAGACATGCGAACCCCAAGATAACCTCCGCTCTGACCAGACATGCGAACCCCAAGATAACCTCCCCTCTGACCAGAGACGTGTGAACCTCAAGATAACCTCTATTCTGACCAGAGACATGCGAACCCCAAGATAACCTCCGCTCTCACCAGAGACAGGCAAACCCCAAGGTAACCTCCGCTCTGACCAGACATGCGAACCCCAAGATAACCTCCCCTCTGACCAGACATGCGAACCCCAAGATAACCTCCACTCTGACCAGAGACGTGCGAACCCCAAGATAACCTCCACTGTCCAGAGATGTGCGAACCCCAAGATAACCTCCACTCTGACCAGAGACATGTGAACCCCAAGATAACCTCCCCTCTGACCAGACATGCGAACCCCAAGATAACCTCCGCTCTGACCAGAGACAGGCGAACCCCAAGATAACCTCCACTCTCACCAGACACGCGAACCCCAAGATAACCTCCGCTCTGACCAGAGACATTCCAGTCTCGCAATAAAACTCTCCTCCACGAAGAAACGTTCCCAGCCTGCAATAAGCTCCCCCACCCAGAACCCTTAAATACTTTAATCTGTAAGAGAAAAGTCTCCTGACCAAAGAAGCCAGAAGCCCCTCTTAGGTTTCTTCTCCAAAATAAACCTGTCTTTGACCGTTGAGCTCTTTTCGTGTTTCTTTCTTCTTTCTTCGACTCCTAACAGTGTCTATCACAGTTATTGTCATGGTTTCGTATCCCACTTGCAACCAACCTTTAAGAAACTAATTTGTTGAGTTTTGCTATTGTATAAAAAAATTCATATTTATTTGAGAAAGCTATTAACATACTCCCCTTTCCCATTCTGTTAAACATTTGCTAAATAATAGGAAAGTCGTTTGCTGTTAAAAATTATTTTTCTCTGAAGTTTGTTATTTATGTTAACCTAGAAGCAGCTTATTGTTTATCTTAAATGAGTTAAGACATAATGTTTAAGTTTCTGCTTTGGCTTCTAGGGTGGAGCGTGCTGGGGCTCTCCCCAGGGCTCTTCAGAATCAGGGATCCTGAGGCCGGAAATCCAGGAACCATGCCGTGCACCGTTTGGCACAACAGTAGCCAGAGCCCCTCGCAGAAATCCTCATCCCAGACCTGCAGCAGGAAAGACATGGCATGAATGGGGGTGTCCATTATTCCCAGAGGCAAGTAAGCCTCAAACTTCGACACTCGTCTGTGACAGGAAGGCAGCGTAAAGCCTCCCAGGGGTGAGCCTCGGCGACAGGGGATGACTCATTACAAAGGGCAGCGTGGTGCATGGTGCATCGTCCGCAGCACCAGGGCGAGGGTGGGGAAGGCTGGGGGGAGAAAGTTCTACTTCTCATAAAGGAAGTAGGGCAAACAGACAGATGACAGAATTAGAAAAGCGCGTTGTTCCCAAGGGAGTAACCGAACCCGACAAGGATGATCCGGATGCTAAAATCACTGGGTCACATATTTGGGGGAAGGAGAGAATCCCGAAGCCTCCCCTTACCCCGCAGGTGACTTGCAGATTTAAAGGGGAAGAACAGCTCTGCAGGGGGATCCAGCTGTCGGTGCTGAGCACCCGGATGGGAGGCTCTTAGGAGAAAACAGAAAACGAAGGAACTGGGGGGTTTAGAAGATGCTTTGGGGTGAGGGTCACCCCCTCTGAGGACCAAGCCAGCAGCGAGGCCATTTGAAGAGGACGTAAGAATGGCCGTGGTGGTCAGGGTCAGTCCAGGCCTGGCAGGCGGCTCTGCAGCCCGATCTGGGGGAGTTCTCAGGCCGGGCCGTGAGTCTGCAGGTACGGAGACGGGCCCTGCAGTGTCACCTGTGGAGGCCAACGAGGGAGTCCTGGTGTCCACTTGGGCAGGGACCGGTGTGGCCGTCAGAGCAGCAGCGTGGGCGGATAAAGGACGACAGGACAGGATGTGTCATGTAAACCTTCGTCTTGAGTTAAAGTGAGGCACATACAATAGAAATTCCGCAGGAATGTGTTTAAGTAATACAGTGTGCCGTATGTGACTGTGCATGAGAGAGGAGTAGAATGGGAGTGGGGCACAGAGGAAAGAAGGAAGGAGGGAATGCGGAGGACGGAGTGAACACAGATAAGGAGCGAGCGAGCCAGAGAAAGGACACACACACACCCAGAATGAGCCTGTGATGGAGGTTGCTGCGGGATCCACTCAGCCCCGGGTCCCAGCAACTGACTGCCGTAAAGAGGAAGAGAGGAGCCCCTGCCAGGCCGGTGCCAGCGCCCCATCATCCAGAGAAAGGGGGGGTGCCGGCACCCCATCGTCCAGAGCACGAAACCGCACTTAGGTAGGAAGGTCCATCTACGTGAGAGAAAGGGGTGCCAGTGCCCCATCGTCCAGAGCATGAACCCACACTTAGGCAGGAATGTCCGTCTGTGAGAGAAAGGCAAAAGAAGATGAGTGAACGCCCTATTCCTACGTCCTGGACATGCTGACATACAGATTTCTGGGCAGCTTCACACTATTTGTGTGTTGGATTTGCTTACAACCTGCCTGTGGCATGAGGGTGTCTGAGCCGAAGAATGAAAGAGAATTTTAGAGTGAGTCAGACGGCGGCTGTCTCCTGTCTAGACACAGCCACGTGCTTGCTGGTAGGAAGGGCTGGGCGAAGCCGAAGCACGAACCGAGCCAGCGCCGCCGCTCGAGCACGTGCCCTGGGAGCGCGCTTGCTCTGAGGTCGTGCGTCTGGGCTCAGCAGAGGCCGCCCGAGGTTGGTCTTCCTTTTTGTTCTCTGCGGTGACTTGGGCTGCAGGGAATTTGTTACTAAAGATAATTAAAGAGCCCAAGTGAACACAGGGGAGAACTCCCCAGAGGGCTGGCGTCCAGCCGGAGATGATTTGGTCACCGGAAACAAAGCCACTGTGACCCACTGCCCCCCACTTGGCAGGTATTTCCACTCTGGGTCCCCACTGGGGGGACAGCAGCCACAGGGGGTCCTCTTCTGGGGCAAACCCGTGGTGTAGCCACCTGCACTGACACCGCAGACACTACTGCCTGCCCCTGGCAGCCACAGAGACACTGGGGTGTCGGCCAGTCCCTGCGGGGACGCCATCACCTAAGCCATCTCTGCTAGCTGCCCATGGGTGGTTCCTTCCCATCTTTCCGCTCAGTGTGTGTCTTTACCTAGTTGCCAATACGGCATCCCTAATTTTTAAATTTATTTAACGCCGTAGTCAACGTTTTTTAACGTATAACGGACATATAGAAAAGCGTATACGCCATAACGTCACAGCTCCTGGAATTCTCATGAAATGCCGAGACGCCCGTAACCCACACCGAGATCGGGAACAGCCCTCCCCAGCGCCGCAGCCCCTCTCCTCCCCTCCCAGCTCCACCCAGGTCACCCCAGGTTTTCTCTTCCCAGGCTTCTGAAGGAGCTTCCTGACCTCCATCCTAAAGCTGGCACAATCTGCTATAAGGTCAGTGGGCCTCGGTTAGCTTAGCTATTCTTTTATTTGTGAACTGTTGCGTTGCCTTAGGATAAACAGGGCCTTAAAGCTGTTGGCATATTTTGCATTATTTTCTTACTTAAATGGAAAGAATTGGGGCTTTTGAGGCAAAGTCTAGTACCCTTAAAAAATACATTTTTATTGTGATTAAATACACATACTGTAAAATTTACATTTTAAAATGTAGGGTTCCCAAACCTAAGCCCCGTCCCCATTAGACAGGAACTCCGCGTCCCCTTCCTGGTGCCTGGCAGTCGCCGTTCTGCCTTCTGTCTCTGTGGTGCCAACTCCTGGGGGCCTCCCCTCACTGCACCCCTGCAAGACTCATCCTTCTGTGACTGGCTGATTTCACCCAGCATAACATCCTCAGGGTCCACTGTGTTACAGCCTGGGTCCAGATTCCCTTCCTTTTTGAGGCTGAATCCTATTCCATTTGTTAAAAGAAACATTTCAACTGAATTAAATTTAAAGGAATTTAATTGAGCCATGAATGATTCCTCAATCAGGCAGCACCAGAATCACAGCAGATCCAGAGACTCCAGGGGTGCCCCGTGGTCAAGAAAAAAGGGTAGCGCTGTGTGAAAATCGGCCGTGAGTACGGAGCAGCCGGCCTGGTTGCGGTGGGCGTCTGCCTCATTCGAACACAGTTTGAACACTCGGCCGTCTATGGGTGGCTGAAGTGTGGCTGCTGGGACTGGTGGAGACGCGGCTACTGTTACAGACACAGACTCCCGAGTTAGGTTTTCAATCCTGTCCGCCTGTTAAGGTGGTCACAGCTCGTCCGTAAGGGCTCAAGCGTCCTTCTCCGGCCGTGTTTGGGTCCCGTTAGCACACGCTGCATCTGTGGATGGACATTGTGCCGTTTCACCTTTCGGCTGGTGAGTCACGCTGCTGAGAACCTGGTTCCAGCTTCCAGTCTGGGGACGTGCCCGGGAGTGGAGTCCCTCGGTGATTACGCCGCTCTGAGGAGCTTGCTCACCAAGCCACAGGGCACAGGGCTGCTCAGTACTCCTCATCCTCACCAGCACGCACTCCGGAGCTTGCTCACCCAGCCACGGGGCACAGGGCTGCTCAGTACTCCTCATCCTCACCAGCACGCACTCCGGAGCTTGCTCACCCAGCCACGGGGCACAGGGCTGCTCAGTACTCCTCATCCTCACCAGCACGCACTCCGGAGCTTGCTCACCCAGCCACGGGGCACAGGGCTGCTCAGTACTCCTCATCCTCACCAGCACGGACTCCGGAGCTTGCTCACCCAGCCACGGGGCACAGGGCTGCTCAGTACTCCTCATCCTCACCAGCACGCACTCCGGAGCTTGCTCACCCAGCCACGGGGCACAGGGCTGCTCAGTACTCCTCATCCTCACCAGCACGCACTCCGGAGCTTGCTCACCCAGCCACGGGGCACAGGGCTGCTCAGTACTCCTCATCCTCACCAGCACGCACTCCTGGCTTTTAAAAACATATGATGCTCATCCCGACGGCTACGAAGGGGCGCCTCGCGGCTTTGATGGACATTTCCTCGCTGCTGAGTGGTGCCGAACGTCTCTTCATGTGCTCCTTGGCCTTTCGTGTATCTTCTCGGGAGAAACGTCCGTTCCGGCCCCACGCCTGCTTTCGGGTCTCCTGTTTACCACAGTTTTTATAATCCAGTTCTGCATCATATGAGTTGTGTGTCCCTGATCTCTCCAAGCAGTTTAAATTCTCTGAGCCTGAGGCATCTCCTAGGAAAGAAGACACCCCCTAAGCTCAACACCATTATTCACACCGAAGACAACTAACACCAGTTCCCTGGCTTGTGAGTGACCGTAGGATTCATCACCACAACGTGACACTTTGGAAAGTGAATGAGGTGCCGTGAATAACATGCCGGAGCAGCAGGCGTGAGCCAGGACCGTCCCAGGCTCGTGGTCACTTTCTGTGACATCAACTGCCCTCCGTTCCTCTTCGGATGTCCCCACCGTCCCCAACACGTCTTTCCAAACACCCGCCAGCAACAGTCGGGCTCTGCC
Organism: Saguinus oedipus; assembly: GCA_031835075.1. Classification (NCBI taxonomy): domain Eukaryota; kingdom Metazoa; phylum Chordata; class Mammalia; order Primates; family Cebidae; genus Saguinus; species Saguinus oedipus. The sequence continues at coordinate 42,670,892 of CM063182.1, forward strand.
TGCATCTGGTGGCTGGCCTGTGTAGTCGCATTGATCTCCGTCCACTGCTCCCCGCAAGGCGGCGACTCTGCCGGGCCAGGCCATGGTCTTGTTCTTGCAGAAGAGCTTCTCCCTCCATCACGTAACCTTCCCTTCGCCACCGCGTTTCCTGCCACCGGAAGTGAGGTCTGCAGGCTCCGGGTTCCGAGGGCACGTGGGTGCGGGGTGGGCACATGGAAGGCGTGGAGGGGATGGCAGGAGCGTCAGGGCAGTTGCTTGTCTGAAGAGGTGACTGCAGAGCCCTCGGTGGTAAACCCAGGCGGAGAGGCCCAGGCACCTGTGAACGCTCTGCCTCCAGGGGCCCCGATGCCTCAGCAATGGCCAACAGTCTTCTCCTAAATCAGTGCTTTCATTTGGGTTGCAAAATAGTCGATCTTCTAATTTTACCATTCCTCCCACATTTACCACCAAGCATTCTGATGAAAAAGGCCTTTTTCTCATCAAGAGATGAAACACAGTTTCTCTTAAGAAAGGGGGAAACTGCTGTCAACTCTTAGAGCCAAATTTTCCCAAGTTTAAACTGCTGCAGTCATTCCGTTCTCTCCCCGGTTCCAAGCAAAGAGTTGACAATGATGTAGAGGCCGCCAAAGGGAAATGAAATGCCTTCCCCCCCACCCCCTGCCACCCTCGGCTGCTCCCCCCCTCCCCCGCCTCAGCCGCTCCCTCCCCAACTCCGCCTTGGCCGCTGCCTCCCCACTCACTCCATCTCAGCCGCTCTCTCCCCTCACTCTTCTCCCTGACCCTGCCCGTCTCCCTCTCTCTACAGCTCTCCTCTCCCTGCCCACCGACTGTGTGACCCTCCTGTTGCCCAGCCCCTGCCCCCACCCCCGACCTCTATCTCTCTCCCTCACCGCCTTCCCACTGCATGGACTCGCAGGTTCTTCTCTGGCCAGTGGGCGCCTCTCCGGACAGGCTCCTGCATCCTCTTCACCTGCCAAGTTACCAAGGGCACTTGCCTGCTCTGAAGGTCCCGAAGCCCCAGGCTCACCTCAGACTTTCTGTGCCCCAGAACTGGGACCAGCTGCTTCTCCAACGAGCCCTGGGACGACATTTTTAAAGACAGATTTCAAAATCAGAATTCGTATTTTCAGGACCCTTTCCCTCTTTCCCACCCACCCCAGTGTCCCGCAGTGTCAGGCAGGTTTGGGAGTCGAGGACCCTGTGCACCCAGTGACACTTTTCTTCCCGACCCTGGACTAACAGACGTGAACATAAGCCCGAAATAACCGGCATCTCTGCAGCCCCTAATTCAACGGAGTTGAAATCCGGGATCAACGTTGCCCTGAATCCAGCCGTGGAAAGGGCGTGCAGTAGGCCGGGGGCTGTGGTGCCGCAGCAGTGCGTCTTCCTTCAGCTATGGGACCCGTGCAGGGCCGGCACTGCATCGTGGCTGGACGGGGTGTTCTGCCTGGCTTCGGTTATTCGTATCCCCCAGCGTCTCTAAACTGTTGATACATGGTTTGGCCACACGGCCCAGATCTGCTTCTCGGTCACACTCAGGGAGCTGCAGTGTCTGTGCCGATAACACACTCCAGGCTTTCACCGTGAATCGGTGAAGCCTCCCGCGGTGGCTGCAGCCCGGGGCTCTCGCTCTGTCGGGTCAGGCCTCGGCTCTGCAGGCCTCGGCTCTGCAGGCCTCGGAGCCCACAGCAGAAGAGACCCTTCCGTCCGCGTGTGCCCTGGGGCGGCTGCACCCATTGGGGTCAGAGTGGCCTGAACCTGTGCCCTGTGCTTCATGCCCTCATTGTTTCCTACCGTACGGCACGGCGCGGGTCTGGAATCTGCATCCTCACTATTCATCTCCTACCGTGGGTGTCACAGCTGAGCTGCCCTTTCAGAGGCATCCTTGAGTCAGAAGTCAGCCCCCAGGGCAGGGGGAAAAGAAGCATGTTCTGGTGCATTCTCTCCTGAGACTCTGCCACTCAACTTGCAGCAAGAAGGTCCAGAGAGGAAAGGGCCACGGAGTCAGACCCTGAGGACAAGGTGCTCACGTGGCCTGGCTGAGGCCGGCTTCTCCTTCGACAGCACCGAACGCAGCAGCTCCCTCGCAGAGTGCAGAGAGAGAGAGAGGCACGGCTCCACAGCGGACACACACACACTCTACATGCATTCAGCTCTGCCTGCTGCCAGCGTGGAGCCAGCACCGGGACCACACCCTGCGGGTCCTGTTCTTCTGAACGTGCAGCAAAGCCGAGTGCAGGACACACAGGTCACTCACTCAGAGCAGGGAGGCCGCCGTCGTCTGACTCGGTCACTCACCCAGAGCAGGGAGGCCGCCGTCGTCTGACTCGGTCACTCACTCAGAGCAGGGAGGCCGCCCCCGTCTGACTCGGTCACTCACCCAGAGCAGAGAGGCCGCCGTCGTCTGACTCGGTCACTCACCCAGAGCAGGGAGGCCGCCCCCGTCTGACTCAGTCACTCACCCAGAGCAGGGAGGCCGCCCCCGTCTGACTCGGTCACTCACCCAGAGCAGGGAGGCCGCCCCCGTCTGTCTCGGTCACTCACCCAGAGCAGGGAGGCCGCCCCCGTCTGACTCGGTCACTCACCCAGAGCAGGGAGGCCGCCCCCGTCTGTCTCGGTCACTCACCCAGAGCAGGGAGGCCGCCCTCGTCTGACTCGGTCACTCACCCAGAGCAGGGAGGCCGCCCCCGTCTGACTCGGTCACTAACCCAGAGCAGGGAGGCCGCCCCCGTCTGACTCGGTCACTCACCCAGAGCAGGGAGGCCGCCCCCGTCTGACTCGGTCACTCACCCAGAGCAGGGAGGCCGCCGTCGTCTGACTCGGTCACTCACCCAGAGCAGGGAGGCCGCCGTCGTCTGACTCGGTCACTCACCCAGAGCAGGGAGGCCGCCCCCGTCTGACTCGGTCACTCACCCAGAGCAGGGAGGCCGCCCCCGTCTGACTCGGTCACTCACCCAGAGCAGGGAGGCCGCCCTCGTCTGTCTCGGTCACTGACTCAGAGCAGGGAGGCCGCCCTCGTCTGACTCGGTCACTCACTCAGAGCCCGGAGGCTGCCCTCGTCTGACTCGGTCACTCACCCAGAGCAGGGAGGCCGCCCTCGTCTGTCTCGGTCACTGACTCAGAGCAGGGAGGCCGCCCTCGTCTGTCTCGGTCACTCACCCAGAGCAGGGAGGCTGCCCTCGTCTGTCTCGGTCACTGACTCAGAGCAGGGAGGCCGCCGTCGTCTGTCTCGGTCACTCACCCAGAGCAGGGAGGCCGCCCTCGTCTGTCTCGGTCACTCACCCAGAGCAGGGAGGCTGCCCTCGTCTGTCTCGGTCACTGACTCAGAGCAGGGAGGCCGCCCTCGTCTGACTCGGTCACTCACTCAGAGCAGGGAGGCCGCCCTCGTCTGTCTCGGTCACTCACCCAGCACAGGGTGCCTGCCCTTGTGTGTCCCTGTCCTGGGAGCTCAGGCTCCACAGCCACAGGTGACAGATGTCCCGGCTGCCGCCTTCTCGCTCACGTCCAGCACACGCTTCCCAGGCCTAGTCCTTTCACATCTCCTCCCAGCCTGGGGCCACCGCTCGTCCCAGCCCTGTGCTGATACCTGGAAAGCTTTCGTGGAGCCCAGCTGTTGGCTCACCTGCTCTGACACGCTGTCTGCCCTGTGTGTACCCATGGGGCCAGCGCTCCTGCATACACTGCTAAGCCGGGGCCCCAGAGCCTTGGAGCTCGGCCTTCCAGCTCCTGCTGCCTGGAGCGGATGCTTCATGATCTGAGCCCACCTTCCTGCGGGAAGGACTCGGAGCAGCTGGTGTGGCCCCTGCCCACTGGGAGTGGTCGACACCCAGGCTCCTCTCTGCCTTGTCGCTCTTCCCCCCGGCCCCAGGGACGCTGACCATTTCCACCATTCCCAGGATACACCCACCCTGGAATTCTCTCTGCTTGACCCTGGGGACAGCACAGAACAAAAGAAAACCCTGCTCTTAGCCAAGAAGTCAGTTTAGCGCACTCTGAGAGTAAAAGCCTTTTCCTAAACTCTGCTCTTGTCATTTTTAGGGTGAAATGCAAATAAATAGGAATGTGTGTTATTTTAGCTGCATATGTGGTTATTCTAAAGACAGCTCCAGTGGCACAGCTAGGCCAGCGTTCGCTCTCCCTGGATGCTGGCAGGAAAGCGTGAGCTTGTGGATTCCTGCACCCACCCCTACATCCATCCATGCCTAAAGCGCGTCTGTGTCTGCGGGCCGTGACTCGGAGCTGCCTTCCACAGTGGCCACAGCCCCACAGAGGAGCCTGTTATCAATAATAGCATTGGAAGGAATTTGGTCCATCACCCTGCTGAGCTTCACATATTTGCACTAGTATGCAAATATCCCAGAACACACCCGTTGGAACTCATCCGCTCAAAAATATGCAGAGAGATTACAGGCAGGAAAATGTCCTCTATATAGATTTATGGGAAATGGCAGAACCGCTCTCTATTTTTGCCTTCAGAAAATGAGATTCCCAGTATTTTATATTTGAATCTACTATCATTATGCAATTGTTCAATGTCCTCTTTAATTTTCATCTCTGAAATGTGGTTTTCTCCCAGTCATCAAAATATAAAATAACTGTCTCAATCACTTGCACAGGAGCTTTCTTTCCAGTATTTTCAAAGTGCAAAACACAGAAGATCGATTTGCTGTTGTTCTGCATTGAAGATGCACTTTGGTGGGGGGGCACCAGCGTGGCCACAGGGGAACCCTGTGACATTCCCCTCAGACACAGAAGCTGAGGACAATGTCAGGTGAGGGGCACAGTCAGACACAGCAGCTGAGGGGACGTCAGGTGAGGGACACAGTCAGACACAGCAGCTGAGGGGACGTCAGGTGAGGGGCACAGTCAGACACAGCAGCTGAGGGAACGTCAGGTGAGGGACACAGTCAGACACAGCAGCTGAGGGAACGTCAGGTGAGGGACACAGTCAGACACAGCAGCTGAGGGATCGTCAGGTGAGGGACACAGTCAGGCACAGCAGCTGAGGGATCGTCAGGTAAGGGACACAGTCAGGCACGGCAGCTGAGGGGACGTCAGGTGAGGGGACACAGGCACAGCAGCTGAGGGGACGTCAGGTGAGGGGCACAGTCAGACACAGCGGCTGAGGGAATGTCAGGTGAGGGACACAGTCAGACACAGCGGCTGAGGGAATGTCAGGTGAGGGACACAGTCAGACACAGCGGCTGAGGGGATGTCAGGTGAGGGACACAGTCAGACACAGCAGCTGAGGGATCGTCAGGTGAGGGACACAGTCAGGCACAGCAGCTGAGGGATCGTCAGGTGAGGGACACAGTCAGGCACAGCAGCTGAGGGAACGTCAGGTGAGGGACACAGTCAGGCACAGCAGCTGAGGGGACGTCAGGTGAGGGACACAGTCAGACACAGCAGCTGAGGGATCGTCAGGTGAGGGACACAGTCAGGCACAGCAGCTGAGGGATCGTCAGGTGAGGGACACAGTCAGACACAGCAGCTGAGGGAACGTCAGGTGAGGGACACAGTCAGACACAGCAGCTGAGGGAACGTCAGGTGAGGGACACAGTCAGACACAGCAGCTGAGGGGACGTCAGGTGAGGGACACAGTCAGACACAGCAGCTGAGGGGATGTCAGGTGAGGGACACAGTCAGACACAGCAGCTGAGGGAACGTCAGGTGAGGGACACAGTCAGACACAGCAGCTGAGGGATTGTCAGGTGAGGGGACACAGTCAGACACAGCAGCTGAGGGGATGTCAGGTGAGGGACACAGTCAGACACAGCAGCTGAGGGGACATCAGGTGAGGGACAGTCAGACACAGCAGCTGAGGGATCGTCAGGTGAGGGGCGCAGTCAGACAGCATCGTGCCTTCATGTCAGCAGTGCTGTGCCCTTTCCCTTCCTCTCGTCTCCTCACAGCCTGTTTCTAAGACAGGCACTCCATTTGCTGTCTGACATGCCATCGTTTGCAGCCGGCTCACTTTACGTGTCCATTCCCGTGGCAGGAACTGGCTGTCCACACGTCCGTCCTGCCCTCCTCCTTTCCATATCTGATGCCGTGAGTTTTAACTTGCAGGTGCCCACGACCGTGTAACTGTGTTCTGGCCAGGGAGGTCCTTAGGGAGAGCAGAGGCTGCCACTTTCAGGCCTCTCAGGGTCTGGAGCGCTGTGACGTGGCTGTGGGGACCAGCTTCGGGCTAGGAGAGAGGTTATCCAGCAGCAGAGCAAGACTGAAAGACTTGGAGTCCAGCTGGCCCCGTGGGCATGGCCCGTCTCCCCTGAACCCCACAAATGCAGCCCTCTTGACAGTGACACTCCCCAATACCACAGAGGAATCCTGGGAACAGCCATAGGATGTCCCCTCGGGAGACCGTGGGGAGTGTTTCCGGGGTTTGTCCAGGAGACGGGGCCGGCCCGACTGTGTCGGGGCCGCCAGGCGGTTCCCGGGTCACCCGTGACCCATTTGTGAAGGGCCCATTTGTTTGAATTTTCCCCACCCGACAGACCCCGTGTGCTGTCTGCTGCCTTTCTAGTGGGGTAGGTGTCACTCAGTTTTCTTTTCAAATTTCAAGTCCTTTTTAAATCATCCTACCGACGTCTCCCCTTGTGTAGGTCCAGTGCCCTGCCAGAGCCTCCTCTTTGCCTAATTCCGGATTTTATGAAGACCACAGACTCAGCATTCACTTGGTAAAGTTCACATGTCTTGTCGCCAGTGCCACCATCGTTAGTAGCAATTGTGGTTGACGGACAACCGGTGGTAGGAGAGGATTCGCTTCCTGAGAGGTCGGGTCCCTTCCCTTCCCCCTGTGATCCAGAAACTGTTCTGATGACCCCGTCTTTCTCGGGAAGCAGGGCGTGTGACCGCTGCCAAGGGTGCTCTGGGGGCCTGAGCGACCCGCATGGACAGGCTACGCCAGAATGCTCAGCCTCGGCGTCCACACCCGAACACCAGGATGACGCTTGCCCTCACGGGATTTTGAGGAGTGAATAAGGTCCCTGTATGAACGTGGAGTGCTTAGGAGGTGCTTGGCCCAGATTAGCTGACGCTGAATTGCTTTGCCACACTGCTTCTGCAATGAGCCTGTTTCCCAGCAGGACCAGGCGTAGCGTGGGCAGTGCACGTGGGCAGTCCTGGGGCACCTGGTTCCCTGGACGCTCACGGGAGGCACAGCAGGGAATGGGCAGGGGTCACACGTTGCCTGTATTCTCTGATGCCCCTCAGGGGACATGGCCCTCAGTGACAGTGCGGCTGCGGCCTGTACAGCTCCCTCAGCCGATGTCCAGCCTCGCGGCAGGCAGGGGCTCAGTTACAGGCCCCAAGGACAGGCTGGTGCCATCGGGACGTGAATTACCCCCTTGGCTCCTTCCATCAGTTCCCCCAGATGCAGTTTTCTTACCTGGGAATAAAACACAGTTTCCAAAACGGATTTCTGTTCTGCATTTAATTAAACATCAGTTTAGGCAGATTTCCCAATTTTAGTCTTTGTGAGAGCTAAAGATTTTTCCAGAACTTACATCATTACTCTTGATAGGGCCATTTTTTTAATCTATGGAGAACCACCCTGAATGCATTCGGCTCCGGCAGGCAGGGAAAAATGTTCTTTTTTCTCCTTTAATCAGAGCTGTTGAGTCGCTCCACCCGTTTTTCTCAAAGCCGCTCTAGTTTGTGACATGGTGAAGCCAATTCAAGTGAGCACAACTTCTCCTGGTTGAGTCTCATAATACTTAGTTCATGGAGACTTCGTTAAGCTTCTGCAGAGGAGCGAGTGAGTTTTGATAACTTTCGATAATGGCCGCCATCTTGCAAGGCCGATGCCAAACACTCCTGCTTTAATTAAACCATCAGTGTTTCTTCACTGCACTGCCTCGTGGGGTAAGTGCATGCTGGAGACAGGGGGGACGAAATTTAAAAACGAGAGCAGCCCAGTGCCAAAAACACGCATCTCGGTGCATCTCAGGGACGTACAGACGCGGCGCTCAACGGGCAGAAATGCCCGATGGTCCAGTAAGCAGCGGGTTCCATTTCACAGCAAAAGGAGCCAGTGGGGACGAAGCTTGGAGTGGGTAACAGGGCAGGAAATTCAGATTTCTGCGCTGGGCACTGTGGCACACACCTCTGACCCCAGCACTTTGGGAGGCTGAGGTGGGAGAATTGCTTCCAGGGGTTTGAGAGCTGCCTGGGCAACAAGGCAAAATTACAGAAACTCGAATTCCCACCAACTCGCTTCCCTGACACCGCAGGGCAGGGCTGGGGGAGCAACGGCAGGATGATGGCGGGTCTTTCGTAGAATTCCTTCAGAACAAAGGCGAGGGCTGAGGGGACAGGAAGGAAAACGTTAACTATTTGCTATAAAGCTGAGGAGACCTACCTTCTCAAGCACAGTATCAGGCATCCAGTGTTTTCCAAGTAATTCAAGCATCTTTTACAGGAGATTTACCTTCTCAAGCACAATACCAGGCATCCAGTGTTTTCCAAGTAATTCAAGCATCTTTTACATTTGAAATATCTGAATAAATCCTGCTTGTGTTATTTCCGGGGGGAAAGTTAGACTGAGAGTTTTTTCCACAATAGGAATCATTTTGGGGCAAGGTCCACAAATCCCAGGCCCAGGCTCCGTGTTTCCAGTGGGGACTGAGCCGAGCCTCCCTGCAGGCACCTCCCCAGGCAAGGACTGAGCATCTGCACAGCTCCACGTGAACTCCAGCACCAGCCAAGGGAAAGAGGCCTTCCCCTCCCAAGGCCGGCACCCGCCTCCTTCCCTTGGTGAGCGAAACTCGCGTTCACTGCTCTGTGCAGAATTTGCCTCTGAAATTCCCTCACCCTGACTCAGGCTTTGATAAAAATTTCATTTTTCAGAAAGCAAAGAGGAGAGACTGTAGCAGTGAGCAGCCAGTGGGAGGAGAAGGAGCTCGGTCCTGGTCCCAGGGCCCAGCCTCCTGAGAACGCTCTGCGTCTGTCTGTCGGGGTTGCTGGGAAGTGGGCGCAGGGCTGAGCCTGAAATGCACGAGTAGGCGTTGTCAGTAAACCTTGCCCCATTCACCCCAGGTCCACTCAGGAGCCCCAAGACCTGCTGCGGGGAGAGAGGGTTTGGATAGGTTGGCGATGTGTCTGTCATGGCCACGTCAGGCTGGATGTTTTCCTCCTGAGACCAACACTGGGACAGAGAGGAGAGACGGGCAGTCGCCCATGCAGCAGAACTTGACTGAGAACAGACACCTTCCCTGATTTCTGTTCATACGTAAAATGTAAGATCAGCTGGAGAAAACCCAGTGTGCCCCCCAAGCCCACAGGAGGCCCGATCCTGGAGAACCACCCTGCCCGTCAGGCTCACCATGCTGGTGCTCAGGGGTTCTGTGTCCTGCTGGGAGCTTGAATCTGGGCGTTTCTCCAGGCGTTGAGTCCGTGCCTCCGTTTTTGGCCACACGTCTTACCGTCTTGATACAGCATCTACTTTATAAACACCATTTCCAAACTGGAATCCTGCTTCCTCACTACAATGAAAAGGAGACACAGAATGAAGATGCACCCTGCAGCCACCTGGACAGTGCTGGGAGCCGCCCCGTGCCTGACGCCGCATCCCACAAGCTCCCAAAATCATGGGAGGCTCTCAGTGACGTTCCAGACACCATCCCATCGGGCAAAGTCCCAAGACATAGACATGGACACCGGTGCCATCCTTTGAGGAGGTCCTGGTGGGAATGTGGTTTTCAAAGGTGTGGCGGGCGGGGGAGTTGCCAGAGCTGAGCCATCGGGGCAGGAGGGTGGGGCTTCAGCCCAGGGCAGTGCACTGGTGACAGTCAATGCCCCCATCACCATGACAGTCCTATCCCCAGTCTGTAAAATGCCCCCTGGATGGGGCCCCCATGAGAACCAGGCCCTAGAGGTTGGAATGTGCCAGGCCCTGAGGCCCCCAGGGGGTCAGCCTTTCCCTCCGGTGGGTCCCTGGCACCCGTAGCCTGCACCTGCCAGCTCCCCATCCCTGCTGCGACCTCATGAACTGCAGCATTGTCTCATGCAAGAGAACTCGCAGAAATCACATTCAGTTTATCGAGGCAGGATGTGGGTACCGGGTGTGAAGCAGTGCCTGCCTCAGATGGGAGATGGTCCAGGCTGTGCCAGGCAGGGCACCTTCACCTGGACCTTGAAGAGCACCTGGTGGCCTGAGGCCATGAGGGGCAGGGGCAGTTATCCATCTGTCAGGACTTCTCCTGTGGCCACAGGGAGGGCCCAGCAGAACCGTGCCGTGTGCTTCGGATCACGCTCCGGCAAGCGCCTTGGCGCTCCCACCTGCACACTCAGTCCAGAGGCTGCAGTCGCATCCAGCCCCACAGCCTGAGGGATTCCTGTTCATAACCTGGAACTGCCTGCCACAGTCACGAGGGCACGAGCTAAGCCGCTCATTCTTCCAGCCCCCAGTCCTGCAGACATCCTAGCTGTGCGGCTCACACCGGTTCCCTCACACTGACCCTCTGAGCCGGTGAGAACTCCACAAGACGAGAGCCAGCACCTCGCAAAGATCGGTGCAGAACAACGCATTTGTGTTGTTTAAGGAAGACCTCCTAACAGACATGAAGGATTTCTGTGAAATACTCGACTGTGGTTTCTGTAACTTAAAAAAAAACAAACTCCAGACCATGATATTCTTTTTAGGGACTTCCTTTGCAGCAGTTCCCCTGCTAAGAGGAGTTAGAGCAAAAGCAAATTCAGTTAGCAGTGTGTGCACCCCCGACCCAGGGCCCCAAGGACACCAGGGCCTCTACCACCTGCCCCAGTCGCGTTAAGAGCTCGATGGTGGGCCAGTGTCTGAGGAGGGCTTGTGAAAACTTTGCCATGCCCCTTGTATGTGCTCACCCAAAGCGAGATCGTCTCGCTTAGGGCTGTCCCTAAGTTCTCGTTGAATCAGGAATCTGCAAGGGCACCGTCCGCCTGGCAGGCCATTTTCACACATGGTCTCCCATCTCTCTGAGCAGGTGGCAGCTGCAAATCTATTCTTTAAACATTTAATAGGTGCCTCCTTGCAAAAACCTATTGACCTGAGACCAGTGGAGACCGGAGGATGAAATCGGGTCAGAAACAGGGGAGGGTTTGGTGGGCACAGCAGGTGGGGGCAGAGGGTTGTTGATTCTGCTGGGGTCTCGGCAGGGACCAGAGAGAGCTTCATCTACGAGGGGGCATCTGAGATGAGCCTGGAGAACACAGAGCAGAATACCAATCGGTGGGGCGAGGGGAGGGGTCCTGCAGGAGGAGTGATGTCACCAGGGTGCTCGGGGCCTGATGGCCACTGTGTTCTCCGTGGGTTAGATCACGCTCAGACACAGCCTCCTCCCAGTACAAGTCATCAAGAAAGATGAAGCTATAATTTGAATAATCTGTGGGAAAGGCTCTTGTAGATGCGGAATGAGAGAGACCTTTGAGGAAGATCTTACGGTACAAGGCGTTAACCTTTCTCACGCTAATGACAGCCAGCCAAGGCTAACGCCGTCACTGTGACTTCGCATCCGTTTCCTCAAGATGACTACTGAAGGGGACTTGGGATTTTTCTTTTTCTCTGTTTTAATTTTTAAAATGAGGTCCCGTAAACCTTGCTTGTACTTGGCCACTAAGGGGCCTCCTAAATGGCTGGTTTAATGTATGGAGATTGTTTGCCGCGGCATTAATTACACGCAGATTTGTACCACTTTCCTTCACTGGAATTACGTCAAGAAGTTTGAAAAATTAGCTTTTGGTCAGACTTGAGCAAATAACCCGTCATTTTCCACCAGTGTCTCTGTTTCGAGGTAAAATTATAGGCTGGAGTAAATGCCAAGTCCTCTGCCTTTGCCTGTCCAGGGAAGGAAGGAAACGTCAGGCCACATTTGGAACCGGGAAGCTGGGAGGGGCCGTGGGAGGGGCTGACTCGAGTTTTCTCCTCTTAAGTGGGGCGAGCACCAGGCAAATCCCATGGGAGGCTGACGAGCGAGCTGAACTATCCTGGGGTGCTCTGCGGCAGCCCACATCTCCCTCAAAACTCACCGACTCTGGAAGCAGTGGTTCTGAAGTCTTGATTGAAACAAACTGAGATTTTTTTAAGAAAATTAACAATTTCCGACATTGACAATTGTTACGTGGTTCCAGCTTTTATTGGCTTTTGTCAAAATCTAATTGGAAGAACTTCGACACTCATGAGAGGGAATCTCCTCTTTCATAGTAAAATCTCATTAAAGAATGTTCCTTGACTTTGGCCATTTTTCAGGGTCACAAGCAAAAAAAAAAAAAGAAAGAAAGAAAAAAAACATAGGCATGCGGAGAGAGCTCGTTCTCCCACCTGGAGTTGGTGTGTCAGCAGCTGCAGAGAGGGACTGGGATGTGAAAAGTTCAGTCGAAAGAGAAAGAATCCATATTTGTGCTATTAAAAAAAGATCCTGCTCTTCATGAGGACCCTCCCCACGGAGGCCCTGAGATTGGGTGACGCACAGTCTCACGTTCGCCTCCCAGTTCTGCCACCTGCTGCCTGCAGGTCTTCTGCTGGTTTTAAGATTAGTTTGCTCTTCTCTAGTTTCTCTTTTTAATTATTTATTTTTAAAGTTTATTAACATACAGCTGACAAAAATTATATATATTTACTGCATGATTTTTGGTATATGTTTACATTGTTAAATGGTTATATCAAGTTAATTAACATCACCATCACATTACATACTTACCTTTTGTTGTGAGAAAATTTTCTAGATTCTTAAGGTAGAAAGGTTATTGATTTGAGAACTTTTTTTAATATAAGCATATATAGCTACGATTTTTCCCCTGGGCACTGCTTTAGCTGCATTCTATAAATATTAGCATGTTGTGCTTTTATATTCATCATTCTCAAGGTTTTTCTAATTTCCCTTGTAATTTCTTCTTTCATCCTTTGGTTATTTAGGAGTGTATTGTTTAATTTTCACATATTTGTGAATTTCCCAAGTTTCTTCCTATTACTGTTTTCTAATTTAAGTCCATTGTGCTCAGACAATATACTTTATGATTTCAATCATATTTAAAGATATTCAAGTTTATTTTATGATGTATGTATGATATTGTCAATTATGGAGAATGTTTTATGTGTACTTGAGAAAAATAAGTATTCTGCTGTTTTTGGTGAAGTGTTCTGTAGCTGCTGGTTAAATCTAGGCTTAAAATATCATTTAAGTTTTTATTTTCTTGTGGATCTTCTGCCTATTTGTTCTATAAATAATTAAAAGTGGGGTATTAAAGTCTGTAAATACCATTGTTAAATTTTCCACTTCTCCCTTCAATTTCACCAGTTTGCGTTATGTGTTTGGGGAGCCACTGTTAGATGCATACAGGTTTATAATTGTTATACTGTCCAGTTGAATTGACCCTTTTATCATTAGAAACTGTTCATCTTTATCTCTAGTAACATTTTTCTGCTTTAAAGTCCATTTTTCTGAGGTTAGTGAGTCTCTCCAGCTCTGTCATGGCTGCTGTTTGCAGGGCATATGCTTTTTTGTCCTTTAACTTTCAACTCATTTATATTTTTCAAAGCTACACTGGATTTTCAACAGAATCTAAGTAATTTTTCTATAGGAAGTCAGTGTACATTGTAGATACTATGCATACATACACACATACACACACACACACAGAAACACACACTTGATAAGTAGGTTTCTTGTTTTCCTTTATTCAATCTAATAATCTGTCTTTTGATTGACTTGTTGAATTGATTCACATTTAATATTATTTTTATTGATTATTGTACTGGGTTTATATTTACCATTGTGCTTTTTGTTTTCTATATGTCCTTATTATTTCTCCATTTTCTTGTACTACTTTTTGGTATTAAGTGGATATTTTATAATGTAACATTTTTTATTCCTTAAATGGCTTTTTTACTGTATTGTTTGAGTTATTTTCTTAGTGGTTGCTCTGGGGCTTACAATGTACATCTTAACATCAACTTTTATTTTGCATTTATACTGGCCTAATACCAGTGACATACAGAAACATATTCCTGTGGCATGAGTTCCACTTCATACACTTCATCCAACATAGTTTCATTCCGTAGAATTCTTTTCTGTGCTGTTAATTAACATATCACCCCTATGTGTTTTACAAATCCAACAATATCTTGTTGTAATTGCTACTTTATATGACTTAAGTCTTTTAAGGAAGTTGAGAGAAGAAAGGAAAGCAAGTATATGTTTATAAAGTTGGTTATATTAACCTCCTTAGTTACCATTTCTGATTCTCTTTTCCTCCCCATGTGGATTCTGTTGCTACCTGATGTCATTCCCTTACCCAGTACAGCTTTGTTCTGACCCCCCTTCTTTGTGCTGCTGTTGTCAAATATACAACCTTTCTGTATGTTATAATACAAATAATATAATTGTGTCAATATTCCTTTATGTAAGTATTTTTAAAATAAGTTAAGGGAAGAAAGGAGAAGAAATATATTCTACGGCCTTTTAGGGTTCTCTGCAGAAGAGCCTCGTGTGACGGGTCTCAGCGGTGGCCTGTCATACACAATGAGTCACTTGCCCTTGCTGCTCTCAAGGCTTTCTCTTTATTTGTCTTTCAACATTTTAACACGGGCTGGGAGCTGGGATCCACAGGGGGCAGAGCCCCAGACTGGGAGTTGGGTGAGTAGGGACCCTGTTTTCTTTTCCACATCTGAACAGAGGAGAGCTCCTGTTCTCCTAAGATGGGCTTAGAGGGAGTGGAGAAGGGGTTGAGGCTCAAATGCCACAGACTCCCACTGTTCTTACCAAGGTTTAGTGGATTTTCCTGAATAAATAATTTTTTCATTTTGTATATGCCCTTAGGATCATTTCAGATACTTTAAATGATTTTTAGAACAGTTTTCTCCATTTAAATGATTGTCTTCTGGGGGGAGTCCCCCAGTGCCAAGGTGGCAGGTCTGTCCTCTACCTTTGAAAATTCCACCACTGATCTCCAGCCAGCTCAGGCGTTTGGGGAACATGCCTCCAGTGGCCCTCTCAGTCTGGGTGCTGTAGTCCGTGACATTGGTTTAAGCACAATTTTAATACGATATCCATTGTTCCAAGTGTGCTCTGTGTGATAATGCAGTTCGTCTGAACCACAGCCTGAGGGCTGGAGGACCTGATGTTACCCAAGGTCTTTGTGAGAGAGTGGGGTGGGATAGGGAGGCTCTGTCGGTCGGTCAGTCAGTCAGCGCATACCCACTGAGCTTATGCCAGGCACCGCCCTGGACAGTGAGGACAAACCGGGCACCGAGCCTTTAAAGGGCTGTGAGGACAGACCAAGTACCAAGCACTCAAAGGGCAGTGAGGTTGGACTAAGCACCAAGTACTGAGCACTCAGAGGGCAGTGAGGTTGGACTAAGCACCAAGTACTGAGCACTCAGAGGGCAGTGAGGTTGGACTAAGCACTCAGAGGGCAGTGAGGCTGGACTAAGCACTCAGAGGGCAGTGAGGTTGGACTAAGCACCAAGTACTGAGCACTCAGAGGGCAGTGAGGTTGGACTAAGCACTCAGAGGGCAGTGAGGTTGGACTAAGCACTCAGAGGGCAGTGAGGTTGGACTAAGCACTCAGAGGGCAGTGAGGTTGGACTAAGCACTCAGAGGGCAGTGAGGCTGGACTAAGCACTCAGAGGGCAGTGAGGTTGGACTAAGCACCAAGTACTGAGCACTCAGAGGGCAGTGAGGTTGGACTAAGCACTCAGAGGGCAGTGAGGTTGGACTAAGCACTCAGAGGGCAGTGAGGCTGGACTAAGCACTCAGAGGGCAGTGAGGTTGGACTAAGCACCAAGTACTGAGCACTCAGAGGGCAGTGAGGTTGGACTAAGCACTCAGAGGGCAGTGAGGTTGGACTAAGCACTCAGAGGGCAGTGAGGATGGACCGAGCACCAAGCACCCAGCACTCCCCAGCAGGGGTCAGATGAGGAGCAAAGGGATAAACACATGTAGATGACAGGGAGAGACCAGTGCTGAGAAGAGTGAGGCACGCGTGGAGCCATGAGCAGCGGGGATGCTCTGGGCAT
Source organism: Saguinus oedipus (assembly GCA_031835075.1). Classification (NCBI taxonomy): domain Eukaryota; kingdom Metazoa; phylum Chordata; class Mammalia; order Primates; family Cebidae; genus Saguinus; species Saguinus oedipus. Next base: position 42,686,886 of record CM063182.1, read on the forward strand.
GGTGGAAAAGCCCTCTGAGGACGAATCCTCTGAGCGGTCCTGAGCCGCCAGGACCCTCCCAGTTTAGAAAACAGCCCCAGCATTTAGGGCTCTTCCCCCTTTTTGTGGAAACCCTTCATGAAGGCATCAGTGCCACTTGGAATAGCGTGGTCCTCACCTCCTGTGCCCGAGTGAACTCCTGCGCCCTTTCATTCTCAGTTTCATAGCCTGCAAAACCGGAATCGTGTGAACTGTCGTACAGCCATGGGTCGGCTGGGACAGAATGAAACTAGAACCAGAGTTATTCCACTGGTCCTGAATCATTCTCTTCATTTTGGGTATTTGCTTGCTTATATGGTCCATGTCTCCATCTCTCTCTCTCTGTCTCTCTGTCTCCCTCCCTCTCCCTCTCCGTCTTCCTTTGTCTCTATCTCTGTCATCTCTCTCTCCCTCCCCGTCTCTGCCTCCCTCTCCCTCCCTCTCTTCCTCTCCGACTCCCTCTACCCCTGCTCTGTCCCTCTCTCTCCCTTTCTCTCTGTCTCTCTGTCTCCCTCCCTCTCCCTCTCCGTCTTCCTTTGTCTCTATCTCTGTCATCCCTCTCTCCCTCCCCCTGTCTCTGCCTCCCTCTCCCTCCCTCTCTTCCTCTCCGACTCCCTCTACCCCTGCTCTGTCCCTCTCTCTCCCTTTCTCTCTGTCTCTCTGTCTCCCTCCCTCTCCGTCTTCCTTTGTCTCTATCTCTGTCATCTCTCTCTCCCTCCCCTGTCTCTGCCTCCCTCTCCCTCCCTCTCTTCCTCTCCTTCTGACTCCCTCTACCCCTGCTCTGTCCCTCTCTCTCCCTTTCTCTCTGTCTGTCTCTCTGTCTCCCTCCCTCTCCCTCTCCGTCTTCCTTTGTCTCTATCTCTGTCATCTCTCTCTCCCTCCCCGTCTCTGCCTCCCTCTCCCTCCCTCTCTTCCTCTCCGACTCCCTCTACCCCTGCTCTGTCCCTCTCTCTCCCTTTCTCTCTGTCTGTCTCCCTCCCTCTCCCTCTCCGTCTTCCTTTGTCTCTATCTCTGTCATCCCTCTCTCCCTCCCCCTGTCTCTGCCTCCCTCTCCCTCCCTCTCTTCCTCTCCGACTCCCTCTACCCCTGCTCTGTCCCTCTCTCTCCCTTTCTCTCTGTCTCTGTCTCCCTCCCTCTCCCTCTCTCTCTCCTTCTCCCTCTGCCACTGTCCCTCTCCCTCTCTCTGCCTCCCTTCTTCTCTCTCTCCTCCTCTCCCTCTGCCTCTGTCCTTCTCTCTCCCTCTCTCCATCCCTCCTTCTCTCTCTGTCTTCTGTTCTCTCTCCCCATCTCTCCCTCTCTCTGTCTCCTTCCCTCTCTCCTCCTCCTCCTCTCTCTCTGTCTCTTTCTCCCTCTCTGTCTCTGCCTTCCTCTCTCCCCTCACTCTTATTCTCTCTCCCTCTCCTCTCTCCATCCCTGGCTTTATCTGCTTTCCTGCTCCAGTTCCCAGATGAGTGTGTTGCGGCCCCCAGGTATCAATTCCAAATTCCTGGGAGTGGTGCTCCGGCCTTACGTGTCTGGGTTTGTTGTCCAGCCCTGAATCCGCCCACTGACCCAGGAGAGCGTGTCCTGTCCTGGGGGTGGGGCTGTGTCAGCCTCACCCACCTGGCGGGAGCCTCTCTCACCGCACGGCAGTTGCCCACACCCAGCCGACAGGCTGGTGTTCTCCGGAACTGTTCTCAGCTGCCTTCAGCAGCTGCCCGTGGACACCCTCCCTCTCGCCCCATGCTTGTCCTGCCACACACACGTGAAAATTCAACGTTACAAAGATCTGTGCCCCCGACACCACTTGGACCAGAGAAACGGCCGTGAGCCTGCGTGACTACACTTTTCAGGTTATGAAATTGCTTTAGGGTGTACCCTTGAGTTTAATATTTATAACTTATGAATGACTTATCAGTACAGAGGAAAAAAAATACCAGAAATAGTGTTTTTAATGGACTTTCTGCTCCTGCACATTTCTGGGCATGACGTGAATTAAAGGCGCAGGGCGTCCTGATGGGCTGAGAATGTGTGTGTGTCTTCTCCAGCAATTCCCAAACATCTACGCTTTCAAGAAAACAGCAATCCATGTCATCTGGAAAACGGTAACTTAGTAATTAATTGTGATAATTTCCCTGGGTTCTCTGTACTGCGTGAGGCCACGGCATATTTATTAAAGAGGAAAAGAGAATATTGACAGAAACAGGGTTGTCTATTTGTATACAATGAAAATGAAATGCAACGTTCTGTTCTCTGTAAGCTCTCACCACAGAGCTGATAACAACGGGAGTTTTCTCTGTCATTCCGCTCAGCTCCCACTCGAGCAAACCTCCAAGCCGTAAGACTGCTGTCTTTCCTGTTGAGAGCAGACTGACGGCGTTTCCACGACAGTACGTTAAGTTGATTCCAATGGTGAAGGGTCAAACACGCCTCCTCGGCCGATCAGGGACAGTTCATAGCATTTGCCAAGTAGCCGTCCTCAGCCACAGCCGTCCCCTCTGTAATCAGCATTGCCGTTTGCCAAGCCTGCCCTTTGCCGGAATGGCACCAGGCACCCAGGCTTCAGAGATGTCAGCCACCCCAGACACAACTTTTATCATTATCCTCCTGTTTATGGCTGAGGAAAGGAGGGCTTAGGAGGTCTAATCTTAAGTCTTCATCCCAGCGATCCGCACACATCTGTGGATCAATAAACATTGTATTAAAATGATGAACACAACTGATCTCCCTTAACCGGATTTTCCAGGAGTCCTAAGCAGGCCTAAGACTGAGAAAATAAGAGGAGGGAAGAGAGAGAAGCCGCCTTAATCGGCTGTGGTGCTGGCTTGGGCAATTCCAGGTCAAGAGGAATGATCCGCTTTCAACCTTGTGTGATAAGGAACTTCTTTTTTTTTTTTGAAATGGAGTCTCGCTCCATCACCAGGCTGGAAAGCAATGGCACAATCTTGACTCACTGCAACCTCCACCTCCCAGGTTCAAGTGATTCTGCTGCCTCAACCTCCCAAATAGCTGGGATTACAGGTGCACACCACCACGCCCAGCTAATTTTTGTATTTTTTAGTAGAGATGGGGTTTCACCATGTTGGCCAGGATAGTCACAATTTCTCAACCTCGTGATCCACCCACCTCAGTCTCCCAGAGTGCTGGGATTACAGGCATTAGCGACCGTGCACAGCTGTGATGAGTAAATTTTTAAACAGTGGCCCAGGAACCCAATACTTAGATGCAGCGAGCTGTGCAAGGCGGGCAAGAGCCGACATCTTCCGTGGCCGACGGGCACAGGGCTGCTGGGAGCATCGCCAGGTCTGCTCCAAGGTGGCTTGAATGCAGCAGTGCCCGAGTCCTGCCTGGCTGAGGTGCACCCGCAGCTCGGTCACACGCTCTCCCTCTCCTGATACGTGCAATCTCCAGACAGCAGCTCCTCGCCGTCAGCAGCTGAGGAACCTAATTGGCTGAGTGGGTTGTTCCCATCCAACTTCACCTGTCGGGAAGCATGCTTTTCCAAATCAACCACTCGACACACCTACCATCGTGTCAGGCACAGAGCCGGGCATCAGCAATTGTAGGCTGAGGAATGAGTGAAATGAAGTGAAGGGAAAACACTGACTCAGCACCCCTTCATACTTATCATTTAGTCCTATATGAGACACTAGAGGAAAATAAATCCTGGTCTTTATCCATGAAGAGCTTAGAATTTGGAAGGGGTCATAGACACACTCACAGGACCAGCAGTGATCCTGACACGGTCCCGCCGGTAACCTGACAAATCTGTGACAAATCCTGCATTGCGTGGGCAGTGCTTGTGTAGACAGATGCCAAGGGGGTTATAACATTTGGAGTCAGATGAACCAAAAATGCAAATGTTTACACAATTCCAGAACTGCGAGGGGTTTGGTGCCTGTAAGAGCATGAAACCGTACCCAGTGGTCCTGGCTTGATGGAGCCGTATCTTGGTGTTCCTTTTGCATTTCCAAAAGGTTGGTCCCAAGTCTCAAAGCAAGAGAGTTTTCCAAGGGTCTGACATAGGGTTTCTCAGACTCCACCCTCGGTGGCTGGGAAGCTGTTTGTAGGACAGAGGCGATAGCCAGGACTTCAGAGGCTGACAGAGGAGGCGGCAGATCGTTACAGAGGAATCTGAGATCTGGCCTATGGGCTTTCCAGAGCAGGTGATTCATGTGCAGAAATGCAGGAACTCTCAGACGTTGACCGAGTCTCCCTGAAAGGTTTCCAGGGTTGTTTTTTCAAGGCTGTCCTTGTTTCCGTCACTTGTCCACAGTGCCAGCGCCTCTTGGGGAATCCTGCTTGTGTCTTTCGGCAGACTGCAAAAGGAGGCAGCCTTTGCTACAACCACACCTGCCTCCTCTATCACCACCTGCCTGTCACCTGGTAGTCAGGCCCGCTGCCCTGGAGGTGGGGACAAACCAGTCAAAGCAGCCCAGGAGCCAGCCAGGGCCTGGGAGATCTCCCCCGTGATGCGCGGGCAGCAGGGGGACATTCCAGGGCTGACACTTCTGGGCACTTGCTGAGACCTTGGGAAAGAAACAGCCACTGGTCCTGTTTTCACTTACACAAGGAACAATGATTGCTCTGAGTTCCAGGGAGTTACAGGAGAAACAGATATGGTGCTCGGCCTGTGGTCCAGAGCTTTAGGGCACTGGTCTTTCATTGCTGGCCATGAGATGGCGAGGCTTTGAAAGGAAGCTTGATGGAGCTTCCAACCCTGTGGGAATCTTCTCTGCTCAGCAAAAGAATGAATAAGTGAATTTGGTCATGGTGAAAATTACATGCTAGAGGCACCTTTATAACCACCATCTGTTTTTTTAGTGAAGCACTTGATAAGTATTTGCTAAAAAAATGAATGCCCAATAAATCAACTCAATACAGCGCTTAGATTTTTCAAACCAAGTTGAGACTTTGTGCAACTTTTGAAGCTCTTTCACAGACAATGCAACAAAGGCACGAAGAAATTAAGTCATACAGGGGCCTTGGAGAGCTTATTGACCAAATATTTTGTGTGTTTATTTATGAGTTTTGACTAGGATTTTATAATTTACTCATATAACTTTCCATATATTTTCCTTTTCTATTTTCCAGATTGAGTCTCGTAAAAATTGAATTTTCATTTGAAAAAATGTGGATCTGTCTACATATATGAAATTCAACCCATTAGGCATTCTTGTAATTTAAACAAATGTTCTCTCATAAGAAGAGTAAGTAGTACATTTAAGATGCACCTTTGTCCCTTTGTCATAATTTCTGAACTCCACCTAATGAAAATGCTGTTTCATGTTGGAATATTTTCCACTTCGAATGCAGTTTATCCACACAATGAGGTTTGTAATTCATGCTTTAATATTTTTATTTTGCATATCGTATGTATATTATGCATGCATATGCACAAATACTGTATTGGTCTCCAGATTTTATTCTCTGGCATATCATTTTAAATAAAAATTGGAAGTTAAATGAGAATAAATCTTTTTGCTTAGCTAAGTTAACGTTAATAAAAAATACAACACATTTGCAAAGAGTTTCTTCATCCGTAGCAATGAGGCCCTGAACATTTTCAAATGTTGAAGCCTTTCAAACCCTGCTAGTTACTGTGTCAGACACTTGATTCATGTCCAGGTCCCTCACACCCTCAGGACTCGCCTGACACCTTAAGAGCAGGCATTGCAGCGAGCTGCTTTGTTACTCTACACCGTAACTGTCTTTGAGCCCTTCGTTAGGACATGGAGCTTGGAAAAGACCAGATCCGGCTCCGCCACGCACGCTCCGTCACGCACGCTCCGCCTCTCACGCTCCGCCACGCACGCTCCGCCTCTCACGCTCCGCCACGCACGCTCCGTCTCTCACGCTCTGCCATGCACGCTCCGTCACGCACGCTCCGTCTCTCACGCTCCGCCAGGAACGGTCCTCCAGGCACGCTCCGCCAGACACGCTCCGTCTCTCACGCTCCGCCACGCACGCTCCGCCACGCATGCTCCGCCACGCATGCTCTGTCGGTGCCAGTGCTTTGCTCTTCCTTTTCTAATCATAAGAAATTGAGTTAAAGGGGAAATAAAGAAAACCTATGTCTTTTATTTTGCGAGGAAAGGCGTTTGTGCTGCAGAGCATGGAGATGGAGGTAGAGAAAGATACAGCGTACTAGCTCCACTCCAGATGGATCCGTTTCTGTGGGAAGGAAGATGTTCTTTAAGGACAGTCACGGGAGCCTCTGGCCAAGAGTTGACCCAGGAATTTAAAATACTCAGCATGTCATTTCCTTCCTTTGATGCTCTGGTGCATTCGAATCCAGCCGTTGGGCTCCATGGTACCCAAATCCCTCACTGTCACCGCGATGGCTTGTTGCGAATGCAGTTCATCCTTTCTTCAATGTATTTGGAAATAGCGTCTCGCTCTGACATCCAGGCTGGAGTGCAATCCTGTGAACAAAGCTCACTGCAGTCTTGACCTCCCAGGCTCAAACAATCCTCCTGCCTCAGCCTTCCTGAGTAGCTGGGACTACAGGTATGTGCCGCCAAGCCCAGCTAATTTTTGTATTTTTGTAGAGACAGAGTCTCCCTATGTTGCCCAGCTGGTGTCAAACTCCTAGGCTCAACTGATCCCCTCTGCCTCAGCTTCCCAAAGCACTGGGATTATAGGCATGAGCCACTGTGCCTGGCATGATTTTCTATAATGAAATTTTTAGTAAGCACATAGCATCGTATGTTATCCATATGCAATAGTATTTATATAATTTTTTAATGTCTGCAATATTACCCTTTTTTGATCCTCTAAAAAAAATCATATTTTAAAACCTTAGTGGAAGATGCAATCTAGCCTGAAATCTTGATACCAGGTTTTAGAAAGGGTCCTTCTCTGCAGTCAGAGCTCACAAACTCCAGTGTGTCTGTGCCAGTCAGGGCAGAGATATGCCTTACTGGCGCGTGTGCTCCAGGGTCCTCTGTGCTGAAAACGGTGGGTCCTGGGAAGATGGTTTCACAGAAAATCTGAGATGCTCCCCACAGATTTTCTGTGCTTGGGCCCTACTGGTTACTTATCTGTGACCATTTCGGTAGCATAATTCTGGTGGCAAACAGCATTGTAGAGTAAAGGATGTGTGGTAATTCGTGACGTGATTTGCTCTAGTCTCCAGATAGCCACTCTTAGGTCTGAGTTACATAAAAAGAAATTCTAATAAAATAAATAGCAGTTGAAACATAGTTGAGTTTGGCCCACAGAAAAGACACAAGCAAAAAATATCATTTGTCTTCAAGGTTGATGTGACCCATAAGACACCCATTTTCTCAAAGCTCACTTTGGGACACTTTCTCAATCTCTCAAACTAAGACTCATTTTCCCAGGTCTTTCTGAACCAAATTGCCATGCCTTCTGGAACTTCTGTAGGATGTTACGGTGAGATGACACTCAGTCTTTCCAAATAAGAAAGCCAAACATAGAGACAGCTCTAAATCGGAAGGGAGAATGGCTGCGGCTTTTCAACTTAGGGCACTCTAAAGTTAGAAAAACTGATACCCAGGGCTTAAGTGTGGCATAAAATGTCACATTGTTCCACGGTAAGTCAGCATGTTAGCTTCCTTTTAAAAATTCACTTGAAGATAAAATAAATGGAATTGGTTTTCACAACAGTTGACTCCCCTGCAGTGGGCTCTGCACCATCAATATGAAAATCTAATTGCACTTGTTGAATATGTACTTAATTGCAAGGGACTTTATTTTAGGGAGTGAAAGCCGTGCTTGGCATTGTTCCACTGGGAAGAAAGAGATAAGTTATGGTGTTCTGGTGATTGGGTACTTTTTGAAGAAAGATTTTGCATTATTTTTCAAGGATTTTCCAAACAGATGCTAGTTCTACATAAACAGAAACCGTCCAGGAAGCTCAGTAAATCAGACAACTTGTGTTTTGTTGACAGAGACTGACCTCCTCCCTCACCATCTGCAGAAAAATGTGCCACTAAATATTTATTACACCCCATCAGATATCAAATCATAGTTACATTTACAAAGACACATTTCACAAGGTCCCCGGAGCCGCTTCCAGCTACTCAGGGACTCACAGGCCTAGGACGTCGCACAGCTCTCTCGCCAGGAACTCACCAGACAGACCCTGCCTGACGCCCAGCAGCCAAGGAGGCCGTTATTGATAAATGCAGCTTTTCTGAGGCAACTGAGATGTTGAGGGGTTGCCATCATCCTCACAAGAGCCCCAGGGGGACACAGCATGGTCCCTCCTGGCAGGGGAAGTCCCTGCTTGGCAGATGGTGGGGGTACTTGTAGGGAATCCCTGGGGGCACCAGAGATGATGCCAGGGTTTCTGCCAGTCAATCAGCCACCAAAATCAATCAGTTTTAGGTTTTCTATTTAGTCCCTCCCCTGAGACTTCCCCTCATCCATTCATTTTCATACCTGTAAGGGCAGGTGAAGAAGTTTAACCTTCACTCAAGACAATGGAATATGATTCAGGGTTAAAAAGAAAAGAACTGTGAAAAGAGATGAAAGAACTTAAATGCAGATTACTAAGTGAGAGAAGCCAGTCTGAAAAGGCTGCATGCTGTGTGATTCCAGTTATGGGACATTCTAGAAATGGCAGAACTGTGGAGACAGGGAAAAGCTCAGTGGTTCCCAGGGCCAGTGGGGAGAGGAATGAAGCCATGGAGCACAGATGATTTTCAGGGCAGTGAGACTCTGTGTGAGACTGTGATGGTAGGTATAGGTGATTCTACATTTATCTAAACCCACAAAACTTACAGCCCCAACAGTGAGTTCTAATCCTGCTAAATGACTGACTTTAGTTAACAGCAATATACCAATATTGGTTCATGAACTGTAACAAGTGCATTGCTCTAATACAAGATATAAATAATGGGGAAAACTGGAGAGAGGAGGTAGGAGGAAACACTGTTCTTCCCGCTCAATTCTTCTGTAATCTAAACTTCTCGTCGATTTTATTTATTTATTTATTTATTTATTTGCTGTCCATAAGTTCATTGTCTTTCTCTGAAAAATCCTTATAGAAAATTGTTTGGTTTAGCTCTCAGCAGCACGCTCCTGAGCTCTGAGGAAGCTTGCCTTCTTTTGAGCTACCCGATCTTTCTTCTGAGCAAGGGACATTTTGGGGCGGTTCCACCTCTTCTTAACTTCTTTCTTGGGCTTCTTTTCATAGACTGGATTCTCTCTTATAGCAGCATGAGCTTTCTTATACATCTCCTCCATCATGTCTGGAGTTGCGCTGTTCTTTATGTATTGAGACAACTGTTTCTTGTAAGCATCTTCATCTTCCTTCATTAAGTAGCGCCTGTAATCTGCAGCATTCTGGCCCATGGTGTGCTTCCGGTGTACTTCTGCATTAAATTCCTTGCTTTCAGAATCATAGCCAGGGAATCGCCTGGTACTGTGAGGGATAGACAAGCCTCCATCCACAGCACCAAAAACTTTATTGCCAGTGGTAGTTCTGGCAAGGCCTGCGTCTAAATAGCAGGTAAAGGCACCTGGCTGACCATCAGTGCTTTCCACGTGATATTCATCACCAGTCACCTCCACTTGGCCTTCACAGATCTTGTCCAGGCCAAACCTATTTGTCAGGCCAACCTTCACACCGTATTTTGGCCCTTAGCAGGCTGTCATGCCCCCCTCTATACGGGCACCAGCAATCTGACAAATGATGTCTCTGTTCCACCAACTCTCATCCTGTATTTGGGTGTGTTGTATTTATTTTTATCCTGTATCACCAAGCGTTTCCGAGCATAGTGATCAGTTTTACCCTCCCTTCGTCTTCTAAATTTCACTTGGTGTCTCTTAAAGTAGGCTTTATTCTTAACAGCTGTAACAAACCCTATCCTGTGGAACAGAGACCGGTGTCCGCAGCTCGACAGAGACCTGCAGGCCCAGCAGTGCTGGGGGGAGGGGGAAGCTCAAGTCTTTTTAAAAATATCATATTCAAAATTATTGCACACATAAAACATGATCTCAATTACATGTAGAAATATTGGGACAATACACCAAAATGTTAATGGCTACCTGTAATAATGGACTATGAATACTTTGTTTTCTTCTCTATACTTTACTGAATTTTCTTATTTTTATGCAATGAAAATATGATTCTTTAATCATTAAAAAAAGTTTCATATTTTATTTAAATAAGACACACAATCTCACAAGTATAACTGTACTTCAGGGAAAATCGAAAAGAATTTTGAAATGGTTATTGTTTCAGAAAATCTAGGGACCATATTTGCTGTTATTACACAGACTAAGGCACAGCCCCAAGGGAACGACACTAAAATAAGAACAAATGTTGGACAATTTCGTGTGCGTCTCTAGCTAGTTGAAGGCAGCAGAAGTTATATAAAAGTGCTGGTGTACATTAGGACGAGGGTATGAGAAAGCACGTTGCAATTGTTGAAACTCCACCGTGGCAGAATGAGACCCAACAGGATGAGGATGCACTTGACTCTCTTAAATTCTACTCCATACTGGAGTGTGTGTGTCGGGGATGGAGAGTGAGCCGGCATCCTCCCCACCTGCTGGTCTACCTGTAATTTTGCCAATTCTCTATTCTGCATAGAGCCATATTCCATGCATTTTCTTTCTGTCAAGGAGCCAGAATTTTGGGAGGGTTAAATGGTTGGCTGGTGTTGTTTCATTGTTTTGGCTGGTGGTGAGGGGTGTTAGGCAGAACTGTCTTTCATTTTTTGCTTTGGGGTTCATTATGTCCTTTGGGTTTAGCTCCTTCAGAAGGCGTGACCTCAGGGCAGAGAGCAGATGCTACTCTCTGCCTCCAAACATGGGAATTTTCATGGCTGTGACCTCCTGGTGATCATGCTGAGCAGAAGGCTCTGGTCTTCAGGAAGTTCAAGTCCAGAGTGGTTTCAGGCAGCCAGAAACTGTGTTAGGCGTAGTGGGCAATGGTGGGGACAGGAGAGGGCACAATCCACAGGTGGACATTCTGGGGCCATCGAGGTTGGGGAGGGCCAGCTGTTGGGGGCTATGCAGCACCCTGAGCCACAGAAGGAAGAGAGGCTTGGGGCTTCTTGGGGGCGGTGGAGGCAGATTTGGGGAGGGTGCAAGAAGGAGCTATCTGGTGAATGCAGTTGCCTAGTTGTGCAGGTAACAGTCTCCCTGGGCCAGGCTCAGTGGCTCATACATGTAATCCCAACACTTTGGGAGGCGAAGACAGAAGGATTGCTTGAACCCAGGAGTTCAAGACCAGCAACATAGTGAGACATAGTGAGACTCCATCTCTACAAAAAAGTTTTAAAAATTAGCTGAGCATGGTGGTTTACACCTGTAGTCCCAACCGCTCAGGAGGCTGAGACAGGAGGATCATTTGAGCCTGGGAGGTCAAGGCTGCAGTGAGCCATGATGGTGCCATTGCACTCTAGCCTAGGGGCAGAGCAAGACCCTGTCTCAAAAAAAAAAAAAAGAGTTTCTCTAGTGCTCCGGGGTAGAGGCTGTCTAGAGTAGCTCCTCTCCTGGTACAAGATCTTTACAAACAAGCCTTTTCCTTATCACCGTCAGTTCCTTTACAAAAGAGAAAACTTGTACATTAATTTAGGCAGCTGAGGAGGCAAAGAGCATTCTTGTATTGGCTCTCGATTTTTATATTTTTTTCACTGAAGCCTCCACTTCCCAGGATCAAGTGAGTCTCCCACCTCAGCCTCCTAAGTAGCTGGGACCACAAGCACACGCCACCACACCCAGCTCTGTTTTTTTATTTTTCACTTTTTTCTAAAACCAGGGGATTCCCTATGTTGCCCAGGCTGGTCTCAAACTCCTGGACTCAAGAAGTCCTCTGGCCCCAGGCTCCCAAAGTTCTGGGATTATTGGCATGAGCCACTGTGCCAGGCTTTCATTCTCTTTTAACTCAAACTAATCAATATGCAAATGTTGCGTACTTTGGAGTGGCAGGTTCTGGACCCCTTTAAGTCAAAACAGATGAGGTTAGTCATAATCCAGCCACTAAACCTGTATTCTGACATTGGACACATAGCCTCAGCCCCTCACTCTCCATCTCCTCTTCTTTAAAGAGGAAATGATAATCATGCAAACTGCCAACCTTGCAGAGGTATGGAGAGGTTCAAGGCAAACGTCAGATGTGAGGAAGCAGCATTTGTAAATTTAATTCAGTCAACATCTGTTATGAATCAGGCCATATGTGGGGTACAGCGGGGAGCTCAGAGGCAACCCCGCTCTGACCTCGGGTCTGATGGCACTGCCATGATCACCTCTGTATAGAGGCAAACTGCTGTCTTCACTTCCAAACCAGACATACAGCGAAGACATTCTTGAGCTCATGAGTTCAAACTGAAATCTTACAGAATGTAGAAGAAAATTCAGGGACATTTGTAAAGTTGCCACCCAGGAAGGATTTAATCTAGATAGAGATTATAATACACAGAAAACCAAAAATAGGATGTTTACACATCCCGAAAGATAGTGCTCATTTGTGATCCTTTATGGGAAGGATCCTCCAAGCGAATCCTTCAAAGTGATGGATCCTTTCAGCTCAACTTTGTTTCCTCAGAAATGAATTACTAGAACTTCCACTCATGGGAGATGTAATTTTCTCTATTCCTTATATAAAGTTCAGTTAAAACCCATACAGCATATAGAAAGGAAACTAAAAGGATTGAAAGATGAGAAGAAAGCAGACTAACTGGGGACCCCAGAGTTGAGAAGTGATGCAGAGTGAGCCAGTCTGTGGCTGCCTGAAGCCACTCTGGACTTGAACTTCCTGAAGACCAGAGCCTTCTGCTCAGCACGATCACCAGGAGGACACCGCCATAAAAAAAAAAGGTGGGTTTTCCTGGTGTATCCCAGACTTCGATCCGAAGAAGCCAGGAACCTGCAACATAAGAGGTGAAGACACCACGCCCGAGGGAAGCTCACACCAGCCACAGGACCAGAAGCCAGAGAGCCTAGAGAGAGAAAGTGTTCAGGCAGAGAGAGCTGTGGCCACAGATTCCCTTGCACCAATCTTACTTGCACCAGCAAAGGTTGTGGGAGCCTAGACTCCTCCCCTCAAAGATCTGCAAAGAGGCAACAAAACCTACAGAGCCCTGCCCAGGCTGACAACAAAACGAAGGAAGGAGGCACTGATCAGCCTCAGGAATGAGACGGGGCATCACTACAGACCCCACAGACATCCAAGGACATTCAGAGAACCACGAATAACTTTACACACACAAATTTGATGACAGCTTAAATGAAATGGACCAATTCTTCAAAATACACAAACTTCCACAACTCATCCAATATGAAATAAACAATTCAACTATCCCTGTATTTATTAAGGACATTAGATTTGTCATTTAAAAAGTCCTCAATTGATTTGCAGTAGCTTTGAGGGTCTCTTAAAAAAAAGTCCCCCAAAATAGCTCCAGGCTCAGATGATTTCATTTGAGAATTCTAACAAATATTTATGCAAGAATTAACACCAATTCTATAAAATCACTTTCAGAAAACAGAAGAAGGAATGCTTCCTGATTGGTTTTAGGAAGCTGGTGTTACCCTGCTAGAAAAATCAGACAAAAAGACAGTACACAAAAAGAGAACCATGAACCAATAACCCCCATAAATACAGATACAGAAATTATTAACATAATACTAGAAAATAGAGGTCAGCAATATAAGATATAATTATCCTCCCATGACCAAGTAAGGTTCTTTCCAAGATGAACCACAAACATCTATTGCATTTCTGTATACTAGGATGGCACAAATTGATGCTGAAATTAAAGTTGCAATACCATTTAAGATCACACACATTAAAAAGAAATGTGTGTGAACACATCCTCTCCAGGACTCGTGATAAAAACTAGACAACACCGATGAAAGAAACCAAAATCTAAATAAATAGAGGCAGCTTGTCAATGGAGTGGAAGACACAATATGGTAAAGATACCTGTTCTCCTCAAATTGATATACAAGTTTAACAGAATTCTTATTAAAACCCCAATAATGAGCTGGGCATGGTGGCTTACACCTGTCCTCCCAGCACTTTGGGAGGCTGAGGTGGGCAAGACCAGCCTGGCCAACATGGTAAAACCCCATCTCTATTAAAAACACAAACATTAGCTGGGCATGGTGGTGCACGTCTGTAATCATGACTACTTGGAAGGCTGAGGCACGAGAATTGCTTGAACCCTGGAAGCAGAGGTTGCAGTGAGCCAAGATTGTGCCGCTGCACTCCAGCCTCGGCGACAGAGCAAAACTCCATCTCAAAACCCAACAATTTTTTAAATATAGACAAAATTATTCTAAAATTTTATGGAAAGGCAAAGGAACTAAATTAGCTAAAGCAATTTTGGAGAGGATAAAGTGGGAGGGAATGCTCTATCCAGTTTCAAGATTTAATTTACAGTGACAGTAAAGACAGGGTGACACTTGTGGAGGGACAGACACTGGATCAAGAAGAATAGAGGCCCAGAAAGAAGCCACACAACCTCGCTGCACTGCTGTTTGGTGAAGGGACACGTGCTGCTCAGGAGAGGTCTCTGTCCACAAGCAGTGGGAGGCACGGGAACCCTGAGCCAAAAACAAGCCCCGACCCGAGTCTCACCCCTCCTATAAAATTAGTTCGAAGTGGACCCTGGACTGCATGTCAGGAAAATATAGGAGAACATCATCAGGGTCTGCCAGGGCAAGGAGGTCTTACTCTTGACACCAAACACACGAAGGAAAATCATTACAAATTTGACTTTTGCAAAAATGTAAAACTTGCTCTGTGAAAGACCCTGCCAAGAAGATGAAAGACAAGTCCAGGTGGAAACCATCCACACGGATCTAACACCAGACCAGCACCTAGAACACCCAGAGAACCTCAGACCCCAACACCCAGAGAACCTCAGACCCCAGCACGTAGAACACTCACCCAGAGAACCTCAGACCCCAGCACCTAGAACACCCAGAGAACCTCAGACCCCAGCACCTAGAACACCCAGAGAACCTCAGACCCCAGCACCTAGAACACCCAGAGAACCTCAGACCCCAGCACCTAGAACACCCAGAGAACCTCAGACCCCGCACCTAGAACACCCAGAGAACCTCAGACCCCGCACCTAGAACACCCAGAGAACCTCAGACCCCAGCACCTAGAACACCCAGAGAACCTCAGACCCCGCACCTAGAACACCCAGAGAACCTCAGACCCCAGCACCTAGAACACCCAGAGAACCTCAGACCCCGCACCTAGAACACCCAGAGAACCTCAGACCCCAGCACCTAGAACACCCAGAGAACCTCAGACCCCAGCACCTAGAACACCCAGAGAACCTCAGACCCAGCACCTAGAACACCCAGAGAACCTCAGACCCCAGCACCTAGAACACCCAGAGAACCTCAGACCCCAGCACCTAGAACACCCAGAGAACCTCAGACCCCGCACCTAGAACACCCAGAGAACCTCAGACCCAGCAGGAAAGGAAAGCCAACCGTGCAATTAGAAAACGAGCAAGAGGTCTGAAAGGCACTTCCCAAAGAGGACGTACAGATGGGGAATAAAGACATGGAAATGCTCCATGCCGTTAGTCGTCAGGAAACTGCAGATTGGAACCACTGTGCCCCTATCCCGAAGGCCAAGGTAACGCACAGCGACGAAGCGAAGCCCTGGGTAGAGGAGGGGCCTCCGGCTGCTGCTTTGCTGCTGGGAACCTGAGAGACAGACACCCTGGAGGGCAGCAGCCGGTGGTTTAACAGCTAAACCTGCCGCTACCCTGCGGCCCAGCACGCATCCCAGGGACAGGAAGACTGACATCCACACAAAGGCTGTGCTCGAGAGATTATGGCCGCTTGTCCTTCAGTGGCTGAAAGGTCAGACCAACCGTGCTCTGTCCGACCGTGAAATTCTACCCCCATGCTAGGAGGGAGCGAATATGGTACCACGACACGGATGCATCTCCAGAGAATTATGCTGAGTGGGGAAAAGAGTTCGTCAGAAAAGGCTACCAGACTTACACAACATTCTTGCAACAAACTTGGAGGAGGGGGAGAGCAGAGGAGTGGCCGCCAGGGCAGCAGCGAGACAGAGCTGAGCGCGGCCGGGAAAGGCATGGCTGGTGGCGCCCCGGCCGGGTGGGTGTCCACGTCGGGCTGTGCTGAGGTGACTTGGTTTTGCAGGACGTCGGACTGGGTGTGGGGGAGGAGGAGGTGAAGGTGATGGGGAGCTCTGCATAGTTTCTTACGCCTGCGTGTGAATTTACAGCTAACTTAAAGGCTTTAATTCAAAAGATGAATCACTGAACCCCTAGATATGTAACCTGTCATCTAATTTTTAAAGAACTTGATCTAATAAAAACTATCACATATACTTCATCTAAAAGCACTGACATCTGGTTCTTTAATCTGACGCTCCCAAAGTAATTTCAGGAGTCGCCACTGGGACATCAGCTGTCTCGGACCAATTTAAAAAACAAAAAATCTTCAAGGTTCCTAGTGCCTTAGAATTCGTGGAAATAAATCATATTCCCTTTTCTGTAGAAGAAACCACCGTTTATCTTTTCCATGGCGTCATAGTTGCAGTTGAATAAACACAAGGTGAATCGTAATGGACTGCAGCGTAGTTAAAACACCCTGGGCTTCCTGGGCTAGAACTGGTGGGAGGCAAATCCATCTCAGGAGGACACAGCTGTCGCCTGATCTAGGAGGGCTGTCACATACGAGAGGGGTGAGGCTGCAGGAGCCGCAGAGGGTGAAGCGTGGGGTGAGGCTGCGGGCATCTGCAGAGGGCGAAGCGAGGGGTGAGGCTGCGGGCAGCTGCAGAGGGCAAAGCGAGGGGTGAGGCTGCGGGCAGCTGCAGTGGGCGCAGCGTGGGGTGAGGCTGCCGGCAGCCGCAGAGGGCGAAGCGAGGGGTGAGGCTGCGGGCAGCTGCAGAGGGCGAAGGGTAGCAGGGAGCTGCTGGGGAAGCTGCTTTTCCTCAGTGGCAGAGGTCAGTTCATGTTGAGGGGCAGTGGGAAGGCCTGGGGCGTCTGGGCACTGAGATGGAGTCCGGCCTGGGGATCCTGGGTGCTGAGGCAGGATGTGATATGGGGGGTCTGAGCGCTGAGGCGGGGGGCATGTGGGGGGTCCAGCGCTGAGGCAGGGTGGTGTGTGGGGCTTCTGGGCGCTGAGGTGGGATTGGGTGTGAAGGTCCGGGTGCTGAAGGGGGTTGACCACAGAAGCTGATGGTTCCCTTTGCAGTCTGACTTCCCCTCACTCCTCGACCTGGGCCCTCCTCTGTGAGAAATTTTGAAAGTATCTGAGGCAGCCAGCAGCATCCTGAAGGCCGGCCATGTCTGCCCTCTGCCTCTTCACAGCTCCACGCTGCTTCAGGAGGAGGAAGTGGCTTCCTCAGGTGGAACCCCACCTCTGCATCCACAAGCACCGTGTGAGAAACTCAGAAGAGCCCACTCACTTCCCAGATTCTCCCCTGTGAGCACCAGTGCGGAGTGAGTGGATGGCGGGAGGCTGAGCTCCTGGCATCATTCGTGGACGGCTCATTTTAGTCCCTGCTGGGTGCTGACATAAAGCAGTTTTATTGGTGTGCTTTGTGGTCAAAAGAATTTAAAGCCACTGCTTTAGGGTCTGTATTTTTTTAGAGGATATTTAACATGGGGCCTGCGTGTGCTCCTCCAGCCTCAGGGAGGAGCCTGCATGTGCCCATGTGTGCCAAATGGCCCACCAGACCCCAGCAGGTCCCAGGAACCCTCCTTGGGCTTGGGGCTCTCCTGCCCCGCTTGGAGGTCAGAGTCGGTTTCTTAACCAGTGTGTTTTCAAAACCCTCCTGGCTGGGCGTGATCTCCAGAGATCCCAGTCCTAGTGGTCTGCGTGGCTCAGCCCTCCCTCCCATCCAGGGTCTCTGAAAGGGCTGGTGAGTGCTGCAGATGCTTCCTGCTCGAATCCACCGGTGTGTGGCAGGTGTTGCAGCCCTGGAGAGGCGTGCAGAGAGGAAGAGAGAGAATGAGACAGAGACAGATCCTGTGGGTGCGTGTGCTGCACGTGGAGGGCTGCCTGGGTTCTCAGCACAGCGTGGCTTCTTCCCTGCTGGTCTCGGCATGGTGGGGCTCACACAGCCTGCACTGACCATCCCCACCCCCATCAGAGCTCCTTCTGCTTTCTCCCTTTCACTTCTCTACTGCCCAGCACCTCCCTTCCCTCCAGGGCTCCAGCACCTGTGCCTTCTGACCCCTCCTTCAAGGTGCTCTCTGCCTGTGTCTCTGTCTCTGTGTGTGTCTCTGTCTCCTCCTTTTTTCACTCCCTCCTGCTTCCTAGCAAACCTCATCATTGGAGGGGTAACATGTCCTCCTAACCATGGGTTTGTCTCTGGCTGTGGAAAGTCTCCTTAGTAAATATTTGCAGTTGATGCTTTGAGCAGCGGGATGTGCAAGGTCGTGCAGGGCTGCCCTCCAGAGCCACGAGGTTCCTGGTGCAGTGTGAGTGGCCCTGGAAAGCTCTCGCCCCTGCTGGCCCCCTGATCCTGGCCAGGTGGTGGCTCCCGGCTTCTTGCTGCTCCCGGCCCCCTGATCCTGGCCAGGTGGTGGCTCCTGGTTCTCGATGTTCCCGCCTCCCCCACCCCAATCCTGATGATCACAGTCCCATCAGTGCTCAGGGGAGGTGGGAGGGACGGCCTGTGCTGTCCAGAATTCCCTGGAGAGAGTTCTGGGAGCCTGGCCGTCAGTCTCTGTGGAAAAGCCCTGGCATCCAGAGGCCACTGAGAAGTTTCAGGACCTAGAAAACCCTGTGAGGCTCCAGCCAGAAGAAACGGGGCCTCTAAGCAGTGACTCCGTGGCTGGGGGAGCTGAACAAGGGGACTAGAACCCCAGCGGCATGGCAGACCGGCCCCCTCCCACTCCACCCACCACCCGGTGCCTTCCACTGCTCCTCTCTCTCCTCTCTGCACCAAGAGGAGTCACCAGACCTGTTCCTGCCCAGCTGTCTCCTCTAGCTTTGCAGTTCCAGGGCTGAGCCACAGCAGCGACCACCAAACACCCACAGCACAGTGACTCCGTGTTCCAGAAGAGCCCAGATTTGGCAGAAGGAGGCTTGGCTTGAGGCCCTATTTCTCAGGTGACCTCAGATAATCCCCTTCATAACCCACAGTGGGAAAAGTGCCACTCATGTCATTATGCAAAGACAATATTCATGAAAGCACTTTGCAAAGTGTGAAAGTACAAGCTTTTGAAAACATGAATAGTTAAAATCTCTCCATCTGCCCCTGGTGGTCTATGAGGGTCTTCACGCGTTTTTAAGGCAGCTTGCGTTCTGAGCATCTTTGCGCCAAGTCTGTACTTCAGCGTCTTCCTCCATCCTCAGCACAGTAATGCTGCAGCAGGAAATCATGGGTCCGGAGAGAGTCCTTAGAAGCCAAGAACGATGGAGCTTCGTGCTGTGTGTGTCCAGGTTCACGGGACTTGCCAGCACTGGGCACTGAGTTTTCTCACGGATGCAGACTGAATCAAATTGGCAACCCCGAAATGGAAAAAGATGAGCTTGTTACAGCTTAAAACTTGCATCTCCCCTGTGACATGCTCTGTGGAGCCCTAAGCAGGACAGAACGAGCCAGTGAAGACAGGCGGGCACGCATCTCACTGAAGTTCTGCGTGAGGCCTGAACTTGCCACTGCTTGCAATGCCTCTCGGTGACACTAAATGTGGAGAATATTCACATTTTGTTCATTGGAAAATGAGGGCTGGAAACGGAGACGCAAGTGGTGTGAACTGCTCCCACTCACGGGCCGTCTCACCTCCCCTGACCTCCTCCATTACCCCCGAGCCTTTTCCCAATTCCTCCTACTTGTTCTTCTCTTCTCACTCTGGTCTCTCAGGAAGCTGGGGCCATGCGGATTTACACAACTCTGTGCCGCCTGTTGTAGCTCACGGCCCGCGGTTCTTTTTATCTTAAATTTATTCATTCAGCAAACATTCCTAAGGTCTGCCGTGCCTGTCTGCTTTACAAAGACAAGTCAGAGGCTTCCCTGTTCAGGGACTCAGCATCTCAGCAAACACTGGGTGCGTGTCTGTCCGGGGATCCGGCAAGGCTGTCTCACTCGCCCTCACACGGAGAACCTGTGACACTGCTTGGGTAAGGAATGAGCCGTGGCCACCGCCAGAAACTCTGTTGGCTCCTCCTCGGTAAGTCCCACTGAAGGGGCGTTGGCGACCTCCTTGGTGCCACAGAGTCTGGGGCACCCGCCCTGCTGGAGACCTGTGGCTCTAGTTCGCTGGTTATTATAAACCCATCGCCCTCAGCTCCCTTCCGCCTCTCGGTAGGCGAGTGTCAGGTTCTGCTCGTTTCTGCATCCCCTGTATCAGGCCTGGCACCCGGGTGCATGGCAGATGCTCTGCAGATGTCTGTTGGACCCTAACAGCAGCGTCTCATGGGGTGGATGGGGAGGCCCGTGGCACACCGGAATCGCACTGTGCTCTCCGCCCTGAAGCAGCGGTCCTCAAGCATTTTGGAAGACAATTTTTCCGTGGGCCCGGTGGCGTGGGGTGGTTTCAGGATGATTCGAGTGCATTAGCTTTATCGTGTACTGTCTTTGTATTATTATTACGTTGTAATATATGATGAAATAATTATTCAACTCATCTCATGTAGAATCGGTGGGAAACTGAGCCTTTTTTTCTGCAAATAGAGGGGCCCGTCTGGGGGTGCTGGGAGACAGTGACGGGTCATCAGACATTAGATTCTCATAAGGAGCCACAACCTAGACCCCTTATGTGCACGGTTCACAATGGCGTTAGTGCTCCCGTAAGAAACTGAAGTCGCCACTGCTCTGGCAGGAACATGAGCACTGGGGAGCAGCTGGAAATACAGATGAAGCTTTGCTCACTCACCTGTCATTCACCTGCTGTGTGCCTCAGTTCCTTACAGGCCACAGACCAGTACCAGTCCATGGTGTGGGGGTTGGGGGCCCCCTGCCCTGATGTGCCCTGCTGTGCTCTGATCAGTGGAACTGGCTCAGTGAGAGAGACATTGTACAGAGGCGTTTTAAAAATATCTAAATAGAGAATAAAGCATTTCTCATCACATGTGGTTAAAAGTGGGTGCGTTTCCAGGTGAGAGGTTGTTTTGCTTGGAAGAGAGGCTGGGACCCAGCCCAGACCTTTCCAGGGGACCTGCAGGAGAGAGAAGCTCCCACCCCAGAGTGCACCTCATTGAACAAAGATTTTGAGGAAGGGCAGCTGCACAGTGGCTCTAAGAAGTTGCCCTTTTGAAAGGGGAACTTGCCTCTGTGAAGGAATCTCTACCTGCCGGGCATCCCTCTGGGGTCCGGGAAGAGGAGGGAAACTCAGTTATAAGTGACACTGGTTGAGCAGAAAGCTCTATCACACACCCACAGCAAGTTGTGCCCTCCATTGCCTGCCTTTCTGCTCACTTCCCTGCTGCCAGCCGCCTCCAGCTTCTTTCTATTTTAGTTAAAGATAAACTAGGGTCTGGGCCACCTCCTACAGATTTGTGCATATCCACCTGGAGTCTCCCACCCATGCATGAGGTGTGTGCATTCACAATTCTGATTTTGTTTTTCTCTTGTTCATCTGCCATGGGTTACGGGTGCCCAGTTTTTCTTCTACAGGAAAATGATTTGCTCCACTTGGAAGAAGGGAAAAGGCC
This sequence comes from Saguinus oedipus, assembly GCA_031835075.1. NCBI lineage: Eukaryota > Metazoa > Chordata > Mammalia > Primates > Cebidae > Saguinus > Saguinus oedipus. The sequence continues at coordinate 42,708,474 of CM063182.1, forward strand.
ACAGAAAGGCAAGTTGACCAGAAGACCCCTCAAAGCACCCCCACCTCCACTTCCTCTGTCTTTAGAGAAGGCGTGGAGGCTGGTGGTGCATTGGCCACGGGCTGGGATCACTGTGGAAGCCGCCCCTGCTTCAGAACTGAAGCCCCACTGCCTGGCATCACTGTGGAAGCCCCCCTGCTTCAGAACTGAAGCCCCACTGCCTGGCATCACTGTGGAAGCCCCCCTGCTTCAGAACTGAAGCCCCACTGCCTGGCATCACTGTGGAAGCCCCCCTGCTTCAGAACTGAAGCCCCACTGCCTGGCATCACTGTGGAAGCCCCCCTGCTTCAGAACTGAAGCCCCACTGCCTGGCATCACTGTGGAAGCCCCCCTGCTTCAGAACTGAAGCCCCACTGCCTGGCATCACTGTGGAAGCCCCCCTGCTTCAGAACTGAAGCCCCACTGCCTGGCATCACTGTGGAAGCCGCCCTGCTTCAGAACTGAAGCCCCACTGCCTGGCATCACTGTGGAAGCCGCCCCTGCTTCAGAACTGAAGCCCCACTGCCTGGCATCACTGTGGAAGCCGCCCCTGCTTCAGAACTGAAGCCCCACTGCCTGGCATCACTGTGGAAGCCCCCCTGCTTCAGAACTGAAGCCCCACTGCCTGGCATCACTGTGGAAGCCCCCCTGCTTCAGAACTGAAGCCCCACTGCCTGGCATCACTGTGGAAGCCCCCCTGCTTCAGAACTGAAGCCCCACTGCCTGGCATCACTGTGGAAGCCGCCCTGCTTCAGAACTGAAGCCCCACTGCCTGGCATCACTGTGGAAGCCCCCCTGCTTCAGAACTGAAGCCCCACTGCCTGGCATCACTGTGGAAGCCGCCCTGCTTCAGAACTGAAGCCCCACTGCCTGATTTCATCATCCTTTGCGTCACTCTGTGACCTATGACTTTGACCCTCTCTCCTAGCCGGCCTGGCCCAGTGGGGGAGGGAGCCACTTATCTAGGTCTAAGCACTCCAGGCTTTAGGGTTTTGCAGATGCAGGCAGATCTGGGGCCTGGGCAGGCGCGGGAATGAGCTGGCAACACAACCCTCAGGGGTCCTGAGGTAGTCCTGGCCGTGGGGTCCATGAAAGGATGACACCTCTTTCCACTCTGTGATCAGTGCCCTCACATGGTTCAGGAGGTGGAGCGGCCGCGGGAGAGGATCTCTCGGACACCGAATACAGGAGGAAGGAATTCATTTCAGCTGGGAGCAAGGTGGCACAGGTGCCTGACAGCCGAGCTCGTCTGACAAAGGGAGGTTCAGCCTTGACATAGGCTCACACTTTCGATGTTACACGTGGACGAATCTTAGGTTCATGGTTTTAGGACTCACGTGTGAAAAGGTTTTGGTTTACAGTTTTCGGACTCACATGTGAAAAGGTCTCTATTTAGTTTCAGGAATCACATATGAAAGGGTTCCGGTTTACAGTTTTAGGACTCACATGTGAAAAGGTTTCTGGTTTGATCTTGTTTTAAGTCAAAATAGTGCCTTCTGGAGAGTTTCCTCAAGGCCTAGCCTGTTGTTTTCAGGAAGGAGATTCAGGAAGTGCACGCCACCGTGCCAGCTAATTTTTGTATTTTTAGTAGAGACGGGGTTTCACCATGTTGACCAGGATGGTCTCGATCTCTTGACCTCATGAGCCGCCCGCCTCGGCCCCACAAGTGCTGGGATTACAGGCTTGAGCCACCGCGCCCGGCTAAGGATAAGAACAAATACTATATACTTGATCTTAGCCAAAAGCTCAAGAATCACGCCATGCAAAGCCTTTAAGAACCCGGCATCACCGCCTGGTCTGTGATGAAAGCGGCTTCCTTGTTCCACTCTTGGTCCCCGCAGATGTTACCGTCTCTCTCGGTGTTTGCCTCCTGCGCGTGAACAACTTACTTGTGCTTCATGCTGTTCATTTTGGGGCTCATCTACTGACTTCCTTCAGTAGATGAAGGAGGACCTAACCCTTCTGCTGGGCACCCACGTGCGTGTGTCCACACTGCGCCTCCCTCTCTTCCAGCGTGATAGCGGCGCTCTGCGGTGACCTCCGTATTCCATGAGCTTATTCTCAGCTGACTGTGTAATTGGAAAATGATAATATTTCCCTTCATGCACTCCTTGTTCCCTCTAGGGTTAGGAGCTGTTGCATTTTTGTTGTGATTTCTTTAGACTCCTAGGACGGGACCACTGCTCTAGCCACACACGTCCTAACAGAAATAAGAAAGACCCTTGGACGATCAGGCGTACCGATGGTCCAGCCACGGCTTCCCTGAGGCGCCCACTGCCCCAGCTCCCAAGGCTCTGGCCCTGTCTCCCTGTGTCCCCCTGCTCCTCACCTTCAGGGCTCCCTGAGAGACCCCGTGTGGGAGGAACACTCTGAGACCTGCAATGTCCAGAGACTTCGTCATTCTCTCCTCGGTCTTTTCTTTACGGGACGAGGACTCGAAGCTGTGAGTAACTCCTCTTGGAGCTGAGAAGGCCTCGCTTCCCGCCCTGCAGACTCCAGCGTTCAGTAGGGATATTTCAGCCATTTCAGTTCTGCCACGAGAGTGCTGGGGCCTGTGGCTCCGGCCCCGGGGCTGCTGGGGAGCTCTGCCTGCAGTGTCTTGGCGACAGGATGTGGATGCCATGGGTGTTTTCACTTGTTCTTTTGTGCACGTGCTGCTCTCTCCGTCGGGGCTCCCGTCTGCAGCTCTGCAGCAGTTGCTTGAGTTATTCCTTTGCTGGTCTCGCCTGTCTGATCTCTGGTCTCTCTTCTCATTAAATGGGAGTTTCAGGGTTGATTCCATATTTCTTTTGTCTTCTCTCCCTCACACTGCATCTGTGCATCTTTTTATTCTATTTCAGGGGGATGTAAGTGAGTCTAACATTCAACATTGCTGTTGAACTCTTTATGTCTGTTGTACTTTTAATTGAAAGATTCTGTGTGTAGTTTTGCAGTGTCGGTTCTTATCCCACAGCCTGTTTCTCCGAGAATACCATAGATTTGTCTGCGTCCTACTCCCGCCACCCACCCTGCTTCTTCCACATTTCTCTGTGGGTCTGTGTCACGTTAGGCTCTCCCTGGGTCTCTGTCCTACACCCTCCGCACAGACCCCCACCCCCACCCCGACCCACTCACACGCAGGAGGCAGCCACATGCACTTCCAGTGGGAGTGGATGGTGCATTGGGAGGAGTAGCAGCCGGCTCGTTCCTGGTGAGGTTTCCCCAGTCCTTTGCATGCCTCTCCTCATCCCCCATCCCTGCTGCCCCACGGCCTTCCTGGGTCCCACTCACTGCCCAGCCGTGTCCTTCAAGCCTGGGGTTTGTGCTGGCCGCAGGGTGCTGCGCTCTGTGGGTTCCCAGGAGTGCCTGCTCATTTGCTGTTAGTTCCTTTCTGATTATTGCTTTTCATTGGCAGTTCCTGAATTAAACTTTTCTCGATTTACCCAGCTTGAGCATGTCACAGATTTCCTGCTGGGACCCCGGCTGACACAGCTCTGCAGCAAGTGCCCTTGGCTAGACCAAGACCCAAACAGCTGCAGGCGGCATCCGGGCTTGTTTATCAGTCGGCCCTCACCTCACAGCGGTGGAGATGGCCCGGTTCTTCCGCTGGGGACTCCTGAGTTCAGAGTCCCTGCTGGAGACTTTTTAGACTTTCCCTCAGCAGCCGAGAGAGGGGTCCTTTAATTTTTTGCCCTCCTGCCTGGGGGTATGAGCCTCACCTTTGACATTCTGGGAGCTTGGGAGATGGGCGAGGTATCTCACTCTCCACAGTGGGGGGCTCACTCACCCTTCTCAGCACGGTGTCCTCCGGCCTCACTGCCCAGCTGCCCCTACATGCCTGAGGTGCCTCCCACTCATCACCCGACAGCTTCTGAGGTTTCCTGAGTCTGGTGTGACCACCTGGCTGGTGGCCGGGCTTCCCTGTTGCCTGCTGTGCCTGGGAGTGCTCCCGTCCTCCCGCCTGGCTGACTCCTCCTGTCTTCTCTTTGAGTTTGGTTTTCATGCCTTTTCAATTACTTTATTGTTCTTTGATTGACGGAGGAAGGAACAGAGATAGGAGGTGTCTGTCCCTCCATCCTCAGCCCTACTTCGCTTTAGAGCAAAGGCATCATTGGTTAAAAAAACCCTTATCCATGAGTGATGCCCTGGCCCCCACCGCAGTGCCCATGAGCAGGTGCGGAGAGGAGTGGCTTCCATGTGAGCCCCCCAGATGGACAGATGGACTGGGGAAGCCTCAGGAACTCCTGGAGCGAGGTCCTCTTGTTCTCGTCCCTGTCACACTTGGCTGAGGAAGAACCAAGAGAGAGTTCCACGATGACCCAGGAGAGGACCACGGTGACTGGGGGGTGGTGGCGGCAGTGACCAGGCCCTTCTCACCAGGGACCCTGGCCTGACCTCACAGGCCCCAGTCTGCTCCCACCACCAGGCCAGCAGACGCGTTTGCATGAGAGAGAAAGGAACACCAGCTTCTGAGGTACCGGCCGACCTTGACGGTGACCAGAGCAAGGTTCTTCCTTCGCAGCGCTCCACTCACATCCCTGCCTCACAGGGCCCCTCACATCCCTGCCTCACAGGGCCCCTCACATCCCTGCCTCACAGGGCCCCTCACATCTCTCCCCTCAGGGAGCCCCCCTCACATCTCTCCCCTCAGGGAGCCCCCCTCACATCTCTCCCCTCAGGGAGCCCCCCTCACATCTCTCCCCTCAGGGACCCCCCTCACATCTCTCCCCTCAGCGTGACCCCTCACATCACTCCCCTTGCAGCACTCCCATCCCTCACAGCACCCCCCTCAGAGCCCTGCCCTCACATCCTGGTGTCCCCCGGGCCGCCCCCCCCCCCCACTGCCCTCCTGTCACAGTGCTGGCATGTACAGGTCTGGAGCCAAGGTGTTTAGCACATTCCCGCCTCCAGTGTGTTCCTTTGTATGTATTTACCTTTTGAGACAGGGTTTTCTCTGTTTCCCAGCCTGGAGTGCAGTGCTGTGAAATCTGCTGACCGCCGCCCCAGCCTCCAGGACAGCTGAGTCCACAGGCTCTGGGGCTGGCCCATGCTCCTGCGTCCTCTGGAGGACTCTCCTCACCACCCACCGAAACCCACACAGATTCCACCCTTTGTTCTCTTTCCTTTCCTTCGGGATAAAATATGAGGCCCAGGAAAGACTCTAAAGACAGCCTCATCCCGTGAATTTTGGCACCAGATATGAACTTGAAACCCTGAACTTCCCAAGACTGCAGTGGGTCAGGCCCTGCTGCGTTGATGTAGGTGAAACGCTGAGCAGAGACGGGAGGCTGGCGGCATCAGAGAGGCTGGCTGGGCTTCAGCGCTGCTGCTGAGGGGAGCAGCTGGGGGCAGAGCCTCAGGAGTATGTGCTGCTGAGGGGAGCAGCTGGGGGCACAGCCTCAGGAGTATGTGCTGTGAGGGGAGCAGCTGGGGGCACAGCCTCAGGAGTATGTGCTGTGAGGAGAGCAGCTGGGGGCACAGCCTCAGGAGTATGTGCTGCTGAGGGGAGCAGCTGGGGGCACAGCCTCAGGAGTATGTGCTGCTGAGGGGAGCAGCTGGGGGCAGAGCCTCAGGAGTATGTGCTGTGAGGGCAGCAGCTGGGGGCACAGCCTCAGGAGTATGTGCTGCTGAGGGGAGCAGCTGGGGGCACAGCCTCAGGAGTATGTGCTGTGAGGGGAGCGGCTGGGGGCAGAGCCTCAGGAGTATGTGCTGCTGAGGGGAGCAGCTGGGTGCAGAGCCTCAGGAGTATGTGCTGTGAGGGGAGCGGCTGGGGGCAGAACCTCAGGAGTATGTGCTGTGAGGGGAGCGGCTGGGTCACAGCCTCAGGAGTATGTGCCAGGAGGGGAGCAGCTGCGGGCAGAGCCTCAGGAGTATTGCCGTGAGGGGAGCAGCTGGGGGCACAGCCTCAGGAGTATGTGCTGTGAGGAGAGCAGCTGGGGGCACAGCCTCAGGAGTATGTGCTGCTGAGGGGAGCAGCTGGGGGCACAGCCTCAGGAGTATGTGCTGTGAGGGGAGCGGCTGGGGGGCAGAGCCTCAGGAGTATGTGCTGCTGAGGGGAGCGGCTGGGGGCACAGCCTCGGGAGTATGTGCTGTGAGGGGAGCGGCTGGGGGCACAGCCTCGGGAGTATGTGCTGTGAGGGGAGCGGCTGCGGGCACAGCCTCGGGAGTATGTGCTGTGAGGGGAGCGGCTGCGGGCAGAGCCTCAGGAGTATGTGCTGTGAGGGGAGCAGCTGGGGGCAGAGCCTCAGGAGTATTTGCTGCTGAGGAGAGCAGCTGTGGGCACAGCCTCAGGAGTATGTGCTGCTGAGGGGAGCAGCTGTGGGCACAGCCTCAGGAGTATGTGCTGCTGAGGGGAGCAGCTGTGGGCACAGCCTCAGGAGTATGTGCTGCTGAGGGGAGCAGCTGTGGGCACAGCCTCAGGAGTATGTGCTGCTGAGGGGAGCAGCTGGGGGCACAGCCTCAGGAGTATGTGCTGCTGAGGGGAGCAGCTGGGGGCATAGCCTCAGGAGTATGTGCTGCTGAGGGGAGCAGCTGGGGGCACAGCCTCAGGAGTATGTGCTGCTGAGGGGAGCAGCTGTGGGCACAGCCTCAGGAGTATGTGCTGCTGAGGGGAGCAGCTGTGGGCACAGCCTCAGGAGTATGTGCTGCTGAGGGGAGCAGCTGGGGGCACAGCCTCAGGAGTATGTGCTGCTGAGGGGAGCAGCTGGGTGCAGAGCCTCAGGAGTATGTGCTGCTGATGGGAGCGGCTGGGGGGCACAGCCTCAGGAGTATGTGCTGTGAGGGGGGCAACTGGGGGCACAGCCTCAGGAGTATGTGTTGCTGACGGGAGTGGCTGGGGGCACAGCCTCAGGAGTATGTGCTGCTGAGGGGAGCGGCTGGGGGCACAGCCTCGGGAGTATGTGCTGTGAGGGGAGCGGCTGGGGGCACAGCCTCGGGAGTATGTGCTGTGAGGGGAGCGGCTGCGGGCAGAGCCTCAGGAGTATGTGCTATGAGGGGAGCAGCTGGGGGCACAGCCTCGGGAGTATGTACTGTGAGGGGAGCGGCTGCGGGCAGAGCCTCAGGAGTATGTGCTGTGAGGGGAGCAGCTGGGGGCAGAGCCTCAGGAATATGTGCTGCTGAGGAGAGCAGCTGGGGGCACAGCCTCAGGAGTATGTGCTGTGAGGGGAGCAGCTGGGGGCACAGCCTCAGGAGTATGTGCTGTGAGGGGAGCGGCTGCGGGCAGAGCCTCAGGAGTATGTGCTGTGAGGGGAGCAGCTGGGGGCAGAGCCTCAGGAATATGTGCTGCTGAGGAGAGCAGCTGGGGGCACAGCCTCAGGAGTATGTGCTGTGAGGGGAGCGGCTGCGGGCAGAGCCTCAGGAGTATGTGCTGCTGAGGAGAGCAGCTGGGGGCACAGCCTCAGGAGTATGTGCTGTGAGGGGAGCGGCTGCGGGCAGAGCCTCAGGAGTATGTGCTGTGAGGGGAGCAGCTGGGGGCACAGCCTCAGGAGTATGTGCTGTGAGGGGAGCGGCTGCGGGCAGAGCCTCAGGAGTATGTGCTGTGAGGGGAGCAGCTGGGGGCAGAGCCTCAGGAATATGTGCTGCTGAGGAGAGCAGCTGGGGGCACAGCCTCAGGAGTATGTGCTGCTGAGGGGAGCGGCTGGGTGCACAGCCTCAGGAGTATGTGCTGCTGAGGGGAGCAGCTGTGGGCACAGCCTCAGGAGTATGTGCTGCTGAGGGGAGCAGCTGGGTGCAGAGCCTCAGGAGTATGTGCTGCTGATGGGAGCGGCTGGGGGCACAGCCTCAGGAGTATGTGCTGCTGAGGGGAGCAGCTGGGGGCAGAGCCTCAGGAGTATGTGCTGCTGAGGGGAGCAGCTGGGGGCACAGCCTCAGGAGTATGTGCTGCTGAGGGGAGCAGCTGGGGGCACAGCCTCAGGAGTATGCCTGTGCGAGGGACAAAGAGGAGGATGAGAAAGACATAGTCTGTCACTCCGTGCTACAAATGTAGCCTCCTCTAGAGATTTTGGGAGAGATTTCAGAAAAGATGCGTTTGGCCTTTTTCTTTAATTGGCCTTTTTTTTCTTGTTAGTTACTGCTCCGTTTGTCATGCTGACAAGTAAATTGTGGACCCCTGGGGGCGCCCTCCTTGCTTGCATGCAATGCCGGGCTCCCACTAACTTCCTCCAGACCTGGCCGCCTGCTGCTGCGACCTCCTGGCTCTGTTCTTCGTGAGTGTATTCTGTCACAGTTCCTTGGCCACATCCACTCACACAACTGTGGATGCATCGAAGGGCCTGTGGATTATTCACTCCTGTCCCCTGAGCACAGGAACAGGGAGACACATAATAAAATGTGTGCAGTGACTCAGTTCCCCCCATCCAGAGGTGGTGCCTCACTTGGCTGTCAAGAGCTCTCCTCTCTCTAACACACACGGATCATAGGAGCAAGCGTGCATCATTTTTCACTGCTCAGAGCAGGGTGTGACATTTCTGAAGACCATCCCAGGCTCTTTTCCCTTCCCTTTTATAACTGAGATAAATGATGCTTTGGGGATGGGACAGCGCACAGCCTGCAGGGCCTTGCTCTCTGAGTGACAGTTCATCCGGCATCTTTGTTGGATGAAAGGGACAGGTGCAGCCACAGCAGGAACAGGACTGTCTAGGGGCTCCCGGGCACCTTCAGGTCATTGACGGAATTCAATTCTTTGCAGTCGTGGGACTGAAACTCTGCTTTCCTCGTTGATTGTCACCGTGGGCCACTCTCAGCTCCTTGGGGCACCTACATCCTCCCAGGGAAACATCCATCTTTAAAGCCAGTGACGGCAGTGAGCTGAGTCCTTTGCTTGCCTTGAATCTGTCTGACCGCCCTTTGCACCAGCTGGGGAAAGCTCCCTGCTTCACCAACTATGTGATGAGATGAGGCCCCCACCAGGTAACTTAACACAATCATAGGAGCAGCACCAGGTGCAGGGGCATCCTTAAAACTCTGCTGTACCTCCATTCCCAGCAGACGCCCCAGGAGGCCTAGAGGAGGAGCCATCCCAGAAGAGGGAGCCAGGAAGACAGGACTGACCTCTCCCTCCCTCCAGTGGTGGCTCTGGTAGACCAAGCCCATCAGAGCACCTGGGGAGAGCCAGGGGAGAGCCTGGGTTAGGGTTAGGGTTAGGGTTAGGGTTGGGGTTAGGGTTAGGGTTAGGGTTAGTGTTGGGATTGGGGTTAGGGTTAGAGTTAGGGTTAGGGTTAGGGTTGGGGTTGGGGTTAGGGTTAGGGTTAGGGTTGGGTTGGGGTTGGGGTTGGGGTTAGGGTTAGGGTTGGGGTTGGGGTTGGGGTTGGGGTTGGGGTTAGGGTTAGGGTTGGGGTTGGGGTTGGGGTTAGGTTTAGGGTTAGGGTTGGGGTTGGGGTTAGGGTTGGGGTTGGGGTTGGGGTTGGGGTTAGGGTTAGGGTTAGGGTTGGGGTTAGGGATGGGGTTGGGGTTAGGGTTAGGGTTAGGGTTCTTAGGAGCCAGCCTGTGGTACATGAAGGAGCTGAGCCATGGATGGAGGTGAGACAGAGGATGTACATCCCAAATGAGGAACAACTCGTTCAGGATGTACTTGTTTTTTTGCTTTTACAAATGTGATCTTTCCCTTTTAGCTTCTAGCTTACTGTTTGCTTAATGCAAGTGCTTGGATTGTGCCTTTTAATTTCATACCAGACTGCCTTACCAATTCTCTCATTGAGGTTGTATTTCAGTTCGTTATGCCAGATTCTCCAAATATATGGTCTTCATCAGCCTCTTAATTTTGTTACTGCTATTTTATTTCATGTACATAACACACAGTTTACCATTAATGACATTTAGTGCACTCACAATATTGTGAATCACCTCTGCCTCTCTCCATGTCCCCAGTGGGAGGCCCTGTTCCCACTAAAAGTCTCTCCCTGTCCGGAGCCCCCAGCCTCTAGCAGTCCCCCATCTGTCGCCTGTCTCTGTAGACCGGCTTAGCCTGGAGATGTAAGTGGAACCGTGTAATATGTGGCCTCTCATGCCTGCCTTCTCTCACTTAGCATCGTGTTTTCAGGTTTCGTCTACGTGTAGCATGTGTCAGCGACGCCTTGCTTTTTGTGCTAAATAACACTCCACTGTCTGTATACGCATTTGGCGCACCCATTCTCCAGCCGATGGGTATGTACACTGATCCCACCCTCTGCCACCCACATTCATGAGCAAGTTTCTTTTTGAACACCAGTTTTGAATTTGGGGTTGGGGTATATACCCAAAGCTGGAATTGCTGTGTGCTTGCCGAGCCAAACTCTTCCATGGTGGCCTCACCATTTTACGAATTTAGGGTAATGTACCAATACGGTATAAGAATTCCAGTGTCTCCGCATCTACGCCAACACTTTTTTCTCTTTTTTTTTTTTTTTAGAAAAAGTATAGCCATCCTGTTGGGTGTGAAATGGGTGGTTTCCACTGTGGTTTTGATTTAAAGCAAACTAAATATCACCTGACAAGGACTTCATGCTTCTGTATTTGAGACAAACTGTAGCTTAATAGGCAGACAAGATTGAAAACCTAACTTAGGAGTTTGCACCTGTAACAATAGTTGGGTCTTGGCCAATCCCAGGGGCCCTGCTACAACCAGTCACAGTCTGCTAAGTGTTCAAACTGTTCAAACAAGGGAAACACCAACCTGTAGCCAATCCGGGTGTTTCTATACCTCCCTGCCGATTTCTGTACGTCACTTCCCTTTCTTATCTACAAACTTGTTCTGACTATGAGGCATCTCCGGAGTCTCTCTAAATCTGCTGTGATCCTAGGGACTGCCCGGTTCACAAATTGTTCATTGCTCAATTAACCGCCTTTACCTTTAATTCATCTGAAGTTTTCGTTTTAACATATATGTTTGTTGGCCATTTGTGAATCTTTGGAGAAAGCCCATTCAGTCCTCTGCCCATTTTTCAGCTGTGTTGCTTGTCTTTGCTGTTGAGTCGGAAGAGATTTTATGTATTCCAGATACCTTTATGAGATTTGCAGTTTGTAAATATTTTCTCCCATTCTATGGGCTGTATGTTTACCTTCTTAGTTGTTCTAAAGGTTTTATGATTTAAGCACTTGTATTTAAGGTTTTGATTCATTTTGAATTTTTGTATAGATTGTGAGAGAAGGGTCGAACTTCACTAGTTTGCAAGTGGATTTCTAGCTGTCCCAGACGCATTTGTTGACAAGCTATTGTTTCCCCATTGGACGGTCTTGCACCCTATTGAAATTTAGACATTCCGTCTTAGTTCTACTAAACAGCTCTGCCTGCTCCTCTCTGATTGCTGTGCTCGCTGTTGCTTCTTTTATCTAACTGTATAATTGCACTCACTGATGCCTCCAGTGTAATGTTACTCAAGTGCTGCCACTGGGTGTTTTTGTTTTTATTTCTTTTATTCCAAGGAAAGTATTAATCTAGTAAGCATATTAGTATTACATATTAGATGTGTTTTTAATAGTGAAGAAATATTTATCTCATTTTATTCAGCAGTATTTAAGGAATGTTTTAAAAATATCTTTACTGCAATTTGGAAGTTGATTATGTCATCTCTTATCGGAATTATTAATATGATAAATTTTAATAATAGATACTCTATTATAAAACCATCCTGCCATTCCTGGATCACTTTGTACTATTTTTAATGTGCTAATGTATTTCTACATTTTTCTTTTTTCTTCTTATGGATTTATCTTTTGCTCAGACCATTCTTCATAACAACCTATATTTTACTGACATTTTATTGCTATTTACAGGTGAGACTGGAGATGACTTGCAGTTTTCTTTCTGGTGCAGTGTTTTCAGGGTTTGGTCACTGATGTTATTCACTGTGTAAAAAAGAAAATGGAGGCTTACCTTCTTTTCTAGTGTGCTGGAAGAGTTTTTAAATTATTGGAATTATCTGCTATTTAAAGTTCATTACAGCTCTCCTGTAAGCATGTCTGCACCTGTGGCTTCTGGGTGTCAGTGGTGAGCACCTCTTTTTTTTAAATAAAGTGACTAATTTAGATTTTCTATATCTTTTGTGATCCATTTGGTCAATATTTTCTCAGAAGATGGCCCATTTTTTTTAGAATTTCAAGTTGATTGAATAGCATTGAGCAGATGGTCTTGTAGGGCTGAGGGCCCCACAGGGTTGTGGGGTGAGCCTTACGCTGTGCTGAGACACAGGATCCGGGAAATAAAGATACAGGACACAGAAGTACAAGGAAAGTGCAGTGGGGCTCAGGGGCGGCCACGCCACCTATAAGCAGAGTCAGGTGAGGCCCCGAATGTCCAGAAGCGTGAGTATTTATTGTGTATAGGTTAGGGGGCAGGGCAGTGAGTGAAATCATCTTTAAGGATAGTGATAGGGTCGTGAGCAATAAAACATGGGGTCCACCCCCATTAGGTCACCGAGGCCAGGAGGTGGACAGTGCACAGCAAGGGGCCCATTCCCATGAAGGCAGGGGCTGTGCGCAGTAAGGGGTCCACCCCCATTAGGTCACTGAGGCTTGAAGGTGGGCTGTGCACAGTGAAGAGGGTGCAGTGTGCAATACTTCTGTCTATGGGCAAACTACTTCTAGGAAGATTTATAGGAGGATCCTTTTTTTTAATTGCATTTTAGGTTTTGGGGTACATGTGAAGAACATGCGAGATTGTTGCATAGGTACACACATGGCAGTGTGATTTGCTGCCTTCCTCCCCTATAGAAATGCCACCTATATCTGGCATTTCTCCCTATCCTTTAAGTCACAAAGCAGTGACAGAGCTGTCAAGGTTACTGCCACCTTCTGGCAGCTTCCAGTGGGTTCTATGGGAAGATGCTTTTCTTTTTTTTTGAGACGGAGTTTCGCTCTTGTTACCCAGGCTGGAGTGCAATGGCGCGATCTCGGCTCACCGCAGCCTCCGCCTCCTGTGTTCAGGCAATTCTCCTGCCTCAGCCTCCTGAATGGCTGGGATTACAGGCACGGGGAAGATGCTTTTCAAGCAGCACAGTAGCAAGAGCTGATAGAGTTCAGTCACCAAGGTGGATTGCTGGTCTGAGGGCGGCCTTCCACAAGAACTGGAGCAAGGTCCTATAACTCCTTTATCAGGAGGAGAGGCTCTTGCCCCAAGCCCGCCATACAGCGGGTATCTTTACGATACTGAACGCTGCCGCCTGGGCCACGGATTCTTGTCCTGGTGTAACTGTTTTTCCCTTAAATCATGCTCTGCACTGTGTCTGCTCTAGGCATTCCTCTGATTATAAGCTGCTTATTCCTTAATTCATGCTCTGTACTGTGTCCACTCTAGGCATTCCTCCGATTATGAAGTAAGATATAATTATAGGTATATATGTAGGGAAATATTCTTTAGGCCCTCATACTATCAACTATTATCTGATTATATATAGAGGATTATATAAAGGGATTCTTCAAGCCCTAATTCTATAAACTAATACATGATTATGTAAAGGATTATATAAAAGGAAATAGCTGAGCAGTAACACTGTAAAGTGAGATGTTCCTCAAGCCCTAACTGTGCCAGGGTTCTGCTTAGCGCTCGTTCCTCAGTACCGTGGGGGCTACCCACACGGTCTCATGATGCTTTAAATTTCATCCTTGTTTCTCTCACCTCGTCGTTCCTTGTTTTGTGTACTTGTGCTTTCTCACCTTATATTCTTGACAACTTTGTCTAACAATTTATCTTTCTTTCTTTTTTAAAAAGTGAGCTTTCTAATTTATCTGTTAGCCCGCCGCTTATCTTTTCTCCATTTTGTTAGCCTCTGCTCTGTCTAGCTCCTTCCTTCTGCTTTCCTTGAGTTAATTTTGCTGTGTTGTTCCTAGTTGTTGAGTAAGATGCTTAATTAATCAATTTTCACTCATACTTTTTTATTGTTATAAGTGTTTCAAACTATGAATATTCATCTCCTAACTGGATTTTTGATGACCTCAATAAATGTATTCTAAAATGCACTTGAAAGCAGAAACGCCTGTTAGTAGATGTAGTAACTCTTTCATTGGAGATCAAGGCAGGAAAATGACCTACCAATAAGAAGCCACAGTTCACAGCCACGGCATCAAAGGTTAGAGACTGATTATTGTTGAGGCTGCAGACAGACGCATGGGTTATTTATACGGTAAAATTTTAATGATTTTTTAAAAATTTCACTGTAGTACTGACATCAGAACATCTTCAGAGATGAAGGAAAAGGAGGGTTCAGAGTAGAGCCACATAAATGATGAGGAGGACATCACAGAGAGCCACACAAATGATGAGGAGGACATCACAGAGAGCCACGCAAATGATGAGGAGGACATCACAGAGAGCCACGCAAATGATGAGGAGGACATCACAGAGAGCCACGCAAATGATGAGGAGGACATCACAGAGAGCCACGCAAATGATGAGGAGGACATCACAGAGAGCCACGCAAATGGTGAGGAGGACATCACAGAGAGCCACGCAAATGATGAAGAGGACATCACAGAGAGCCACGCAAATGATGAGGAGGACATCACAGAGAGCCACGCAAATGATGAGGAGGACATCACAGAGAGCCACGCAAATGATGAGGAGGACATCACAGAGAGCCACGCAAATGATGAGGAGGACATCACAGAGAGCCACGCAAATGATGAGGAGGACATCACAGAGAGCCACGCAAATGATGAGGAGGACATCACAGAGAGCCACGCAAATGATGAGGAGGACATCACAGAGAGCCACGCAAATGATGAGGAGGACGTCACAGAGAGCCACGCAAATGATGAGGAGGACGTCACAGAGAGCCACGCAAATGATGAGGAGGACGTCACAGAGCAATGGGCGAATGACAGTTTGCCAATGGAATTCAGGAAATCACAATGTGGATAAAATAAAACTGATCCTACGTTATAATACTTAAGCAAAGGTAGATTCCAGATGGGTTAATTTCTTAGATAATAAAAATGAAACTGGGCCCTGGGTGCAGTGGCTCACGCCTGTAATCCCAGCACTTTGGGAGGCCAAGGTGGGCGGATCATGTGGACGTAGGAGGTTCAGGCCAGATTGAGCAACATAGTGAGACTCCCATCTCTAAATTTAAAAAAAATTAAAACATATAATTTTTTTTTTTAAAAAGAGACAAGGACAGTAAGAGTAAGGATCTTTGTAGGTTAGGGAAGATTTTTTAAAGCAAGCATCCCAAAGCACCATCCATAAGATTTCGAAAAGATAGAATGTTACGTCAACATTAATAATTTCTATTCAGAGAAGTCTATGGGGTAGGCAGAGTTCATAAGCCCATGCAGTGCCAGGAGAAAATGCTGACACTATTTCAAACAACCAAGATTATATTTAAAATATACAAGGAGTTCCTGCAAGTCCTCAAGAAGAAGGCAGGAAACCCAACAGAAGGATGGACAAATGCTGTGGGTGGATATCTGCTGTGGGATATGACCTCCCTGCCCGCCCAAAGCTGCTGGGCACCTGCTCCTAGAAGCTGTGGAGATGAATCGGGGCACAAGGGCCTTTGCAGAGGTGCTGGGTGGGGGCCTGGAGAGCACAGGAGCCTGGTTAATTCGGGTAGTCCCCATGCTGTTCCTGGGGCCTTTGTGGAGGGAGGCAGAGACTCCGCCCAGGAATGCGGGGCCTCTGGGAGCAGGGAAAGGCGAGGAAGTCAGCTCTTCCTGGAGCCTCCGAGAGGAACACAGCTCTCCCGACCAATGTTCAGACTTCTGACCCCAGAGCTGTGGGAGAAGATATGTGTGTGTGTTTAAGCCACTGCATCTGTGGTCATTTGATAGCCACCACAGGAAGCCAGTCCAAAAGACACAAGCACCATGTGTGAGCTTGCGACCTCAAAGTTACTGCAAAGGAGAGAAATGCAGATGACAAGGAGCCACCACTTTACAGCCATGAGCCTTGAAAAGCCTGCGAAGTTGAGATCCAAATGCTGGTGAGCACAGTGCCGAGGCAACACATCCCCTCATGCAGACTGTGGCCAGCTGGGACATGTGGGCAGGTGCCACCTGGCCAGCAGGTTCCCCACAGCAGCAAGAGGCCACCTGGAGGTTCTCACAGCACCAAGGACAGACGTGCAAGCAGAGTGGAGAGGAGAGAGTCAGAAGATCGTGGAGCTGCCAGCCCAGTGCTGCTCACAAAGGACACACCCAGGCACGAACACCGCACGGCCACTCATCAGACGCTTCCTGAGCCTGCACTCAGCCTGGGATGTGGGTGACGAGGCAGCGAACGGGACACTGAGTTCCCAGCCTGCAGAGCTGACAGGAACGCAGGTAGCACAGGGCCAAGCACACTCGGACTGAGCCACGGGGAGGGAGGACAGGCAGCCCCAGGGAGGCTGCACCAGCAAGCAACAAGAGGCTTCCAGAGAGCACCGGGGAGGGCCCTAAGCAGGCCTCAGACAGAAGGAAAGAATTCACAGGATCGGAAGCCACGCCTGACAGGCCTCAGGCCATGCATCTGCCGAGACGGAGCTCCCTGCAGCTCATGCTCTAGCTAAGTGACCCCCGCCATGCTAACTAGTGTCTGGAGACCCTCAGTGGCGCTGCTACTTATGACACCGGGGGAACCTCCATCACCTGTGCCCAGCTGGGCCCCATGGCGGGGGTGATGCTGAGCCCGGGGCCCTCTGGGAGCCAGCTCTGGCACTCAAGTACACGTGAGCTGGCATGCTGGTGGCATCAGGAGGAAGAGGCTGCCTGGCCCCGACCGTATACAGCCCAGTCACCCTGAGGCTAATGCCCCTTTAGAGGGGACATCAAGATGCCAAGTCCATGCTCCCGGCCAGGGACCAGGTGAGGGACATAGCATTTAGTGCGTGACACCAAGGTGCCTGGCACCAGCATGTCCTCGGACACCAGCATGTCCTCAGTCCCTTGTGCTGTGGGTCATGAGGGTTCATACTCTGGAGGGAGGGTCCCAGGCAGACCACATCTCACATTGAGGTCATTGTCCACACTGCAGTCCCACCAGGCCCCACAGATCCACCGTCCTTGCTGGGATCTCTGCTCGGGGCTGTGGCAGATACTCTGTGAGAGGAGCAGCTCTGCCAGTGGCATCATAGCTCAAGGTCGCTTGGGTGAACGCTGCATTCCAGGGGCTGCTGTCACTGTGCCTTTGCCAGTCCCATTTCCATTAGCGTCTGCTGCACTCAACAGCCGCACACCCATCAGAGGCCCTTGGTGACTTCGCAAAGGCCCCCGAGGAAGTACAGGGCAATGGCACCACGGAGTCATGGCTGCTTGAGCCACGGGGCACTTCGAGGCCACGTGGCCCACACCTCTCTGACAGAAGAGACAACAGCTCGCGGGGGAAGGACGATGATTGGAGATACAGTGCGGTCTGGGCAGCGAAGGTGATACCAGCAAGGTGCGGGTTCGGGAAAGGGATGAATTTTACCTGAGTTTAGCACCCACAGCTGGAAATGTGGGTGTTCAGAGCATGTGCTGCCGCTTCGGCTGCTGCGGGACACGGGTCTTGAATGATGCCTTGAACAGTCTCCTGTGGACCTCAGCAAACCTGGCAGGGGTGTTTGGGGGGACGGTTGTGGGGTACACCCAGCACGGACTATGCCTGGTCTCCGGCACTTCCTGTCATCGACGCCATCTGGTGACTTTCCAACTCGTTATAATCTGTTTTCCTTCAATAGCCACAACGAGGCCGTTAAGCCCCAGAGGATGATCCTGGCAGCTTATGGCACTTTGGGCTTTAAAATCGGTCGCGTATTCCAACGGCTCTCACTGTAATTCAAGGACTATGTCAAGGAAAGTGTTTTGACGCTGCATGAAACATGTCCCTACCTGCATGTCTCCGGTTCCTGGCATCTAGGGGCGAGTGATGCATCTGGGCTCGGGTGGTCCTGACCACACCCACCAGCCATTGCATGCTGTGGGTCCCCTGCAAGGTTGCAGATAGTTCTGTTCTCATGCCAGGAAGACACCTCACCCCTGTGGCATGAGGTGGGTGCCCCTGGCCCCCAAATAGCACCAGCGACTTAGGGATTGATGTGGTCTGTGCAACGTGGTTTTCACAGGAGTCCCCAGGACAAGCCTCCAGGCAGTGTCAGGCCCTGGACGAGGATTTGAGCCCAGGGACGCCTGGTGCATGAAGCAGGACCACAGTGGCCCAGAGGACTCTTGGGTTAAGCGATGTGGGCCCTCCTCTCACTCAAGCTCAGAAGAGAAGAGAGTGGCCCAGCACAGGGATTGGCCATGCTTAAACTGCCCAGGGCCTGTGTCTGCCTCTGGAGCTGGGAATGGCACCGCTCAGGGAGGGCTGAGGAGGGCTGGAGAGGGACATCGGGTGCTACCTGGAAGGGCGGCAAGGTGGGTTGGCAAATCACCAACAGCTCAGGGTGGCACAGGGCTGCCTGAGAACTGGCTGGGCTCCTGAACACAGAGTCTGCCTGACCCAAGACAGAGCCTTCCTTGGGCATATTCTGGCCAGAACTTCCAGGAACAAAGAAAAACACAACCTGCCACTTGGGCCCTGGGTCTCTAGGGCTGTGAGCCCAGCGCTCTGCCACGGGAGAATGCCACGGCCTGTGGAAATGGGCAGGAACAAGATGGAGAGAGCCAGGCCGGCCCCCTTGATGGTGTCCAGCCCACTTCATTCCTTCCTTCACGGGCTTTTCAAGTTGAAATAATTGTAAGTGTACAGAGAAGGTGCAGGAATAATGAAGGTAATTCCTGTTTGCCAATTATACCCTCAACCCAGATTCACCGACCTCTCACCTGTTGCCCCGTGACTTCTCCTCCCTCCACCATCCCTGCCTCTCTCCCAGCCCTGCCAGCCTCCCTCCCTCCACTTCCTCTCTCATCATCGGTTCTCCATCACTGTATTTGGTGGAGACTCATCAGCAGGCCGCGGAGGGGAAACGGGAGAGGGTCCTGCAGGATTACTGGCGGAACACTGGGCTTTCTCTGGTTGATCTTAAATTATGAGTAGGAAAAACATCAGGGAAGGTGTCTGGGCATGGTGGCTCACTCCTGTAATCCCAGCACTTTGGGAGGCCGAAGTGGGCAGGTTACTTGATGTCAGGAGTTTGAGACCAGCGTGGCCAACATGGTGAAACCCCATCTCTACTAAAAATACAAAAATTAGCTGGGTGTGGTGGCACCGCCTGTAATCCCAGCTACTCAGGAGGCTGAGGCAGGAGAATCTCTTGGACCTGGGAAGTGGGGACTAGAGTGAGCTGAGTTCCCACCACTGCACTCTGGACTGGGCGACACAGTGAGACTCCATCTCAAAAAAAAAATCAGGGGAGGTGTCGGTTGGGTCAAGCCCTGGCCACTTGGGGCAGCGACCGCTAAGGGGTCACTCTTTGGCCTCCTGGGCTCGCTCCTGGAGCCATGGCCACTCTCGCCACAGCCAGCTCCGATGCGGGGCCTGCACCAGTCCTCGGGGTGGGAGGGCTCCTTTCCACGTCCGGGCATAGGAAGCCACCTAGGGGAGCTTAGCGTGCCTTGGGGCAAGTCAGTGTCCTTATAAGCTGTTGTTAATGGATGAATGACTGATTCAAAAGTGATAAATGTGCGCAGAACCCTGAAACACTGGCCTCGGCATGATGGAGTGACGGCCTCCTTGTGTTCCTTAGGGCAGGCGCCATGTGGCTGCCCACTGCTGCATCCGTGTTCAGGGGCCTAACCTGGGTATGGTTTTTTTTACAGTAACATTCATGCTCTCATCTCAGCAATAGAACAGGCCTCTGAGCGTTCTGTATCTACAGCCACACTTTCAGTAACAATCAGGCCAACACCAGAACGTACAACTCTCCCTCCTTTGACAGAAGTGTCAGCTGGCGGCAGGAGGACCCTGTTCCGCCAAGAACTTTAACAAGTCATCAGTATTTGCTGGGTTTACATCAGCATCAAGGAAGCCACGTCAGTGTCCTGGGAGAAGGGAGCCAGCGGCTGAGAGAACCCCTCAGGCACGACGGGGCCTGGCTGGTTGGCAGCGCTGCGGTGTAATTTTTTTTTTTTTTAATTTTTATTGCATTATAGGTTTTGGGCTACATATGCAGAACGTGCAAGATAGTTGCATAGGTACACATATGGCAGTGTGTTTTGCTGCCTTCCTCCCCTTCACCCACACTTGGCATTCATCCCCAGGCTATCCCTCCCCAGCCTCCCCCGCTGTCCCTCCCCCATTCCCCCCAATAGACCCCAGTGTGTAGTAGACTGCCTCTCTGTGTCCATGTGTTCTCATTTTTCTCACCCACCTATGAGTGAGAATATGCGGTATTTCTTTTTCTGTTCTGTGTCAGTTTGCCGAGAATGATGTTCTCCAGATTCATCCATGTCCTTACAAAGGACACAAACTCATCATTTTTGATTGCTGCATAATATTCCATGGTGTATATGTGCCACATTTTCCCAGTCCAGTCTATCATCGTTGGGCATTTGGGTTGGTTCCAGGTCTTTGCTATTGTAAACAGTGCTGCAATGAACATTCGTGTGCATGTGTCCTTATAGTAGAACGATTTATAGTCCTTTGGATATATAACCATTTCCAATCAGAGGAAGTGGTTCCCGCCTCTCTCTCTCGCATTTCTGCACTGACACTCGTGACTCCTTCTGCAGGTAATTCCAACCCTTAAATTAAGGCACGTTCAGGTCAGTCCTGAAGGAAGTCAGCGCCTGGCTGCAGGGTGGTCTCCCGCGGGCGTCCCGGCTCTCACTTGGCTGGGTCACCAGCAAGCCCCAGTGATGGGTCAGTGGCAGGTCAGTGATTACCCAGGTTTCAAATTGGTGCCCACAGATTTCAAAACAGGCAGGAATTATTTTTCTCCGGCAGGATCTCTGGCGTAAGAAGAAAAGGGGAAAAAATTTTAGTCACAATTTTGTACGCAGTATGATTAGAGGACGATGAGATGATTCCAAACTACTAATGGTAGTTTATATGGCAGAAATGTTCGGAAAAAGATTTGTCTTACACTAGGAAAGGAGGCAAAATGATATCCGACCTTTTGGAGGCAAAATTTACCTATTGAGATAAAGGAAAAACATCTGGATATGA
Source organism: Saguinus oedipus (assembly GCA_031835075.1). Classification (NCBI taxonomy): domain Eukaryota; kingdom Metazoa; phylum Chordata; class Mammalia; order Primates; family Cebidae; genus Saguinus; species Saguinus oedipus. The sequence goes on from CM063182.1 coordinate 42,729,448, forward strand.
CACACAAGTTCCTTTTAGAAAGAGAAAGAAAGAAACCTTCTGTGGTGGGGCAGATGGGCAACGAGCTGTTAACTCTGTGTATTCATTTTTGTTCTCTTGTTCTATGAAAGTGACTTTTTCTTTCAGAGAACAGATTACTGGGCCTCATCTAAACTTCTTTTCCTCTCCAGTTCTTGTCTTTAAACAAGCAGCTGGAGTTCAGCTATTTTTTCACTGACATCTAAACAGGCTTCAAAGCCTGAGGCCAGATTTCCTTCCAGGAAACAGGAAGAAGGGAAGGGGCTGTAAAGCGACTCCAGTCCTGGCTAGATAAGGAGACCTGGGGTCTGAGAGGACTCCTGCCCTCTGGGGCTCCCTGGGGGTTGTTTTCTCATGAAGAGATTTCCATCTGTACACAAAACAAATTCCTCTTCTCCTTTCTCTCAAAGTAAGTCCTTCCTTCTGCTCTCTCTCTCTTAGTTATTTGTCAGGGAAGACTAGGGATCAGAGATTTTAGAAATAGTTGCTCTTTGTTGAAGATTACACTCCTCCCCAGACCAACACACCCCAGTTCGGGGAGGAAGGGCAGAAGGATGAACAGAGGGCACCACAGGCTTAGTACCGGCTGCTGCCTGCTCCATGTGAAAGCCAGGGTAAGGCGGGTGGGGTGCTGACCCAGCGGGGGTGGCGGGCAACCGTGTTCTGGCCCTGCCTCTGTGCCACCCCTGAATTCTCACCCAGCTATGCCTGTCTGCATTCCACCTCTTGCCTCCTCATTGCTCGTTGAGGGGAATACAAAAATCCAAATGCTTATGAACTGTTGTATAATTATTTTTGAATTAGTTTCTAATTTTGCCAGTTCGAGGGCAATGTAAGAGGTTTCAATTGCAGACCTCAGTTTACAGACGTTAGTGAATGAATGCGCAGAAAGCATCCTCAGTGGCTGAGGCTTTTGGCATTCATGGATGTGGAGATTTTCCACGTTTTCTTGAGAATTTTATCTTTCAATTCCTTTCCCATAAATAGGCATATTCACTCTGTAACTGGCTAAGCATCCTTGGTTTTAATCGTTCTAGGCATAAATTACGGTACCCTACTCCTAATTTCAGCAACTGGACATAAGAGAAATCCCCTTCCCTTCTTAGGCGTTCATAAGGAAAACTGGTATCTAATTTAGTGGGGAATAGCAATGTGCCTTGGCAGGCTGCTCACCAGGATTGAATCAGATGTTCACTCACTGCATTTGCTTTTGTTCTGTGGATTGTTTTAATCATGTGAACTAAAAAGTTCTTCTCGGACAAATCCCAAGTACACGGAGAAAACATTAGGAACTCACAGGTCTTGCCAACAGCCTTGTCTTCAGAAAAGCAGCCTATCATAATACACATAATCAATTACATAGCATGTCGTGATCACATTTGCTCTCCTGGATCAGTAGTTTGCAGTCACCTGCCTGCCTCTCTCGGAGGGGCATGCTGTGAACATGGCTGGAGGCTCACAGGCCTGGCCCCACATAACTATTTGACGTCTGGGCAGCCAGGTGACCCTCTGTGAAAGGCGAATGATGGAGCAGAGCGATGCCTGTTGTGCGTGTAAATAAAAAATAAAATTCTAAGCCCCCCACCCAGCTAGCAGACCCTCCTCAAAGGCATTCCAAATTATCCTGGAAAACCAGTTTAGGCCATGATGGGAAGTGGGGGTCAGGCAGCACTAGACCTTAAGCCAGATAAGAAAGTTTACTACCCATTCTCTCCGAAGCATGCTACCCTGAGGCTTCCCTGTTAGGACCAAACTGGTCTCCACAGCAGCTTAGGCCCGGGCGGTGGTTCAAGCCTTTAATCCCAGCACTTTGGGAGGCCGAGGCGGGTGGATCACAAGTTCAAGAGATCGAGACCATCCTGGTCAACAAGGTGAAACCCCGTCTCTACTAAAAATACAAAAATTAGCTGGGCATTGTGGTGCGTGCCTGTAATCCCAGCTACTCGGGAGGCTGAGGTAGGAGAATTGCTTGAACCCAGAAGGCAGAGGTTTCGGTGAGCCGAGGTGGTGCCATTGCACTCCAGTCTGGGTAACAACAGCGAAACTCCGTCTCAAAAAAAAAAAAACCACAACAGCTTATCGTAACCCAGATATTCCTTTCCATTGATTCCAGGTTTTTAGAGAGTAACTCAACCAGTTGCCAATCAGAAAATCTTTCAATCTACTTGTGAGCCAGAAACCCCCACTTTGAGTTGTCCCGTTTCCAGACTGAAGCCATGTATACCTTACAGGTATTGCTTTATGTCTCTGACTGAAACTCCAATCTCCCTAAAAAGTATCAAATCAAGCTGTGTCCCCCACCCAACCGCCTGGGCACACATTCTCAGGACCTCCTGAGGCTGGGTCATGGGTGTGTCCTTACTGTTGGCAAAATAAATTAAATTGATTGAGACCTGTGTCAGGTCCTTTTTCAGTTTACACATGTGACCAGGTGTCAGAACCAACTGGGGGTTAGGCGAGGGTTAAGAAAACGCTGACTCCGGGCCCTGCTCCTGAGTGTCTGACGCAGTGGATCTGAGTGGGTGCGGGAAGATCTGTGACACGGCCAGGGCCGCGGCTGCTCCGACCACACGCCCACAGTCACCGTTCTGGGAACATTTTGTGACAGGGCAGTGAGAAAGGACCAGTAAGTCCTTTTAAAGCACCATAAACTTTAATAAGCCAATTAAAAAATTGGATGCCAAAAACCCCACTCAGCCTCTACGCATAATGACTCTGTTTTCTGAACTGGAGCTCTGGACACAAACGTGGCAAGTGTGAGTGCGTCCACATGGAACCAGAGCTCCTGGGAACCCCAGCATCTGGGGCTGCAACCTCTGGGAGCCCTGGCTTTAGAAGAGCGTCGTCCTGGACACGGAGGCCATCTTGGAGAGGCTTGTGGCACACACGGGACGGAGGCACCCGCAATTCCACCTCCACTGTGATGTCAGGGGGAGGAGGCTCTGAGCGGCCGCCATGGCCAAGGGCAGCTCCCAGGAAGGCACGGACCGCGCTGGGGCTCCGCAGGCTCCTCTGCGGCCACGCAGTTAGCAGCGGCAGCAGACAAAAGCAGATGTTTGTGTTTTTCTGTTTCTGTTTTGTTTTGCATCCCGCCATTTCCCCTGGCGTTCAGTGACTGGCTCGATTGCAGCGCTGTGAGCCTCCAGGGTTGGTGAATGCTTCTGGGTGCTGGGTCCTTGTAATGGATTCTGCAACCTTCCTTTCATTTTAAGTCTCAAGGCCCCAGTGTGCGTTGCAAACACCTTTTCTCCAGCAGGTGCCTCTGGGAGAGGTGCCAAGTGCTTAGGTCTCCTTCATGTGTGTCCACCAGGGACCAAGGGGATGGAACTCATCCAGGCCCCAGCCTGTCCTGGCCCTGGGTCCCAGAATGCCTGCCCGCCGGAGCCCTCCAGGACAGGCCTCAGTTTCCCCTCTTGTATGCTCTCTGTCCGTGTTTAATGCATCTTTGGTGCCTCTGTATTCTTTTACTAACTGAGAAACACATTGCTTGCGTAAAGAGACCACCAGGCAGGTTTTGTGTGGGCACCAAGGCTGTTTTATTTCACGCTTGGGTGCAAGCGGACCAAGTTGGAGAAAGGAGTTAGGTGAGCAGGTAGGAACGGGGACTGTTATATAGGTTGGGCAAATGGTCAGTTAACAGCGGTGATCTGTTTTAGGGAGGGGAGGAGCGTCACAGGGTGCGTGGTCACAAGGGTGGGGGTCGTTTATTACAAACGGGCATGGTCATAAGGGTGGGGGTTATCGGTTGCAGGCAGAGGGGAGGGTGTGGTAAATTACGCAGTTACAGGGCTGGGGGTGTTGAGAACCCTAATGTCTAGGAGAAATTTTGCAAGGCTGAGCAGGAACAACAGGGGAACGTGGCACAGGGAGAGCAATCGGTTGAGGCAGGGGCTCACTGTTTCACTTCTCTTTATGGCCATCCGGTTACTTCAGACTTTCTGGCTCTGGGAGACCATCTGGAGGTTTACGAGCAGGTCACAAGGCTATAATGGCTGGGCTTGGACTTGGAGGCCTGGCACACACGTGACACCCACATCACAGCAAGCTGACCTTAGAACATTCCCTGTCTCCTCAGCCTGACTATAAAATCTGTTAGCATATCTTTATGGAGATTTTTATTTTTTAATTTAAATGTAAATTGCTGGCTGTGAAAACATGACTGGGCTTTTTTCTATTTTTCATTTTCATTCAGAAAGGGTTGAGTGTACAACTGAATAAGACCTTTTTTTAGGATGAGGACAAAGCATGGACAGAAACAGCAGTAGGCGTGAAGGTGAGCCCTGGAACTGGAGGCGCCTCACCTTTCTCCCCCCGTTCCCCCAGCCCCACCTTCCTCCTGAAGGAAAAGGTCTCGGAATGTTTTTCCTTCACAGGAAGGAGAGCTGTTTGATCTTTAACCGGATCTTGGCTGTTTTATAAACTTACGAGTGGATTTTTAGACATATTTAGAATAATGGCTGTAATCTGCAAGCAGACTTGGTCTTGCACTTTTCCTCAGGGACTGTAACTCTACTAGAACACTGCCTGTTTAGCTACCTGATATCAAAGTGTCAGAGTTCTTTGAACCAGAGCGACTCCATCTTGAGTGAGGGCTAGGGAAATGAGGCTGGGACTTGCTGGGCCACATTCCCGGGAAGAAAGGTATTCCTAGTCTGTTTAGAGTTAAGGGAACAGATTAACAATGTTTACCAAACAGACCCAGGCTTGAGAGCATCCTAATATCCCCCAACATCTTGAGAACAAGGCATTCCTGATTTTACTTTAAAGATAATAATGTGAATCCTTGCAAAATAGAGTAATTAAGAAAATTCATTCTTTATCACAAATCCTTGTAGCAGGACACATCTCTCCATGGCCTTTTTTTATCTTATGTGTAAACAAGCCTTGGACCCAGGGTGGATGCGTTCCTTCTCTTACTGTTGGGACATCCCATGGTCTGTGGACTGGATTCCTCCCACTTCTGTGGACTGGCTTCCTCTCACTTCTGTGGACTGGCTTCCTCCCACCGTCTGTGGACTGGCTTCCTCCCACCGTCTGTGGACTGGCTTCCTCTCACCACTGTCTGTGGACTGGCTTCCTCCCACCACTGTCTGTCTGTGGACTGGCTTCCTCCCACCACTGTCTGTGGACTGGCTTCCTCCCACCACTGTCTGTCTGTGGACTGGCTTCCTCCCACCACTGTCTGTGGACTGGCTTCCTCCCACCACTGTCTGTCTGTGGACTGGCTTCCTCCCACCACTGTCTGTCTGTGGACTGGCTTCCTCCCACCACTGTCTGTCTGTGGACTGGCTTCCTCCCACCACTGTCTGTCTGTGGACTGGCTTCCTCCTACCACTGTCTGTGGACTGGCTTCCTCCCACCACTGTCTGTCTGTGGACTGGCTTCCTCCCACCACTGTCTGTCTGTGGACTGGCTTCCTCCCACCACTGTCTGTCTGTGGACTGGCTTCCTCCTACCACTGTCTGTGGACTGGCTTCCTCCCACCACTGTCTGTCTGTGGACTGGCTTCCTCCCACCACTGTCTGTCTGTGGACTGGCTTCCTCTCACCACTGTCTGTCTGTGGACTGGCTTCCTCCCACCACTGTCTGTGGACTGGCTTCCTCCCACTGTCTGTGGACTGGCTTCCTCCCACCACTGTCTGTGGACTGGCTTCCTCCCACCACTGTCTGTGGACTGGCTTCCTCCCAGTTCTGTGGACTGGCTTCCTCCCACTGTCTGTGGACTCGCCTCCTCTCACCACTGTCTGTGGATTGGCCTCCTCCCACCACTGTCTGTGGACTGGCCTCCTCCCACCACTGTCTGTGGACTGGCCTCCTCCCACCACTGTCTGTGGACTGGCCTCCTCCCACCACTGTCTGTGGACTGGCCTCCTCCCACCACTGTCTGTGGACTGGCTTCCTCCCACCACTGTCTGTCTGTGGACTGGCTTCCTCCCACCACTGTCTGTCTGTGGACTGGCTTCCTCCCACCACTGTCTGTCTGTGGACTGGCTTCCTCCCACCACTGTCTGTCTGTGGACTGGCTTCCTCCCACCACTGTCTGTCTGTGGACTGGCTTCCTCCCACCACTGTCTGTCTGTGGACTGGCTTCCTCCCACCACTGTCTGTCTGTGGACTGGCTTCCTCCCACCACTGTCTGTGGACTGGCTTCCTCCCAGTTCTGTGGACTGGCTTCCTCTCACCACTGTACTCTCTTAATAAACTTGCTTTTACTTTGCACTGTGGACTCATCCTGAATTCTTTCTTGTGCAAGATCCAAGAACCCTCTTTTGTGGTCTGGATGGGGACCCCTTTTGTGTAACAAAAGTGTGCCAAGCCAGGCCTCCCCCAGCCTGGCTTCCCACCGGCTCCCCTCCAGGCCAGAGGCAGGGTGTCCTGGCAGTTAGGGCCATACCAGGGTTTCCCTCTGTTAGCTGAAAAACCAAACTGTGTGAAGTATTTAAAGAAGTTTATTCTCAGCCAGAGAGTGATCACAGCCCAAGGAACAGTCTCAGGAGGCCCTGAGAACGTGTGCCCAAAGCAATTCGATAACATTTGCTTTTATACTTTAGAGAGGTAAAAATTGTGGGTAAAAACATAAATCAATACATGGAAGGCGTACCTTGGTTCAGCCTAAAGAGGTGGGACATCGTGAAGAGGGGCGTCCAGGTCAGAGGTGGATTCGAAGATCTCCTGACTGGCGGTTGATAGGTTAAGCTTCATCTGAAGAGGAGGTGCTTGTGTGAGATAAGGCGGGCGTTGGTCGTGGAAGCCACGGTTCTTGTGTGGATGAAGTTTCCAGGTCTCAACCTTCCGAGAGAAGGATGCGGAATGTCTCCTTTCCGACCTCAAAGGTGTCAGGCTCGGTTCCTCTGTCCTGGATCCAGGAAAGGCCTGGCAGGATGAATGGGGACTCTCTGCAGATACAAATTTCCCCCACAAAAGGCTCTGCAGGGCCATTTCAAAATATGTCAAAGAAACATTTTGGAGTGAAACGCTTTGATCTCCTGCTGTGTCACGTGATGCTGCGCCAGAGTCACGTTGGAGTTTGGTTCCCACCGAGGGTCTGTTCTTAGTCCTTTGGAGTCAGTCAGTGTTGGTCAGTTGCGCCTGCACTCCGTGGGGAGGGAGTGTGGTGGCACGTGAGACCTCCCTCCTGGAATGCAGCTCTCAGTCAGCTGGGAGCTTAGTATTTTACTTCTGATGTACACCTGGACAATCTTCCCTTTCAGTTGTCATAGAATCTGCTTTTCACATTGCCCCAAGATCCGTAGTCGGTGCGAAATTCCTATCAGCCGTTGGCCCAGCCTTCCTCAGACTGTGATGAGGGTGGAGGCAGCGTCAGGTGGGGAGCTCGATGCCCCTCATCTCAGAGAACAGGGGTGTTTGCAGTTGCTTGTAGCAAGAGATCTGGAGGTGGTGCTGCCTGTGCCAGCCTGAATGGAAGAAGCTGAGGCAAAATTAAGCTAAGTAGAGGGTTTATTTGGGCCACACTTCAGCCTGCAACCCAGGAGCAGAGATTTGGGGTGCCCTGAATCCACAGTCCAGTGAGCAGTAGTTACCAGTAGGTTTGTAAAGGGTAAGAAGAGGCAGTTCCTCAGCTGTTTCCCAAGAGTTCACCTTAAAATAACGTAGGCTGCTGACAGGCCTACATCCCATGGGTGAGGCAGCCATTCGGTCCGGAGCCCACATAGCTGCACAGCTGCCACGGGCATGGGTGTGGCAGGCGGGGCCGACTGAGTCCCACACGCAGTGTCTCCAGGGCCTGCGCGCCTCGCAGAGCTCAGCCCGCTCCCAGCTGTTTCTCTTTTCTCACCCTTAACAGAAAAGCGGCCTTTTCTGTCATCTCCCCTTTCAGCTCTGCCTTTCAGGGCCTCTTGGCTCACGGCTTCAAGGTGCTACCACAGCTGCAAGCAGGCCCTGGGTGCATTCCTCAGCAGCCCTTCCCTTCCAGGGTGTGGAGGCCTCTTCCCAGCCCACCGACTGTCCTTCCGAGTGACCTGGCTGAGAGCGCAGCCCATGCTGAAAGCCATTCCTGGGAGGAGAGTGAATTGTCCACAGTCAGCCAACACTGGCTCCTGGCTGGGAATGAGCCTCTGTCAGCCTCTGTCAGGGTGGGGGGTCCTGGGCAGAGTAAGAAGGCACCAAAGTGGCCAGCAGCACCCTGTTCCCAGACCAGGCTCGGTGGCCTGTGCCTCCTCTGCGGCCAGGCCTGAGACAGGGCGAGCTCTGGCTCCTCGAGGAGACACTGAATGCACAAACTGACAAGGGACCAACCGTTTGTAAAAACAGAATTCTGGCCCGTGATGCGGAGCAGCCAGCCCAGGAACCCTCACCATCCCCTGTAGGAGCCCTCGCAGCCCTCGCCTTGCAGGAGGGCCGGCCACTGGCTCCAGGCACAGGTCCCAGAGGCCAAGCAGCGGCCCCTGTGACAAGCAGCCCCAGTGTCCTCACGCGACCCTTCTCAGACCTTTGTCCTTGCTCACAGCTTCAAGTCAGCAGAGAGAGCTCAGCCTCCGCCAATCCCACACAATGCACCAGCTCGCAGAGAGCCACCCCCTGCCCCGTCAGGCCCACCTGTGCCTCCCATTCCTGCTCCCTGGCCTGCCCGTGAGTCTCCCCCAAACACAGTGATGGTGGCCGCTCCCTCACCACAGCCAGCTGCGAACGCAGGGCCTCTGCCCGTCCGCGTCCACGTGGCTCCTTCCCCAAGACTGGGCACATCCTGGCTTCTGCCGCTGTCCTGGACACCTCTGTTGTTGTGAGGCACTTGGTGTGGGTGTGTTAGCCACATGTTTTCTTGGTGTCTATAATCATAATATCTAGGGATGAACTGATAACCAGCATATACGCTCCAAGCTGCGACCTGCATTTTGAGGAAAAAGCCCCCAAATCAGCCAACCCACAAGGACTCTCTCTTGCCCATCGAAAGTTCACGATTTGAGTCACGCTTTCAAAGAATGCAGCCACCACATCACCTGTGACAGCGGGCAGGGTCACGGTTCTGTCCTTGAGTTTGCTTTACGTCCTCTTCAATGTACTGTGTTTTGGATATGACGTATTTCTCTGTGCTTCTGAACCTGCTCATCTTTGTTTTTTGAGACAGAGTCTTGTTATCACCAGGCGCCAGGCTGGAGTGCAGTGGCGCAATCTCAGCTCACTGCAACTTCTGTCTCCCTGGTTCAAGCATTTCTCCTGCCTCAGCCTCCCGAGTGGCTGGGACTACAGGTGTGCGCCACCACGCCCAGCTAATTTTTGTATTTTAGTACAGGGTTTCACCATGTTGGCCAGGATGGTCTCGATATCTTGACCTTGTGATTCTCCTGCCTTGGCCTCCCAAAGTGCTGGGATTACAGGCATGAGCCACGGCGCCCGGCCTGAACCTGCTCATCTTAACCCAAAAATATTCATCCAATTCACAGAGTGGAAACAGTAATTCTTTTCTTTCCTTTTCTTTTTTCTTTCCCTTCCCTTCCTCGTTCCTTCCTTCCTTCCTTCCTTCTTTCTTTTTCTTTCTTTTCTTTCTTTCTTTCTTTCTTTCTTTCTTTCTTTCTTTCTTTCTTTCTTTCTTTCTTTCTTTCTTTCTCTTTCTCCTTCCTTCCTTCCTCTCTCTCTTTCTTTCCTTTTTTGAGACAGAGGCTTGCTCTGTCACCCAGGCTGGAATGCAGTGGCACTCTCTCGGCTCACCGCAACCTCTACCTCCTGTGTTCCAGTGATTCTCCTGCCTCAGCCTCCTCAGTAGCTGGGATTACAGGCATGCACCACCATGCCCAGATAATTTTTGTATATTTAGTAGAGATGTGGTTTCACCATGTTGGTCAGGCTGATCTCAAACTCCTGACTTCAGGTGATCTACCCACCTTGGCCTCCCAAAGCACTGGGCTTACAAGTATGAGCCACCATGCCTGGCTGCAAACAGTAATTTTCTTTTTTTAAAGATGAAGTCTCACTCTGTAGTCCAGGCTAGAGTACAGCGGCACAGTCATAGCTCACTGCAACCTTGAACTCCCAGGCTCAAGTGATCCTCCTGCCTCAGTCTCCCGAGTAGCTGAGACTGTAGGTACGCTTTACCACACCCAGCTAATTTTTTCACGTTTTTGTAGAGATGGGAGTCTCTCTATGTTGCTCAGGCTGGTATTGAACCCCTGGCTTCAAGCGATCCCCCGTCTCAGCCTCCCAAAGTCCGGGGATTATAGGCATGAGCCGCCACATCAGGGCCTAAAGTCCCTTTTACCAATCAGTGAAATCACAGCCTGTCCACCTGCGTCAGCCACATACAGGGCAGTCCCCCCTGCTCCTCTGGGAGGGACTCCATGGGCATCAGACCCATAAGAATGCCACCTCCTTGATGAGGTCAAGTCCTGGATTTTCTAAGAGGATTTCATTTTTAATGGGCAAGGATCTTCGTCAAAGATCTAGGGACATGGTGAGGTGGGTTGCTTTGTGAATGGGTCTGTTCAAGTTTATGCAGTAGGACTGTGTGTTTTGAGCACTTGCTTCCCGAAAGGTTCTGAGCTCTGAGCACAAACATGAACAAGGGTGAGTTATCCCAGGGACTCAGTGTTGCCGGACACACGGTTGTGAGGATGACTGCCACGTGGCCAGAGCTGTAAAAAACCACAGAGCACCTATTTCCATCTGGACACTGTCTCAGTGCTGAGGACTTGGCTGTGAGCATTCCTACAGAAATACACAGATTGGTATTACAGGAAACTGTTTACGTCTTATTACAATTCTTATAACAGGATATTAATGGAAAAATGCTAGATGAAAAATTTGAATTCAAAGTATAATTGTGTGTGTGTGTGTGTGTGTGAGTTCATTATACTTTAAGTTCTGGGGTACATGTGCAGAATGTGCAGGTTTTTACATAGGTACATATGTGCCATGGTGGTTTCCTGTACCCATCAACCTGTCATTTACATTAGGTACTTCTCCTAATGCTATCCCTCCCCCAGCTCTCCACCCCACAACAGACTTCAGTGTGTGATGTTCCTCTCACTGTGTCCATGTGTTCTCATAGTTCAACTCCCACTTATGAGTGAGAACATGCGGTATATGGTTTTCTGTTCCTGTGCTGGTTTGCTGAGAATGATGGTTTCTAGCTTCATCCATGTCCCTGCAAAGGATATAAACTCATCCTTTTTTATGGCTGCATAGTATTCCATGGTGTACATGTGCCACATTTTCTTTATCCAGTCTATCATTGATGGGCATTTGGGTTGGTTCCATGTCTTTGCTACTGTGAACAGTGCCACAATAAACATACTTGTGCATGTGTCTTTATAGTAGAATGATTTATAATCCTTTGGGTATATACCCAGTAATGGGATTGCTGGTTCAAATGGTATTTCTGGTTCTAGATCCTTGAGGAATCACCACACTGTCTTGCACACTGGTTGAACTAATTTACACTCCCGCTGACAGTGTGAAAGTGTTCCATTTCTGCACATCCTCTCCAGCATCTGTTGATTCCTGACTTTTTCATAATCACCATTCTAACTGGAGTGAGATGATATCTCATTGTGGTTTTGATTTGCATTTCTCTAACGACCAGTGATAATTAGCTTTTTTTCATATGTTTGTTGGCTGCATAAATGTCTTCTTTTGAGAAGTGTCTGTTCATATCCTTTACCCACTTTTGCATGGAGTTGTTTTTTTCTTGTAAATTTGCTTAAGTTCTTTGTAGATTCTGGATATTATACCTTTGTCAGATAGATTGCAAAAACTTTCTCCCATTCTGTAGGTTGCCTCTTCACTCTGATGATAGTTTCTTTTGCTGTGCAGAAGCTCTTTGGTTTAATTAGATCCCATTTGTCAATTTTGGGTTTTGTTGCCATTGCTTTTGGTGTTTTAGTCATGAAGTCTTTGCCTATGCCTATGTCCTGAATGGTATTGCCTAAGTTTTCTTCTAGGGTTTTTATGGTTTTAGGTCTTACATTTAAGTCTTTAATCCATCTTGAGTGAATTTTTGTATACGGTAAAAGGAAGGGGTCCAGTTTCAGTTTTCTACATATGGCCAGTTTTCCCAACACCATTTATTAAATAGAGACTCATTTCCCCATTGCTTGATTGGTCAGCTTTGTCAAGGATCAGATGGTTGTAGATGTGTGGCATTATTTCTGAGGCCTCTGTTCTGTTCCATTGGTCTATATATCTGTTTTGGTACCAGTACCATGCTGTTTTGATTACTGTAGCCTTGTAGTATAGTTTGAAGTCAGGTAGTATGATGCCTCCAGCTTTGTTCTTTTTGCTTAGGATTGTCTTGGCTATAGAGGCTTTTTTTGTTTGTTTGTTCCATATGAAATTTAAAGCACTTTTTTCTAATTCTGTGAAGAAAGTCAATGGAAGCTTGATGGGGATAGTATTGAATCTATAAATTACTTTGGGCAGTATGGCCATTTTTATGATATTGATTCTTCGTATCCATGAGCATGGAATGTTTCTCCATTTGTTGTGTCCTTCCTCATTTTCTTGAGCAGTGGTTGGTAGTTCTCCTTGAAGAGGTCCTTCACATCCCTTGTAAGTTCTATTCCTAGGTATTTTATTCTTTTTACAGCAGTTGTGAATGGGAGTTCACTCATGATTTGGGTCTCTGTTTGTTATTGGTGTGTAGGAATGCTTGTGATTTTTGCACATTGATTTTGTATCCTGAGACTTTGCTGAAGTTGCTTATCAGTCTGAGGAGATTTGGGGCTGAGATGCTAGGGTCTTCTAAATATACAATCTTGTCATCTGCAAACAGAGACAATTTGATTTCCTATTTGAATATCACTTATTTTTTTCTTTTGCCTGATTGCTCTGGCTAGAACTTCCAATATTATGTTGCATAGGAATGGTGAGAGAGGGCATCCTTGTCTTGTGCCAGTTTTCAAAGGAAATGCTTCCAGCTTTTGCTGATTCAGTATGATACTGGCTGTGGGTTTGTCATAAATAGCTCTTATCATTTTGAGATATGTTTCATCAATACTTAGTTTATTCAGAGTTTTTAGAATGGAGAGGTGTTGAATTTTATTGGAGGACTTTTTTGCATCTGTTGAGATAATCATATGGCTT